>OX454323.1:28952392-30191202 GCA_949715965.1 Dysmachus trigonus
AAGCTGCAGAAAGTAATTTGCCTGTAACTTTTACGGAGATCTTAATTCAAAATTTGTTGTAATAGATAATCCGTTTGTAGAAAAAGTTAATTTCGCTGCATAATTTGTAGACGTTTTAAGGTTTAAGTATTTTCATTTAAGAGCTTAAGATAGTTAGTTTTCCTGAAAAACTTGACGTGATGAAAAATTTTCGTTTTACGATTTGTATTAAGCACCATACATGAAAAAAGAAATTTATTGATTTTCTAGCAAAATCCCTGAATTTTCTGGTGCATTTTGGGATAGTGTATAAATTTGATATTATTTGTGAAAATATATTGGCATAATCTCGTGATATGTGGTTAATTTTATGGCGAAAACGTATCTTAATTGCAATTAAGATACGTTTTCGCCAACCATGGTTGGAGTTTGTGCTATCCAAATTTTTCTCTTTTTAAATAACATTAAAAGCAGTTGATAAAAGCAAAATAACTTCTCACTATCTAAATTTTGCAGTGCTCTGTTGTCATCGTTACATTTTGTAAATTGTTTTTCTTGTTCAACTTCCGCCGATTCGATTCGAATAAAAATGTTCCTATTTTTTGAGCTTTTATGAATACATAATTGAACAAAACTAATTAAAACTCGAAAACAGGGATACGTTAAAATAAAAACAAATTCGGGACTACTTACGAAATTTTCCATATGGTAATTACGAAAAGCCCGACGACAATCATCGAGCTGTGTTGTGGAGCGCTCCCGAAAATGACGGCACCCGGGAGCCCCCCGGAGACAGAAGTTGCGCCCCAATTTGCAGTGACTCATCAGCAATTACTGGTATTAGTTGACTTAACCCGGCCATTAACAGGGAGCTTACCCGGGGCTCCGGGTGCTTTGGTTGGCCCGCGGCTCACCTGTGTACGGGGAACTCATAATCCCATATATGATATTATTTCATAGGGCTCGAGGGGCGGAGGGCCGGCGAAAAAGAGCGTAAAAGTTCAGCAAAAGTGGGTTGTTTTGCTGCCAGCGGGCGCTCGTATATGCCCCGGAATCACGGAAGGCCCCTGGAATTTCCTGAAGAAAGCGAGCGATACTCCGCCACCGGGGGCCCTTTCTCCGCTAAATTCGCTCAGTCGTTGCGCGTCGATTGCAACCCGACGCCGAGTTTTGTGATAAGTCGCTTCCCGGGCAGCAAGCAAGCGAGTGGCCGCGCGTTGATCCGTCGAACAAGAAAAATCGCTCAATTAATAACTCCGGTCAGTAATTAATGGGTGCTTTGTGGTCTCAGGTCTCGTGTGGTAATTAAAAAAAATTCGTAAAAACGTTTACGGGCGCAAAATAGCCTCAAATTCCCACTAAATCAATTTCGAGACCGCAAATCCGCGAGGTGGGCGGCCGTGCGCGCCTCAGCTTTCGGACTCGACTCGAATTTTATTCCACTGGTGAGCATCATTTCGGCGTTGTTTTGTGCACGGCTTTGACATGTCGATTATCTCTTGTTAAGAAATTTATTATCCTTCGAGGCGGATTCCTCCCCGGTTACTCATCCGGACCGAGTTCCTGGCGTCGGACGCGAGCAGAGAAGAAGTGGCGTTGGACTTGGACTTGGGGAAAAAACCACCGAAGGATATGAGCCATTAAAAGTCCATTAAGCCCTGGACATGTCGAGGCAAGGACTCGAGCGGCTGATCGAGTGCGGCTCGGTGCTGGTCCTCGTTCTGGCGCTGCTGCTGCTCTGCTGCTAGAGCGGCCCGCTTCGCATCGCCTCGCAGGCTCTAATGAGCGGCCCGGCGCGGGGCGGAGGCCGGCTGATTTAATGCTGGAATAAAAATTCATTAATATTCCCCGTAAATAGTCCGCACAGCTCGCCGCCCGCCGGTGTGGCCAATGAATGGTTGATGATCTTCTGCTGCCGCTCGAGCCTGGATTTATGGCCGCCCAAATTTAGGTAAGTTCGCCAGCTCGCTGCCAAGGCGGAAATTGCTTGCTTGCTTTCTCTCTTTCTGCACTTAGAAGAAGACACAACGAACACACACGCATTCAGTCGCACTTTAAATTGAAGGGCAGCTTCTTGAGAATTCCAATTCAGCTTACTTTTAAAGCAAACCCTAATTTTTACATCTCGAAATTATAAGTATCAATAAAAATCTGTGAGAGTTTTTCACTGTTCCCAATTGCTTAGTAAGAGCCACAAATTTACGAACAAGAGCTCATTTAATTCAGAATAATAGAAATAAAATGCTAAAATGCCTCAAAACCTACACTTAAAATTTTTAGGAGTTATAAATAAAGTAAATGTATTATTATTATTTATTTTAAAAACGGTAGAACATAAAATTTAATCTTTTCGTATATAAACGACACACAGTGGGCCAAAACGATTCTTGGGTGACCAAAAAACGATTTTCGTCATATCATAGGTTTTAAATATTTGAATGCCTCGATAGTAAACTAAATGTATCACCTTATGGCAACAATTTTTTTTTTTAATATTTACCCCCTTTCTTTGTGTTGTGGCTAAAGTCCGAGAAAAATTTGAAAAGCTAATTTTTTTAAAAAAATGTTCGACTTTTCTATGATTTCAAAGTTCTATTGTGAAAATGTTTGTATGGGGAGGTTTGAATTGTTACTAATGAAATCACTCACTATATAGGAGGAGGTATTATTAGGCCAATAAGTTATGACAAAAGTTAAGTGGGTTTTTTAATAATAGCATTTTAATTAAAAAAGGTAAATTTGTATTATTTTTAACTTTTAAAAAAATTTCCAGGGATGTCCACGTTCTAATTGGTATTAAATGAAAGTAGAAACCCTCCTGAATCGTTTAAAGAAAAAAATTGGCTGCGACCACCTGCGATCTTCGGAGAAAATTGCATTTGAAGCAAAGTCTACTTTGTTGTCGTGTGCGTATTTCCAGACAATGTTCTCAATTATAGTACAGTCAATCTGTCATTTTGGGTGGAAAAAATTTTCTAACGAGCAAATGTACGTGGAATCGTTAAAGGGTAAGGAAACAAAGTGATTTGTCATAAATTTGTCACTTTCACACCCTACGCTTTTTTGAAAATTGAAAAAAAATCAAAAAAATTTGAAACGCATTTATCTCGGATTCTATGCATTTCTGAGAAAAATTTATTGAACAAAAAATGTATAAAACAATGAAATCTACAATTAATGTAATTGACTCAATACCGTACGACAAAATCTGCGCGCTGTAGGTGGCGCTGAAATTCGTAAACATGTGTTTTTCGACTTTTTTGTCCGCAAAACGTTTTCTTTCAGCAAAAAAGTGAATGAGAAAGTTGTTGCTCATAAAATTACGTACAATATTTATTTAAAACATTTTTCTGTACGACTTACCTTTTTCGAGTTATACCGCAACAAAGTGTGTTCTTCAGACATTTCCTTCAGACATTTACAGAAATTTTAGGTTCAATACCGTTTTCTTAGAACTTCAAATCGATAATTTTATAACATCTAAGAGAAATATTATTTTTTTGATTTTTGAAAAAATATATTTTTAAAATCTTACGAATGGACTTACCTGGTTTTACCTACAAGCCATAGCATTTGTTGCGCTATAACTCTTAAAAGGTAAGTCGTACAGAAAAATGTTTTAAATAAATATTATACGTAATTTTATGAGCAACAACTTTCTCATGCACTTTTTTGCTGAAAGAAAACGTTTTGCGGACAAAAAAGTCGAAAAACACATGTTTACGAACTTCAGCGCCACCTACAGCGCGCAGATTTTGTCGTACGGTATTGGGTCACTGACATTAAATGTAGGTTTTAACATTCTCTACATTTTTTGTTCTATAAATTTTTCTGAAAAATGCATAGAATCCGAGATAAATGCGTTCACAAATTTTTTTTTTGAGTTTTTTTGAGTTTTCAAAAAAGTGTAGGGTGTGAAAGTGACAAATTTATGACAAATCACTTTGTCTCCTTACCCTTCAACGATTCCACGTACATTTGCTCGTTAGAAAATTTTTTCAACCTAAACCTTATTTTCACGACAGATTGACTGTACTATTATGCAGGAATTTTAGGACTTTTAAGGTACAGTTTGTTTTGGAAATATGTATATTAAATTTTTTCTAACGTTTAGAATTTATTGGAAGAAGTCCAGGAAGCCAAATATAAAAACAACAAGCGCTACATATACCACAACACCAGAAAAAAGAGTAAAACTTTGATTCCATGAATATGCTGTTTTTATCATCAGATCCATACATATCATCATTTCTGAGAATATGGGACAAACGTTTTAGGAATATCCAGAGAAAATGGCTTATTTACTAGATACAGATGAAAATATAGATAGTATGTTTGAAATTTTTCCAGCCAATTGATTAAAAAACCTAAAACTTTTTAAATAACATTAATAATTCATTTATTGACTACTTCGAATTTTTTTAATTTATTTTGAGGCACCCTGTAAACCAATTGAATTTTTTTTCTTCTTATCAATTAATGTATAGATAATAATGTCAAGATTTATTTCCCAAAGTTTCATTATAATATCTTTAACACAAAAAAAGTTAGAGATTTTTGATCGCCAACAAGCCGTTTTGGTCCACTGTGCGACATGGCTAAAATGACAAATTAAAATTTAAACTACAATAATACGACAATAAACAAGAATTATAATTAAAATACAAAATTAAGAATTATAATTAAGAACTAATAACATTGTGAACTCTTTTAATTGTCTCTGGCAATGTATTCTAAATCTTTATGCCGTGTGCAAAGAAGGAACCTTCACTTTGCTTACAATTAAAATTTGGGACAAGTAAGTTTATGTTTGTAGACAAAAAGCCAGGTATTCTTGTCCAAATAAGCTTATAAAGAAATATAGACAAAGAATATAATATTGTTTACATTTATAATAAACTCTTAAAAGATATACCTAGAATTTGGTAGCTAAACGTAGGTAGCTACATAATCAAACATTTTTAGCCCATAGGCACATTTAAATTAAATGCTACTGTTAAATTTATGAATGTACTATTTAGTTTTCCAACTGTTGGAAAAATTGAGTTAATATGCGGCATCTACAGACTTTAATTTAAACAATGTGGAATAGCAGAAGAAGCTGAGGACTGAGTAAATTCTCTGGCATAATTTACATACCTACACTTGGCAAAAGTTCGTCTTGAAACCAATTCGGCTTTGATCTACATTTAATTGAAAGTAGTCGAATGTGAATAGGACTCAAACACATATATTTTTGTAAGCTGGCTCTCGAATACCCAATAAATATTACTTTTTTGAAAAAAAATATATATATACATAATGCTCTACTCTTTATGGGGAACTAAAATCTCCATATTTTCAAATGATATCCAAATAAGCCATTTCTTTTCAAATTATCCAAGTTCTTCATCTGCGAAGGGACATGCTCTTTGAATTTTAAATTTTGATTGGTATTCATGTGTACCATTTCATAAGTTGATCCCTTTATTATTGTCAATTAATAAGCGCATGTCTGTTTTATTGCAGCATAAACAATTGTTATGTTAACATTGCGCAGGATGAACAAATTAAACTTAATTGCCCCTAGAGTTCTAAATACGCACTATCTTCGCATGCACTAATGAATATCGAAACGCCCTTTTATTTCTGCAAGCAGCAGAATACGGAGCTTTAAGGCGCTGTAGCAGAGACTAGGAAATTCTTAGAAATCTCTCGGGCAGCCCCGAAAAACTGGTCCATAAATTAGAAATGTTGCCAACGGAGACAGCAGCAGAGGAAGGAGCTGATGGCCTTATTAAATCCGAAGTCGGGAGATGAGCTCAACGCAGCGCAAAGTCGGATATAAAGAGCCGGCCGGTCGGTCAAATCCGTAAAATATGAGAACAGAAAATTTAAGTAATCGGATATCTTTGACGAAAATCCCTTCGATGAACTGGCTAATAAGGGACCGGTCAGCGGTAGCCTCATTAGGGGCTCCTCTGCGGGAACGGGCGGCTCGATAGTGGCCCCAAATGCCAGATGTGGGTCAACTGGGCAGCGATCCGGTCCGATTGACCCATAGATTGTGCATGATAGCCACTCGAACGGCGCAAAAAGTTGACGACGACGACGACGACAACTACCACCGCTACAAAATTGAATGGACAAATTGGCAGCTGCCTTCGGCTACTTGTTGAGCCACTGATGGCCGCTTTACGAGATTAGGAGTCCATTTAACGTTTTGGAAAGAATTTTATCGGCTTAACGTTTCGCCTTGATGACGAGAGATAATGTCGGCATCTCCCCGAGACGTGGGAGCGGCGGGTGTCACGGCGGATTTTCTCTGGCTTCGCACGGAGGCTCCAGAGGGAGCCAGCTTTTAACACGTGCGACTGACTGACTTATTGAGCAAATTAACCACTTTAGGGCCTTAATTCTTTATTACGAATATGCAGAGCTTAAGTCAGAATGTAGTGTAGAGGCTGTACTTAGAAATTATAAGTTTACAAACCACATTGTTTAGTGTTCTGAATAAATACCAGCAGAATTCGTGCTTGTAACTTACAATATTCAAAAATGGTAGATTTGAAAAGAAGTGATAATATAGATCTAATGATAAGCAAAGTGTTTTCAAAGTATGAACGTTTCTAAAATCCTCTGAATTACAATTAAGAAATCCCAAACATCGATAAGCAAAGGACAATTTTTTGTCAAATTCGACCCCTAAATCCGTAACTTGGTTGATTCTGTTAATAGTCAATTAGAACTAATTTTGAAATATAGTTTAAGGTCATCAGCGAAAATTAAACACTTAGCCCCCGTAAAAATTGTGACAATATCATTAGCAGGAATAGCAGAACGAGTAAAGCTCGTAGATGACTACCTTGAGGAACCCCTGAAGATACTTGAATTTTTCTAGATAAGAGGCTATCTATTCTTAGATATTGCCTATAGTTTCTGAAATATGAAGAAAACCAATTGAGAAGCGTCGAGCGAAAACCTAGATCTTCAAATTTTTGTATAAGAAAAAATAAATCGATATAAATCGTATCAACTTGTGGTAATGTCATCAATGCATCTTAATATCTTCTTAAAATGGTCATATGAGACTTGAATCATGATGACAATTCATTTAATTTTTATTAATATTTTATGCCTTCAGACTTAACATTATAAAAAAACATATTGGGAACAAAATTGATTGTGATGTTAATTGTAATTTTGGAGTGCTTTAATCATCCACATATGTGTTTTATCTGCTTTAGTTTCACCAATGTTGCTAGTCTAAATTCTAAAAGTCCGCATAAAGTTTTATTAGAATTAATTAACCCTTAATGTCAGAAGCTAAAAATAGCACCTTACTTAACTTCTATTAAGACCTGAATCTTTCAGATCCAGAAACAAATTCATGTTCATCAGATATAAATTAAATAGTGAATAAGATTTTCTTGGTAGCATTCCTAACAATCGATAATTTCAAAATTAATAGTACATATATGAGCGTGCTGTCCAGGTCAGCGTTAAATAACTAAGATCAAAGATAATATAGCAACTTTCCTTATTTTATCTTTGTTAAGATTAATGATGAAGATGTCGAAAATCGTTGGAGGGAATTTTCAGTTTTGCATGACTGCCGAAAACTAAAGTTTTTATAAAAAAAGGATAAATGAATTATATAATAACGATTGGTTTTTTATAGTTTATTTCAAATCAAAATTCTTTTATCAATTAATATATATCTTCCGTAAATTGAGCATAAATAACATAGAAGATACTGAAGTAAGGCTCCTTTGTTACAGCTCATAAGTCGTTGCCCCACTATTAAGATAAATTGTTTCACTAATTTAATGTGCATGCGAACGTTTTTGGAAGACTGCCCAATATTTATTATCACGAAATTATCATGCAATAACAAAGGAGGTAATCAATAAAGCCGTAATGCCCGCATCTTGCGTAAATTGCGGCCGCATGCGGCAAACAGAGGCCGTCCCCATCAATTTTCATACGCCTAATTGCACCCCTGCGCGAATATCTAAATTTCCCGGCCATAAGCAAATCAAATTTCAAATTACGTAAGACCCAAATTGAGGCATCAGTAATGATCGGTTATTCGGAGCGGGCCCCAGCCCCCGAGCGGCCGGCCCGAGCGTCTTCAGAGTCCAATCTCGAGCGTCAATTAAGAGGACCGCGCAGCCGCAGCAGCCCGGCCCAGCGCTGATCCGCTCGCATTACACATGAGCGGCCCGGCGGCATTCACTTGTCATCCCGATTTCTTCACGCACAACAACCAAATACGTCCCTGGACTAGATACTCGCAGAAGGCAGCTGGACGCCGATTCCTAGAAAAGACGACCTTCTTTTCTTTTTGTGCTTCTTCTAATGTTACTCAAATCCGTGCTGCACGGCCATCTCGGCGCTCGAGGACACGTGAAGGAGCCCGCCCTGCTGCTCCCGAAGGGCACTGCGCGTGTGTGCGTGTGATCTCAAGTGCCAAAAACTAGTTTTCGGTGATCTTCACCACAATGGGGTACAGTTGTGATCAAAATTTTAAAATTTTGCAGTATGCATACACACATACGATATATACACACACACATATAGAGATCAGTAATTTGAAGCTGACAGAAATGGAATCAAATAACCTCACTTCCTTTTTCGCTGCAATTCTCGTAAAGAAGAGGAATTGGTATACTATATTTGGACTACCAGTGTGTATAATCAGGAATAAAATATATTGGATAGGTGTAGTAATTCAATAATTCGCTTCCACACTAAAACCACACAAAAAAATTAATTTATTTTTTAAATAAAAGTAAATCTTCCCTCACTCAACAAGAGAGCAAATTGAATAATCCATGAAATATTTAAAAAATTTAGTTTTTACAAAAATACAAGTCTATGTACTGTGATTATAAAAATATAATATAGTTAAATAATAATCAAAAATAGTTATAAGTGAGATACCACTTAAACTCTGGTTTAATTGAACAATTAACCCAAAAATACAATACAATATAATTAGTAATAGATTGATGCGGGTTTACTTTAGACTGACCTTTTTTAAATTGCGATTTACCTCTTCTATTTATAATACCACAATTTTTTCTGACAATCAATAGTCAGATGGAATTGATACTTTACTATTTCAAAGTCTTCTGTATTCTGGTTGGTTGGTTAGAATTTAATTAGCACTAGTAAATGCGCCATTTTGGTAACACAAAACTGTGATCTGATAAGTAGGGTGTTTAGTGTTAAAGATCAGTAAACAGAGATGAGACCACGTCATGGTAGTGGAAAATATCACCAATCTGCATTCTGAGGTAAATCTATTAAAATGATGAACCGAAAAATCGTAATATTTATTATTATAAATGGAATTTCCTTATGAGAAGGTAATAATTCAATACTACAAATATTTGTAACGTTTATCATTACAAAATTCACAGCACTATCTGTTAACAAAACAAATTCCAAAATGAAATGAGCTCTTGTCGAAAATTACGATCTCTGTAAATCGAAAATTAAATCAGGGTTAAGGTTAAGATAGAATTGTTGATAATAAGAATATTAGAAATTTCAGCAAGATTTCAGTTTCAATTTTTACATAGAAAAACCGAGCTCGATCTCAATTTGAATCATATAATACTCGGTTTTTTATATAAAAATCGAAATTTTTTTTTAATATTTATTATTATTAAATTTTCTTTATATCCATTTTCAGAACGGCATAAATAAATATAAGAAATTCAGTTGCGGAGAAGAAAAAAATCATCCGTATTTTTTAATCTGATGAAATTCTTAATAAAGGTAAGGATAAAAATTCGATATCTTAAAATTATCAAAAATGCTAAATTAACTCGAGGTAAAGCTTTTTACGTTTTTTTATGACAAATGTTTTGAATCATTTATTTGAAACTTATTATGATTTTTGGTATATCTTAGATAGTGGTTAAACCTCTTCCGTATTTACAAATATTGACAACATATTGAAATTTTAAACAAATTGAGAAAACGAACTAAGCTTACTATATATACTTTAAATTCGCATATCTTCTGATTGAGTGATTCGATTGCGTTGAAATCAAAATTAAATGTTACTTGAATTGAAGCCTCTATTTTTCTGGTGCGTGCAAAAACAAACAGACAAAAACAACAATTCGGAAAATGATCTTAATGCATTCCATTATTTATTCTTCATCCTCCAATTAACTTCTTTACAATATTTTCAATGTACTGGCACGTAAAGTTTACAATTTTATTATATATCATGTATTGCACAAAAATAACATAACTTCCCCTATTTTAAATTGTAATTGTAACATTTAGAAATACGCCCTAGAATATTTTCAAAACTATTTTATAATACTTAGATTTCTGATAAATCTTGAATATCAAAAATATCCTGCAGTTAAAGAACGAATACTGAATGACCTTAACAGAATTTAACAAAACAGGTCCGAAAATATTAAAAGAACTATCAAAGAAATGAGAAATGAGTTTTGGGGATTACTGGTTTTAAATCTATTATTGTACTTTTGATATTCAAGCTGTTGGGATTTTCAATTACTGAAGACTATTCAAAAGAGTATATGTATTAAGGGTCATTCAATTTTAGTTTGTTCAAAATCGAATACATATAAAATTGGTTTTGTTTTTTTGGCTTAGACATTGTTTTGTCCTAGTAAGAAGGAAATTAATCTGCATATTTTCAATATTCTCTGCTATTGACTATAGAGTTTTCTATTTATTTGAAATTCGAAAATGCTGCTGTTAATTGACCATTACACTTTATTTGAAAGTCAGTACAGATATTCTACCCGAGATAGAGGGCAGCTTTCGACAGTTTAATCGAACCAGAGAGCGATAGGAATCAAAAACCCTTACTAATCAGAGTCTCGTCAAAGTGGTGCATCGTTCGCAGCATCGTCTAATTTGAATGCCAAATGAAGAGTAATTTTTTGCCTCATTTTCATTTCCAGCGAATGTGCTGCACATCTTGAGACCGAGTGGAAGCAGCATCCGAGCATCTTGAGACGTGAGCAGCGCCGTTCTATCGCCCCTTTTAGCCGGAGTGAAAATGAGCTGCCAATTGTCTTGCTAAGTGGCAGCGGAGGCGAAGGGTCCCGGGCGAAGAACCATGCTGTGCACCCGAATGCATCTCACGGAGCGGAGGCTCTCGCTGCCCCGGGAGCCCCCAGAGGGTGTTCCATCAGCCCGCGGCGGTGTCGTCCAGCGGCCGTGCGTTATTCGAAATGTGTCCGGCAACTTTGGTAGCATCGTGACACCTCGGAACCTGGACAGATCCAAGATGTGAGTAAATCGCCTGCGGAGCGGAGGCCGGGGGCCGTAGCCGGGGCTCCACGATTAGTTTCGGCCCGCCTCTGATGCGGACGAACGGACGAGGCCCTTAAGGGCCATTAAAATACAGTGGGGCCCCACTTGTTTATCGGCAGCAGTCCGATTCGATTAGATTAACGCTTTTATTGCCATTGACGAATTAATTAGGTTTCATATTAATTTCGGTTCACACGCACGGTGACACGAGTGGGCCCCATAGCCCAGCCGCGCTCTGCAGCACGCTGCCTTTGGCCGGACACGATGCGGCGCGGCGGCGTGCCGGACCATTCCCGTTTGGGTCCGGTCGTGTTTTACGGCCTGTCCGACCATCTGTCAGACAAATCCAAATTTACCTGCTTTGTTTCAGCGCGGAGTTTTACGTAAAGGGGTATGCAACTATCAATTTAATCGCCGTTCATAAAACTTTTACGACAATATTTTCTGTTCTCGATTTGCAACAATGTCGAACTGAGCCCCTGCGACAGACTGTAAAAATGCCCGTAAAAATATGAAATCTGTCGAAGTTGGTCCGGGAATGTGCCTGACTGATTTTATTTTGATTAATTCCCTAATTGGAGATTAGAGGTGGCGGTTAATTATTTTATGGCGGATTAGCATTTTTTCCAGATTATCGATTCCGGACGGCAAAAAACTGCCCCAACGTCTGCCTCAGTAAAATATTACTTGTCTGACTGGTGCCGCAGAGCCGCAGCGTGGGAACCTTTCGGAGCCACACAACGCGGCTCATTTCCGCAGCAACTAGTAGCAACATTTTTGCATGCCCGAATTATAGAGGCGAAATTATCGTTTATATATTTCCAAAGGCAAACCACCTCTGGGACTTGTTTTTGCTTCGTCGTCGTATTTCTTTGGAAGTTAAAATACCACCGGCGCTGGCGGTGTTCTCGCTTTAATATGCAAAGATTTAAGCTATGCTCTGCAAAAAATTCCATTGTTATTCTACTAATGATTCTCGCGACTCGAGATCGAGACTGGCTTACATGCTCAAGTGAGCTTAATACTTCTTTTGCCAGTAGATCAAATGGAACATTACAAATTTTGAAGTGTTACTTTAACAAATTTGCGAGTATTACGCAGATTGTTGAATGATTCACCGCGTTTTACGCAATCAAATTAGCTATTTTTAGAAATACATACGTATGTTCTATAATTGATCTTAATCAGTTTTTAACTTCTTCAGCTTCAGTAATTGATTTACAAATGTACATGACAAACGAATCTCAAAAAGGAGAGTGTCTCTTTCTAATTGCATTACTTATTTATTTCAAAATATAAAAATTACTTGGTATACAGTACACAAGGTATAATTATTTATCCCAAAAATTTATTGATATCCAAATCACTGTCACTGTTGTCGAAGTGGAGATTTTAAAACAAACAATCATTAAAAAGCTTGACATGTCTTGCTTAAAATAATTTGTTTTAATGCTTTACGTTTATTGATATTCTTCAGACAGTCACAGCAAAAAAAAAAAATAAACTACAGAGTTCGTTTTTCTTTTTCTATTGTATCAATCGTATTTTGATAGAAAAAAAATACAACTCTGTTTATTTTGTTATTAAGCTTTAATTTCCTTTTTCTGTTTTGTTTAATAGATACTCTAATTTTCGAGGAAATTACGTCATTTTTTCTTTTAACAAAATTAAAAATAGAAATTTTAGTTTAAAGGTCAAATGCAACATAAAAAGTTTAGTTTGAGTATTTGTTTTACTTGAATAAAGCGAGACATAACATTATCTTTGTTCATCAGTTTGTCTGTTAGTTTTTCCAGGAACAAAAAATTAAATTAGTTTAGGTAGTTTGTTGATATTCTCTTTTTAGATAGCTATTTTGTTATTGTGTCTGAACTTGGATATGTTCGTTTCGAAATAAACTTAATCGAACAAGACTACGGACCAAATTTTCAATATGCAACATTTTAAAGACACTTTACAACATTTCCGAGACAAAACAATCAAGTTTGAACGTAGAAATTTATCGAAACGATGCTAGGTACATCTTATATATTAATAGGCAAATCCAAAATTTTTAAATCCTTTTTTAACCTATTTTCCGTGCACGTATCTTAATGAAACATATATCAAGCAAAAGGTATTTTTACATAGATGTGCAGAATATATGTTTTATTCAGGGAAATGTGTAAAAGCCAGGTAAAGTTTTACCTATATTGAAACATTTTCTTATTCACATTCGCACTACGTTTTTGGTTTGACGCGAGAATTTTTTTATTTTAAATAGGATGTTCTATTTTGTTATAAAAATGCCTGGACGGCCTATTTTAATCGGTCAAATTGAACGACGAAGTCATACAAACAAATAAAAAATAACAATATAAAAGTTATATCAAAAAATTAAAAATATCGATATTCTATATGACGGTTTCTTTTTGATTTGTTTCATAAAAATAATTATTTTTTGCACAAAATGTTTTTTTTTATTATACGGTAGACTTTATACACAAAAAACTTTATTAATTAAGCCAAGTGTTTTCATATATAGGGTGTAAAAAGATAAAAGCACTAGATTAATATTACTCAGATTTTCAACTTCAAATATCTGGTAAAATCGTAGGATTCAATAATGAAAGCAGTAACCAGACATGTTTAATTATTTAATATTTTCTTAAAATCGGTTCTGTTTTTTTAAAGATTATATTTCATTATTTTTTAAATTTTCCATTTTTAAAACTGGGTACTAACTTAAAACCCAACGACCCCAAAAACCCCCATATGTGCAGCTGCGTATAATTTAAATTCGATATTAAGCATAATGAAACCGCCATTTTTGCCCTTTTAAATTAACAATCTCAAGAAACTCCAAATACTTAGTTTTATAAGATTAAATGAGATTTAGTAATAAGAGGAAGCCATTTTCGACCTGTCATCTTCAGTTTTGGGAATCGGGAGCCAAATTTCAAATCACCGACCCTATAAACCCCCACATAGCAATTTTGTATACAAATCGTAAAATATGAGAATATTAATATTAGCAATTTTTTACACAAATCGTTGAATATTTTTTTCATTCTCTTTTTACATTAGTTCTCTACTGTAGCGTGTCTTTCTGCTCAAACCTATACCATCCAATGTAAACAGAATCATTGAAGTCCGTTCTAAACATTTATTTTATAATGGAAAAAAGTATTGACATTTTAATATCGATATTCTGTTATATTGCGGTGGACATATCGGCCAAAAGTATCGATATAACTATCGGAGGAAAAATATTAATGTCTAGAATGAGGGGAATCCCCGTCCAAACCACCCACTTTCTTTTTGGAAACCGCTGAAGATAGCGACATTTATGTAAACTAAATCGTACACTAGTAAAGTTAATTGCTCTGAATCGGAATCTGCTCTAAAATTTCGAATAAAGTAAAAAAGCAAGATGCTTTTTAATAATGCCGAAGACCCTGAGCTCGTGTCCCATTTTCCTATTGGGTAAAGACGGAACTGAATAAAAGTATTTACCGAAGTTATTCAAATCTAACCAATAAATCAACTCCTCAACTATTTTTTAAAAAACAAGGACTTACCAATAGACGCAATTTTTTCAACAAGTGGGGTACAAAAAATACGAGATTTTATTATTAAATGAAAAAAATAACTAATAAAACTTAGACAAAAAAACCCCACAAACAATTCCATATTTCTCGATAAATCTACGACATTTTTGTTGCTCCATACGATTTTTTCTGTAGATTAAACGTACGGACACACCAAAAGCGAAGCGAGCGAAGCGAACAATTTAAAAAATTTGGGTGCCGTACAAATCAATTGAAGTGTCCGAATAGAACGCGACATGAGCGAAGCGTCTACTGCGACAGAATGTTCCCAAATTTTAAAGTATTCGCGCCGCTTCGCTCGCTTCGCTTTTGGTGTGTCCGTACCTTAAGAATTCGAAAACAAAAATCTTCAATCCCATTACGTTTAAGAGAAAAATAGGGATACAAATTTAGAAAACCCACATTATGATAATTTTTAAAAATGTGTTAAAAAATAACGAAGCTTCTCAGAATATCAAAAGGCTCGAATGAAAGTTTGAGATCTAAGCTATGTATTATATATAATATAAAATGTGATTTAAAACCGATTTTGAATGAAAACTCCCCAATTTTAGTCTTAATCCAATATTTGCTGTATGAGATGAAATATGTTTATAAAACTAGTGAAGTTCGTGGAGTGTTTTGTAGGTAAAAACTGGCTAAAATATTGCTTATTTCACAATTTAGTGTTTTTTCTTTTCAAAAAACCTACATGGTGAAAAATATTTATTTTCATATTTGTATTTAGCACCCAAAATAACATAAAAAAACTTCTGATTATCTAAATTTCGCAAACTTTTGTAATTAATGCAATTTGAAATTTTACCAATTTTAAATTATGGCGATCAGATATTAATTTTCTGTACTATTTACAAAATAGGCTTACATTTCAAAAATTCTATTTTTTTCCATTAGGCAATCTGATCGGAACGAAATCCTTAGTCGAAATACATAGGAGAGAGGATAGCGTTTGGTGTTTTAGATTTAAAGATTTATATTTAAAAAATATAAGGGATATTCACGTTTTGTTGCATTTCCTATTGTATAACTATAAATGTTCATACTTGTTTCTACGGCAACCGATAGCAAAAAACAACCAGGGGTGAAACAAAATTTCATTAGAACTTGTTAAACGAAAAAGTGTTTCTTCAGAGCAAAAGTCTTTTTCTAACCAAATTAGATATATGGTATGTATGTCCAATTTTAAGTTTTCGGGTCTTACAATATCTTAACAACAAATTAAAATAATAAGCAATAATAAAAAAGTAAGGATTCCGACTGCCCATTAACACGACAGTCGCATTCAAGTCTGAAAGTTTGGGGTACAACAAAAGGGGTCTTGGAAGATTCGAAGATCACCGAACCTCCGAAGTCGGAGAGCCCGGCGAGTTGTTGAAATTATCATCGCTTTCGGTCATAGATCATAGTTTTTTGGTCGGGCCGGCGCGACTGTGAGAATCCAATTAGTTTTTACCTGTAATTTGTACCTCCGTGCGTCCCGGCGACTGTGATTTGTTATCAGAAATTTATGTCCCCCCACGGATTTTTATCATCCAGCGATTATGTCTAATTTATGAGTAAATAAGGCCGGACAGGTCCGGGCAACATGCAATCATCACGTATTATCAGATCTCGTAATAATTCCGAGGCAGGCGAGGCGATGCGAGTGACTAGAGCCCGGGAATTATTTGAATTATTTCCGTACTGTGGATTCACAGAATTTTCGGCGTGGCCAGAAAAAATAAAACCGCCGCGCGATCGTCTCAAGCTGTCGCGAGGGCTCCAAAGCTCGTCGGCGGCGTCGTCGGCGTTGTCGTCGCGTCGCAGAACGGTCGAATTAATGAAATTCATTTTTCGAAATTATTTCCCATGGTCCGAACTGTGGAGCCAGACATAACTCAGGTTGGCCGCGACTTAAATCAAGCTGCCCGCCAGCCGCCGAGTTCGCCGCGATTCCTAGAGGTCAGTCCGCCTCCTCCGCGGCGCGGCGCGGCTCCTCGCGATGACAACGATATCCGAATCGGATAGATGCGATCCGCGCCACGCCGCGCCGCGCCGCCACGCCAATAGATATCCTCTTTTTTCTCGCAGCTGTTTGGTCAAGCCTTTTTGCTCTGTGCGGCCGCGCCAAGATGCGACCATGTGCGGATTGGTCCATTCAAATTAGTCCCAGCCTTCAAAAAGACCGCCGCCTCGCAGCCGACCGCTTTTATTTGAGCAAAGCTCGGCTCCGTCCTCTGGCTTTTTCGTCTTGATCTTCCTCACAGTTTTAACTAAAAATTTTTGATTTATGCCATTTTGGCTAATTTAAGGCTTGTCTTACTAAAAACCACCGCGAGTTTAGTTGCTGGTTCCCAGCCGCGCGCTTTTTTGTGGGGCTCCGCGCTTAATTACGCTTCGACGAATTGGATCTCGGCTCGGCCGTGCAGTATGAATGGGTCCGAGATGGGGCAGCCAGCGCAGCCTCCCGGTTGGTCCACTATAAACAAACTGGCCGCCGCCAACGACCGAAATTTATGCATTTTGGATATTTTGACATTGAGGCGACTTTTAATAGAGATCTTTGTACCTCCTCCCGACTGCGCACGATAATAAAAATGGAAATTTTTCACCTTTCCCAGACTAATAGGGTTTTTTTTTTTGTATACCTACCAGTCGCTCTGCGCGGCTCTTAAGTGGCTCTGTTTGGAAAACATTTTACGTTTTTCGAACGCTTATTTGGTCCAATTAAAGCATAAAAAAAACGGAGGGTGCATATGATCATGAAAATCTCATAAAGATTAGCTTTGATTTGTTTTGCTTCATTTTATCAGCTTACGGGCAAGCATTTAATTAAATTGAGTTAACAAGTTATATAATATTAGCGGCTCCAAAATGACAACACTATATAGTAAATGTTTTCCTCAAAGTTCGAATAAAGGCTTGTTTAATTAATTCTTACAAAAAGGATTTTAACACAATTAATTGTTATGGCATATTTAATTAGGTATCTGACCAAAATTTCGAGGTGATTTTTCTAAATTAACAATTAATTTTGAATTAAGGTTGTTTAATCCCCTTTAGGATGGCGAGTATTTTATTTAATATTTATTTAATTTCATAGTTTTTATATTAACTTCTTCTTTTCGACTTATTCTATATTTAAATGAAAGGCTCTAAAAACTCAAAGACTTTTTCTATATCTTAATAAAAATCAATAGCCGAGCATACAAAATTAAAAAAAACTAATTTAATACGTAAGACATTTGTTTCATTCTTGGAAAGCCGCTAAGGCGGTGCTATCCAGTTTTAAAAAAAAAAAACCAAAAACTTATATTAAATGAACGCAGCTTAAAACTTCATAACAATTTGTTCCTAAATTGTACTATATCGACCAGTGGCTGCACCTCAGCCGCACCACGGCCGCACGGTTTCTAGACGGCGTGGCACGACGGAGACACGTGGTCCAGTTTAAAAAAAAAAAATGATACGGCTGCACGAAGTAGAAATAATTTGTGAAATATTTTAGCTTGAGTACAAACAACAACGGCCGCATCTCAACTGCACCACGGCCGAACCAATTTATATAGATATATAAAAGATGTTTTTTTAAGCCGGATAGAACTTTAAATTTTTAAAATATAATACAAAGAGTTAACTTATGATGAAAAAGAATTTTTTTTTTCTTATCGAAAGATCAATTCATGACATTATTATTTTAAAATAACTTCGGGCGTATAGCCACCACAACTGTTCTTGATGAATCATTTTGTGAGTCCAATTTTGGGTAATTTTTCGAGCAATGTCGGCTGTATGTCACGAATAACATAAACCATGTTGGCTTCCAAATTATCAATTGTTGCTAGTTTATCAGCATAACCAGTGACTTCACGAAATGCCATAGGAAATAGTAAAGAAGTGTCAGATCACACGACCTTTTAAGCTAATTTACAGGGCCATTACTCGCCAATTTATGATTGAATCGATAGTTTGTGTCGCTGTATGGTACGTAGCGCCATCCTGTTGTGTTTCCAACATATCGCCAGGATCAATTATATCTAGAATATTTTCTAGATTGGTCTCACTCCAGAAGCAACAATTTTGGTTATTAACAAACCGATTATGTGCACCATAAAAATCACCTTCACGTTCATAGTTATATATAAGCTAGAACACAACATCTTTTATTTATATTATTGCTTTAGGAGCCTTTAAATGGTGGAGCTACGACCTTACATGTGCGGCCGTGTTGCGGTCTTCTTAACATTTTTAGATATGTTTACTCGAAGGATATCAATTTGTATGGCATGTATAAAATTTTCAAATTAAAGCAGACAGTTTAAAAACTGGAACCCATGATTTTCATCAAAACTGGGTAGAGATTCAAAGTAAAATTGACTTGCAGATTTATGTACAGTAGAACTCCGATTATCCGAACGCCGATTAACCGAATTGCCAATTATCCGAATCGGTCCTCAGCGTAATATAAAAAATTAAAACGAAGTAATTTTTCAATAAAAACAAGTTTTGTGGGTAATTTTTCAATAAAAACAAGTTTTGTGGGGACGCAAGAATAAAAAAATGCGAGTGACAATTGCCGTGTTCAACTTAATAAAGTTTATTCTATGTGTGACAGTTCCTTTTTCTTTATTACCAGTCTATGTCCGATTATCCGAATATTTGATTATCCGAATCGACCCCTGTTCGACCCGATTCGGATAATCGGAGTTCTACTGTATATAGATTTTTTACATTTACCTGGGAGACTAAATCAATGCAAAATTGAATTAATTTCAGGGGAAGTAATCGAAAGAAGCCGTCGTTAGTTGTTTTCTCGCTGAAGATGCAGCCGGGAATTAAAACTCTGGCGCAGGACAACATCAAGAGGGACCCTCGGAAGCTGCCGACTTTTTGCGAGCAGTACAAGCAGGCAAAAAGAGAGCGGCCAGCGGACGAGCGGCCGCACTGCGACCTCATCGTGCGCGGCGTCGAGCTCCTCGGGGACCACAGCGCGTCACCCGACTGCGGGGAGGAGGAGGAGTTCATCCCGCGGGAGCTCCAAGTGCAACTCACCGACTGCTGTCAGTGCATGCGCGACTTCAACTTCCTGCAGCGCGGCCTGGAGTTCCACCAGCAGCTGATCCATCAGCCCGAGGTGCAGCTGACGGAGGAGCCCCGCCGGCCCGAGGAGGCGCAGCGGCAGGAGGAGATCGCGCCCGATATTAAAATCGTGACACCCTGTGTCTTCGGGCAGAAGCGCATTCCGACGCCCAGGACGAGGCAGGTCATCAAGATCACAGTGAACTCCAGGAAAAACGAATCACCCAAGCCGTAGACCGTAGGAATTAAATGTAGAAATCAAGTCAATTGAACTGTTATCGTTTTAATTGGCGACGTTTATTTAGAAAAACGAGGGGGTCACAATTATAGTTTTTTCTCACAAAATTACTCTTTAAATGCTCCCTCAAATTTAGAAATTCCTAAAGTTACAAATTAATATTTAATTAGGCATTTGCAAATAAAAACAAAATTTAAGAAAAAGTAGTTTTCATAAAAACGTTTTGTATCAAGCAATTATCCGTAAAACGCTTCTTCAGAATAAACTAGAATAAATTAGATCCTAGAAAACGATTTTAACACATTTAACAGATTTAAAATCTGATGTAGTGGAGAAACTTATTCTTAATTAGATACATTTGCAAATAGATATACAATAAGTATTGCTATTCAGAATCAACAATAGATGTTGTTAAAAAATCTATTATATAACAATTTATAAAATAATTAAATCGAAATTTTCAATAGCAATATTTCGCTTTATAATTGTTTCCTAAATTCCTCCTTTAACGCTTATTCGGAATTTACCGTACTATTAAAATCTTAATAATTGTTAGATTGCAATTAAAAATAATATGGAAATTATCATCAAAACATCGGTCCTGAAATGCGCCTTCAGGAATCAGTTATTGCTCCAATTTAAAAGCTTTATATAATTAATTAAAAAACAAAACGTAGGTATAAATTAGCAAGGAACATAAGTAAGGGTATTTTCAAGTATTCATCCGTTTGTGCATCTGTTGGCACGTAATTAGTTGGCTCGTAGAAATCGACTTTTAAAATTTCTGTCTACATAAATAAGAAAATAATTACATGACACTCGCACTTGTCAGTTTTTAATTTGGCATTTAAATTACGCTGAGTTTTCCCTGGCTTTTTGAAAATGGAAGTATTAAAATTATTACTAAGTTCGGTCATGGAAGTTTGTGATAGGAAATACAAATTTTATCATCCTCGGCGATTACCGAGTTTAAGGCTTTCGGGGTCACTTTCGACAAAAGGCTAATTTTCAATGATCACAATTGCGATACCTCTAAGAGGTCCTTTATATTTAATTTGCTGGCTTTATTCTACACATCTCTACCTGTCTTCAAAATCTGTCTACTATTGCTATTCTTGACTCCAATGCAAAATATTCCTGAGTATTGCTCACCGGTTTGGTCTCCGTATCATCAAAATAAAATTGATAAAATTGAATCTGTGTGGAAAAAATGCCCCTCCTTTTTCTGGGTAGACTATCCATACTTGTAGAAAAGAGACTGTATGTCGACGAGTGCACCTTATATTATATTTATCACAAATATAGAAATACTACCTTAGTGGATGATTCAAATTGGCGTATTCCTGCATATGGAAGCAGAAGTAGTGATGGTTTTTCACCACCTACAAAGAGCTTTACTCCCTGCATACTATAACTCTCCTATAGTCAGGCATCAACGTAAATATGACAAATTTCAGTTTGATCCTGTAAACTGTTCTTTAAATAGCTTCAAACATACTGTTCTTGTTAAATTAAACCCTTAATCTAATTCCAGTAGTTGCTGCTTTTTGGTGCCTTTGTTTGAATTGTATTCACTCTCACTTGCTTGGTGTAATTGGAAATTATATTATTTTTTTATTTGGCTACTTATTAAATAAATAAATAACCAAAAAGGAAGTGGAAATTAAAAATAAATAAAAAGTAGTGCAAAAGTAATGGCTGAATTTGATATAGCTATACTATTACATTAAAAATTAATAATGCTCTTACTTTATACCTCGGTCACTTTGGAATGCCGCCACTTCATTTTATCAGGGAAATTCCGAGGGCTTCAGAACCCGAATGAGTTCCGCCTGAGTGCCCTTCTCAGCGGCTCGTCACTTAGCGGGCAAGTGAGCAGGCCTAAGTAGAAACGAGTGTTAAATCCCGCCACTTCAATCCCGCGGCCCAATCAGGCTAGATCAAAACTGACAGCTTATGAGTCGCAGAATAAAAAGGAGTCGTTTAGAAATTACCTCAGCCACACCACACGTGCGGCACGGCTCGGTCCGCGGATATTCGGTGTCGAATCGAAGTACACCGACTCGCACTCTAATGTTCCTAGAGGCCGGGCTCCAACTCCACGCGTGTTCCGCCCTCGCGAACGCCAAATTTCAGCGAGCGTCATCAAATCCATAATTGACACCGCCGCCTATCAATCATAGGACCTGCGCCCCGAAGGGCCGTAAACAGCAGACCCTTCCCGTCTAATCCGGGGTCCGCCAGGTGGCCTGGATTGGTGGATTTCTTGGATTGACACCTTTCGTGCCTCAAAGTCGTATCACACACGTCTTTTGAGCACTTTGTCCGGGTGTGGGAACGTTTTTAATCCTGAAGGACGGGATCAGACCAATCATTGGTTTCAGCGAAATGAAACTGTTTTGTTATTATAATAAATGTGGGTATTCTTTAATGCAGTTTGGAAAGCACGACAGGAATGGAACTAATCATTCGAAACAGTACCTGAAAAAAAGAATAGTAAGCCCATAAAATATAGAAACATCAATCAGGTAAATCAAAGAAAAATATTTAATTGGATTTAACTAGGGATTTTGGTATATATTTTTATTTTATTTTATAAAATTTAAATTATTTCATATGATATAAAATATAGGTTGTACTATATATAAGATTAATTAATAATATACTTATATGAAGATATTGAGTTCAATATGCAATACTGAGAGTAAAGTAATACGGATAACTAAATCGTCGTAATTGATTTGGTATTTTTAGGCCAAGTGTAGAAAAACTCAAAATTCAAAAAATATTTTAAAGTGAAAATTTGCTTTCTTGATTGCCTAAAAGCGAAAAACCAAAAACAAATCAATAATATGAACATAAAAAAATCTAATATGAGATTTTGAATCGACTTGAATTTTTTTTCAGACTTTTTAAGTATATTTACAATTTTTAATATTTCATACTCTACACCAAAAAGAGGTACGAACAACAAATCTATAAAATTTGAAAGGAAAAAAGATTTCTATTTGGAAGTAAATATTTCGAAAACTACTATCTAAACAATGTCGCTGGGAATTAAAGAACTTTTACTGGGTGATGACAAAGTCTTGGAACATTTAACAATCCTTCATGTAACTCAGACGGCTTTCCTGCTACTATCTAAAAATTCACTTGTTCTAGTTTTCTGTAATTTATTTAATTTTTCTATCCGTACTGGCGTTTTCCCAGTTTTGAAAATCACCTTCTGTTCCTCTACACAAAAAGTATAAAACAGGTAAAATTTCGAATTGTAGTATTGTCGCCAAATTTTATTTCATCGCAAAATTTTTCGAAGGTCTGTTCTGCAATACTCTTTATTATTCATTACAAAACATTTTTGAGCTCTTTTCAGCATGGCTTTATCAAAGGCAAATTAACGTTCTAGAGTTTTCCAACTTTACTGACTTTATTAATTGAATCAACCATGATGTTTTAATATTTAAACTACTATAGAAGCGCTTGGGTTTCCGTCCCTTTTCAATATATCAGGCGTGCCTTAAGGAAGCCATATTGGTCCACTTTTGTTTATTATTTATATGAACGATTTGTCGTTATGTCTTCAAAATTGAAAAAGGATTATATTATGCTGAAGATGCCAAGATTTAAGTTTTAAATTTTTAAATAGTATGCTGAGTCTCTGATATGTATTACTTTATAATTTTGAAAGTTAAAAAATTCAACTAAAGAACTAAAACGACGTTATTTTAATATAAAAGTTATATTAACCACACGATTTATCTAAACTTCACTTGAATTAGATTTTAAAAGAATTTGCAAAACTTTGCATCTTATATTTAAGAAAATCATGTACTTAAAAAAGGAAACCTTTACAAAATCTGGATTTAGAAATGCATCCTTAAATTAATTATATCATTTTATTAATTATAAGGAAACGTCTTTAAAATAAGTTGGATCGGTATGAAATTAAGATAATTTTACTACACTTTGGAAAACGATTTCTGTAAATTAAGTAAAAGAATTTTTATTTCAATAAAAAAATGGTCCTGGATAATTTTCCTTAATGTAAAGAAAAAGCAAGTTTATGATAGAAAAATTGCTAATTAAATTTCTGACTTTTAATATTATAAAGAAAAAAAGTAGAAATTTTTTAATCCTTTGAAACAGAAAAACGATGGAAGTATCTTTTTTTGTTATTAAGTTATATGGTGATTACTAAAACTATCCTTCCGCAGTTTATCGCAAAAAAAACTGAACTACTCTCCTTGTATTAAAAAAAACCCTTACTTGATTTAATGAATATGCTTACTTGGTTCTAATATACACCATACGAAAAAATTATAGAAACAAGAAGGAAAACTGCAATATTTGGGTTTATTTTAGTTATAACAAGTAAATATTTGGAAATTCGATTTGCCAACACTGCGCGTAGGTTGTTGCTATTAAAAAATAATAGTACATTCAAAAGTTTTCATTTCATTTTTTATTAACCGAAAAAAATAGCGCATTACACAAAAATGTAGGAACGAAATAATTATAGAAACATAATGTTAATTTCGTCAAAGAATTGAATGTATCACATATAAAATTATATAATAATTATATCAGAAACATGTAATAGGTCGTGTTGCCACCTGAGTTCAAAATTACTTGTTGGAGTCTCATGGGCATAGAATTAATTAAATTTTGCAGATGCCATAGGTCAATTTTGTTCCATTCGTTAATTACGGCATCCCTAAGATGTTTCACAGATTCAGATTGACGTCCATTCTTGTAAACGCTATTGGCCAGTAGTCCCCAAAAATTTTCAATCGGATTGAGATCCGGACTACAGGCTGGCCAATCCAAAAACGAAATGTTGGGATCACCCAAAAGTCTTTCGTCAGTCTAGCAGAATGAATTGCTGCCAATAGTTTTGTCAGCCCGTCTGATATAAAGCGGCAATTGAAATTAGATGTTTCCGTGCGTCGAATACAGCAAATTATACATAACGACAAAAACTTATCCTATGAAAAAATTAAGTCGAAACCTCAACTTTTGTCTCGTCATAAAACTCGTCATAAGGATTGTTGAGAAATATCAGTTTTGGGATAAAGAGTAGATCAAAGTCGTATTTAGCAACGAAAAAAAATTTAATTTAGACGGGGCTGGTGGTCTCCAAAAATATTGGCATGATATTCGACAAAAAAACAAGGTGGTGATATTTCTCAGCAAACCTTAAATCGAGCTGTTTTATGACGAGACAAAAGTTGAGGTTTCGACTTAATTTTTTCATAGGATAAGTTTTTGTCGTCATGTATAATTTGCTGTATTCGACGCACGGAAACATCTAATTTCAATTGCCGCTTTATATCAGACGGGCTGACAAAACTATTGGCAGCAATTCATTCTGCTAGACTGACGAAAGACTTTTGGGTGATCCCAACATTTCGTTTTTGGATTGGCCAGCCTGTAGTCCGGATCTCAATCCGATTGAAAATTTTTGGGGACTACTGGCCAATAGCGTTTACAAGAATGGACGTCAATCTGAATCTGTGAAACATCTTAGGGATGCCGTAATTAACGAATGGAACAAAATTGACCTATGGCATCTGCAAAATTTAATTAATTCTATGCCCATGAGACTCCAACAAGTAATTTTGAACTCAGGTGGCAACACGACCTATTACATGTTTCTGATATAATTATTATATAATTTTATATGTGATACATTCAATTCTTTGACGAAATTAACATTATGTTTCTATAATTATTTCGTTCCTACATTTTTGTGTAATGCGCTATTTTTTTCGGTTAATAAAAAATGAAATGAAAACTTTTGAATGTACTATTATTTTTTAATAGCAACAACCTACGCGCAGTGTTGGCAAATCGAATTTCCAAATTTTTACTTGTTATAACTAAAATAAACCCAAATATTGCAGTTTTCGTTCTTGTTTCTATAATTTTTTCGTATGGTGTATATATATATATATATTTTTTTTCTTTTTTCCAAAAGCAAAGGTAACTTTATTTTAAAGCCTTAATTCTTTGATTCCAGAGATAGCTTTTTATTCCATCGACAAACTTAAAATAAAGAAATTTTCCTTTGGCTCGTATCGAAGGAAATGTTTCTTTAATTTTGACTACGTTTTTACTTGATTTTAGTAAATTTTTCCTGAGTGAATGAATAAGAGAACATTGGGACATTGTAATTGTTGATTAAACCTCATATATGAATTTAATATATGTAGTAGTAAATTACAGCACCTTGTTCACCTCGATATCTTCACATGGAAGAGCTGGCGTTAAGATTTAATTTAATCAGTAATAACATTCAGCGTTCGACTGTTGAAAATCGACTTTCATAATCATTAAATTTTATATATATTTTTTATATAAGTTCTAGGTCCCAGGTGGTCCTGTCTCGTGTTGGAATCGTCTTAAAATAAAAACAAATAACTGGCATAATTATATGCAAATTAGCTTCAATGTGAGGCAGTTTTATTTCTGTTTTTCGCCACAAGTAAAATTAAAAAAAAAACTCCTGCAAAACTTCACCCACCGAGTTGATTTCGAATAGGAATAATTCGTGAAAATGGTCCAACTTCAGAGGCGGAGCCGCATCGCTTCCCAGAAGCTGTCGGCAGCGTCTCATTTCGTTGATTCATTTGGCCGGTGAGCAAACCGAAAAACATGTTTACTGCCTAATCAAACGTGATCCACCCAATTTTAAAAATGCATTTAAGCGCTATCGCAGCCGCGATCTTGTCTTCGCGGGGCCCAGCAGAACCGAAACGGCTATTAATCGGTGTATCATCTTTCATTGCCCCGCGGAGATTTATTGCCGCCGGACGAATTCGCTGGCATTGTCGAACATGACCAATAATTTATGAGTCATAATCAGTGAATGCTTAATGATAGCTGTATTTCGGTCGCCGAAGTGCTGCTAATTAAAACCTCGGGGAATCAAACGAGAGCTGTAAAAAGAGGCCTCGTAGTCGTCGTCGTTGGCTAGGACCAGGCTGCTCCAGGCCGCTCCAGGCCGCTCCGTGCCGCGCCATCGTCGTCGTCATTGCACAAGTGCTCGCAGTTTTTTGAATAATAAAAACTGATTGCGCCGTAAAACTCACAATGGCACAGCAAATCAAATTGTAGGGTGTAATAATTACAAAAGCCATAAATAATATTGCAAACAAATGGCGGTGCCACACCGGACCCCCCGCCCCCCTCCGCCGCCCCGGCGCGCGTTAACTACTTAACGACGTCGGACCAAAAGAAGCGGCTGACCGCGACCAGCTCGCCTTGATGGATGCCCCCATCTGACGGATCTGGACGTATCTGTGGAGCCCCATAAAACCGCCGGAGAACCTAATCACAGAAGCAGCAGCTGAGCGGGCCCCATCCGGCAACAATGAGGAGTCAAACCCATAACTTTCGGCCGGAGGACAGTGACGGCGACCGCTGCACGCGGGGCGCGGCAGTGGCGTCGATTTCAAAGGCCACCGCCGCCGCTGCCGAAAATTGGAAAAGTTCAGACGTGGCGTTTTTCGGCCGCGCCGGACCTATTTCCTTATGCATGCGCGCCGATTTATGGGCTCTATGATTCGCCGAAAGTGTCCCATTTCATCTATTTATGACTTTTATTGGCTATTAATATGCCCTTTGAGCTGGGAAGCTGGGGCCCGCCTCGCCGGACCCGTTTCCGCGAGGACAAAAGCTCCTGAAGAGATCACATCTGCTGATGGGGGTCTTGTTGGACCGAATTCCATTGAACTTCAACTATTTCAGTTACTGGTGATGGGGCCCCGATAACACTGAGGCCCGGGTCACCCCAACGGCCCCTGGGAAGCTCCAATTCGAAGCGGCGGCGCAGTATCTAACATAAGTATCTTTATGTAAACTGGTCGTGATTTATCGCCAGTAGCTTATAAAAAGCCTCGGTCCATGGGTGGTCCTTGGGAAACTTATTAATATTTCGTTTTTTTTTTACTTCAATACTCCCCACATGCTGTCGTCAAACACTTCTCAATCAGTTAATTTCCGCATAAATCTCACGCCAGCCGCTGTCGAAAAGTCTTATTCAGTATCTAATCTATCTACCGCACGTATCTAATATCTAGCAAAGGCTGGGGGTTAGCATCGCTCGGCTGCGAAGAGAGTTTTACCTCTTCCCTTCTTTTACGGCCGGGGGTCCGTGAATTTTAATTAATTACTGATTGGATTCTCGAGTTAATCGATCTTCAAGGATTTATATCTGCTTATTGATTTTATGTCTCAGCCTATTTTTTTATTCAACGTCTGGGAAGATGTCTGGGGTCCGAAACGAGTTTCATCCAAGACTGCGTTTTTTATACATCGACTGTACCCGCGACAAAGTGGCACAAGGAGGTTTCATTAGTTTAAATTTAGTCATACACCCCTATTGTAAATTTGTTTAAATGCGACACGGGTTAGTAATAAACTGTTTTACCTTTTTTTTCTTTTTTAAACATTATCCCGCATATCATTATTTGGAACCTTGATGCATATTTAATTAAACGATTTTTATTAATTCTTAGACGTAGGTACATTGTTAGATTACATACATACCAAAATCCGGAATTTCCACAACAAAATTATGGTGCGTAATAAATTTGTTATTCCTTTCAAATGCGCATTAAATGTCTGTAAATATAAGAACATTACATAATTTGCCTAATTCGCGTCCTGTTTACTTCAAATTAAGCGATATTATATTAGACCTAATTAATTAAAAAATAGATAACCACTATCAAAATAAACCCTATGAAAATTCCATAAGCAGACGAAATTTCGGGACGAAACGGCCACGCAAATTATCTCGTTCTGCATTTTTAATTTTATCAACCAACAATTTAAAAAATACAAATCAACTTTTATATATAAACCAAATAATTAAAATGACTTTGATGAAATTTACAGAACAGGGGATTTTGGGAGATAGAAGTAGATCTAGTTGGGCTTCATTTTTAGGAAAATTCGTTTAGTCTAGTTATACATACTTAGCTCAATAAAATTCTGATGCTCTATCTAAAATTATACGAAAAAAAACGATTGGCATCAAATTTTGCAGTAAAAAAAAAAAAACTTGAAAATGTTTCAAAATTGCAAAATTTCTTCTAAATCTGTTAGAAGACCTCAAAAACCAAGAAAATGTTTGTATTGTTTCTAAACAATTAATTTTAATATGAATGATACATTTTGTCCTTGTTCTTTAAGATTTCCAATGTTTTTCAAGTTTGAAATACCAAAAACATTAGATTTTAAAAGAGCTTGCAATGCATAGGGTCACGAATGTTGATTTATGCAAGAACACCGAATATTTCAAAATTTGCAGTATTTATAGACGATTTCACTCTTTAGGTGTAATCGAAATGTATTAGAGTTTCTCAAATCATTTTTTATGTAATTGTTAATTTGAAAGTTTCAAATTCGAAATTTCTGATGCAACATTAATGTTTTAATTTCACCCATTCAATCAATGAACGAAGACACAAAGGTCTTTTACAATTATACGAGTGTATAACTTTATACTGTAAATTTGGAGATGCAAAATTACATTGAACATTTAAACGAATCCTCTAATAAACGAGTTAAATGAGTTCCACACAAAGTTGTAATTTTACATCAAGCAATTAATTGAATCGCTCTTTGAAATGTTTTTTTGGTTTTTACATTCGCAATTTATTTTATTTTATTTACATACACAATACATAAATACTTATAGAAAAAGTATAGTTTTTAATTTTAGCATAAGGTTTTGTATCCTTAAGAAAAAATATTATTTCCTTCAGTTCTTTAATATTAAATTATTTCTTTTAGTGGTATTGGTTGCATGAACATTTCGGGAGTTGTTCCTTTATTAATAAGTAAGGATTGTTACAAACAAAACGCCAATATTGATTGTTGTAAACATTCTTTGCTGCGTAGGTCTTCAAGGTATTATCAAACAATCATATTATTATTATTAGGTTGGATTTATTGGCCCTGAAATCCTATTCGATGACCATCTATTATATTTAAAATGACGTTCATATGTCCTATTGTGTAAATTCGAAATAACTTGACTACAACGCCACTTATCGGATCCTAGCATAGCTATGAACCATCATCTCGAAAAAACAAATATATTGTGGGAATATGACCTCAATCGGTCAAGTCGTTCAGAAGTTCCACGATCACTAACAGACACCCCAACGATTATATACACATATTAAAATATCAGTTGCTCAAGATAATTTTGTTTAATTACCTTAATGTGAATTCCCACTTCTGCTTATAATCGCATTTCTGTTATAAACTGAATCAAAACAGAATTCCCTTCCACAACTCGAAATCAACTTCCTCCAGACTCCAGTTCCCTTAAGGCAAAGGGTTTTTTGAACCTGCTGCGCTGGATAACAAAAAACCGGGAATTGCATAATCAAATTAAATTCGCGGCCGCACCATGCAATTATTTGGCTGCTGCAATTTTGCCCAGAGAGGTGCAAGGCAGTTACGCAGAAATTATGTGGTTTCGGGTTAAAATGAGGGGTTTCGGGACGGGCCCTACACATCCAGTTAACACTGCTGCTTTTCAAATTTCTTGATCCTTTTAAGAGGACGTGGACAACAAAAGACGAGGGAAAATTCGCGAGTTGAGGAAAATTGTGGGGTGCCGAAGAAATGAAATTTGAACAGGAAAATTTATAATTATATAGGTAATCGATGTTTCCAGATATAACTTTTTTTTTTATTATGAGCAATGCAGTAAGTTTTTTGGAGGAATAACTAAGGGTAAACTAATTTTTTAGTTGAATAACACTGTCAAATAAAAACTATTAGTTGTACTACTAATTAGGGTACAACTACATGTTCAACTAAATTAATTTTTAAAGGCCAAAGATTCTTTTATGAATGTATAATACCTAAAACTGTGCATATGTTAGTAGATATTAAAATTAAATACAGTTACTACCCTACATAAATACTAAGTACTAGGGCATGATGTATAGAAAATTACGTAATTATCTTGGGGTATATAAAAACTCTAATAAACCCTTTCTGAACGGACCCAGACAATTGAAAGTTCCAACTAAATTTTCTCATCTAAAGTAGTTGTGGTTGAAAAAACCAACTGAGAAATTTATTTGAAAAAAAAAGTTAACTGCGCCCACAATTAACAACTATTAGTTAGTTCTAGTTTATTAAATAACAAATAACAACTTATTTTGTTCCTAAATCTAAAATTATTAGTTTAGTTATAGGGATCTCGAATAATAACTGATTTTGTCTATTGAAAAATTTAAATTAATGATTGTAAGTTGATTTATATACCTAATTTTAGTTTTTTTACGAGATTGGTATATAATTTAATCCTTAATTATTTGAGACAACTAAAACTAATTAATTAATTGTTAATTGATGTACACAACTAATTCTTTTTCAATTAAAAATTGTACTAATTAACTTATTTATAATAATTTATAATCATAGTTAGGTTGTAGATGTAAAACTAATAATTTACAAAATTAAGAAAAATTGAGTTCAGTTTTTTGGTCTGGAGCCGGTTGCAGATTGAATAATCGATTTTGTAATTGCTCAAATTCAAAACTCTAAATGAATACTCCTTGAAATATTAATTTTAAAACTGGGACAAATATTTCTCTATCACTGACCAAATCTTACAATGCTGGATTTAAAATAAAGAAAAGAGATTTCTGCACATAATTAATTAAAATTTAATTAATTAAGCCCCGCTTAAGAATCGATTCGTTTTCAGAACATTCCGCCTGATTTTACTAATTTTGAACTTAAATTATGACTCAAAGAGTAGAAAAAATTAATTTCGGGATCTCTATTTCCAGTATTCACAGACGTCTGTTATGAAAGTAGTTAGTATTAATCTGATAAATATATTTTTGATACGAATTCGACCCGTTTATCGGTTATTTTTTTCTCTTTTTTGACACTCATCAGGCTCCATTCCTGAAATATAAAAATTCTCCGACTTGTGATTCTTTCGCGTGCAAGCCAAAAAAAGCGCCGCGCAGCACTTCGGTGTTTTATTGAAAGTCACCCACCGTCTCAGGAGATAAGAAATTTGCATATTCCGGTGGATAATTGCATTCCTTGAGCAGAGCTGCTCGGCGCTGAGCCTCAAAAAAATTTACTGCTTGACATGCCGCAGTAATTACTGCTAGACAGAGCCAGCAAGCGAGGCATTAAGCAAGGATTAATGGTCGGGCACGGAATGCAGGTGAGCGGCCGAACCTCAGCCTGGACCGATTCGGCCATAAATCGGACTCGCCTACTCATCGTAATTACAGAGCCGCAGAATTCCCGGAGCCGCTCGAGCGAGTCCTGCTGGCGGTCGAGGCACGGCGGCGGGAACAAGGCGCCAGCGGTCTTGACTCGGACCGCAGGAGGTCCCTGCGGCGAAACAGGACCTCTCGGCGAGATGCGTCCTCATTGTTCCCGGCTCTGGCAGCTCTCCTTCGAGTGCAATGGAGGACGTCAGCTGAATCCTGAAGGATATCGATCCCAGGGATGATAGCGAAAACTCTTAATCCCTAATGATGCGCTCTTGTGCACTGCGCTGCTGCACTCGATGATGAATGACGGCCGGAGTGCTGCCATTTTGCTTTTGGAACCGCTTATAAATCGGTTCCCATTTCGGGATGCTGGAGAGCCTGTTGCACGCCTGAAACGTGATAAGCGGAGGATGGACCGCCAGATAAGATTTAATTAGGAAGGGATGCACCCGGTGCGAGATAAATAACCAATTCGTTATTCGATACAATAATTCGTTACAATGGGAGACCACAAGCCTTCTCGATTCGTCCAAGCGTGAGTTAGGGATTTATTAGTATTATTTGTGTTTTAAATTCAAACACAATATAATCATTACATTACACTTCTCGAGAAAGAAAATATCTAGGGTAAAAATAAAGACTTTTTCATTTTACTGTTTTGCTAATCAAAATTAAGAAAACGCTTTTTTAAAGGTACATTCACACTGATCTTAAGAGCAATTTTACATTTTTGCCTGAGTAAAAATTTATCACCATTGTAAAAGTACACAATTTTGGTGTAATTAAGCAAAAAAGTGTAAAATTACACAATAATAATGCTTTTTGTGTGATATTCACTCAACTTTGTAAATGCACATGGATATGTAAAATTAATTCAAACTGACGTAAATCTACGATCTAAATTCTTTCTTTCAAACAAAGTGAATGCGCAATCACTTTGTGAAGGTATTCCTTAAATTTAGGACGTGCTGTCGAAAATATTAGGTAACATAACTAGATAAATGACCTAAATTTTTTCAATTTTTTAACCACTATGTTTTAAAAAAAAAAAAATAAATTATTCAATCTTGCTGAAACTTAATACCCTACACTATTTTCTCCTGCACTTCCCGAATCTGATCGCAGATTAACGCTATCTGGCCCCATTTTTAAAAAATGGCGGCTGAAAGCAGAGAAAGTGGCGAGTTTTTTAAATTTTGATTCAAATAATCGTAAATTAAAACAAGAAGCCATCAACGTAGGGTGCTAATTTTCTGGATCTGGTGGCATAAATAGTTTCTCTAAAAGATAGGAGCGATAGTGATGGGAAATCGAATATATCGAATTCAATATTACACAAGAAAAGTGTATTTTTACACAGATGGTAGTCAAATTACATCTAAAAAAATTACGCAATTGTCTTTTAATCCAATTTCTGGTATTCAATTTCCTCCCAAGAAGGGAGAAAAATTACACCAAACATTTTTAGAGTAGAGCTTTAGGATTATTTTTAAGATGTTCCTTTATCATCTCATGGATTCATTTTTCGTATAACTTGTAGATAGTGTTTAGCAGGCTAGACCTATAGCTACTAGTGTCTTTTGGGTTCCCTTACAGGTTTTGGAAATCGGAATGAATTTCGTAATATTCCACATGTTGGGAAAGTAAAGAAAAAGACGTCGTAAAACTAATCATCTTTCCAAAGTTCGAGTGGAAGCTGGTGCTGCTCCAGACCTCTTTTAGCTTGTAAGGATTTGTTTGTTAACGCTTTTAAGTCTTTTGATAAAATGCTTACATTATATTTTGAAAAATCGAAAAAATATTTAATTATAATTAACTAAAAACCTATTTTTTCTCAAACTACTCACAGAAACCCGCCTAAAATGAAGTAACTGAACGGTTTATGAGTTCCACTGGCCAGCGAAGGTGTTCAGGCCGCGCCGATTAAATCTTAATGGAAGCCATCGCGCATCTACAAACTCCGCGCTGCGAACGCGATTCCGCGCCTAATTTGCATTTCTGCATTGGGCCACGCTGCCGATCTGATCCGGCCGATAACGAAATGTGAAGGTGACTCTTCGTCTTGGGGCCGGGCCAGGACTTCGGGTGATGCAATTTGGCGGCCGCAGGAGTTTTTGCCCCGGCCGCGGCCGGACATCGCGAGCGGTCAAATTTATGCTTTTCGCCCATTCAAAGGAACAAAAGTTCCAAATTTTCGGCAATCTACAGCTAGTTTCCCACATGCTCCATAACCAATAGACGAGCGGCGCGGCTAGACGCGGGCGGCTCCTTAATCGTCCGGCCAGATCAAAATTTCCGTGAAATGCTTAGTGGGTTTTTTCATATTTTAGTCGAAATTTGAATTTCAGATCGACACTTCCTATATAATTAGAAGCAATAAAAACGCCCCTGCGATTATATTCCTCTCGAGAGTCTCTTCTATTTCGGGCGACCGCGGCGCGACCGCGTCCTGCTGCCACCAGAGGAACCAACCAGCCCCCGTAATCTTTCATTAAAACTTAATAAATTCGAGATCGACTGATTATACGCAGCGGAGTGGGGAGCGGCGGCAGCCCCACGGCCCCTTTTATGGCTGTTTTGTCCCATTACACTATGTGATTTCGGGAAGGAGGTCTATGATTAGAGCCGGCTAATGCTGCTATTAATGGGAGCGTTAAGACGATTATTACCGGCTCTCGGCGCTGGATTCGGTTTATTTCTTTCGCTCCTCGGGGTTGCTGTTTTTCAGTTTTATTACACTGTTCAATCTGCCGCTGATGACCCATAACGGTCGTATTGGGAGCCTAATTCCCCTCAAAGTAACCATTCGCCCCACTTACGTACGGCGACTTGAGATGCGCGACTTTTAGATACAAAATTTTCATTTTATGCCCGAATTCTCGCATCCTGAACAGACTTATAACAAAATTCCGAATTTCGTGAGAACTCAGTTTTGAAAATGTCTTTGAATTTCTTCAAAATCTTCTACTGAAAATTCTGACAAATATTCAGAGATTTTGGCATAAATTGCACATTAATTTCAAGACAATATGATAATTTTGAAATTTTATATTTTGTTCATACACAGAGCAAAAAAGACATATTTGATTTAAAAGCTTTTGAATTTTCGTGTAAAGTTGCTAGAATGGAAAAAAAAATTAAATTCATATCTTTTGATGTAAATAATCTTGTAATAATACAGGGTGTCCAGGAAATAGTGTGCCAAAATTCAGGGGATGGTAGCTTGGGTCATGACCTATCAGAATATCAAAATATGACCTGTGAAAACCTCACCGTTTTCGACATATTTGGGTTTTTATGAAAAATTAAATTTCAGATTATTGACTAGTTGGTGCACATAAAAAGACATGTTCTCATTTTTTTTTTGCTAACATATTCTAGATAAGTTGCCCTACCTGGTAAGCATGTCATTTTTTATTACTAACACAAGAACGTCGCGAAAAAAAATAATCAAACTTTTTTTTTTGCTGTTCAAAATTATTTGACTCTACTTTGACCTTCACTGGTGAAAAAAAAATGTACTAGGCAGTGATGGGAAAGCAATTCAAAAAATTGCTTAATTAATGCAGATTTCAGAATCACCCATTTTATTCATGAATAACAAGATATTGCCATGTTCATTTTAAATCAAATTTAATTTTTCATAAAAACCCCATTATCTCGAAAACGGTGAGGTTTTCACTAAGGTCATATTTTGATATTCTGATAGGTCATGACCCAAGCTACCATCCCCTTAATTTTGGCACACTACTTCCTGGACACCCTGTGCATATTACCAAAATTCTTTTTAAATATAATCATATATAAAAAGGCATAAATTCCCGTACATACATAGGTTGCTCCTATAACAATTCATTTGTTAATTGTGAGGTGTACCTCATTCGATTATATTATAATTTGAATGAACTATATTTTAATGTCCATAGATTTAAACCTAATTGTCCCAATTTGTCTGTTTAGAAAATTTAAAAAAAACACCCCATCCTATTGTATTTGTGAATTTAAAAAAAAAACCATTTCTGAGGGTCAATTTTATAAAAAATTGATATTTTCGATATGAAAGAAGTTTTGGAAAAAACGAAAACCACAAAAACTCCGGTCATTAATAAAATATTAAGTCCGGAGGTATGATTTTTATCTTTAACCCTAAAGGCAACATTTTTACGCTAGCTCGCTATTTTATGGATTTTTCTGAAAAAAATTGGTTTTAGTTTTCGAAAACGGGTGAAAATGGGAAAAAGTATAGTAGGGAGGACAAGAACTTCAAGTCTTTTGTTACTTAAATTAATCATTAATTCAGATTTTGACCAAGACTCTTCGCAATCTTGTCTAAAGTCCCAGCCAAAATTCAGAGCGCATATTTTGAAGATGTTTAATATAACTTTAGTTTTTTAGTGTAATATAACACTTCATAAATGTTTCTTTTTAATAGAAATCTGCTGAAAATTTTTAATTTTTAAAATTGTAATAGTCAAGCAATCCAAATATTCTAGTATTTAAAATTTGTTATATCATCAGCTGTGTTTTTTCATATATCAGGAACATAACTCCTTTTTAATTAACTTCAAATTGCCATGACTTCTTACAACTACTCTTAAGTCAAAAAAAATATTGAAAAAATGTTTAGTTTAAGATTTAAAGTTTTGCACGGATGAAAATCGTTGCTATTTGGTTCACATTTCTAAAAATAGCAAATCTTTATTCTGGGTAGCTGCTAATAAGCTTCAAATATAATACAAAATATTCTATTGTTCTAGATATACAAAAAAATAGCAACTTTATGCATTTAACACTTTTTTACCTGTGATAACCTATATACTATATATGAATATATGAATTAATTTAATTTAAACATATATCTATATTCCAAAATTGGGCAAAATATAACTTCTTCCCTAAAATGACTCTTTCCTTAAAAAAATTCAGTTTTCTAAGGCTTAAAACTCTTTTAATGATCTTGTCATTAAGAAAGAAAAACATAAAATTCACTGCTACCGATTTAGATTTAACAGATTGAATGTATAAGTTATTGGCTTTTAAATTTAAAATTAATTCTATTTGAAGAGTTGAAAGATCTAAATTAATTCAAACTTTCTATTTCTTTTTGTATGGATAAACTAGTATAAGTTAGAGTTTAAAGAATCATGTTTCTTATAAGCAAAATAAGCTTTACTGAATAGTTTCTCCTTATTAATAAAAAAAATAGGTTTGTCATTTTTTTTTTAAATAGGGACTCTCAAACTGCATCGATACCTTTTTTGGCGTAGTTGCGTCTGAAACTGAATTGTTGAGACAGTTTTAAAACATTTTGGAAGTCGATACTATTTTTATAACGCTTTTATTTACTTGCTATTAAATAATAGTATAGATAATGAATTTTTGATTCCGCACTAAATATATAAAAGTCCTTTTCGTACAGGCACTCTAAATGATGATATAAGTAAATATTCTACTACTACTTTTCTTGGCATTTAGATATTTATAAAATTCTTGTTTTAATCCGCATTACGCTTATATAACTGCAGTTTTAATAAGTATTTTTCAGTTTAGGAAAGAGAAAGTGTTATATAATATAATTTTAGCATATTCTAATTAAAATCTTTATCAGAATTTGAATCTTTTTTGATGGAGGTCATCTAATTCTTGGTTTTGTATTATTTATTTTTATATTTTCAATAAAACAACACTATATAGGGGTCCTAGTTTTTAAATAATGTCTTGATATTTGGAAGACACATATTTTCGGTAGTGCAATGTTCTTTGATTTGAAGGTTTCGTACTTGAGTGTTTTTATTATTCTCAAAAATCTCCAATAAATATTTCCATCACACAAGTTTGTGTGATTATATATATATATATGTATAATGAAGACTTTGGGTTCGAGGCGAAGCGTGTTCGACGGACTGAATAAATTATAAGTGAAGTACCCCACATTTGGCACCTGAAGTCACCTGTGAATTAGTTTGCCAATTCCCGATGTGAAAAAAATCCCACGGGCATCTCATTTGCCCGGGGATCGTTGGCTATTTTCGTCTGTATGTATGTATATGTATGCATAGGACCGAAGCCTGTTGCATCAAACATTAAAACTCGTTAATTAGCTCAAGTCGAAACGACAGGCAGTAAAAAGGCAACAAAACCGCCCGGAGCGAAATTCGACAGCCAACGGCCGAAATAAAACCAAGAAAGTGGCACTAAGCGCTGCAAAACGCAAAACAAGAGATGAATTCGCAATTCCGAGGAGCCCCATCGCCCGCGCCGCCTCCTGCGAAAGCTCCTCTGAGAATTCGCACGATGATCACAGCTTCCATAAATTACCCATGGGCCAGAATACACAACTTGCCGAGGACGCAGCGACGACGACGACGACGACGAAGAAGGTGTCGTCCCCGCAACGCGAGCTGTGTAACACAGCGCGCTGGCTGGAGTAATGGTTTCGTCCTCCAGTAAAAAAAAAACTCACGTCCGCGAAACGCGGGAAAAGTGCGAAAATTTAGCTCCCTAAAGGAGCCCCAGACTTGTCTATGTTCCCTCCCGGTGACTCATTAAACACCGCGGCCCAGGAGCTGAAGCTGGAGCACCTCATGCACCTGGAGCGCGCTGCTTCATGGCCAAAGTTTCATTTTATGACGGGAGTACGCGCGTAATCATCGCCGTAATCAAGCTCCGATAGCACGCGGCGTGTCTTTCTCCCGCGGGAACTCAGCCCCCAGGTGACTCAGAGGTCCATTCGCTGCGTCCATAATCTCGCATCGGCCAGCAGGTGGCGCGGGAGGTGATGACCACGCGTTGAATCACCCGCTCGCTGCTTCGGGCACGCATTTTTTCGCGCGAAGCGTAACCACTCACAGCGCATCGCAGCCAATTTACTCGTATCGAACGCACGGGCGGATGCTGCAATGTGATGAGATGAATGCTGCGATTATTGGACCACGCCGCCACCGATTCGAGATTTTCGCGGAAATATCACAGCTCATGAATGAGATTCCGCGGACGAGTTTTTTCGCGGGTGCTCCATATCGAGGCGGCGGGCGGCGCGGCACGGGAGGTCGCCGCGTAGCCGGTCCTGCTAATTGGATTCGTTCTGGGAATTGTTTTGGTTTCGGCTCCATTTTGGAGCCTGCGAGGGCCCCAGAAAATGTGTTAACAGGTCGCCGCCGGGATTTGGGGGAAAAAATCGGTGGGGCTGCGATGGAAATGGGCCGGATGTGGACTAATAATTGCCGGTTTTGATCCTGATGGGTCGTGGTCGGATGGCGCGTGATGTAACAGTTATGAGAGAAAGATGTCACACGCAAGCAAGCGCCCCGCGGCGCCCAGCAATCCTTTTTGGGTATCAATTAATTCGAACATCTTGTGAAAGTTATTAATTAATGCATCGAAAATTTGTTTTGAGATTTATAGAATATCGAAAACGTTTGGAATCTATATAAAAATGTAGGCCAAGTCATTAGGGTCAATCGTTAACTAGTATCCAATGAGTGAACAGGGTTTTAAAGTTCAAAATCGATCCTGCTAATTTAAGTCTAAATAAGCCTGTGTTCGGGAATTCAGCTATTGCTTTTCTTAAGCTGAATTAACCCATTAATGCGCAAAACAAGAATTTGTTGTGCACGCAAGTTCAATGATACGATTCGAATAGCTAATTGGGGTGATTTTCTTCCAAAATCATATATAAGAGGTTTTTGGGGATGCTCTTTCAGAATCTGGCATTTGTTTTGCATAAAAGATTCAAAAACCCTATTATTTTTTGGGTTTTTTAAAAAAAAGTGCTGATTTTGTTTGGTCTTTTTCTACTCAAAGTCGATTATCTTTTCGTTGCTGCTATTGAATGATCATATAACCACCAGAAATCACGGTCCGAATATCTAAACTCTCTCAAACCATGATTTTGAAATTTTTTTTTTTTTTTGCTTGGGTTTTTGCAAAATGGCCATTTTGTATAGCAATGTAATTAAAAACTTTGGATTTTTTTTACAGGAAAAGGATTAACTATACAAAAAAATTTATAGAACAGAAAATGCTTAAAATTAGTAAAAGAACACATTTGAATTTTTTCAAAAATGTTGCTACTATTTTTCGATTTTTGGATCTGGCCAATTTTTGAAAAAGCCAAGAATGTCCAGAAAAATTCTGAAAAAATTCACGCGTATTCTTTGGCGCCTTTAACTAAGTTTGAGGTCTCCTCACGTTCATTTTAGGGTCAAAAAGAAAAAGGATTCATTTTTGACGTACTTTTTAAGCAAAGCAACATTACTAGAAATAGTAGTTTACACGATATTCTGGAAAAAATAGTTTTTTAAATCATTATAACTAGCCTTTTCGTATCAGAGTCCATAAAAGGGATAAAAACAATATTTCCTACACCAAACAGTCTCTTAGAAAAACGGTGGAAACAGACAGACAGACAGACATACACACGAGCGATTGGATAAGAGTGTGAAAAATCTTAAAATCTCTAAAAACCTGGTTGCAAAACAAAAACATGCCTGCAAAATATGTAAACTGGCTGATGAATTCATATTTAATAATAACCGGCTAGTAGAACCTCTATAACACGGGTTCATATAACACGGATTCGTATAAAACGCTAAAAGAAGCTCGTATAACACGGTAAAATAATGAAATGAATGAAACATGATTATACAGGGTGGGGCAAAAGGTATGAACCGGTTTTAAAGGGATGTAAAACAAAAACAACTCAACTTACAGAAATTATGTTTATATTGTTTAATTCAATACAGAATCTAGTTTTTTTACATTAAGTTTTAAAGATGATATCAGAAAGATGGTGGCCGTCAGCAGCGACACACTCTTGAAGGCGAATTCTGAAGTATTCAACAGTTCAATAGCATTTCTTACCAGGATGACATTTTCAGGGGTTCTTGCCGTTCTGGGTCTTCCAACTGCCGAAGGAGTTGCTGTTGAACCAGTGTTTTCCAATGTCCTAGCCCAACGTCTAAGTGCATGACCCCCAACAGGGATATTGAAGTGCAGTCGGAAGGCCCTCTGCGTGGCGATAACAGAACGGCCATTTTCAAAAAACGTCCTCACAGCAAACCCACGATGCTCTCCCGTCCAAGGCATGGTTGCTACTGAAAACTAGACCCCGCCACTCCCGCAACAAGGCCTCGCCCCTCTTCCCCCCACCACCACAGGCATTGGCGTAGCTAGGGATTTTCCCTAGGGTGGGAACAGCTGTCCAGCTGAACAATCATTTAATGAGAAATTAGTTCATTCACTCTCCTTATTACTATCTGACGTCTTTCTTAACTACTTAATAAAGTTGAAAGTCTAATGGTGCAATTAAATCCATAGTTCTATACTCATATTATAACTAGTGAAAGTAAATATGTTTGTCTGTCTGTCTGTTACCTTTTCACGCTTAAACGGCTGAACGGATTTCGATAAAATTTAAGAAGATGTAATAGTATCCTGGGGAAGGACATAGGCTAATTTTTACCGCGGGAAAATATATCATTCCCAAGCGAAAATCTAATACGTTGTTTTTAAACTAGAATAGTTGATATTTTTAAACCATCGCCTACCACAGTTCGTGGGTCATTTTCTTTAGATGTACTTGTTGATGCTGTAGGTTGTATAGAAGAACTAGAATTACTTCTATTTCCCATCTTTTCATTATAATGTATCACCGACTATTCGGGTTTTTTAAAGAATGTTTTCATATCTTTAAATACGTTCAATGCATTTTCGGTGTAGGTATGAAAGAATAAGCAGAAAATTCTGAATACAATTTATTTTTCAATGTAGTTCCCCATCACCTCAAAACACTTATTTCAGCGGGAAAGTGACTTTTCTAAAGCCCATAAAAAAATATTTTTCTTCCTTGTCTGAAAAATATTCATCAATTGCCGCCTTCAACTCTTCATCGTCGAAAAAATGCTTACCTCGAAGATCTTTCTTAAGATTTGGGAACAGAAAGTAATCACTAGGGGCCAGATCCGGGCTGTAGGGTGGATGATTGATTTCTTCAAATCCGCATTCCCGCACAGCAGCCTTGGCAACGCGCCCTGTGTGAACCGGCGCGTTGTCGTGATGAAGCAAGACACCGGCGGTCAATTTTCCATGTCTTTTTGCTTTTATAGTCTCATGAAGGATAGTGTGAATGGTACCCACGGATAGGTTAGTCCTTTCTGCTAATGTTTTCACTCTTACAAGACCATCTTTAAGTACAAGTTTCTCAACGATTTTGACGTTTTTTTCAGTAGTGGCATTAACCGGTCGTCTTCAATACTCTCTCTACATCGTTTGAATTCACTAGACCACTTCTGAATAGTAGATAATGATGGAGCAGAATCTTGGTAAACAGTCACCATTTCTTCGTGAATAACTTTTTGAGTCTTTCCTTGTTTTGTAAGGAATTTTATCACAGCGCGCTGCTCGATTTTTTTCAAAATTGTCGCATCAGTCATCGTAGTTGCCTTTTCTTAATGATATATTGAATACTAATGGTGACAATTAAATAAAATTTTATATTTATACCCTCAAAAAGTGTCTTTAACTAATGAGATAATTTAATTACCCTCATCATTAGTATATCACCCCGATATCGAGAATACATTGAACGCCCCTCGTAAAAACAAACAAAAAACATTTCTAAATGAGGCGAGGCGATTGATTTAATTTGATGCCAACGTTCTAATTTACAAAAAACATAACATACCTTACGTCTTTTCGATTAACTTGTATTAATTAGCTTTTTTTGAATACTGTAATCCAAATATTGGAAACACCTAATACCGCGCGCAATAACAATAACCGAACAAGTGGATACCAACACTACTTTCTAGGTAGGGTTCGTATTGAATCTTAAAATAAAAAGCAATTAGACAGTATAGTAATTCTCCAACACTGTCGATTTTTCTAGGGTGGGCAAAGAGGTTTCTAGGGTGGTTATTGCCCACCCTTGCCCCCCCCTAGCTACGCGCATGACCACAGGCCGAGCGCTAGTAGGTCTAAACCGGTTCATACCTTTTGCTCCACCCTGTATTACTACTCAATGGCCATTAGTTAAAATTGTTTTCATGTAATATCTTAAGCCTGATTATTAAAGAAAGTTATTTTAAATATAACAAATATGGAAGTCGCTTTGATGTGTGAACGGCTCATGTATTTGTATAATCTAAGTGATTCATACAACATGTATTCATATAACGCGGAACCTATTTTCCCACCAAGTACTGATAAGTAAAAACAAAGGTTTTTATTCACATAATTTCTAGGCTAGTACTAGTAAAGATTGCTTTTACTTTAAGCAAATGCTTTTAATGAAATTATTTACAAAGTGCTAAGTGGTTTATTTTATCGAACTTGAGGCTTCATAAAATTGTGATTAATATTTGAAAGTGGTAGGTTTATGGATTTAAAATTACTTACTATATTACTTTTACAGTATTCCGGTATTAACGAGTAAAATCTGAAAACTAAAAACATTTTTCGCGCAGATGCTTTGCTAGTTTAGTTTTGCTAGATAGCGAAATGGAACTTCTTGAGCAGTAATTCTCCAATACTTTTTACTTCTCGTGCAATTACTAAACGAATGTGCACTTAGACAAATGGCATTTCAAGTCCAGCGAGCCTCGCGGTAGAGATATCTTTTTTTGACTATCAACGAGGCAATTAACCTGACCGGCCGCCAAGATAAGGACCATAAAAACGCAATAAATGCCATTAGCTGAAAAACGCCTCTCCCTGCGCGGCTCCTTTTTGAGGGGGAACGTGAATTGGATTCGCATTATGACTCAATTACGCGCGAGTTCAATTCGAGCCAGGAAGATCAGTTCCCGAAGGAGCATTAAATTCGAGCTGGTTGCCGACGCTGCGGCTGCGGCAATCTCGGCTTATCGAGGGCTTCAAATCTCGCACCACTTAAAGGAAAAGTATAGTGCAGAAAAGTCCGCTTTTATTGTCCGTCCGGGTCGAGCGGAAAGGGTTCCATTGTTCCCGTCGTCGCATCAAAACGCACGCCGGCATGATTTAACTAGCCATGAGTTATCCCACTTAGGGGTTTTTGTCGCCCGGCTAAGATAAGGATTTGTTATCAAGTGCCCCCGCTTAGCCCCAGCCCCGGCCCACTCCCAGTCGCAGGGTGCTCCTTGCAAGAGAAACTTTTACTTTTCATTTCATTTCCCATTGACCTCGTTCCCATCTACAAAGCCGCACCACGACTTCTGGATCCCGGATTCTTCCCGGCGAGCAAGCTGCTGGAGGCTGGATCCTGACTTCTGTGCTGCTTGCAGTACGTCGCGCAGAGAAGCGTCCAAATCCCCGCCAATGTCGGGGATTTCCTCGGTGAAAGGAAAGAGATTTGGTGACATTTATCTGCTCGAGGAGACAGGATAAACTAACTTATAATCACAGAGACACATCCTCCGTCGCTTTATCCTCCATTCATAAATCTCTCGCTCCGACGTCTTATTGTTGTCATAGCCGGCTGAATCGGGCTTCAATTTCTTTCAATTCCGCCCCGCCGCGTCGTCCTCGTCGTCGGTGGTGGGCTTTCGCCCCATGCTCCGCCCCGCCGACGTTTCCCTTTCATAACAGCCTCCTCTCCCGGTGATGTATCTTTGTATCTTGCGCGGCGCGGGCCCCATATGGGGCGCGGGCGGAGCCCGGGTCGGGGGTGCCTGATGATGGGAAGTTAATCGTGAAGAAAAGTTTCGCAGGCAACAGGTGGCTGTTTGTCCTGATGGAGGCAAACTTGTTCATATCCTGTTTAAGTGGTAAGAGACTGCAACTTTTTTGGGGTCCCTTATTTTTGGGGGGGAAGTGAACGCCAGCCAGGCAAAGTTTCCCGGCCGACTCTTCTGGCGTAGCGTAACGATCTGCCCGCACTCTGTCAATTAAGTTATAACGCAAGGCCCGGCCGCACGGGCTCCTGCCACTTGAAAAGATTGACTCCCCGGACAAATTCTGCGTCTAATAAACACTAATCTAAGTTGGACCACTCCGCCGGATCAGAGGGATTGCAGCTACTTACGTATGTATTCAGGAGCCTTTATGTACTCGCTCGGTGCCAACGTGTTAATATAGTTAAAATAATTACTATGCTATCGTATATTTTATCGGTCCTTACCGACAGAGAAAGAGTTTCTACTCTAAGGTGCTCACTAAATTCGAAATTATTTGGTGAAATAGAACTCGAGTATCAACAACTTTGAAAAAAGTACTTTTGAGTTTAGTTTGACGCGTTTTAAGCTTAAAGCCAGTGCGTCAAAACTTAATCCCACCGTATTCAAATCATTATAACTTTTCAGATCATATTTTAAAGAGTGTACACTTCGAAAAAACTATTTTCGTCAGTAAAGACTGAAAAAGTTGCAACAAATCTTCTAGGTAATTTCCATAGAATTTTTCCTGTAGATTATGAATGAGGAAACGATAATTCAAAACCTTTTCGAAATATTCTACGAAATTCATTTTTTCCATATTCTGATTTATATTTCATACAAAATATAGTGAATGGAAAATCAAAAGTCGCACATATTCATTAAAAACTTATTTGCCCAAGATGCTTAGAGAACAAGTACTTCCTATATCTAGCTAAAGATTTAATGATTTTTCAAAAAAAGGCAAAATATGGTCTTTTCTACTTCTTAACGCGAACCAATTAGGAATTTTCGTTTGTTAATTCGTAATTCACAGACAAAATCCTACAGAATTAACATATCACTTGTTCAGGAGCAGAAAAAACCATTAAATTTGTTGCCTAGTGTTGTTATTTTAATAAAATTTTTCTATAAAATGAGAAAAAAATAATTTGTTGAAATACTACAAAATAGTAGTTGGCTTTACTATAGACAAAAGTAAAATAAAAAAACAATATATATTACTAACTATTTAAATGTAGTCACAAAAACTCCTAATCATCAGTGAAAATAACAAATAATTTTTATTCATTTACTATTTTTCTAAGTTGATTTAACAATAATATAGAAAAAATTCATGAATTTATCATAATTAAAGTTACGACATTCAATGCAGAAGATATTGATTATATTGAAATATAGAACTATCGATATATCGAAAATCGAAATATCTAACTATCGATATTGTAATATCGAACTATTCAATTTGTTTAATCCTTTTTGAAACCCGAAAACTAGTTAAAAAAAGGATAAATTCAATTTATGGTTTAGTGTAGTTTTAATTATTGTCTCTAATAGTTCTAGAAATTTTATAAACACATTGATAGTGTGATTTTAACGCTCGTCTCAAAATAACGAATTAAAATTAACACCGATTTTATGGCGCTCGATTTTTATTCAATTTCTTGTGTCCTCCTGCACAAGCTTTAAAATATTCAGAAACTAAAAACAACATTCATCAATATATTAGAGCAGTATCTCCAGACATACGCTCAAAATAACAAGGGCTCTATTACGGAACTCCTTAACGAAACGTTTTCTTAACCGAAACAACCTTTTACTCGTAGAGCGACATTTCAAAGTGTATCTCGGGTACAAAAACGCTGATAATCTACTTAAATCTACAGTTATAGTTGAGTTATATTTGTAATTTAATTATAAATTACCACCTTTCGTTTAAAACAATAAATTTTTTGATATTTGTAGTGCAATCATTGGATTTAATTAAGTTCTAAATGCTTTTGTCTTCTTAGTCACTAATTACACTAGTTTACAAGTTTTTATACTCCTAAAAGAATATACTTTACCTTTTATTATTAAGATCCTCTGATTTCGTAAAACTTAATAAAAAAAATTCTATTACGCCCTAATTTCGATACAAATAGGATCAACAATTTAAAAAAAAACGTATTTTAGTAATTTTGGAAATTTTTAAAAATATAACTGGTTGTCGTAGGAGTTCGAAACGCGGCTCTAATGAAACTTCGAATTATATACTATAATTAAGTAATGTTAGTTAATTCAAACCTTTATCCATGTTTGTTTGGGGGACAAGTATTTCAGAAGAGGTCCACTCCTACATTACGTTCGGTCATTTTATTTGTATGGCAGAAGAGAGACTCATGAAGAATTCCTTCCCTAAATAATAAAAAACAAATCTTAATAAAGTTAATCAATAATTAATATTTTGAAGGTACTGTTTAGGATTCTGATATTTTAAAAATGTCCAATTGTAGCTACATAAATTATTTTTGCTGTTCAACTATGAGACTTAAAGGTTTATACATACTTCCTTCTTCTATTTAGTTTTAGTTGATTTAATCACTGTAGGAAGAAAACTCGAAAAATCCCTAAGTGGCCACTGTCTTCCTTCGGACACCAGAGGTCTAACGGCCTAAGGAAATTCTTTAATTAGCGAGACGTGAACAAAAGACGGAGGCGATTATCTTGAGCTCATCAATTGAGCTCGGAATTAAATTATCCCTCGTAAATGTGCACAGCTGTGCAGAATTATGGACCTCCTCGAGTTCACAAGTTTGAGCCAGCGAAACATGTGCGCTCCTTGTGAATCACTTCCTCAAGTGAACAGGACAACGCGTCGTCGGCATTGACATGGCGAGTTCTTTCTTATGCTCAGTATGCTATAGGCCTGCTCCAACACACGCAGGCCGCTTCCTTTCTTCAGCTCGACTGACATCTGATTTCCATCATCCGAGCGGTTTTTTATGTCCCTGAGCCCCACGTCTAAATAGCTTAAGAGGCAGAAAAGTGCGTAACTCACACGCACATGTCGTTCGCTTCGGCTATTGAATTTCAGGATTTGAAAGGATAACTTTGAGCTCGCTGGAATGCGGTAGACCTGAGATGACATCCGGATTTTGAAGAGTTTGCTTCGATGCTCCGTTCTCGTTTAATTATTTCTCTTTGGACCGCGCTGTTAAGCGTGAATGGATGTTAAAATCCAAAATTCAATTTTAAGTCTTGAGACTGTAAAAAAAAACTTTAAACCGATTTATTCTGGATTACATAAAAGGATGAAGTGAACGGAGAAACCTAATTTATTTTATTTTTAGAAGTTCATTTATTTCTCCAATTAAAATTTGTACACAGCAATGTTTACTTTTATATCCGATCTGTACTTATTTACTTTAGTTGAATGGAATATAGACAGTTATACATATATAAAGCCAAAAACCAAAGTAGAATAATGTTCCAGTTAAGTATTAAATTTACTGCAGAATCCTCATCGCCCATAATTTTTATATCTAAAAATAAAAGATCATAAAACAGAATTAGTCCCAGTCTTAACTAAATTTCCTATAAAAGTCCTCGAGTTAGCTGACTCATTTTCTAGAGAGAGGGCAGAAGATTCCGGAGCAACAAGAGAACTTTTACGGAAAATAATCGGCACTAAACTTAAGCGAACTTTAATTGAAACAAGCGATTTAATGAAGTTTTTGATTGTTTACATACATATTTTTGCAAAATTAATGCAACAATAAAATTAATGGAAGATTATAAAAAAATACTGTATGTCTTACCAAGTCCGCAAAGTTTTATAAACTCTCTGGAGCATGTTGGACGATCAAAAGGGCATTCAGTGCATGGGTAGTTTTCAATAAAAGTGTTATTAAAATCACTGAAATTGGTTCTTGGATGGAAAAAGCATGTCATCATGTAGCCCCGGAGGAGTCTAGAAAATAAAATTTATCCTTGAAAATATTTGTAAAAGAAGTTTCAAGGACACTAGAATCAACGACGTGATCTGTAGTGTTTTTGGAGAATATGAAACCGTCAAAAAGCTGGCCAAAGCTCAAAATGCCGTCAGATATGCTTGAAAGTAAGTGCACAGGGGTTTTTAGTGTTAGCGATTTTAAATCTGTTATCAAAATTTAGAAATTCAATATGGCGGCCCAAGAGTATTTAATTTTATCAGATTTACACAAAATCTGGTATGTGCGAGTTTTACGGGTCACTTATTTCAGTTCCGATATAAAAACTTAAAAATTCAGTAAGACCGAACCAAGATGGCGGACAAGAAATACTTAACTCAATCAAATTTGAATAAAAGTTGTTACATCGCTCTTTACAACAACGGCTGTACCTCTACTGCACCACGACCAAACAAATTTAAATGGATATAAATTTAATAAATTAGTTCAACCATGGTGCGGCCGTGGTAGCTTTTAAGTCGTGGGTTTTACATTTACTAGTCCAATTGTTGGTATATTTTAAGTGCAGTGAACGTGCGGCCCAATTATATATATATATATACCATATTTAGTAACGAAAATTTATTAATATTAGATAATTAACAAACCTTGCAGCGGCACAACCTACAAACTCAGAAGTTGGCCAAATGAGCTGCGGGAAATACAAATAAGAATTGTATTGTTTTTTGAATTCCTCTATAGATTTTGGAGGTTTCGAAACCAAATGGTTCATTTCAGAGTACCAGGATCGAATTGGAGCGACATACCAAGCGTGCACTGGTGGACGTTCCGAAAAGTTCAAAGTTTGTCCAATAGAGAAGCTTTCGTTATCTGTAATGACATGGATTAAATCAACTCCTCAAATCAAAATTAGCGCACTCACATAAAAAGTTGCATGGGTCTTCTGAGACGACGCATCTCCACAGGGTTTTTTTAGCCATTTCTTCTAAATGTCTGTCCCAGTGCTTTATTATTATTTTGAAAAGAGTTATTACGAATGGGGCATAATAATGCAGATTTAATTACCAGCAAGTTCATGTTGGCAATCTTTAAAATACCAGCGACCCTGTTGCGTATACCATTTATACCCATGAGCGAAAAAAGCTTTGTCTGTCGGTCCATTTTCATTGGGGAAAAGTTTTTCGTTTTGCATGAAGGCGATGGATCCTGAATTTAAGACAAGCATAAAATATAAATTTATGCTATTAAGAATTGTTTACTTACCGTCTGGCAAATGGTATGATTAAAAACATACCATTTGTGGTGGCATTTTTTATCAGTACAGAGGGACTCGATGTCGAAAGTAAACATTGTGTAGCGATATGCCTGATTTGAGGTAAATATAAAAATTACCATAAGACACAATATTAAACCCATTATTATTATTTTATTTTTTTATTTTGATTTTTCAATTCTGACGGATAAAACTGCAGTCAATCAGAAGGGTTCAAGGCATACTGAACAGATTTTAAGGAATAGAGAATTTAAGGCCCATGATGAGGGCCGAAATTGATTACAAACGAAAACAGCTGGATCTCAGTTGTACTTGTAGCTAAGTCCCAGCATTTATCAGTCCTAGACTAGACTAGATTAGATCAAGCGAAGACCCTCAATTCTTTAGACCTTTTTAATATACTTTACAGTATGTTCAAGGGTGCGACCGTGATAGCCTTTAACTTGCGGAGCTACGGGCTTACATGTACTATATTATCTATATATATTATTAGGACAATTTGTCTGTATCTATTGGGGAAAATCGTTTCAAGTTTTCTAATTGTAAAAAGTTTCAGACGTTTTGGATACGAAGCACTATTAGAAATATACTAAATTATACTGAAATCAGTGTCTATGTAGGTGTCCATTAGCATTTAAGTTCAAGAATAAATGCCATAATTTTATGTAATTAAAGACTGACTGCAAGAATAAATGCCTTAATTTAATGTAATTAGAGACTGTAAAACAAAAAAGCCGTATACAATGCAAAGAGTATTGAGTAAATGTAATTGCTAAAAAAAAGATACTGAATATTCACGTACCCTTTTCAAATCGGCTCCATAAGCGCCGCTGATTACTCCGAACTGTTGGGAGTGATCCGAAATAGTTAAACTCCCATTTCTCATAAAACACCGGTCAAATTGCAGCCTATAAAAAACCCACGAAAATTTCCTTGTGCAAAACTCAGCTCGATCAATCATCCGGAGATCTATTGTTGTTGCGTCTGTTGTTGTTTACCAACTCCACCGTCGACCTCCCACATGTCTAATTGCACAACTTGGGTGCTCCGCGCGATCTAGCCGCGTTAGCCTAAAAACGGCGTCGCTGGCTAGGCCCGAAACTTCTTCAAGACCCCAGAGAGTGCCAAAACACGTGTACTTCGGCTGCGCACGGTGTTAATGGTGTGCAGCAAGGGTCGTCGTGTCCGACAAATGTTTATTTTTTTTTCGGCGCGAACCATACGGGCATAAATTACAGGCGAAATATTTTTGCAGATTTGATTTATCCGCTGACCTGACACCGCATCATGCGGTCACTCAAAGCCGCGAGAGCCAGCGAAAAAAGAGACCCCTTAACGTTTTGGGTTTTGGTCGGTGCGAAGGTCTTCTAACAAGCGCCGAAGCCTTCTTTTGACTTTTGAGTGATATTTTAATTACACGGTTCTGGTCGTTTTGCCCCTCTCCCCCCTCACCCCTGGGAGCATGTCCGGTCAGGCCAGACGAATCGTCCATTTCCCTAATCCTTTGCGTTTCGGTGTTTTGACGTGTGGATCTGGGGTAATGTCTCGGAGTCCTTGCCCCGCCGCGCCACACCGGTCGCCTCAGCCAATGCGAATTAATTAATCCGAGTCAGTCAGACTCGCCCCGCGGTCACCGCGCCGGATTAGTCCGGGTCAAGTGTCTAAGATTGCAATTCTTAGACACTTGGGTTTTTTTTCTGATTCTCCGTGTGTGGCTCGACGCGATGGTTACATGGAAAAAAGATCGTCCGCAAGATCACTGGCTGATCTTTTTTCGGGCTGCAACGGGCTGAACGCTGAAATGAACGGCGCGGTCCGGCGCGGACGCAATCACACCGCACCGCCGCACCGTGTAATAAAAATTTTGAAATTGAGAAGGTCATTTGTATCTTTTTTGCCTTTCTCGCCGAGATTGAGTGACTGATAGCATCTCATCACGTAATGTCAATTTTAATAAGCGCGTGTGTATGCATCCGTGTGATCGGGGCTCCATGCGTGCGTGTGATGTAAATTTAAATAACGCGCCGAATCCGTCCGCCCGTCCGTCCGTCCGTCCGTCCGTCCGTCCGTTGCGCCGTACTCCGCGTACGTGATGTTACGTGGAATAATTTCGGCTGTTTTCTGTTTTGGAATTGAAATGCACGCGGTAATGGGCCCGGCCAGCTCCCGCGCGGTTCCCGGTAGAAGAAATGGACAATTCTTAAGAAATGAAAGTCGAAGTGATTAGTGCGGCCCCAGATGATGGATCCCGTGCTTTCGACAATTTCATTTCTGGCCGCCTCTCCTACATATTTTTTTCTAGGGGCTTCTCATGACATGGCTAATGGTAATTAAAATGCACGTGAACAGTTTCCTAAATGTCTTCCCTGAAATTATAATGATCGGAGCCCGTCACAAAAATTGTAGATTAGCGATCTGAGTTGATGTACATCGCGCATCGCATGATGGAGGAGCTTCTTCTTCGTCTTGCGTCTTTCTTGACGAGCTCCTTCGGCTAGGAGGCGGCCGTTCGGCGCTGTCCGATCGTATCCGACGATCGCATTTGCATAACTCAAGATTGATATTCCTAAACGTTTCGAGAGGCGATTGGTAATGACATAATTTTTGCTTTACTCCGCCATATACAATTAAAGTACACATCACCTCGATTTTTTCGTGACATGTTTGGTCTTGTTTTTGTTTGCAAACAAGTTTTGCTACTTTCTTTCATTAGTTTCAAAACAGATCGACTGTCGACTTAACGAGAATTGCACACACTTAAAAGGGCATGGTGGCATTTTGATAAATCACGTCAATTTGGGGCAATGGAGTCAACAAATTGGCTTTTTAATAAGTTAAATAATTTCTGTGATACCAGTTAATTTAATATAAATAGTAACATTTTAAAATTATGGGTATTCGCATGATAGATGCTATTAATAATCATGGAAAGTAAGTATTAAACTATTTTTTGCAAGATAGACTTGCCATCTAGCAGAATTTCTAAGACTCCAAGGAACAACGTTTTTGTAACATTTGTACAAGTTGACAAGTAACTAAAATATCATTAAAAAAAACGGGAATTCATATATTTTTCATTTTGTATACTATTCTTTGGGATTATTTTGCTTGAAAATGACAGATTAAGAGACTTCAATGAAAAGTAACTAGGAAGAAGTCAAGAATCCGGTTATCTCTGTTGTACTTTCCGAAAAAGTTAACCTTTATATACATTTATTTTTTGAAAAATCCATTTATCAAAAACATAAACCTAAGACCTGCAAAAACAATATATAATATGGCATATAAGTCAAAAATGCCGAAAAATATATTTTATAGAAAATACTTTAAAGGCGTTTTACTCGAAACTACGTTTTTTGACCTGGTTGGTAACTTTTTGAAAAAATGATTCAACCGATTGGGCTCAAATTTTCAGTGATTATTCCACACATGTGTAGCTATGATGTGAACTAAGAATTACAAATATCCGTTAATATTTTACCCATTTTGCAACCATTTTCTTACTAAAAAAAGGGGAAAAAATTAAAAAGTCGGGTTTTTTTTTTTTTTTTTTTTTTTTTTTTTTTTTATCAAAATACTTTATTCCAGTTCACACGATAGAAACTGATTTATATTTTGATATTCTGCTCGAATTTTTTGTTTCCCACGTTTTAGCTGAGATTTTCTGCCAACCGTTTTTTTTAAAGGGACCTAATTGCGGCAGCCCTGTCACAGCGCTGTTTGAACAGAAAAATAAAACAAAAATTTTTTTTTTAAATTTCAATATGTATATTTTCACTTTTTAAAATATTGTGTCATTAAATTAAATTTTCGTATAAAAAAAAAAAACAATTTTTGCATATTTTCGCTATAATTTCCCCAAAGTTTCATGCACTACGCGATCTTCTCAGCAGCGTTCAAAAAAGGAAAGAACATGCTCCGAAATAATTTAAAGCTTTTTAGCAAAACCAAAACAGTGAGTCGGTTGTTTTAATTTCATTTATCGGGGATTCTATCATTTCCGGGGTTTCTCGATTTGAGAATGGATTCCAAATTCTAGTTTTTTGTATTTTATAAATATTCTAAAGTAATCAGCTTGATGAAAACTTAAAATAAGTAAGAAATAATAATAATAATAATAATATCTAAATCTGTGTCTTTTTTTCAAAAAGCATTGTTTATTCAAGTGAATATTAATAAAAATTCATTTACCTTTATTTCCTTCTGTCGTCATTCTTGTGTTATAACCAATTTTGACAAATATCCGTTGAAATGTGCACGGAAGGGGTAGGTCCAATCTCCAATAATTGAGTACATCAACTTAGGGTTTCGTTTAAAAGATGTTAATTTCCTTAAAAGAATTTCTTCGGTGCGCTCGTTAAGCTGATTGCACTGCTATCTTTTGAAGAAGCATCGCCCGGTGGGGACGCGAAACTTCTCTGAATTTAATTGCCATTCAATTTCTTTTGCAGGCTTGAGATTTGCCGAAAAGTTGGGCACGTCACCTTTCGTGCAGCGTGTTATCTGTGTCAACGTTTCAGTTTGAGTTTTGACGCGAGACGCGGGGGGCGGCAGCCGCTCAAGGTACACACGAGATGAAATTTCCGAGACGGGGGCGTGTCGATTTTGACATTTTGATGCATTTCTCCTCGTCCGTTGCGCGCTGAAAATCGCTCCTCCGCCGAAATTCGTTTCAGAAGTGCCTCGCTCTGTCCGAAGGCAATCTGGAGGAAAAATTACGCTGCCGCCGCCGCCAAGAAAAAATCGAAAGAAATTGGGCAACGGACGAGCGTTCGAGAGCGCGGGACGGGCCGGGGGTCGAACGCGGGAACCCGGTACCCGGCTAATGAACGAAATTCCACCAATAAATTATTGCGGTAATTAATTTCACCGTGCCCCGCGTGATAGTGCTCGGGTGTCGTCCCGGCGAGTGTAAGTGATGAGTTTTAATTTTTGTTAATTATTTTGCGTTCCGATTGGGCCGCGACGACGACGACGACGGTTTGCCCGTTGTTTTTTTTTTGGCCGCCAGCGAGTGCGGTCCTTCAGACGGGCTGACGGCTTGATGGACAGTCGACGTCACGTAATGGGGCGGGCTGTTTACACGCCGAGCGACCGCCTGAAACCGAAACTTGCGGTTGGCCGGAGCTTTTTTTTCCCGCGGTCAATTTCGGTCTGATTGCCGCCGGCAGAGGGCGTCGGTCGGTTCCCAGAGCTTCTTGCGAAGTTGCGCGGGTTTTTTTGCGCGCCTCGCCGCCACCGCCACCGCCACCCCCCGGCTGCAACGAACGAGCCGCGCCGTACCGCCGACTTGATATTGTTTGATTGCCAGCTATAAATTAATTTTGAAACTTATCCGATTAAGTTGTTGCTGGCTTTTTACTCGCTGAGCTGCTTTTGTTCTTGCTGAGCATTTGAGAGAATTTATGTCGAGTCATAAAACGGCGAGATGCGCGCTGATGGTGGCTTTTTTCTGGCTCCGTGTGCCGGCGTGCCGGGCCGCGGGCGGAATCCTCTCAAATCGGACCGGGCTCGCGGGGCATTATGTCACATCGCATCGCATCCGAGCAGTGCCCGCTCGAGCAATAAAACCAGCGCGCCTTTTTACGGCGTTATTTGCCGAATATTTTGTGGTTACACGCCGTAGAGCGTTTAATGGTCATCTTACAGTTTATTGAAGAGCTTAGCTCGCCTTGACTTTTTTTTTTTTTTTGCGAATTGCCGCGAATTATTCATCGAAGTTTATGAGTCAACCTAACGCTCAAAGAACGCACATCGCACCGCGCGGTCGGCAGCGAGCCAAGGCCGACAAACGTCTTGTCGAACTGAAAACGACAAGACGTCCCGCTGCTAACAAACATCACATTTCGCTGAATTGTGCTTCTGCATAAAACTGATGGACATGTCTTAACGGCTACGAGAATTTTCAATTTTTTTAAATGTACAAGTCGGAAATGTACAGGGTATTTCGTAACTAACAAAGGGGGGCTTGATTATCTCTTAAACGAAGAACAATTGCATAAAATCCCTTTACCATAATACATAGAGGACTAACACCTAAAACATATTTAAAAATTACTCAAATCCATTCTTATCAAGTTGTGCCCTACCTCGTAAATGTACCGATTTCACTTTAAAATGCAGCGTTTTGATACGTGCGCTGTTATATTAAGAGTACTTTCCTCATAAAAAGCCTTGTAATTTTCTTAATGTTTACCCTATAGCGTTTATTTCATTTATGGCTGTCATGGACCTGTTGCAGATTATTGTAAGTATATATAATATTTCATTTTCCATCCAGAAATCAATTTAAAATGTCTTTTTTGGAATCTGAGCATTAATCTATAATGAATTTTGTACTGATTAGAAAAAGAGTAATAAGATAGTCTGTAAAATTACAATCTAGAGACATGGAATAAAATAAATAAATAAAAAGCTCCATTAAGATATTCTATGCTATACTGCGAGAATTTCTTGTAAAAGAGTATAATTTTTTTTTTGTTTAAATATAACTACATACTGTGCAAAATTTGATGAAAGCTTGTAACAACTTTGATATAATTTAATGTTTGGAGTTCACAATTTTCTAGTAACAACAAACTTAATTTGTCGCAATCATTTTTTTTTTATAAATTTACCGAAACAGAGGTTTTCTGCTTGTTTCTTAATTATAACGCACACATAATATTTAACAAAATAAAATGAGTATTTCAGAAAATTTTCAAATAACAAGAACCTAATAATTAATTGAATTTCTTCTGGCTTTTATTAAATCAAATTCTTCAGTAATTGTTTTTTTCAAATCCATAATTGACGGATATTGGCGATTTCCAGCATATACCCGCCTAACAAGAATTCCGCAAATGTTTTCTATTGGACTGAGGTTTGCTGAACACGCTAGCGAATCCATTACCTTCACAGAATTAGTTCTGAACGAACTCATTGTCCTGTTGGAGGACCCACTCTGTTTTTAAGAATTTCTTGCCAGAAGTGGGATCAGGCTACTCTGGAGTACTTGGATGTAGTCAGAACTTTTCATTCTTAAAGAAGTATCCCAAAAATAACGAGGTTCTTTTCTCAAATCACGCCAATAGCCAAATTTTTCTTACAGATGTTCAATCCCTTCTCATTCATGCAAAACTTCAAATCTTGAGTTGAACATTTTTGCATAACATTTTTCAGAGTAATTTTTGACTCAAAAATTGGTTGTAAGTCGTGGCACTTTGAAGTTATTTAAAAAAAAAAAAAACATTCAAGAGATAATTTCCTTATGTTCTGGACAGACACAAAAAAAAACAGCTATTGGCGAATTGTCTGCAGCACGCAAAAGTTTCTTCTCATCCCGCACAGAAAGTTTGCTCTTCCTTCCCCCTCGCTTTCCGTGTCGTAAGCATCCGGCTTTTCCGGCTTTTTCGCGAACATTCAAACATTCGATAATTTAATGACACACCACACGGGATCTTAAATAATTGGTATAGCAAAATCACGATCGTTCAACTAAATTCAGTTTTTCTAATCGAACCAGGTGCGTTATACATATTTAAATATGAAACGGTCAAGAACTTTTAGCTTTACAAATTGTAGGATAAATTCATTAATAGTGCAAGAAACTCTAAATTTGTAGGTGGTTTATAAATATGAAGCAGAGTGTATAAAATAATTTATAATATGCCTTGTCATGAGTCCTACTCGCACTTGACCTATCGTTTTATTATTATAAATTATTATAAGCGATACTTGTTTTTCTCAATCCTTCCTTTGAAAAATTCAAATACTTCTAAAAGGAATTGTAATTGAATCGCATTTTCGAGGAATTGAAAATGAAACTTATAATTGAATGGAATTATATTCGAAAATGTAATTAAAGATGCACAGAATTGTATTCAACAATATTTAATTGGAATTGTGAGGAATTTAATAACTGATGCCTTTTGACAAATTTTTCCCTTTACACGTTATCGTGCCATATATTTAAGTATACCATTTTTTAGTCAGTTTTTTGTAAGTTAAAAAAATATATATATAGATTTAATTACAAAAACCTGTATTCTTCAGATTGAACAATATGAATTTTAATCAAGCCTCTGGAACACTTGAATTAATTAGAATTATAGTTATACGTGTATGTAAGAGTTAATATTCCCCCAGGGCTCCTGTTTGCTGCAAAAAAAAAAACTGAATTGCTCTGCAGGTCTGGACCGCAGGAACGCCCTTCGTCCTCAGGTGTGGACCCGTTCCCTGCAGAAATCAATTTAGTACCGTAAATTAAAGATCAACAAAACTCCGTGAATCCCGTCCTCCAGCACAAGTGGCCGGGAAAAAAGTGATCAACAGTTTAATTTGATCCCGCTCCGCACGCATGTGCAAACATCCGAACGCAACGGCGACATGTGGCCCAGCTCGGCGCGGCAGGATGCGTGTGCGTGTACGCGTGTATTTGTTCAGAAATAGAAAAACGAAAATCCCATTATGCGTCGCACAATACATCGTCAGGACGCAGGACGCAGGGCGCAGGACGAGGCGACGCAGCTCAAAGGGAACAAAAAACGTGAACGCAGCAGCCGTGAGGAATTTCAGTTCCCACACTGCGAGCACAAAAGAAATTTTTGGTGAAATTTCCTTTGGTTTTTTCTCGTTTTGTACCGATCTAAGGCCGCTCCGCTCCGCTCCCCGGGCCCGTCTTTGAGAGCCTTCTAACGGTACGGGATGTATTCTTCTCCCGGCTCGAGAACAGCCCACCTGCTGCTCACCCATTGTCCCCAGATGACGCCTACGATTTGGTGAATTTCTTTGCCATTTTTATTTACGACCAGCCAAGGCGAAACGATTCCGCCCGCAGATGCAGCAAATCTGGCGAAGCGAAGAACAAAAAATACCCGGAGGCTTTGTGTGGCCGGTGCATTTATTATAATTTGGCACCTTCAAATTGCACCGAGCCTATCACGTTTCGGTTTCCATCTCCCCCGCTTTGTATTTTTAATGCTACACCAATTCGGAATTATAAACGCATCTTCTACTCTATATATTAGTAAAAGGAATCGATTGATCAATTAGTTTTAAGAGTTTTTGCTAGGAGTTTTTGAAAGGATGCAAGGAACATTTGGTTGAATGCAGACTTCAATTAATAGACTTTTATTTCAGAATGAATTTAGCACAAAAAGCGTTAACATTTGCTCAGTCAGTTCAGTTGAAAAATTGATGATTGAATTTCTATTTTCTCTTCAATTTTTTTTTGCACAAAATCTTTTCCTAATCCCAGGTAATCATATATTTATTTATTTAATTATCTATACCGCCAACAGGTATATAATACCATTTGATATTACAAAAACTAGATTTAACCCTTTCAGTACTATCGCCGCCTATAGTCGTCATTCACAAAACATTCTCTGGGTACGACCGCCGCCTAAAGTCGGCATTTATGGAGTCTATAATCACCGCCTATAGTCGGATTGAAATGATTGAAAGCCCGCATTCATGGAAAGTTCTGTGCAACCACTCTCGCGAAATAAACATTGTTCGAATGAAGGACTAATTTTCCATATGACAAATAGCGAACTCAAATAATAGTACCAATTACTTTTCAGATGAACGAGATTTTAAAAGCGAAATTGCTATTTAACTAATTTTCGAGTGATTTTGGATAAAAATCGTATCTTAAACAAATAGGACTAACTAAAGAATGACCACGAATGACTACGGCTATGCAATTACCCATTTACCTTATTTATATTTTATTTAACCGATTCTATCGCTTCGATATCCAAGAATTTATGAGAAAACGCTTGTAGTTTATAATTCAAATTATAAATCTAAATTTTTTTTGCTTCTTATCACAAATTTGTACCTTGTGAAACCGAAATTAGTATTATGAATTGTAATTCTGATCCACAAGTAAAAATTTATGGTTTTAATTTGTAGTTTTGTGAAATAGGCCACAAAGGTTCTACCCGAAGACGAGTCCCCTTACGTCATCCGTGTTAAGATAAAGGTCACCCTGATTCCCTGGGTAACTGACGAACGCAGGGCCGCGCGGAGAAGCTCCTGCAGGCCCAATTAGTGTGACGCTATCGCCGGATAATTCGCATCATGAACTCGTTATCCTTCAAATCTCGTCGGATCTCATCTTTTTGTTCCGTCGGATGTGATTTCCTCTCAAGTGCAGCTAAGTGGAATGAAGAAGCGAAATGGTCTCGGGAGTCGGGACAACCCTTAAAACTAGTTCACATACTCAGCCCCGGCGCTCCTGGACCTGGATGCTAGAACATTTCCCGTGAGCCTCGCCGACACGACGACGAAGACGCTCTGGACCAGGGATGATGTTCCTGAGACGGCGACGATGGCCGTCAGATTCCCTGCAAATGGGCTGCACAAACATTCCCGGGGGGAGAGATTAATCTCGTCATGAAAATAATAACAAGGCCGGCCGGAAGGCGATGAAGACGATGATAGCCTGCTTCGAGGCGCGCTCTGAGACGATTAGGCGAGAACGGGGAGGCTCCTCAGTCTTCGCATTGACAGACCAGACGCCACGCGGAAAAGCCTTCCGAAGGGTGGCGGGCGTAAGCCGGAAAACACTCGCTCGTTCACTCGCTCGCTCGAAGAAGGGCGGGCGCATTCTCGGCGCGGGGAACGTCGGAAGGGGGCGCGGGCTGACGGAGCATTCCTCAGTCGTCAACATCAACCGCGATTGCCACCTGGCGCTCACGGGTATGATTGTGCTTTGATCCTGTGGCGCTCCTGGGAGTTGGGAGCAGTAGGATCTTCTACCATAATTCAGCGTTTTCTGGAAGACTGGGAAGGGCCGGGAAGGGAGTGACGGAGCGCTTCTCGGGTGGCTGCAATCAATCCAAATAGGCGGCCTGTAAACAGCGGGAAATGAGCCTCATTTCGGTGTCAGACACTTGTGGCACTTTCACGCTCTCACGCATTTTTCACTTCTGCTGGGATTTGGGCGAAACGACGGTTTGATGGCTAGAACGAATCCGATTACGATTGCTACAGGGCGCGATAAGTGCCTCAATGGGCTTTTATCGTTGAAATATTGTCTATTTTTCTATAAATTCTCAAAATCTGATATTGTTAACCATGTAAACATAATTACCCAAGGAGATTCGCATGGAACATGGAGCAATGATATAGAAGAAGGTGTAAAGGTTTAAACGGATACTATATGCGTCAGACAATGTTTTTAACCTTTTAAGGACGGGAGTGGTCGATATATGGACCAGCCAGAGGACACATAATATTTGATGTTTTTCAGGGAAAATGTTATGCGGTAAATATGGGAAAAATAGTATAGAAATTCCTGGAAGCATCCTTGACCTTGAAAATGGCGGTTTTCAATGTCAAATTTTTTCTGCTATTTCCCCCTGAAAGTTGGCATACCTACCTTTTTTTATGTACTGAGTACGAAAAATATAGTACCACGAATCGCGAAACTCATCTGCAAGGTTAATTCAAGGTCAAAAATTGAAATTTTCACGATTTTTCCCGTATTCAGCGCATCAAATTACCTAGAAAAATACTTTCAAACCGCCGCGCCAAATTTTTTACATGGGACTTTCCGTTGCGGACGGGCCTGGTCGATATATCGACCAGCAAGGAGGGGGGGGGGGGGGGGGGGGGGGGGGGGGGGACTCCACATAAGAAGTTCATTGAATTTATTTATAATATTCATGTCTAATAAAAGGTCAATTTTAACGTAATTTTCCCCGTCCTTAAAAGGTTAATAAACGTTTTAAGCTCCCAGATACACCAAAACACGGCTTAAGTAATGAACTAAGTAAAACAGTGAAAACTTTGCCGTTTGTTAGCTTTAAAAAAGAAAATTACAAACAAAAAAAAAAATCGCGTGTTTCGTTGAGTGGGATTCAAAATCAAAAATTTAACATATTTTGTTTAAACTGATGGTAATAAATCGAGTGATTGAAAAGAAAACTTCTCAGGGTACTCAGACTACTTCGCTCTACAATTTCACGGCTTGTAATTGCAGAACGCTTTGGCTCAGCCGAAAATATTGATGCTGTTGCCAAAAGTGTGTGCCTAAACCCGAAAACCTCAAATGAACATTAGCGCTAGCCCGAGAAGAATTCTGCCGAAAGACCCCGGGTTATTCTCTTACAAGGTCCCACTGACTCAGGAATTGAAGAAAACTGACCACCCGCTTCGTTATCGCTTTCAGTTTGGGATTAAATACAGCTCGAAATTGACGTCGATTTTGCTAAAAAAAAAATTAAGTGCATTTTCATCTCGGAGTCTATGTAAACAAGCAAAATTGTCGTATTTGGGGCTCGGAAAACCCACACATAGTCGTGGCCAGTAAATTCTCAGCATGGTGTGGTATTTGAAGTGGCGGCATTACTGGGCCATTTTTCTTCGATGAAGATGACAACAAGGTTACGGTCAACAGATAGCACTACAGAGGCATGATAATCGATTTTTTTGGCCAGAAAATGAGAAATTGGACTTGGGCGAGTTCTGGTTTCAGCAGGATTGCGCTACGTGCCACACAAGCCATGCAACAATCGATCTTTTGCCCACTTAGTTCAATAATCGTGTAACCAACCGTTTGCGTAGCTGCGATTTTATGCCGATGGGGGTTTTTTTCTGGGTTGCCGTTAAGAATTAATATTATACTGACAATCCAAAAACGATTCAGGCATTTAAACAAAATACTGCGAAATTGGATTGACAGAATAGAATATCTCCATGCCAGCCGAGGCAGCTATTTAAATAAAGTCATATTACATAACTAATCGGAAAGCTTACTCTTTTCAATAAATCAGCAAACTTTGAAAAATATGGAACATTGCTTATTTTATAGTAGTTTTAAAAAGAAACCAGTCACTGGCACAATGTTTATATGTTATGTCCTGTTCTTTAGACGCATTCGATGAAAATTACATTTAAAATCCGCAATTTCTAACAGACATATCTCGATAGTTTTTGTAATTCAAAGAATTTTATTTATTCAATTCAACTCAGTTATTTAGTAGGGTTAACAATATTGATCTTGCATTATAGTTACTATATATGTACATATATATGCTATAAAATACATATGCGGCTTAAATATTGAAAATTCATTTGAGGAATATTTCAAAAATCGAATATCGAGTGTCAAGTTATCAACTTATATAAAATACCCAATTATTAAGCTTTTATATAGTATCTCCGATTGGATTTATTCTTAATCTTTCACTAGATTTTTTTCCAGCTTATGTTAGTAGGTTCAATATCGGAATGGTATAGGACCGTGTCATTTGCAAACAGGATAGTCGCAATTTCTTAATTTGTCGTAATCGGGTAAAAAACAAAGATGCCAAAGTGGTTGACAATAATTGCCTCGGACGCTATTCCGTTCAAGAGGAATATATGTTTTCCAAAAATTATGCAAATCGCTCGACCATTAATTGCATCCAGGAGTGAATGTCATCATTTTTTACACGACCGAGTAAAAATTCAATTTATTTTCATGTAGTGCGTCGGGCGCCAAAAAACGTTCCCAAATTCGACATTTGCATGTCAAAAAGCTCGCGATTCACGTCTCCTGCAGGAAGATGAACAGCCGCTTCGCGAAGAACGACGGACGAAGGTTCGAGGAAGGCGCGAGGGGCGCTATTACACAAATCACTTCTTGCGTCGCGTCTTCCCGAGACTCGGTACCACCGCGCCGCGCCACACCGTCAGATTAGTCAATTTCCTCGACTTCTCGAAATTCTTCTCGTTAAGCTCGGTAACTGCGTTTTATGTTATTCCTTCCGTCCGAGTCCGTTACTCCGCTCCGCGTGTTCGTCCACGGGAGCGCCGCGCCGGCCCGCGCCCTGGTGGCAGTGGTGCCTTTTATTGGCATCCAGCCAGCGCCGCCGAAGCGACTTGTTCTGCTCTTTGTTTGGGGCTCCCTTCGAGCACCACTCGAGCGCCGGGGGAAGGCTCCGCGGCAGGGATGATGGGCTGCGATGAACGGGAATTTCCAATATTCCATGTGTCGAACATCTGTTGATTTCGCCCTTTATGGGGCCCCGCGCCGCACGCCCCTCGCCGCTCCACCCTCGGGAATTTATTAGAGATCGGAAGGAACCTGTTAATTAAATGTTTCATGAGTCGATGGCTGCGCGGCGGCGGCGGCGGGCAGGTCGGCGTCGGTGCACAAGATGTTGCCCGGGACTGGGAGGGGGGCGTCCGGGCAATATCTCCTCTTTATGAGGGCTGTTGACGCAACTGTGGTCCCGTTAATTACCCCGGGATCTCGGCCACTGCTTCTGGATGAAGCACTCCCGCTGGAGGGTTGGCAGTTGCGGTGGTGTAGATCATAAACGAAACTATTCCAGGGAAGGGAGGGGATGAGGCGGCACAGGACCTAATTAGACCATCCCCACCCCAACTTCAATCCCTTCTCCCTGACATTTCCCCACAACTGACTGGGAACACAATTTTTCGACTCCTTAAATCTGGACATATTTCAGAAAATTGGTCCAGTGCGAGTTACACCACGTGCGACAAAACATATGCGTTGTGCAACATAACACTGCTTAATTACCATTTTATAGTGTCCGCTCACTGGGAGAAATAATTTCCAACAATTAAGAATAGTAGTTTCGCATTTGCATGAAAATTCGATATTTTTTTAAATAAGTCATGTTTAATTCGCTATAAAAAGGCATATTTTCGATAACTATTTCTGACGACATAGTTAATATTAATTTTTTTATTTAATTAGTGTATAATAAAATGATATGTGGAGAATATTTTGTCAAATTTTCATTGATATTTATAAAGAAATGAACCACTGACAGCAAATCTTCGCAGACGTCTCAAAAAAAAAGTTGGATTGCGATGAACCGCATAACTCATGACTCTGAATGAATCATCTGAAATAAAAAAACCAAAAAGATTCTGAGGTAACGCTGTCGAGTTTTTTTTTTTATTATTTTTATTTTAATGTTTGGTTTTATGAAATTAAAAAATTTATTCACGAATTTTATAAAAGAAGTAAAGTAAATGCACTAGTAGTGGCCACTGCACCAGTAGTGGCCACTTTGTACTTTTTGTGTACAAAATAAGATTATTAAGGCGCGCAGAAGTTTGAAATCGCGACAGGACCTTACCTGCACCCTCTGATAGTATTAGACCTGAACCACATGTTTAGCTCATTAGTTGTTTCGGAGGAATTTCACTTGATAAAACACAAACTACCGTACGGATCGCCGAATGCCGTTTTGCTAGTGAATTGGACTAAGGAAATCAGATTCAAAAAACAAATTCTTCAGACTGTACAATTTTGCTGGGGTATTTCGTCATAGAGCTATAACAAATAAATGGAATGTTTAATTTACTTAAGTGTTGTTTTGAAAACATAACAGTGTTTTACGGGTAAATTTGACCGTGGCCACTACTAATGCAAGAATAGTGGAGAAATTTAGTAGTGGCCACTTGATGGCCACTACTAAAACATTGGCATAATGGTTCAATTCTTTCGTTTAATTGATAATCTTATTTGTTCTGATTAATAATAACGATCGGTCTTGGTCCTATTAGATTTCAAGCACAGGAACTAGTAGTGGCCAGGGTCTGTATGTTGAAGTGAATTTATCAAACAAACGTTTTTGAAGTACGCAGTTTAGAGTTCTATTTTAGTTAACGTTATATGGGGACTTGAAGTGAATTGCCCATTGCAATGCTTTGCTTTTGCTTTGTAGGATATCAGGCTGTAAACACGCACTGAAACAAAAAACCCTGGTTAATAGTACTAAAAACTGAGTTTACGCTAACCTAAGACTTTGCAGATTTTCAGCCTAGCGTACTTTTGGTTGTTACAAACAAATGAATTCTGTTGATTTTTGCTCAACAAATTCCACTAGCAAAATTAACCAAGTTTTGTTCAAGATTTTTAATAACCAAAACATTTGGTAAAATTTAGAAAGTTTCAATAAAGCTTTTAGGAATTTGTTCAACAGAATTATTGGTCAGTTCAACAAAGCTTTGGTTAACCAAGCCCGCTGTTAACTTGACCAAGTTTAAGGTTTCAAACAAAATTATAGTTATTATTTTAATAAAACCGCATTTAATTTTACCTAGTTTTAGATATGAATTCAACTGAGTTTTGGTTAACATATAAGATACTATAAGATGTCAAAATCCCATCCATAATTCCACAACCACATACTATCATGCTAATTAAATTTATTATTGCTGTTTTAAATATAACATTTTATTTTTTCACACATGTATTTACACTAAGAAACTACCGACCCCTTTTTCAATTATTTTCTAATAATTGGTTTAACTTTTCGAAATTATTTGATTCAACCATTCTTTGGGCATTGAATCAACCACAAAATGCGATAGATTTAAGCGCACTTCGGGCATTTGAAACAACCGCAATATTAGGTTGATTCTACCTCCAAATTCAGTTGAATCCTCACGCTCCTTAAAACTTTGATAAATAAGAATTTTCCTTACATTTTGACGATTCAGCAGAGTAGCATTTGTAAAATACAGGGTGTTTCACATAGCGTATGCCAAAATGAGGATGAAAGCTCTCATCTAGACATAAAGAAATTGTATGACAGCGGGGGGGGGGGGGGGGGGGGGGGGCAATCTCAACCGTTTGAAGAGAGTTACAGGATGATTCATAAATTCGGAAATTTTATGGTATGCACATCATCTTTTTATTTTTATCTTTTGATCTACTCAATGCAGCAACATCAAACTCACATCAAAAACTACTATACCAATGTCTGTTCCAAAAATGTCAACTATGTTGATCTACCTCCTACCACTGTAGCTACATTCACCTGCAAACCCGAAAAAAATGTTGAGCAATTTCCTAAAATTCAGATTTTCCCTCGATTTTTTCCGAAATTCATGTAATTAATACACCTGTTTTTCATTTATTATAAAATTTGGAAAGGTGGACCAAAAAGTTACAACATGTAAAAAGTTACAACATGGTAAATAAGGAAACCTGACCTTATTATGTTATTGCATTTTAACTACATAGGAAATTCGTAACATAAATAAAATTTCTATGAAATATGGTCGAAATTGTTTGGTAATTGGTAATTAATTTTAATTACTGATGCAAAAAAGTTATAAAAAGTTAGTGTTATTTATTTTATTGTCGTTATTAGCTTGTGTTAGTCAGTGTTTACACTCAAGTATCCTGACGGTCTATTACTAATACCTGACGGACATTTTTTTATAAATGAGGTTCAGTCAGAAAGAATATCGATCATAGTTGAAAAACAAATCGATTACTATCGATGTTCTTAGGCAAAATTTTAAAAAAATTTAACTTTGTGAAATACGTGGATATAAGAAACGAAAGAGAGCCTGTATAGGAATATCAAAGGAGATTTCCTAATCGATGTATACCTCAATGAAAGGTATTTTCATGGACTTTCCAGAGATTAGGAGAAACCGGAACTGTAACTTTAAACAGCAGGGAATCGCGATCTGGAACATTGGAAGATTCTATCGATGTTGAGCAGCAAATAAACACCCTCGTCAGAAAAAGCCTTGAAATGAGCACGAAATGAGTCACAGCACGATTAGTAGAGTCTTCAGCTAAAGTTTTGAGGGTTGTTTATCGAGAGGGATTGCGTCCATATCATCATATCCTAGTCCAAGGACTACTGGAAGGAGATTCCGAAAGAAGATTGGTGTGCGTTGAGTAGATCAAAAGATAAGAATAAACTTATGATGTGCGTACCACAAAAATTCCGAATTTATGAATCACCCTGTAACTCTCCCCGCCACCTGTCATACAATTTTTTGTTTGTCGCTATGTGAAACACCCTGTATAAATCGTTAACAACTGAAAGATATAAATCGTTAACAGCTTAAAGATTTATAATAGTCTATCTTCGATCTACAATTGAAGATTTTTATTATTATTATAGTATTATTGTTAGGGTCACCCATGGTGGGCACTGCGACCAGACGGTCTTTTGTGCCGAAACCCCTTTACAGTAAAAGACGATCTGCTACCCTAAGGAACGCCAGAAGGTCTTTTACAGAAGATGAACGAGCTTCAGCCGAGTCCAGAAACACCTGGCCGAAGACCTTTCTTCTTAACCGTGCTAAAGCCGGACAAGCACACAAAATGTGTTATGTAGTTTCGTCTAGTGATGTCCGATACGTATCGAAATATCGATATATCGATATTTTCTCCCCAAAAATATCGTGCTAGAAGGCGATATTTCATACCCGATATTTATCGGATATTTATATCGAAATGGGCGATAATATCGAAAGCAAGGAAAAGAAAGTCATCATTTATTAAGTCAACAAAATCCGTCATTTGAGGAAAAGCTCGGAAGTTTGTTGACGATATCTCGGAGAGACTCTACTCATATGAACACTCCTTAATTCAATTATTAGTTTTTGAAAGGACCCCGCAAATTTCTTATGGAAAATGGGTTTCACTGAATTTTCTTCAAACTTAGCATAGTGATAGTTTTCAACGTGCTGATCAAAAGTCTCAATGGGCACGAAGTCATCCTATGATTAGTTGCGGAGATATAGAGGGGTGAAGCGTGAGACATTTGCTGTACACCCAAGTAATAAAAAAATTTCGCGATTTTTTTACACGAAAACGATCAACTTTAAAAGAAAATTCTATATAACAGAAAATACTTTAAATGAGCCAAAGAACACGCGTGAATTTTTTCAGAATTTTTTCGACTATTTTTGGATTTTTCAAAAATTGGCCAAATCCAAAAAACCAAAAATATTCGAAAAAATTCTGAAAAAAATCACGCGTGTTCTTTGGCTCATTTAAAGTATTTTCTGTTATATAGAATTTTCTTGTAAAGTTGATCGTTTTCGTGTAAAAAAATCGCGAAATTTTTTTATTACTTGGGTGTACAGCAAATGTCTCACGCTTCACCCCTCTATATCTCCGCAACTAATCATAGGATGACTTCGTGCCCATTGAGACTTTTGATCAGCACGTTGAAAACTATCACTATGCTAAGTTTGAAGAAAATTCAGTGAAACCCATTTTCCATAAGAAATTTGCGGGGTCCTTTCAGTCTGAGCTGTGCTTTAAACCCTGTGAAAGTTTATTCAAAATAGAACACTTAAAGAGACGTTTTCGTCAAATGAGGCTATGAGTGGAAATACTTTAGCTAAAGAGCACAGTGAAAATAAGGCTTCTCTGTGGGATATGCATAAAGTTTTAGCAGAATCACATGACCAAAGTGCTCAAGAAAATATAACATAACTTTGTATGTTTTATAGATTTGTAATGCTTAGAATTTTGATATACACATACATGCAATTGAGTATCCGTTTTCTGTTTTTATTATTGTTTTTTGTTGCTTTTAATCTCATGAAAATGTAAAGGAATTTATTTTTGTTAAATAAAATTATCTACATAGACACTCAGGTAAATTTTTATTAAATAATTAACAATAGGAAAATTATGTATTACACTTTAGTCTAGCGACTAGTCTTCATCTGATATATCGATATATCGATACAACTACGCCGATATTATCGGCGTATCGATACAATGGGCTCATGATACGATAAATATCGAATATCGATACTTATGTGCGATTTTTAACATCACTAGTTTCGTCGTCTTCAAGACACAGACGACAATCCGTCTCATTTGACAGATCTATTTTATATAGGTGGTGTCTTAGCCCATGGTGGCCAGTTAGGTAACCTACCAACAGTCTGAGATCCGCTTTACACAAAGCAATTGAAGATAGATGCAATAAAAAAAATATCATAAGCCCACTTTTTATTTTACCAGGGTTTCTGGTAGAAATTAAGCCCACAGTCTCTAGCGCCCTGCTGGCTCGCAGCCAATGCGTCGCGGTACCATCCGAGCTATTAAGGCCCCCGTATCTTGCTACTAGCTATAAATTAGAAATAAAAACTACCTCCCTCTATCATCACCCCTTCTAGGTAAAATTTAACTCCAGAAATGAGCTCCTACCTTCAGCCCTTCAACCCTTAGGCAAAAAATAAACCTAAAACTTGGTTTAGCGCTTTCCAAAATATGTGAAACGATATATAATTGACTAACGAGGATCAGCTTTAACTTTTCTAACTATATATATATAAGTAGGTATAGTATATATAGTATATAAATAGGTTTTGCTTTTATATTATGTGGAAAGGCCAATGTAGGAAAAACCGCCTTAATCGCAGAGACAAATATTAACTACATCATAAATAAGTGTGTTACTGCTGCAAATGGAAGAACTTTAAGGATATACCATAACCTTACACATGAAGATGACTTAAATGAATAAAGCCCAAATGTATTGATTGATTTTGTATTATTTCCAGTGCGTTGTCAAATGTTTTTTCTTTCTAGCCCATTTCCTTGATGTCATTCTAGAATCTAGGCAATACACAAACTTTGTATGCATTTTTTAACTTCTCTTATTGGTTTTGTTTTTTGTTTTTTTGGAATATAAATTTTGTTTGATTTTTTGGAAAGCATAAGTTTTATTCCGTTTTTTCAAAAAAATTGGGGTGGCCACTACTAGATTTTGCCCTGGCCACTACTAATGCATTTTAGACGTTTCAAAATCGATTTTTTTATGACATAAAAATTAATATAAACCGAAATGTGAAATCTTTGCCATATACAGAAAAGAAAACTTTATATCAATCTTTGCACAAAAAGATCCAAAGTCTAAAGCTGACCACGTCATCAAGAAAAAACTCGAAAAATGTCCTTAATATGGCCACTACTAGTGCGTTTACCTTATATGCTAATTTAATTTACTGAAAAATTATGAACGTTTTAATTGATATTTTTTTCTGATTATATTACTAGGAATAATTAATTACATTATTTGTGACTTGTATAATTAAAAAAAAAATATTATGTTAGTAGGAATCGAACTCTGACTGTCTCCGTGCGAGCCACGTCACGTGGCCCACTAGGCTACCCGCCGCCTTGCCAACCGGATGCAAACTGAACTTATATTTAAGATGCTTGGTAGAAGCAACTTTAAAACTATAGAGCGTTGCGTGAATTCCTTTTGGGTAATTACTCAATAACTCAAATATAACAACATATATAAAAATCATTGAAATCAGAAGCGGACAATCTTGGCGGTCTCCTTGTTAGTAGCCAAAATATCGATTTTTCATAAAAAAATCTAAAGTTTTGTTATTTTAAAATCAAGTTAAAAAAAAAAAAAAAAACCTAAAGAGTTACCTTGTAATTTATGTGAAAAAAGAGTTTGTAACAACAAAACATTCAATTGAATTCTTTCCTGTAAAAAGAAATCCCAAAGAACACTTATAATTTGACCTCCTAATGTGGTTTCCCCCTTTGAAAGAACGAAATGTGTCTTAATTTTAAATGAACTGTAGCAACAATAAAAATATGTTAAAATTGATCTTAAAGCAAAAACTTAAAAGAAACTAATTCCTTATACAAAAACGTTTTTGCTTAACTTGAAAGATTGAGAATTTTCCTGTTTAAATATACAAAGATCTTAAACGAAGGCCATCTATTTTTCTTAATATTAAGAACCTAAGTGCACTTAATTTATTTATCTCTTTAGTCAAAAATGGTTGCTTCTACTCTGAAAAAAATATTTCTAATTGAATTAACAATGAGAGCCCGTTGATTTAAGTTTATATAACAATTTTCATAAGGAATAATTGAAATAATTGGAAAACATGTGAATTTTACTAGAACATTTTCTTCAATTTTTAATTAGAAATCATTTATTGTAAAGCTTGTAAGTGTTCCCCAAGGATTTGTCCTCAGACCCATATTGTACAGCATATTCAATGCTCATTTCCTTATGTTAGATTTAGTTATTTAGCAATTTATAATTCCGCGATATTAGAAAACAGGTCACAACACTGTAGCTAAATAATCCACAAATTGCGAAAAATCTCAACCCATATTTTTCATAGTGATAAACCCGAGCTTCTTACCAACATCAAATCTTAAAATAAAAGGTGTTGAAATTATGTGGTCCGAAAATGTTAAATATCTAGATATAACAGATAAAACCCACATCACGTAATCCATCCAAGGCAGTGTTCCAAAATTGACTGCAGTAAATAAATTCAGATATTTTCTTAATTTAATGGAAAATAAATGAAATCCTACTTTCTCTGGACCCCGATTGCGAGTACTAAACAATTTAATTTATATACCTTTTGATGACAATAAGCCCAGATAAATATCCTGCTTACCTTTGATAAATTCTTAATTTTCGTCCCACGTCGTTGAAATGTTCATTCAATAACCCATCGAAGTTTGTACGTGAACACCTTAAAAGCAAGAAACATGGAATTAAAGGTAAGAATAAATCAATAAAATTGAACAGGATGAAAAATAGTTGAGAGGAAAGAGTCATGTGATCGGCAATAAATACACATACGCGTAGAATGGCTGAGTTTTATTTGTTTAGACTTTGCTACATAATATTTATAAATTTTTTTTATAACTTCAACTTATAGAATGTTTTAAAATATGTCTTCGTAGTGATATGCAGTCAAAGAAATGTATCGAAACAACAGAAAATTTAACAAACTTATTCACAGAATGTTGCGGCAGAAGAACTATTTACAAGAACTATCTTAGTGATACGTTGCAATTACCTAGAGGAAACCAAATAAGGATATCGGCTCCAAGAAAATTAATAAGATCGTTTAAAATCCTTTCGAAAAAACGGAAAGATATGTCTTTTCTTTGAGCACACAGAAAATCAATGTTTTCCGTAGAGATATTTTTTTTAATACTTTTGTTTTTTGTTTTTTCACGAATACAGAATTTCCTAAAAGAAAATGTTTTATCTCTTTCCTTTTAATTATTTTATAAATTAGGGAACTAATCTACCAAAGAGAAAATTTTGTTTTTTACATTTTTGCACGTCATCATATTATAATATTTTTTTCTTCGCAAGAAAAATTATTTAGCATTTGTGTAGTTATTTTTATTTTTAGTTCAACGAAATTCACCTCCCGGTGACTCGAATGATGAACTCTCGTTTTGTTCTAAAACTTACACAATTTCCGTGCAAAGATTGCATTGAGTGATTTGTTTTTTGTTCTGTTCTCTATTTTCTCTTTTATATACCTAATTTGCATCATTTACATTTACACAATAATTGCCTTAATTAAATTACAATATACACGTATTTCTGAACAAATACTTAAAGTGACTTACTCTGTTCAAATCTATTTGTTTTTTACTTTATACTTGAGTCGCAGAGGTACTTGTGTTCCTTTTTAGTTTGCTACTTTTTTTACTTTCCTTATAGCGATTTTATCTCTTAATATTAGTTTCTGTTAAATATTTAAAATTCTCAATAACATTTATTGCTTTAAATTACTATGTTTTTACTTTAACTGTCCCCTGCATATGTGGAAACTAGTAAATGATCAGTTTTTTTTTTTAGATAGACCCTCGAATCTGGATAAAAGTTAAAGAGCTCTTAAGGCTGTATGCATGAAAAAGACTTATGCCTTATGACCGTCTTAAATCCAAATCAGTTTGAACTTCTTGCACTTTCTTTGAATGTAAAAAAGCGATCTCAGTGAAAATGGACACTTTTAAAACGAAACGGCCGTAGAATTTAAGTAAAACGAAGCAAGAATGCATTGTTAATATACGCCTGCAGTACAAGGAAGTGATAAAAGAAAAAAAAACGAGTAATAATGGAGCTTAATTCAGATTCAATATATAAAAATTCGATGAACCAACTTAAAAAATACTATAAAAATACCTCAATTAATTTTTGGATAATAATTGCCTTTTGCCTGTCGACTGAACAGTCACTTTTCCTTATTGATTATTGATGACATCTCTCACCTTCTTAAAATCTGTAAAATCTTAATCTCCGCAGACGACATGAAAAAATCTTTTGTACAAAAAATATTAACGACTGCCACGCGGTTCAAAAGGACCTAGATACAGTGCTGTATGTTGTTTTTCCACAGCATTTCTAAGAAATGAATTTTCATGTCTGAAAATTTGATTTGGAGAACCCCAGAAAACCTTTTCAATTCTTTACAATTTTTTTTTTTTTTTAACAAGCTAATAACAAGGTAAAAATCCCAAAAAAGGAGCAATGGAGTTGTGAATAATTATAAACTCACTTTGTGTTTGGAATTTGCTAAAAGAGTTGCTAACTTGAAAAAAGAAGTCGTCTGAATGCCCTCCAAAATACTCGCCTAATGTAAAACGCACAATTTTAGCAGAACTATCGAACACATCGAAAATTGTTAGACGAGTAAACTTACAATATGACCCTAGTTTAGTTAGGAAATGAGCTGCTGTCACTAAAAACTTTAATTACCAACAATGTTTACAAACACCCGAATTTACACAACATCACATCGATGTTAGACTTGAATTCAACGAAAATTTCATCCGACAAGAATACATTTGGGTACATATCATCTTCACTGATGAGGAGAATTTCAATCTTGATGGACCAGATAGATTCATGGATCTGCAATGATTTGGGAAGCTTTAAAGAAAATGCTAGAAGCGAAATAGCCTTCGTCAATGGTAGAATGGATTAGAAACTGGTAGAAGAACATCTACTGTCTTTTGTGGCATTACAAGATTATTTTCTGGCAGTATAATGTACCCATCCATATGACTGCCTTCATCTTATTAATATACAACAATTTAGAACTTTGTTGATTATACCTTTTCAAATTATGCCATACGACGTGTTCATTCTGCCCATGATTTGAGAGTTATCCTGGATTGCAAATTAGACTTCAATGAGCATATCAACTGTATGGTGACTTGGGTCAATTCTATGTTGATAGCTTTTTCCAACCTACATATTAATCAGATGATATTAAATGTTGAAGAAAAGTCAGGTTGGTGGTTGTGATCGCATGTCTACTAACATTGGACCAAATAATGAATATCCGGTCATATACTACAAATTAACTCTATTAGCTTTGATTAAGCTCATGGTTCGAATTAAAATAAATAAAAAATCACTGACATTTAACATTTGAGCAAAAGCTTTACTCATTTTTCTCGAACTTAAAAGACAACCTCTAGGCAGTCATAAGACCATCATGACAGTCCTAAGTTGGTCTGATGTATAGAGTTATGATTCTCTAATTTAAAACTAAGTCGATTTGATGCATACGGCCCTTAGTCTCTTAACTGCTATCAAAAATCACTTTAAATGAATTAATATTCTTCGGCATTTCATAAATCATCATTTGTGGATACTTTCGTAAATAGATTTACTTATTCTTAATAAAAGTAATTTTCAAAACAATTAAGAGGTTAAGAACTTTTAACTTTTACGTAGAATCGGAAGGAGAGTGTGTTTTTTGTATTAATATTTCAACTGTGCACAATTTTGCGAAAATTATATTTTCCATTAATATTTTTAAATATTAAGTCGCACCTTCAGTAAGAGTTTAATAACTTCCAACTTTTCTTCATAAAATAATAATTTGAAGTGAAAGAGCCTACTTTTGCTGTGATTGAAGAAAAGTGACCCCAAAAGCCAGTTCGAATTGATTAAAGGTTTGAGTTCAAACATTAATCACAAAATAATTTTAATTTGAAGATAAGAAAACCTTCATAACATAGTAAGTAAAAATGAAAGATCGATTTCTTTATAAAATGTGAATTTCGTTCATTGGTTTGATTATTTAAAATTGTACAAGTGCGAAACCTTTCCATACGAAGTTTTATTTAAATATAGTTGTACATTTTGACCCTCCATATTTCTGAAACCTTTCTTATTCTAAATTTTTTGTGATTAATGTCTCATCATAAGGTATCATTTAGACCACAAATCAATCAAAAATTGACGGATCTTCCAACAGGTTAGAAAAACAACTATTTTTGATCAATAAAAAAAAAAACAATATAAACATGCCGAATTGATAACCTCTTTGTTTTCAAGTCGGTTAAAAAAAAAAGAAAAACGTGCATATTCTAACCTTGGATTTATTTCCTATTGTTTTGTATTATTACGCTGAAAAATGTTGATTAATCGTAGTCGGTAAAATATGATTTAAAATTTAATTGATTAAATTCAGTTCATTTTGGACAAACAATCCTTAAGCATATACAACACATTGGTCTTTTTCAAAGCTTAATTAAAAAAAAATTTACATGATTTCGGAGAAAAATCAGTAATTTTATTACAACTGCTCTTAACAACCGAGTTATTTTAATGGGTTCTGCTTTTACGATGTTGCTCAAAGAGGCTTGGGCATAAATCAGATATCAGACTCACACTGGATTTATTTAGAGATCGGATGATAGTCATCAAAACATTAAAGAGGAGTTGCATGTGGTATTCGCGCTTTCTAAAAATAAAAAATAAAAAAATACTACCGAAAGTTGCCTTAATATCCCCAAGGTCTAAAATACTCTTCATGTCGTAAATGTTGTCTTTCTTCACCTTTAAAATTGATTCATTTTCTTCAATAAAAAGCTCCGATGTTGTCGACGTTTGGCCTATGCATGAACTTCCTCACGCAGGCCTGAAATTTGGCTCCACTGGAATAGTGGGTTAGCTGAGCGGAAGTTGAAATCATTCCCCTTTTAAAGATATGTTAGCTCCTGATTTATGGGGAACCCCCGAAAGGTCGTATTTAGAGAGAAAACGCTAAAAGCAGGCATATAAAAGTGAATTGCTATCGCGGATCGGAAATGTCGCCGTGTGTCTAGAAATAATTGCGGCCGGAATCGCCGCCTACAAATGATCGCAACCTGGGTCTCTTGATCGATTAACTCTGTGAACGGGTGACCGGAGAAAAATCGGTCCAAAGTCTTAAAACGAGCGATAAAAGCCGGTGTGATTGAGCACCATTTCCGCTCTACAATTAATTAGCCGATCGGAGGAACCGAGAGTGGCTCAATTAAAAGCGGAGCTTAAGCTTAAGCCCGAATGGATGCATAGAGCCGATTGACGTCATCGCAGCGCGGCTTTCGCGGGCATTTATAAGTTTGTTCACCTACGATTTGCCCCCGTGATTTGACGACGATGGCACGGCATCTTGAGAGCTGTTTGGGGGGACCCGAGCGGGTCGCTCTTCAGGCCGCTTCTGCGTTCCAATTGTTAATTGGTACCCGCATCCCGAGCAAGATCAATAAAACTGCATAGGAGCGCTTTTTTAATTAATATTAATTGATAAAATGCAAATTTCCCAATAATTGCAGTGAAATATTTTGCCTCCATCATTAAAATTAAATTTGAAAGAATTTTTTTGTGTGCCTCACTTCTCGCCTTTTTTGTGTCTTTTTTTCGATTTTTGACTTTTTGCGCCACAGCGCGGCGGGCGCGTTGTCGTGTTGTATTTTTATTTGCGCGGCCATCGCTGGGGCTCACCAAAGGCGCCTCCAGTTACGACGGTAATAAAATCAGGTTTTAGTGCTTAGTGTTTTCAGGTGTGTGTTGGTTTTCTCCTTTTGTGCGATTGAAAAATGCACAGATCGAAAAACACCAAAAGAATTTTTGTACCAGGCGAAATAGACGACTTCGAGGCGATATGTTTTTGTCTCTTTTGCTGTTTCTCTGTCTGTTTTCACAAATAATGCGGCCAAGTGGCGGTGGGTTATTTTGGCCATTTTTATATAACTAAAGTGAAAAGCTTGTTTCTTGGGAACCAACATTTTTATCGCTGCAAACAATCTTTTTTTTCGGAAAAAGTTCACTGACTTCGTTTTCTGTGAACTTGCAGAAATTATTCCGTTTATTAGTCATATTTATTTATGCAGATATTGTAGAAAACTTTTGATTTTTTGCTTTCTGCTTTCGAAACAGAGTGCAGCGTTTTTATTTTTTTATGACATCTTCGACTATTAAATTTTTGTTTTATATTACTGTTTTTGAATCTGTTTAAGAAACCGTCTCTAGACTTTTGGGGTTTTATACGAAGTATCACTTTATTAAAGCGTTTTAATGTTCCGAAATAGAAATTTGGTGCATATTCAAAACATAAGAATTTAGGCAACATTATGCCGTACTATCATAAATTAACTCCTTTTCATTTTCGGGAAAAAAAGGTGCAGAATATTTTACTCTTCCTACCAAAAAGTTCGGCTCAGGCGCAACTCCATAAAAAGGATAATTTTTTGGTTTTATGCTTTCTTTTAAGGGGTTAAACAGCATTGGAAAATTAAAAAAAAAAAACGTCTTCTTCATCAGGAAAAATTCCGAAGAATATATTCTCAAAGTTTTAGAACGAAATTTGTAAATTTCATAAATTAGAAATTGAATGAGCTATTTTTCATATAAAAGTCAAATTCATTTGGGTCCAATGTTATTGCGGATTTAGTTTTGAGCTACTGAAAGTCAAGCTCTTTCGTTTTAAATCTAAACCAGAAACACTTTTTGTCCAAAGATTTCTTCGGCAGGGCTGTTGTAATGCATATTTAAGAAAATTGCATTATTTGTACTTTACCATATTCTAATAAAAAATGGCTCGTTTAAAAAAAATTGTTTTACGCCCTATTTTGAAAAATATTCCCTCGCGGCATCTTTTGATTTTATGTTTTCTTCAAAAGTAGACATGTTTTCTTAATCTGCACAAAATTCCATTATTAAGATATTTATTTTGGGACCAAAGCAGGCTTTTTGGTGAATCGTTTCTATATTAAATTTGCATCTTCATCAAAATAATCGATTTTACTTTAAGTACAAACTTTGAAACGAATGTATACAAATTTTTTAAATCCAAATTTGCAAAGATAACAAGGTTTTAATGTTTTAAGTATGAAGGTGCAGTGCTGTCATGTATGTAAAGTGTAACTTGCAATTGCGTTTTTCTCGAAACGACTCAATTAACAATTTTTTATGTAATTTTTTATTTTTATATGAAATTGATATCTCAACTCCCTCTTTTTCATTATTTTTATCTATTTTTTATTTATTGTATCCTTTTTTAAAAGTTTTCGTTATAAAAGAGTTAGATAAGTAGATTTGCTTTTCGCCGAGGCGTTAGTAAAAATAATCAAAATCGTAAGCTAAAAATACGCCAATTTATAGTTTTTTTTTTTTTTTTAAGAACGAAAAATAGTTAATCTGCTCTGAACAAGAAAATTGTTTACTTACAATTTCTTGATTAACTTAGGATTTTTTCTTTTATAAAGATGAAATTGCTTGCAACGAGTTTTATAATTACCACTAGTATCCACATAGCGAGAGGACTCCTTTAAAATTAGTAAATTCAGATATTCAACTAATTTAAAATCATATTACCTACTTACTCTCGAAGTGTACGTATTTCTGTTTTGACTCATTTCCTAGTTAAAATACTCCCACTACCCCGAAAAAATCTCGAAAATGTTTATTACCTCTTTTAATAATTCACTTCACCGTAAAAAATATATTATTTTCGAAATTTAAAAGTTATTTTTTATTTTTTTTTGGCATTATTTACCTATTTGAACTTTATTTCCTTTACCTTCTCGTTCCCAATTACTCTTTAGGAGTGTTGTTCCATGAACGTTTCCAACATTAAAAGTTCTATCGAAATTTTTGACACTTTCCAAAAAATATCTTCTTCCCAAAAAAAACACCTTTCTCTTCGTTCAAATTTTGAATTTTGATGATTTGTTTGTATATGTTTGTTTACATCCTAAATTCGCTTGATTCGCGCAAGGTAGTTGATATGAGGTAGTTTTGCTCTGATGTGTCTGTTTATTATTACGTTTTTAAAATATGTCTATTTCACTACTCCACTAAATCCATGGTGGCCTACATTAGCTATTAAACTGTAAGTTAAAATTAATCAACAAGAGTTTTTGTAACAAAATACACAACTATTGCACTGTGTGGAACGTAGGCGTCGTATAAAAAACATCAAAATACCGTCAAAATGCTTACAACTGGGGTATATCTATGTACACTTTATTTTGTATTGTTTGTATAACGCTTGAGGTAGATCCGCGCGCCGTCCTATCGACGGCGACCTTCACTTTGTATATTGATTCTGTTTCTTATTGCGATTGATTATTATTATTGTTGCTCTGTGGAACTTGTGGAACGCGGACTAGAAAAAGGATATGCGTTCTGCGTCCGCGCTCCTCTGATATGATGAATTCACACAACCAGTGGCGTCCCGGCGGCGGGAAGAAGTAAACAAAGTAAAAAAACAAAAACTATCACATTTCTCTATGTAAATTGATTTAAAACTAATTTGCTCACTAATTTTTCCCACCGAAGCGGGCCGGCAGGAGAGCTTTCTTGAAAGTTTTTGTGGAGATAAGGAGACAAAAAAAAAAAAAAATTAATTTAAATTAATTATGCAAATAACCGTTAACAGATTTACTACTTCACTAATTGTGAGTCGCTGCGATTTACATAAATCTGTTCGCGTTCTTCGTTGTCCGTCAGCGTGCGCATCTTTCTAGCTGGCTGCGCCGGCGCAATTGTCCGCTGCGTGTTGTTGTGCGAGCGCACAAAGGTGTGCTGTGTGCATGCGGCTGGGAAAGTGTCCACCTGTTGTCCGCCGCAGACGCACACACGCTCGGACGCTCAGTGCACCTTCGCCTGGAGCTGAACGGCCGCCTTGTTTGGCGGGTGCAGCGGCCGTCTTGGCGTATTTTTGAACCTTATTGCCCTGGGCCGCGACGCTGTAAAGATAAGATTGAGAAATATTCATAATTTAAGAATTCTCGTTAGTTAAATAAAAGAGCAAAACAAGCGAGGCGTGATTATCGGGGGCGCTTTGATCCGGAACTGCTCCAGCGTTTACCATTTGACTTTATTAGCTGATTGTGTTTTAACTTTTAACAGGCTCAGACTCTTTGTAAATTAATTTATGATGGCGGCGACGCTTTAAGCTTGGGGCATGAGAAAGATGGCACATGCAGAGTATAAGTTGAAATAAATGGAAAGGAATAACAAAGGAAAAGTTAAACCTATACTACAAACAAACCCAAGTCTTGCAAATCCAAACAAATATTAAAATTTGATGAAATTTTTGAAAAACCCAATTTGAGCGACATCTAGAATCATTTTAAAAAGACTTTGCCCACTTTGAAATTTTCAAACCATCGATTGACAAAAAGGATGAAAAAAATTAGTAAAAATGAAGCTGCGTTCCTTTCAAAATTTAATTTTGTATTGAATTAAAATTTATAAATATGATAATCATTGCAGAAACTGTTAAATTTTGCCAAAAGAAACTCAAATTGTTTTGATTGATACACATACTTTACGTCAAAAAATTGATGTTTGGATATGCTTGATATGCTTTTCGTAAATTTTAAAATATTGATATAGGTAAACTGTTAAAAAATTTCAAGTCAATACAAAATTTGCTATTTAATCTGATCCAGATAAGGTTTTGAACAAAAATATAACTAAATATTTACTATACAATTTTCATATTAAAATTTTAAACATGTTTTACTCAAAACAACTATTTTTCTCATCTTGTGTTGATGATTAAAGCAGAATTATAATTTTTTTAATAATAATAACATAACATTTAAATTCAACCCTAGTGAAAAAAACCTTAAATCATCCAACGATCAACGCTAGCAGCACTGAAATTTGTAGGGCACTCAATTAAGCGTCAAAACCATAATTTTAATACATTTTCTTCTTTTTTTGTTAGGACCATTCTTTTAACTAACAATAAAATTAAATCCATGCAATTAGAGCCAGCAATTGGTTTAAATTTGAGGGTTTTCAAAATCGGTGTTATCTTTAGCACAGAGAAACCTTTTTGGTACAAAATAGTTTAATTCTCAGAGTTAGGCAAGTTGCAATCGATTACTAATTACAAAATGTAATTGTATACAATGGACATCGTATTTTTGTAGCATTTCTCAATTTAAATCAAGCAAATGCAAACCAATCAAAGCAATCAAAAATAACGCAAACTTGTAATGTATACATTTTATCTTCTCATAATTCTTTAAGTGTTTAGTAGAAATAATATCAATAAATGATGGAAATCGATTTCAAAATATCTCACATTACGAATTCTTCCTACTTTATGACTGATTTTCCTATGAAAATGGCACAAGAACCACAAAAAACGAGAAGTTGTAAAGAGGGAAATTAAATCGGATTTATTTGCAATTAATTCCTTTTATTGTAGATAAATGCTCCAAATACCACTTTTGACTTCTTAAAATTGTTATTTATTTTAATCGTATTTTTTTCACTACTAAATTGCTTGAGATTCGATATCAAGCTTAGAGGAATATGATTTAAGCGTACTAGATGCAATCCAAACGAATTACAATTTTTAAATTTGCCGCCTTTTGAAAGAGTCTATCTCGGTTAATGCTAAAGAGATAGGGAGAGCTATACCCAAATAAGCCACGAGTTACAATGCATAGAATATTAGTTATTATTTATATTATTTATATTATTAATTACGAGAAATAATAATATAAAAAACATATTTAAGAATTCTATACACTTATGTTGAAAAAAAGTCTTTATAAATAAAATTAATAAACTATACATTTTTGGTTGGTCTGTACACAATTTAATTTCTTTACAAACACAAATTAGTCACCAGTTTTTAGTGTTTTACATTTGTGTGAAGGTTTAAACTTTCCAGCCTTCTTTTAGATACACCCCAAATTTTAATTTCGTCAGTTAGCTGCAACAGGGGGCGGATATTTTCCTTTAAAAGTTATAGAAGAAGACTAAGGTTAGGAAATATGTTAAAAATGTGTTTATGAAGAAGAATCATTGGATAAAAGTTAACAAGAGAGTAACAACTTTTAAAATTAAATTAAAGCCGGCAATGCTGGGGAGCATTTTAATAAATCCGATTCACTCAGAATCGTTAGAAAAAGGCTAAAAAGTCCCACTTTTTTCAGTGTAAACTACAAGTGGTCTTAATAGCTTTTTGAAGTAATCGATTGCGTATAGAATTATTATAAAGTAATCAATCTCAATTACTTTGTATTCAAAAATATTGATTATCAGTAAGCACGACCACAAAGTTACTCTAATTATTGTAATCGATTACGACCAACTCTGGTGTTCTATAGGAAACCTAGAAATGAAAATATAAAAAACTCCTATAAATAACAATCACACTCCAAAATAAAACAAATAATAAAAATTATAAAAAATTTTATTTTCTTGGAAATTTCAAATGAAAATAAATTTATATAAAAACTCTTTATAAAACTGTAATTATAAAATATTTTTTTACATAAAAACAATATATAGATATACGTGTCTAACTAAAAAAATAAGCGCTTAAAATAAATGTATACATCAGTAACATTTCATCTAAACAAATTAATCAATAACACTTTATCCAAAAGAATTATCATTTGTTTAAGCAAAGCAAAAGTACGAATAAATACAAAAAATTGATAAAAATAAGCATGTTTTTTGTTTATTAAAATTACCAAATTCTTACAGTTTAATAATTCCAAAGAAAAAAGACCTTAATTTTCGATAATAGTAAAATTATTCTATTTCCTGACTCATTTAAACAATTTTTACATAAGGCGAAATCTTACAAACAAATCTGAGATCAAACACAAAAAACAAATGCATTTTTTGGAAGAAAAAAAAAAACATATAATCTTATTAAAATTACAACATGCAAGCGAATTATTAAGAATATAATTTTAAAATAAATGTATAGGTAAAGGTCAATTTATATTCTTTGCTATTTTTACATGCCCTGAATAGTAACTAAGAATCTGAATATAAGTTAACTAACATTATTTACTTACAGCGAATTAACACGTATATAAAAAGTACCCTGAGATTGTATTTAAGAATCACATTAGAATAACATTTTACAAAATGGAATGCTCTAGTAGCTTTTCAGTTTTTAATTGTTATATTCTACGATAAACTGGAATTATTATAAAGCGAAATGTACTGGTGCTAAAATTGTGAAAATTGTGCGACCAATGAAAAAAGTCCTTTTGTCATCATTAGGAAAATTTTTTATTTGTTATTATTTTGGTTATTTCTGCAAACCACATTTTTAAATAGTTTTTATGTTAAATTTTACATCTTTTAAAGAGCAAATTTAGTTGTTTATGAAAATTACAAAGAACAGGCACACAATTTGGGATGAAGCAATCTTTTCCTGGATTTACAGAACTGTACAAAATAAAATATTATTCACCCGTAGTATTACTGAATTTGATAAAGCTAAAATTTGTTTTGAAATCAGCAATCCCGAAAACCCACATACACTTCGAAGATTACACAACATTCATTACACTCATAATAAAGTCGCACGAAACCTTTATTATTTTACAAATCATCTATTTCTGGACAGTGGAAAAAGACCAGGATTTTAAATATTCAAAACAGCGACTCAGAAAACCCTGATGTACTCATTTTATTGGCAAATTGGACAATATTTTGACAAGCTTTTATTTAACTTCAGATGCAGCAGTAGAAACGAAGAACGTTTCCGTGCATAGTGTCCACAAAAGGCGTTATTATTGAATTTTTGTTAATTGTATTCAAAAAGGCGAAATCCAGACTAAAAAGCTACGTATGCTTAAAGTTTTGCAATTCTATAGTTTTCTATTAGAAAACAAAATACCGGCGAAAGCGAATTGTTTTCGAGAAAATCGTCTTCAAATTTGTCGGCACATGTTAAATATAATTTCATTATAAACATCAACAAAATGATTAACACCTCCTGACTTAGGAGTTGCAACTTTCCGGGTTGAAAACTGAATCTCAATTACGAATAAACGTTTTTATAAGCTTTTATATAACTTCGAATGCTTTAAAATGTCTTACCGACTTAAAATTCAAATAATCAGTTTTTATCCCAAATCCCAAAAATCAAAGACTTTAAAATATTCTATTTTTTAAAAAAACTTGTTTCTTCTTTTAGATTTTCTTAAAGATTGGAATTCTTACACACTTATAATTATTGTCCCACCAAAATGCATTGCAATTTACCAACCGTGTGACGTCAATTTTCAAATACAACGTCATATTACAAAATTCATTAAAATTCACATAGATAGATATCAAAATTCATTATTCGTATATTCAAAATTCTTCTTATTTAATTGGAAACGGCTGGAAAATTGCACTAATGGAAGTAGACATTAAATTAATAAATTTCCAAAAATACTTATGTAACGTTTACTGATCTTGCATTTGTGGAAATTTTTCTTTAATACTCTGTCAGATGTCATTTAAAAGTGGTTTTTACGTTATTATAACCAATATTATTTAAATGTATATTTTAATTAATGAAAATGTAAAAAAACTACCTTAAATCTAACAAGAACAGAAATGCTATTTAAAAAAGAAGATCCAATTTCGAACCCGAAATCGTGCAACTTCTAAATCGAGGTGATAAACATTATACCATTGAATTTATGTCTTTATTAACAAAAACATGCTATTTAAGGTACGAGGAAAAATTCTTGAGACGATTTTCACGGAAATCCCAAGAAAGTGTGTGCTTGCATTTGCATGGTTAAAAGTCTTTATCGAGAATTATAGAATTGCAAAATTTCAAGTAAATCGGGGGTACCCCTTATAAGAGAAATAGTTTCAATAGAAAAATATCTGGGGTTTAATTTGTATAAACATTTAAAACACAATACTTAACAATTATGCGGCAAAAAAGGATATGCTGTGGCCACAGCTTTTGGTAAAAAATTGCCGCATTACGAAGACTTGAATAAACAAGTTTTAACATTTAAACTTACGATTTATTATGATTAGAAGCAGTGCACTGCTAAGCTATAACTATATAATCTTAAAGAATAATTAAATTAAGTACAGAAGACATTAGAACTTTTGTACTTTCAATGCGGTCTTACAAGACCATAATTCTTAAAGGACACCTTTCTTTAAATGACCCTTTAGTAGAGATCATGATCACTGATCAAGTTGGAGAAAGGTGCAACGAAATCCCGCGAGAATTGCACGGCTGCAAAATGAATAGCGAAGTGTGTGAAACTTCGGTGCAACCAGCTTCGCTCAGAGATCTAATTAATTATCTCCGAGTTGCGCTGGGAATGGCAAACAATGGCGCATGACTCAAGATACTGATTAACTCGGCATGCTCGCTGGCGTCGATCGGCGCGATCGACTGAGAAATTTTACTAAGTGCTTGCACCTGACTAAATGAGGGAATTTAGTTTAGTCAAGCAATTAGCTTGGTTTTAAAAAGGTGGTAATTGCTGGCATAGGCAAATAATACCCACACCCCCTGTTCAAACTTCTCCCGGTGAGAATTTGTTTATCAAATGTATTTTTGTATTTTTTTTTGTTCGAAGAAAATAATTAACGAGTTTCTCCGAATTGTTTTTAAATTTAGCAAATACGATAACGTCGAACGAAATCGATAATTAGATAACATCGAACGAAATCGATAGTTAGATAACATCGAACGAAATCGATTGTTAGATAACATCAAGCGAAATCGATTTTTCGATCGAATTGTAAATATTAACAACGATATTTCACTACTTACAAAGGGAAGATTACTTTTTTCGCATCTCAACTAAAACAGGCGAATACTAAAAATCGAATTCTTGAAGACAAGCTATGGAGGTGTTTACAAGTATATTGTATATAATAAAAGTTGAATCTGATTTAAAATCAACGTAGTTATGGACTTTCACAGTTTACTTACTCCCCTCGAGTCCTTAAAACTAAGCATTTTAACAATATTTACGCTTTAAGGTTTATTGAGGTTTCTTGAACAAATTAACTCATATTCTTTTTGCCATCGAAACAAGAAATGAGAAAATTAAAATTGTTAATGTCGAAAATTACAAAGGCTTTTTCAATTTGCACCGTGGAATTAACTAAAACCATTTATATGCGAAGTCCTCAACTGATTTTCTTTTATTAAACCGTGTTTTAAATCAAATTTATTAAGATTTAACTGCAAATATGCAGAAATAATGTTAAGTGAAGTTTATGATCCATGTAAACGATGGTAACATTGGTGTTAAAAACTTGTACATACTTTTTAACCTGATGTTAAGATATGTTTTACATCGTTCAGTTGAGTTTAATTTATTTTTTCCGGAATATCCTCCTAACATGCGTCATAATATTTGTTTAATTTTTCATGTCTCAGCTCGGATTTATTAATTAATGGTTAATTTCACGTTTAAATGTTAAAACATAAATAAAATCTGTAAAACACTGCCCCAACTCTTTCATAAAAAATGTAAAATTTATTATCCAAAGTGAATGATTTAAAAGATTGCTCGTTCAAGGATTAAATTATTTAGTGCATTAAATAATATCCCTTCACATGTTGGTCACTTTTTATGATTCAAATCTGAGCAGCATTAATCGTTGAACATCTTTTTTTTTTTTGAAGAATGGCCCTATATTTTTTATTCCTTATCCAAATCAAGCAAGTATATGCTAAGAATTTTCCAGGGTATAAAATAGATTAAAAATAAGTTTTTTGAGAATATTTCACTTAAACATCGGTCGCACAAACCCAGGTTAAAATGGGACAGTTTTAAATTACCAACAAAATAAAATGTGAATATATTTTTTTACTTCCTCAAAGAAAAATAATCAATTGATTTATAAAGAAAATTCCCTTCTCTGCAAGATAATTTGCTTTATCTTACGACTGATAAATAACGAGATATTCGGAAAAACCTAAATTTTAACCTCTTTTACATCCTGTAAAATTTTAAGGACTTGTCTGCTCGATTTGGAGCAAGAAATCTATGATTAAATTTTAATTTATCAATATGTTTTACATTCCCTTTCCTCAAAAGTCACAAGGACTGAATTTTTTTTATTTAATTTGTAAGCTTTTCGTTTTTATAAAATGAAAAATATAAGCGTTATTTTGTAAACAAAATATATAATAGCCTTTTTTCTCAAAAAACTACTGATCAGATTTAAAAAAATACTTTTCAATTTTAAATTCTGTCCTTTTTTCTATCAAAAATCCGTGTCTAAGAGTTACCCCTTGAATAAATTTCTAGCTTTAAAGTTAAGACTAAATTTTGGAGCTCGATTTGTTTGTATGTCGGGTGCATTCAATTCATTCATTTATTGTAGTTTACCCTTAAATCTTCTTAAAATGTAGAATTAGTAAGTATAAAAGGTCATTTATCCACTAAATTTGCTGAAAATTGCGTCCTTTCGCCAATTGTGCGTTCTAAACCTGTCTAAGAATGATGTAAAAAGTATCATACGATACTTAAAATTAAAATTTTAATAGAAAATTTAAAAGTTGAGGAAGAAAACTTAAAATGACCAGCGATTTGTAATATGGAAGTTTAAACTCTCACTAAGACCTTTAGAAGAAAACTTTCATTTTAGGAAATATTCACTCAAATCAAATTCATTTGAAATTGAACGAAAGTTCGCAAATACTTTATAAATTGCTAAACGATTTTCGAAAATGATAAGAAAACGGTTGTAGCTATCTAATCTTATTTTTCTTTTCCTTTCAAATTTCATTCGAAATTATCTAATACTTGTTCAATAGCAAATCTTTTTTATATTCATAACAGCGAAGCGATAATCAAAGACAATTGTTTCTTTTCGTTACGTTACGTTAGCTGTTTACTTTCGGTAGTAAAATTCACTCTACTTTTAGACCTTTCGCAAAACCTCAACATTTTAACAATTATTGTCATACAAGTTTCATTCAAGTTTCTAGCAAAGCCAAGATTTAAAACTAGTTATCTTCCCTTGTAAGTACAAAACTTAGATTAATTTTATTAGTGTTCGATTGCACTAAAAATCGAGCGGTGTAATTATTAATTCACCAAATCATTTCTCGGTTGCCAATGAGATTTTTCCGAACGATTGAAAAATCATTGATTGTGCAAATAATACCTTTACAATGTGCTTTTTCATTAAAATTGAGACGAATTGAATTAATGCAATATTTATAAACTATTTAAAAATTTACAATGTACTTGAACTAACCACCCTGAGCTCAAGAACTCAGTTTATGCAACCAACTGCTCTATTCAGCTATTACTCTTGCTAAGCTGAATTGGACATTTGTTTGAAGAAACTGAATTCTCAAAAATAGTGTAATTAGGAATGAGGATAGTTTCTACAACTGATAATTGAGTTTTGAATTTTATACTTTCATTATATGTATAAGGTATAATATCCTATTTACACAGGCCTAAGTTTGTCTTATGTCTGAAAATTATATTAACAAATGGTTCGTGTATTGTTTCTACGAAATTCAGAGCTTTTCTCTTTTAACGATTCCCCAACGATTTTTATAATATTTTCTTTCGGTAGCGATATCAGGTGTCTACCTTAAAAGTATTACGAAAAGATAGAATTAGACGAATTTTCATTTATGTTCCTTCACATTTAAACAAAACCCTTTAAAACCTTTCAGTTTAATTAAACTGAATTTCTTTTTTTATAGTATCGCTGTTGATTCTGAGTCACCTTTTTACCAAATGTTAAGAGCTTAAATTGTTTTAATACGCTGAGATTCTTATTGTTAGACATAAGACCATTATTATTTATATCTCCAATTAAACCAAATAAAAATAGGAACAAACATCGAAAAGCAGCATCATAATAGCGAAAACACTAAAACAACAAACACAAAAAGAAGGGAAAAAGGGGTTTCTACCTGGCCAGGAAGAGGGGGAAAAACAGATAAAGTTGAAATAATTTTAAAAATAAAAACAGAAGCGTATCATGCAAAATAACTTTTTTTTATTCAACTGACATCACTAACGTAAAAATTTCGAAATAAATTTTAGCCTAGAAGTGAGCCTTGCGGCGGTCCACTGCTGTCCAGAGTGGGCTGTAACATACGCAGGAAAAAGTGCTGTTATTCGAACCCTAGGCTCGTTTCGCATAATTATAAAAAATTCCTTTCTTCTACGTATGCGGCAGGACGAACTTGAAGAAATTCAATTTTTTGAAATTTTATGTTTTTTTGCAAAAATAACTTAAAAAACTTTTACTGGTAAGCGACTAAAGCTATGTTGCCTAAGCTTAGGAATTTACAGGTGTGTAGTATAGCTGAGCATATAATTTTTTACAGATTATACACAGAAGGACTTTTTTCTTGCGCAACACAAAATACTGCCTAAAGCTATTTACAGCGAATAAAAATTATACAAATAAATTTAAAATAAAATAAAAAATAATAAAAATAAACAGAACTTTTTGGGGTAGGGGCGGATCTAGTTGGTGGTGGAGGCCTTTGCCGCCGCCGCCTTTTTAACAGTTTTTGGTTTGTGCGTATCGCAGTGCTTCCTCAGGTGGTCCTTGCGGCAAAACCCTTTGCTGCAAGTCTCACAGACGTGCGCCTTGTAACCCTTGTGGCCGTCAATGTGACGGCGAAGGTCTGTCTTGTGGTGGAACTGTTTGGGGCAAGTATCACATTTGAAGGGCTTATCTATCGCTACGTGCTTATCTAAGTGGATATCGAATGTCTCTCTGGACTGAAAGCGCTTACCGCATTTGGGGCAGCGGAACGGCTGCACCCCCGAGTGGAACGTCTTGTTGTGCTGCGTCAGGTAGCACGCCTTTGCGAACTCCTTGCCGCACTGGCGACACTCGACCCTGGTCGACGGCGATGATGTTGTCGACTTCGCCGACGATGTTGAAGCCATCGACGGTGTCGGTGAGACCGATGAGGTGGACATGTTGCTGCTGTTGAGGCTGTTGTTGATGTGATTGTTGTTGATGCTTTTACTGACGACTCCGCCTCCGCCAGTTCCGGCGCCACCGTTCGTCTCCATCATTTGCGGGGGCGAAATCGGGTACATGAGACTCGAAGTTGTCGAATTTGGTGATCCGGCACTGATCGAGCCGTTGTCCATATTATTCGTAAAATTGTTGTCCATCATCTGGTGCTGGTGGTCCGGCGAGATTGGTATGATCAGAGTCATTGGCGGCATTGAGTTACTGTCGTCTTTCCCGCTTTTCTGATTTGGTGGACTATCGGCCGCGGGCGGGGACCGCGGTACTGATTCAGGTACAGTTTGCGGGTACACAATGCTGTGTTGGCCCCCGGACAATCGATGGAGCTCCACAATGGAGGGATTTAAGGTTGTTATATGGGAAATCTGCTGGCCGTCGGTCGTCTGAATTTGGTGTATGGTTGTGATTTGCGGGTGATGCCCGTGACCGTGGCCAGTCGTCTCATATGCAATCGAGTCCATAATTTGCAAATTGTCTGGATTATTTGCCAAGTGGGAATCATTACCAGTAATAGTGTGCAAGCTCTGCTGGCCCTCCGCCGGGAGCATGCGTTGGTATGATTGAGTGATGCTGGGGCTGGTGGTGATAGGCGCTATATGGTTGATGAGGTATTGGTGCTCCATTGTATTGTGGATGATGGTGGGGGTGGATGTGGTGTCCTGCGGGCCCGACATGTGGGGCGTTAAGATAATATGAGTTCCCTGCTGCTGCAACTCCTGCTGATCCGGATTGATTTGTCCCAAGATTTGCTGGTATTGATCCTCCCGTTGTTGCTGCAGACTGTGGTCCCCCGGCTGTTGGCTGCACATGGCTTCCGTGTTCGAAATGACTAGCAGGCCCCTCTGTTGGGAGGCATGGACGGAGGGACCTGCTTGCCCGTTTGGGTGACCGTTTGAGTGCATTGAAACTGAGGATGGGTTGTACTGCTGGAATGTTCCCGTCGCCTGCGAAAAGCCCCCCGGCGGGGGCGTGTACTGCGGGGTGTATTCTGGACTTCTCGGCGGTTCGGGCGGCACTGGAGGCGGCTGCTGGGACTGATTGTTTCGGTGATGCTTCGAGTTTGGGTCCCGACTCGGGTGGTGGTGTGCACTGATCGGCAGAGTGGCAGGATCGGGCTGGCCGCTCGATTTCACTGCGTTTTTGTGCAAAGTCGTGTTGTAGTGGCGCTTTAAGTGACCCGAGCTGGTGAACCACTTGTTGCACGCGGTACAATTGTACGTTTTGGGGCGCCGTGCTTCGTTCGACTTCCAGGTTGCACTTTTCGTTGTTGACGTGTTATTGGGCAAAGAGGAGGTCGGAGGCTCGAAGCCTCTGAACTGGGACCCATTGTCCTGTGGCGTGGTCGTCGATGGAAACTCTGACGGACTAGAAGTTGCTGGATTACTGGCTGTGGTTATGTCGGCGGAGAAGGGCTTCATATCAGGCCTTGTTTGCGGCAAGATCGGCTGGTGGTGGGCGTTAAAGTCGGGCTTTATAACTTGAGCTCCGAACGCAGCTGCTGCGCCGTACTCCTGCTTTATGTTGGGAAATTCCTGTTTTACGCCCGGATACGGCGGTCTCATCGGAGGGTAGTACGGCTGCTTGATGTCGGCCTGCGAGTGCGGCATGTACCCGGAATGCATCTCGGAGCCCCACATGAGCGATGATCGGTGCATGGGGTGAATCGAGTGCATTGAGGGTAGTGCTTCCTGGTTGACCGTCTCGTGGGGCGCTGGCGGGTATACCATCTTCTGAGAGTCCAAATCTAGGATGTCCGAGCTCGGCTCCTCTTTTATGTACGGCTGGTAGGAGTACTGGTTCTGCATTTCTGCTTCGTCCGCGTTCCCAGCGGACCTGTTGTTCCCGTCGTTCTGCTGCATCCCGTGGGCCGAGGTGTAGTGATCGCTGAGCTGGGTGTCCGTCTGGCAGACGTAGCCGCACTTGTCGCACTGCTTCGGGGATGGTGACGGGGTGGGCTGGCCCTGAGGTATGTGTGTCATGGCATTCGTCGAATCCTGGTTACCCGTGTGACCGATTATCGAGTTCTGGGTCGGACTAGATGAGCTAACAACCCGCGGACTGAGGGAGCTATTCGAAGCGGAGCTGCTCGCAACGTTCGTCCCACCGTTCGTGGTGACCACCTGGTTTGTTTGCTGATGCACGTGGCTGTTTGTGTTGTGATAGGGATGATACCTATTCGAAGGCACTGATTTGTACTCTGTTCCTGTCTGATAGGGCATGGGGTACATCGAGGTATCCATGTGGGGCGGCGGATAGAACTGCTCGTATCCGATGTAGGGGTTGTATGCGTGCATTTCGGGTGGCAGTAAATTATTACCTTGCTGATAAGAGGCTGAATTCGATGCTGCTGACGTATTGTATCCTTGAGATTGTCCCTGATCAACAGCACTGGCGCCCGGCGTGGGCGATTGATTGTTACTAGAATCAGCAGCAGCACTTACCGTACTGTTGGTATTATTCGCAGATGAGCCGTTATTGTGTAACGGTGATACGTCCGAGTGCAGCTTACTCTTCTGATGATTATTATTCTCAGAATCAGTTGGCGATTTTGATGATTGATTCGTTAAATTCCCACTGTGACCTGTCCCGGCGGTGTCGCTTACATTATTCGATAGAGTCGTCGTTAGCTGTGGCTGTGACGTTGTTGTGATTGAACCAGATGATGCCGTTTGCACCGTTGTCGGAGCACTCCAACGGCTCATATTTTCATGCTGATATTGCATGTGGACCTTCAACGATTCGGCACTGTTCACGTATATACCGCACTCCGGGCAGATATGTCGCTTATTTCTACTATTGCTAGCAGTACTATCTCGGCTGGGGCTATCTCTACACGCGGCTAGATGCCCCTCTTCAGATCTCATCACTAAAATAAGTCCACGTTTGAAAAGCGTCCTGCAAGGCTCCTAATTTTCGGCATTACAATTTTCTTTTCTTTTTTAATATGACGCAAACCCGCAATGATGCGTGGCAATTTAAAACACCCACCAGACACTGTTCAAATAATGCACGTGGTTTTTTTTTGTTTGGCACAGATGACAACAAATTTATAATGGAAAACGGAAAAACTTCTTTTCGAACAAAATATCCCAAGAAGCGCGCCAAAAATTTTTGTTCTCACAAAATCCCATTCGGTAAACTGTTGGGCAACATTAGCCACAGAGCAGCAGCATCAGCAGCATTCAGCCGAGCACGACCAAAAAAGTAAGCAAAGTTGTGACGATTTCTTTTTCACGTTTACTTTACTTTCACCACCCACACATGTCTGGGGCGCGCTAAGTACATGCGATTTCACCGATTTCTTTCACTCCATTAGAGTCGTAGCGCGCGGAACACAAAGGTAGTATAATAAATCGAAGGAAAAATAACACAAAACAAAATAAACAAAAAAAGTGTATATTCTGCTCGCCTCGAAAAATTCACATCTTGTGGCGGCGACTAGATATTCTTTTTTGTATTTTAAATAATAATATAAAAAGAAAACAAATGCACACAATTCGATTTCTTGCACACACGGCAACACTCGATCCTCTTCTGTTCGCTCGTTATTTTCCTGTTATGTCGCCCCAACGGTCGTCGTCGTCGTCAATGGGGCCGCCGTCGACTGCAATCGAGCTGAAGAACAAAAATTCCAGCGCTGGAGTCGCACTAGCAGCGCCGCTCATCGCAGCACACCACACAAAATTATCGGGATTATCTCGCGGGATTCTCCGGAGGGGGCACTATATATATAATATAAAAACAAATCAAAAATGTCTAATCCGGGTGTCTCTGCACTTTTTTGCACTAATATTGGAGCACGGGGATCGCGCGTATCCTCACTTGTGGGGCCCCGAGTCTAGATATATTTTTGTTTAGCGCTTCCACCAGCAACTAGAAGCAGTTAGTTAAGCACTCTCGCCTCGCTGGCCACTATTACTGTTGTAACTGTACTTTGAGGCGCGCGGGCCGTTTATTCGTTCGTTCTTTCTTCGTTAGCTTTTTGTTTTTATTCGTTTCTTTTTTTTTTAAATTCGCCAAAAAATTTTTTTTTAGTTTGTGTGGCGGTGGGAACCAACAAAACAAGAAAGAGAGAAAAAAAAAGTAGTAAATTTTGAAAATAATAATCAACCAAATTCGCCGTTACACCGCGCTTCGCTCTCTCTCAAAACGCTTAACGCACACAACACGTCCGACTCCGCTGAGTGTTTGTCGAGGAATAGTTCTTGGGGTCGAAAGGATTCGTTCCTTATCCTTGCGAGACGACTTGAAACGAACTGACGATGCCACTGAGCCAGCGAATTCCTCACCTCATCGATTCCGTTCGACTGCTCTAGCACCGGACCTCAGTGGATGATGGCCTGCACTGGCCCGCGCCCTCCTCGCCGCCACCCCGCGCGCGGTCCATCGCCGCCTCGGTGTGGATGGATGCGGATGGAGTGGCTGTGGAATGGCGCTGGTGGTCGTGTTGGCGAGCGGGCCCGCGGCCGGGGGGGCGCCTGATTCACTCGGCCTCTTCTTCTTCTGCTTGTGCTGCTGCTGTGCCTCTTCAACCACACGACGACGACGACGACACGACGCACAACGACGACCGCACGACGCGCCACACTACACGCCGGGCGGACGGTGGTCCTTTTGTGTGCGTCCTTCTTTTCTTTTTTGCCGCGTCCACCAAGTGCCAAAAACCTCGGAATGCCATCATCATCCCGAGCAGCAGCAGCAGCAGCAGCAGCAGCAAGCGGCACGGCAGCAGCATCTCCGCCGCCGTTGTGTTGGTGCGCCGCGCGGAGGGAGGGGAAATGTTTTGCTTCTTTATTAACACGCACACAGGCCCGCGCGGACCGTCCGCTTATATAGATGTGCGGTTGTGTGGATGACACAATTTTTGACAATTTCCCCTCCACGGATTTCTCTCCGCATACCGATGCTTCGCCTTGCCTTGCCAGTGACACCTTTCTGCGGAGGCATTCCGCCGCCGCGTGCGCCTGTGTGCGTGCCGTGTTAATTCAGCCACTAATGATTGCACTGGTTGGCGGCTGGAAAAAGCAACTTGACCATTACGAAAATCAGTGCTGGCAGCATCGGAAGGTGGTCGACGGACCGAGGGGATATTTTCGATTTGGAGATTCATCACAATTTTCTTTGTTCTCCGCCAAATAATTCAAATGCTTCTTAATTGAGACCTGCACAGACCTATGCGAGCCCCACTTTTCGAAATTTTTAGTTTCCTTAATAAGTAGACATAAAATTTATAATAAACTAGCAAAAACAAGCATATTTAAAACTTGGACTAGTAAATATTAGCTGTTATTTTTGAAAAAATAATTCGCGTGAGAACTATCTGGACGTTAACATTTAATTGGAGTATAGTTATTAAAATGATATATTAAGGTACTAGTACCTATTAGGAGCTAAAGAAATGGCACATTTTCGATATTTTTTTTTTACACTTTATTTATCAGATAAGGTAATCAAACCTTTTCTACAATATCAAGGAACTCTTTTAGTATACAAAAAAAAATTTTTTTTTTCATTATCCCAATCATGCGCGCCTTATAAAGAGCGCCAAAATCGACCCCTCAAAAAAATCGTGCTCCATGGCGGACAGTTAATCTCTGGAACGGCAAGTCTGAAACAAAAAAATCAAAATGGGTTTTAAAAGGGAAGCCGTCTTACACAAAAATCGAGCAGAAAATTTGAAAAATTAAAAACAAAAAAACAAAATTGCGGACGTTCAAAAAAAAAATTCAAAAATCGACCTCTTTTTCCGACATGTTTTTGACGTTAATATTTTTATTTTTCAATTTTTTAATCAAATTGTGGTCGATTCTTGTAAAGGAAGCTTAAACAAAGAAAATGCTTCAAGATTTATTCAAATCGAGCGAGTAGATTCGGAGATTAACTGTCCGCCAGTTGAAAAAAAGTGATTTCGAGAAAAACACGTTTAAAGTTTATTTAGAACATAGAACAGCCGAGAGCGCGCGCTCACTAAAGTTGATGTATCTCGTTTTTGGTTTCGAATTTTCATATAATATTATAGGTAGTTATTTTTGAAGGTCTAACGAATCGAAATCCGTGAGAAAAAAAAATCGATTTTTTTAAAATTGTAATAGGTACTAGTACCTTAAAAACGTCGACTTGTACCAAAAGTAAGGCGTATAGTAGGAAAATTGGATTTGATATTGTTACCACAGAAAAAAATTAGTTTGAAAACTTATTTTAAAATTAATTTTGGTTGGTGTTCTGGAAACGTTTAAACTCAAATTGGCTTGAGAATATTTATAATATATGTAATATAATAATTAGATAATAACGATAAAGACTAAAGAAAACTGAAAATTAGATATTAAGAAATTCATTCACAATTAAAGTAATGAGTAATAAAAATAAAGGTAATTGTTTACTTTCACGGTCACCTGGATTTTTGAGGATATAAAATCAAAGAATCAACATTTTTACCATTTTTTTTTTTATTGTTAATTTTTGCGTCGGATTTATGAAAAAAATACAAAAATTTGAAAAAATCAGTATTTTTCTTGATTTTTGTTTACGATTAACTCGTTATAACTTTTGTATTTGTAGCCAGATGGGTTTCATGTATTTTTTACATTGACCCCCTTCCCCTCCAGAGAGAGTGGTAGTACAATTGAGGCGAAGTTTAACACCCCCTCCCCCCCACCTCATCCCTGACCCTTCAGCATTCAAAACTAAAAAATTAACAGAAATATTGATTTTTTCAAATTTTTGTATTTTTTTTTCATAAATCCGACGCAAAAACGAACAATTTGAAAAAAAAAACATATAAAATTTATTTTTCGATTTTATATCATCAAAAAAACAGATGACCGTGATGAGTGGTAATTAATGCAATCATTGTCCTTAATTGATGCATAAATGTTCAATTAGCAGTATAGTCCAATAAAATTAAGGAGAAAATGACAACAAAATATTAAGAAAATCGTTATTTCTATAATTTTGACTTCTATTCTAAATAAAATTATGAATATAACCCTATATTTTTGAGTTTACAAATTTGAAAATTTTGTCAGGATATTCTTCTTAACTGTTTATTTTATTACGATATTATTTTTATTGTATTTTGTTTTTAAAAGGGATTTTTACAGGAATAAATATAAAATAAGGTTACATTTTTATGTATTTACGTATTTTTACGGGTTTTCTGGGTTCGAGTTTTGAATTTTTAATTGCTTAACATAACAATCACAAAGTTGTTAAAGATTATTAAGAAATAAGCTTGTTTTTTAGGATTCCGTACCTTAAAAAGGAAAAAACCGAACTCTCTTGCGTCCGTCTGTCTGTCTGTCACTGAAGTTTTTCTCGAAAACGACTTGACACAGGAATTTGAATTTTGGTGTAAGGTCTTCGTAACGTGCACATTATTTCGACAATCGAAGATTATGAAATAATTTTTTTTAAATTTTTAATAGGGGTGAATTGGGCTTACTCAAAAAAATAGTTCGTTTTGTATATGATTAAAGAAGAGATAAAAGAAATGAAATTATAAATCGCTTACGTCGTTTACTGGAACACGTTTGCAATATGTAAAACGCTTTTTCGCTTTTATTTATTTATAACTTCATTACATCGAAGCGTGAAAAACATTTTGCAGCATATCCATCAATTTCCCAAAAAAGCTGACATCACTGCGAGGAGGAAATTGTCCCAACGCCCGCACCTGGAATCCTGGAAAAGCCCAAAAGAACCCACCGCCGGAGAATGATTTTTTCTCGGCCCCACGAGCCAGAGGAGCACGCTCGGATTTTTCAGGTGCCAGAGTGGACAGTGGGCAAGAAATCGCGCGCACCCGAAGAGCGTGGCGCAGGAGGTCCCGGCTGCCGCGTAGGTGCCGTTTTAAACAAATCGCGTGCACAGGAGCCGCGCTCGGGCCGGTGGGGTCTCGCTGGTGCGCTCCTCGACGTCTTTCTCCCTGGCGTTCTAATGGACCATTGGTCAACGCGCGTTCACACTCTCGGCGGCGCGGCGGCGGGCTTCAGCGCCAGCACGCGGGCTGCGTTGCGTGCCGGCCCGCTCTGCCCCTCGCCGCTTGCGTGTGTGCGGCCGATGCTTGTTCTTGCACAACACACGCAAGAGCGGGTGGCGGTGCTGCGGGTGTGGGTGCTGGAAGCTGAGCGCACATGGCCTCGCATCGCATCGCAGCCGGGCGACGGACACCTTCTGGGTTGCCAGATTTCGGTGCATCGGGATTCGCATGCAGGGGTGCAAACTGCAAGGTGCATTGGAGCCAGCTGCGGGTGCAAGAATGGAGCATTCCACGGGGGTCGCGGACTCAGGGTCATCGATTTTGACGGAATTAATTGCTTGAGTAGGGGTCGACCTCAACTCAAGACTTCTTAAATGCATTCATCCAAATATAAAGCTTTAATATTCGAGATATTTCAGCTGGTAGCTGATAGAATGGAAAAAGACCCGGTCAAGGGCTAGTTAGGGGGTTCCGTACCACATTTATAAATTTTCTCTATCAGAAATAAGACTTATTACATATAACAATTTTCCTTTAAACTTCAAGTAAGGGAGAATATGAAGCGATATCATTGCAACTAGTTTTGACCTAGTACTAGGTATTATATACCCTTATTCTATATTAATTATAATTGAAGCCAAAATAGAATGGTTAACTAGCCTAACTTATTAAAGAAGCATGGTGACCAAGACAAGGATGATAACTTTTACCTTTAGTGGGTTAAATTCCACTTATGCTTCTATTTAAAATGTATGGTATAAATCATTACAGAATTGCGCCCATAAATTACATAGTATTGTACGCAAAAGCGTTAATAGAAGATTTGTGTTGTTAGATTGAAAAAAAATTTACATCGAAACTTTTGAATGGCGGAAGTTTTCTTAATATTTCTAATTCCTAAAACTCTTAAAAGTTACGTGTAAATTCGTTAGAGGACTAGTATTTATAGTTATACTTTCTTTTCTAAAGATTGTAATATCTTGTTTTAAATTTAGCAGGAATGCTAGTTAAGGAGAAGTTGTACAGTAAAACACTCCTTTCCTTATTTTGAAATATGATTCTAGCAATTCCCATCAGCGGAAATTGTATATTAAAATTCCACTAGTACCAAAAAGCCGTAGATCATAAAACGACTACAATCCTTAATTGCTTTCTACTTAGAAGCAGATGCAGGAAGAGCTCCGAGTGATTCGCAATAAAAATGCGAAACAAATTCTCGTTCGGCTAATTAAGCATATGCCGATTTTTTCCAGGAAGTAGGCAAGACGCCCGGGCCGATTTGAGCAGTTAAGCGCAGCCAGCCACAGTCGGAGACCTTGCCAAACTAATTGCACTCCGGCTCTTTATGAGTCCGTGTCTCTGCCAATAAAACTTTCTTTGAACCGGTTCGGCTGCGCATTGTCCGGGCCCGAGCAAACGCCTACTGTATGCAGAATTAAGCCAAACTGCGTTAGCCGGAACAATTAGGGAGAATTATGGCCGGCCTACGAAGTTTCGGAAAGCGCTTAAGGATATATCATTAAGAGAGAATCTGCAATCGGACGAATTGGGAATGCCACACATGTCGTAAAGGACGAAGGCGACCAACCGTCGCGCCGCATCGCTAAGAACATTTCAACAGACTTTATATTTTATAGGTAACATATCTTATAATATAATTCAAATTCCAGATTGTTATGCCAAGAATGTGGGATAACGTCCACTAACTAGATAATGAATTATAATATATTAAACATAATAAAAGAAACTAATACATATTTGTGAAATATGCACTCATTGTTAGGAGTCGTTAAAAAAGTAGTCTTTAGTCGTGCCTTGAGATCGTGAACTTAAGGAACTTAAAAAAAAGTATTTTACACGGCCAATAATATGCACTATTTCCTTTTTATACAAAAATTATAACCAACAACTGATTAACAAATTTCAACTCGCATTTGTTCAATTCTTTCTAAGATCATAGACCCTTTAGCCCTTTCGCGACTGACTCCAGAGTGACTGGCTGCTACAACTAGCAGAGGAAACTTTAAATCTATTGCAACTTCTAGCAGCTTCAGGTCAAAATATTTAGTTTACGTTGGCTTAGGTAAAGAAAAATATTTCTGAAAAGTAAAATCCGTGTTTTATACCTGCTGTAATATAAATTTTTATTAAAATTGCTATACCTTCAAGAAATCTAGGGAAGAACCTTATTTAGGTGTTTCCTGTCCTTAATTTAACTAACCAATCAGCGACATAAGCAGCGTGATATCAAAGTTTGATCATATATGTACATATATGCAAAATTTTATTTATTTGACCTAATTATTAAATTCTAATTTATTACCCGATTATGTCAAAGTGAGATAGTTTGTTACATCGTACAGTCTAACCTACTAAATCAATTTTAATGAATGAGATTTCGTTAGATTCGTTTTGATCCAGAATGTGGTCTATGATATATGACGTGACTAGAAATAAATATGGTGGACGCTGGACTTCATGATCGTGGGTCGAAAATTTATTTGTTATGTATGTTCATTTGTTCTCTCGTAAAACTTAAACTACTCATCACATTTTGACAATTTAGGCTTTGCTGGATTCGTCTCAATGTTCTGCGTGTCATACTACCTACCATGACTACATGGTGTCGTCTTAAATCCAACATGGCGCATATGATCCACAAAATACGCAAATCAAATAAAATAAAAATTAGACAATTGTATCGAATTCGACATCAAATGAAATGTTTTAATGTCCGGGTTCAAAAATATATAATCTGTGAAAGTTAAACTAATTTTTAAATTTCTTACTATTAAATAAAAACGTTATTCGAATCTTATTTAATCACTTTTAATATTATTGTCTCAAATTTTAATTTGTACGAAGTTTGTGTGGTTATAAGAAAAACTTTTATGTATTATAATTTTAGCTCGCCCTCAACTAAGGCATTCAAAATTTGAATTGTTATGTAATGCAATGCCAGATTAAAATCATACAAAGCAAACATATTCAAAATGAATGATCATTGAATTAACATTTTAAACGCCTGATGGGTTTTTACGGCTTTAAAGTCGCAGGTTAGAATTCATCAGGCAGGTAACCTTTGGGCAATTGAAGAAGTAAGGGTGCTACAAACTTCACGCACTTTCTCATGCTCTTCAGTTCAAAATATGACTTTGTTGCGAGTGCGCATCTCAAAGAACAAAATTCAGAACTTGGAGATTTCGAGAATAATTCCCATAAAATGTGCTGCGGGCCAAGAGCTGATCAGCAATCCTTGAAGGATCTCACCGAAATAGGACATGGGCATTTTGCTGTAGCTGAGGATGTCTTGGAAAATAATTCGGAGGATGAAGAGTTTTACGATGCGATGGATTTTGGCGGTTTCATTGGAACAATCGGAAATTTGAGGGAATCGGACGAGGACGCCATCTATCAGCTGCTGCTGCAGGTTGCAGAAATGGAGGACGACATTAACCGACGGATCTTTGAAGGAGTAGAGAACTGGTCACCTGAAGACGTCGCGAGGCAGCAGGTGGCCCTGCAACGACTGGACGATTTGCTCAGAGAAATTGTAACGATTTATCATTTCGAGGTAGAATTTCTCCAAAATGTTAGTCCAAATCAGGAGGAGAATAGTTGACATATTTAGATTATACATACTTTTGGTAACTCACGAAAGAGTAAATTGTATGAAATGTTTATAACACAACTCTAATTTTAAGTTGAAATTATATGTATTGAGATTTTGAGAATTTTATAATAAATTCGTTATTTTTACCTTAATTCTTAATTTTCTTATTATAATTTTACGTTGGTTATTTATAAAATTGGAAGTTCGTTAAGAATGATACATTCAAGTATAATAAAATAGTATCTTTTTACTAGAATTATTATTTTCTAAAGCTTTCAAATGTTGTTAAGGTATAAAAGTTGCTACTTTTTGAAGTAGATCGTTGGGGTCGAAGAAGATTTATTTGTATACATATGTTATTTTCTATTATCTTTTTAGAATTTTTATTTCTGATTTGTTATGAGTATTAATACAGTATGTCTTTTAAAACTCCTTATATTCCTGTCTTATCTCTATTTATTTTCTAATCCTTTAGTACAAAAGTATGAGAGATGAAAAAAGTCACCAATTTCATTTTGTTTGTCCAAAAACCTCATATTTAACCCTCTTCATGTTTAGATATCAAATGAAATCTTGTAAACTAAAGGGGAATGTAATTGAATATAAAGTCGTTCTACTACATACATACATGCGAAGAATTTCCTCCAAGATATGAGTTCTAAAGAATCACTTCTTTTATTAATGTTCTAAGCAATCACTTCTCAAAACTTCTGAAAAGTAATGATCAATCTCTAAACGAGGCAATTACCACAAAAACGAGGACCTTCTGATGCAGAAAACGATAAAATTCCTGTTTTCGTGCGATTGTCCTCGAAACGGTTGGCCAAAGGGCGCAATTCTCCCACAAGGGCAAAATCAACATAAAAATTTTCCACCGTCGACCTAAAAACCTACAAAAATTCTTACATCCCAGAACTAGCTACAGCAGCAGCAGCAACAGCATCATCCATGGAAAAAGAGAAAAAAAGCCTCGCTCGGCAAAGAAGCGAAAAAAAGAAGCGCATCCCTGCTGCACTTCGTCTTCCAAAATCACAATTTGGTAGCGTAGGTAAACAGCACCACCACAGGTGTGTCGGAACCGGTTCCCAATTGGAAACGCTCCACTGATTTATGCTTTTATGCTCGCTGAAGGTGTAGAGGACGTTGCCGAAAAAGAAAGTTCGGAACGATAAAAAAAAATCCCGAGAACATCCCGCCGTCCGTGTGGTGGTAGGCTAGTGTCTGCCTCTGCGAGTGTGTGCGTGCCCATGGGATTTCGAAGGACTGCAAGGCGTTTTTTTTTTAATTTGGAGGAAATGCAACAAAAGATGACGAGCTCTCGCGCTCGAGGCGACGATGATGCGGCGAAATTTTAGGACGCTTCGCTCAAACTGAAATTTAAAATTGAGATAGGACGGCTGCCAGGTGAATTCCTGCGATTTAAGTGCGAAATTCACGGCCCTCTGTAAGGCGATTATTGGTTTTCACTGAAATTATGATTAGACAACATTATTATATAAATGCTTCAGATTTTTATTATTTGAATGTTGCAAGGAATCAATCTATGCATTCGTACATATGGGTATACCTCAGGAAATGTTATTTATAGAGGTATTATACATAGCCTAAGTGAATTATAAATACAATTTATAGCTCAGAAATTAACGCCAGTACAATATTTTAAAATTCATTCCTTGACATATAAAATTCAAGACAGATTATTTATCGAGGACCATTACTACAGTTTGTCGAGATCATTCTGCAAGCAAGAGTCTCATTCAGCAGGATCGAATAGAGTAAAGTAAGTTTTAAATCATGAGTAAGAACAGTGGACCAAGATGATTTCCTTGAGGTACGCCAGATATTGCATCTGTCTTTTTGAGAAAGTATTACTCCAATCTTGACAAACTGTGTACGGTTGTATAAATAGGAGCTTGTCCAACTTAGGAATCCTACAATGAAAGAATTGCAAAAAGGTAGTCATTTATAACGCCCAAAGAATAAAGAAATTCGACTGAAATTTGAAAGAACGAAATAGATGGTAGTAGTAGTAGATATTAGCAATGCTTTTATAATATTTCGCAACGTCAATCAGTTGAAAGACACATTACAAAATTAATAAACTAATATTGAACCTGCAATTTGTCAAAATTTAATTAAATCAATGCCTTATCAATGAACTTTCATATTTTCTAACATGTTTCTTGTTTGCCAGATTATTTTTTGATTTGAAAAAAAACGGAGTGATTTGTTGTTTTATCTTTTAATTGGAAATATGTAATTTTTCGAATGCACCTAAAACAAAATTTATAATGGATATAGAATTTTTCCACATAGATCTATGAAACTACAATTTTCTATAGTACGTACTTTTGGAAAGTCATATAGTGAAACGCACAATTTTATATTGAGCTAGAATAAATATTATGAGAAACAATTTGATTATAAGTTAATGTGATTTTTAATAATGAGGCAAAAAAGATGCAAGCAAAATTCTATATTTTTTATACTAGAATTTTTTACTAAACATATTGAAGAGTACATGCACATTTTTAGTTTAAAAATATAACTACGTAATCACTCACTTATAATCATAAATTCAATAGACCTACCTTTAAAATGTGCTTACTTGTTTATTACCTAGAACTATTACCATAATTATTCAATTATGATCATAAAATCACTTAGACCTACTTTCCTTTTATTATTTTAGAGTACTAGTAGATTAACAAAGTCAGTAGATGCATAATTTACGTTGTTGCTTTTTATCTTGTATAGATTTCTATTAGATAATACAACTTATTAAATATTACTAAGGTCACTGTTGATTCACTAAATTACTCTATGGTTCGATTTTGTAATGCAAAATTATAATTCATATACATATGTATTTAGCCAATTTTATAATGAATTTTCTCCGAAAATAGAGAAGAGATTTAAAATGTTATGATCTATTTTTTGTTCAGTCTTAAAAATAGAAAACATATTCTTTTCAGAAAATAACCACCAAAATTGAGATTGATATAAGATTATTCATGTGAATGCCATACCATATCGAAAACTCCATTGACTATTATAAATAGGCAGTGAAAGTAATCCACATCCTTAAACTTGTTAAAAGATGGTAGATAGGTTGCAATATACCTCAATTAAATTATTAATGTTATATTGAAAGTTAGTAAAAGCAACCTTAACAAATAAAAATAATTGCCACGCATTAGACATACATTGTATATAAAAGATGAAATCAATTAAACTGCATGATTGACTGAATTAACAAAAATTTCTATAGATTGTCTTCCCTTCAAGAAAGCAACCCGGAGGTAAGCAAAAAAAAAAAAACATCCAAATTTAAAATTTTTAATTTAGCTGCTCTTGCGTTAAAATTTGGATTTGAATTTCAGGCAGGCAACAGCGACGTCACCTGCGACCTGCGAGATCTCGCCTCGCATTTCGGTTGATCGAAAACTGAACGAACGCCGATCGATGCGCAACGCACACAGAGCCGCTCCTGCCGCTCGTCTCTTCGTCCGGACAACGGCTGCGGGAGTGTGCGGCCACTGGTCAGCGAAGACGGACGCGGCCAGCGCTCTCTGCTCGCAGCTTCGGTGGACTTCGGCGAAACGTTCGCTGCACTTGCCGGCTGCTGCTGGACTTGGGTTTCGCTCAAAGTGTTGCCAGGTCGTCGTCATCGCCTGGCTAATTTTATCGGTTTAAAAATTATGTCCCTAATTAATTTTGCATTTGGGCAAAGGCAGAAATAACAATTTCACAAGTTAGGCGTGCAATGACTTGAATTGAATCACAGTGTTCACTAGGCTGTTGATTTAAAATAATATCAGATATTTCCTTGGAAAAACAATAGAACAGACATATTTATGTATTCTTTTCAATGCTATGCAGAATAGTTCAGTAGTCCAATATTTAAGTGAGCTTATGTAGTGGTAGGTAATATAAATGTATGATAACATAAATTTTTAATTGAACTACTGTAATTTCCTGCAGTTTTTCATTCCCTTATGTCCAAAGAAAGCTAAGATTTGAACCGTTAACAGACAATTGATCCTTCTCGATTTTTCGACTACTAGAACTATAAAAATTAATAAAGGTATCGTATAAAGTGTGTATAGTATAGTATAAATATAACAATATTATAAGAGACAAATTATGTAGAATTTTGATAAAACTACATTTATGCGATCTGCCTTCAGCATTCCTTCTTATCACCTTGAAGCTATAAAACATATAGTTTATGGTTTACGTTCGTGATCAACGCAGGTGCAAAGTAGTTGTAGTGGTAATAAGGTTTTGCAAACAAAAATAACAGCTAAAGTGTACTTCAGTGTTGTCATAAAAATATAGAGACATTGTATGCATTTGTGTTTAGGAATAAAATTAACAGATGTACAGAAAAATGCTCCTCAGAAGCATATTGGAAATCCGGTGATAGTGTTCGAACAATTGCACGAAGAACAAATTGCTCGCATCATGTGGTGCAGAATTTTCTCGTGAATCAGAAAAATATGGATCAAAAAAGGATCCAGATTAGAATTTTCTATGAATTAATCTGATAATAAAACTTATGAGAGCATAAATTCTAAAAATTTGGGAAGAACTGAAACCTGGGAAGAACTGGCGCTCACTATTTTGGAAATTCTTGTAGGCAGTATATCATATTTTCGAAAATATAAAATAAAAATGTGGTATAAAAATTAGCTAAACAAAGAAAAAAGTACCATTTACTTTGAAGTGGCTCTATAATTTTTGGGCAGAATAAAAATAAAATTTCTTAAAATATTTTCTTATTAATAAACAATATCAAACATTTAGAAGTCACTTTTTCTTTCCGACTGAAAATTATATTAAATATATTATATTAAATTATATATTATATTGCATTCATCCTACTCTAGGTTTATTTTTGGGGCATTCTGTGTAATTTCAATTGTAATCTTCTTGATTGTCTCTAATTGTCTTGAATATTACGTGATCTTACGAGAAAGTTGTCTAAGTAAATGAGATCGAAATGAAGCTACAAAAATCATCTTGATGAAACGATTGTAGGTATAAGAATTACAGCTCTTCTGTCCAAACAAGCAAGAAGCGGCGTGTTTGAAACAAGCATCCGCGTGATTCGAATAAAAGTCATTAACTGAATTGTAATTCACATGCCAGCGACATCAGTTAAGATAAAACCCAGATAAATGGGCCATAAAGACGATTTTGGCGTTCATGGAGTCCACGGATAACCCGCTAACGCTTGACCGCGCGTTTGTTTGCGCGCCCGGCTGCGAAATTTATTTGTCTCAAAATATTTACCAACGGAGGAGCTGCGAGCGATTCTCGAGAGTTGGATGCTGCGTCCTGCCCCCTGTCCGGTAGACGTGTAAACACGAGTAGACCAATAAATTTAATTCATTTCCATAAAATTAGCATTTACACTGATGTCACCATTAATTAGATAAAACTTGGCCCCGCCGATGCAGGCAGCAGCGTTGCAGCAGCAACCGCAGCCTCCGACCGGGAGCGCGGCAAGACGCATTTTCGGCTTCTAATCGAGTTCACGCCGCGCTGGTACTCGTCCGGCCGTGTCGAGGCGTTTTCGGGAATAGGTCTCGCTCCCAGGAAAGGAGTCAGTTCAGATTTAGGTTTATAATAAAGACGAGAGCTTGGATCTCTGGAGTCAGTTAGTTCCCACAGCAGGACGCGACGGCTGCAGCGAGTTGAACCGAGCAGATGAGGACCCCGCGCCTCGCGCTCATCACGGCTTGAAATTGGATTAAGATAAGCCGCGCTGGTGGGAGTTGATCGGGGAGCAGGGAGCTCCGATCCGACTCCGGACCATCGGGCCAGACGCGCTGCGTACGAGTGAGTTGACGACTGACTCCCTTCCCTGGTCCAGCCCGGTTGGGGCCAGGCCGTGTCGCTGGAGGCTTCCCGGCCCAGAAAGCGACTAGTCTTGCGCCGCCCCCGCCTCCGGGCGTTGTTGGATCCCATCAAGGGCAGTTGCTGCTCCTCCCCGGCCGCCCGGCGAGCGGGTGATTGAAACTGATACCCCGCTGCCGATGACAGATTCCTCCTTTGTGCGTATCTCGCGCCCCGCTGCCCCTGCCACTCGGCATTAGGACTCGGCCGTGGACAGGTCACTCCTGTGGGAGCGAGGCCGCGCCGACGACGGGGGAGATCCGAAATCTCAGATTTGGTAATTCACTAATTGACGATGTGTGTTCGAGGGATTTCGTTACCGAAGGCATCCACTTACCTTGGATTAATCTCGCTCCCGCCCCGGCGGCTTCAGTCGACTTGTTGCGGATTAGAAACGGACGATTGGAATTTGGGCCGTCCGTCGAGGTCCGTCGACTCGATTTGGACGGTGCCGCAACATTTCGGGGAAATTTGAAGGTACCCATCAAATAACTCGCTGCGAAAGACCTTTTCGATAAATTATTTCTGCCACCGAATAGCATTTCTTGCGTATTATAATAATTTTGCGAAAATTCCATCTCGTTATGGATCCACTTACTACATTTGTTTGCATTAAATGCACGATGAAAGATCATCTAAAAAAATAAGTTTGTATTAATTGTGGTCCACCCTATGAAATTGCATTTTAAATGGAGAAAGTCCCTTATCTATGAGTTAAAAAGAAGTACCTAATTATATAAATTAAGTAAGTTATGTAGCTTCAACGAATTGGCTTTAATTCTAGTCAATTCAGGTGTTCCTCAAGGAAGTCATTTAGGTCCTCTTCTTTTTGTTCTATTTCTTAATAATGTGCTAAATGAAATGTATTCAAGTCTTCTATGTATCTAATGTTAGCGGACGATTTAAATTAAAAGTTTATAACATTAAATCTTCAAGTGGCTGCCTATTGTTTCAACAAGATTGGGATTCTTTTCTTGAATAGTGCAAAAACAATACCCTTTCACTGAAAATTTCTAAATGCTAAGTTATATCTTTTTACTGAAGGGCATTTTCTGCAGATTTCCATCTCTAAAGTGTCAATAATTAAGGAATTAGGTGTCTTATTTGATACTAAGTTAATTTCTAAAGCTTTTACTACTTTAGGCTTTGTAAAACGCAATACAACGGGCTTTTAAGAACAATTTACATTAGTCACTTTACGCTTCACAATTGCTAGGTCTATTTTGGAATTTTCGTTTGTGGTGTGGTGTCCTGCATATCGACCGTATTGAAAAAGTACAAATTCGTTATTATGTTCCCTTTAGTCACGAAGTCATCTATAAGTCTCGCGAATCGACGACGGATTTTCAAAGTAAGATAGTTATCCCTATAGGAAGTTCTATCTAAGCTCAAAAATACACCTTTATATATATGAATTAAAGCTCTACTTTAGGACTCCATAGAGAAAACACTGTGAAATTTCTTAACCCTGAAAAGTTCACATTCAAAACTACTCTAAAAAAGAAGCACACCGAAATCGGTTCCAAGCTAATAATATTCGAGAATTGAAAACCTTAAGCTCGAATTAGGTTTCGGCTGTTTAACTTAAATTGATCGGAATCAATTCTCGGGTCGAATTCATAAATTTGTTAGCATATTATCAAAATAGGTCAATTCATATCTAAAAGCCGAGGCACACTTAGCGGAGAAGTCGCCCATAATCCGATGAAGAATGGATCTGCGGCCGCTCAGCTTCCATCTTCGGGCCGAGTGACTTCTGCATGCAGCACCGCGACGCGGCTGACGTCTTCTTGAAGCGGCGCAAAGAGCGAAAAAAGAAGCAAGCGCGGAATAACCGCCGCCGAAGTGAAGAAATCACTCGCAGCCGTAATTTATGCTTCTTTTTGCTAATAAATTGCGCCTATTAGAGCCATCACATCAAAGGTGTTTTTTGTTCGCTTTCGCCTGGAAATCTTTTTAAAGATCCAGCGCTCTTGCGCACACCTAGACTAAATATATATATATATAATAAAAGGCGCTGCCGCTTTTGTTCCCCGCTTAGAACGCCGAATATTTCCATAAATAAATTTAAAAGCGATAAAAATTATTCGCTGAGCATTTTGTCGCGATATAATAAATAAAAGGCTCTGCTGGACCAGAAGACGCTCGCTCCGGTCGAATGGGTGTTCTCACCTTTGTCTGGGGCCCCCCGAGCCCCACTGCAGCGCTTATCACTGCGGTCGGCGGCGTCGATCCGAAGAAAAAAGCCGCCGAGATTGGACTTTTTAGAGTCCATAAAGAAATTATTTTGACATTTCTAACGCAACCAGGGAATGGTTTATGAAATTACCTAATTAAATCGGATCGCACCAATTTGAATTTTCGGATTGAGCGCTTCAGATGAATCTGCTGAGCCCCACAGTGTCGGCCCCGTTCGGACGAAAGGGAAAAAATCGGGCGCGTAGTTTTGCACAAGTCCAGTCTTCCGGTTTCTGATGAATTCATGCACACTTTCGTATTTGATTATTAAAATCGGCCGCTGATAAGACTACTTTGCATTTTAATGTATTTGCTCACCTGAGAACAAACTGTGGGAAAATTTTGTGGTCTTTCTGGCCGCGCCGAACTTAAAGGCGTCTCGGATTAATATTCCGAAATTAGTATGTCAAACGGGACGATCACGCGACTAGATGACGACGGTTTAATCTTCACCTGCTTCTACAAATAAATGTTTTTCAGTTGATCGGGGTTTTGGAGAGAAGGCCCGGTGAGAAAAACAAAAGTGCAATACCCTAATAAAATTGTAAATAAATTTTAATTTTTATATCCCGCTTAAGTATACCCGCGAAAATAAGGTGATAAAATTTTTGTAGGCTCTGGCCGAATATATAGACTATATAGAAATTTTAAGATTTCCCAATTTAAAATAATGGCGACATATAATTTGGCAAAGGAAATATTTCATTTCTACCACTGAAAAAAGAGATTTAGAAAAAATCACCTAATTCGGGTTAGATGATTTGCTTTTAGGTGAAAAAGCCACTAAATGAAATGCCTTTACGTAACCCATGTAATCCTATTTAGCTGAGCTAAAAATACTTTGTTTCCACCTAAAACTGGATCTAGGCGTAGGTACAATATCTAAAAATGTGGCAAATAGAAAAATCATCTACAAAAACAGTTTTTTACCTGTTTCAATAAGCAAATCAGATGTAAAGGCGTTATTTCACCTACTGTGTTTAGTCATTTGACATTTTGGTGGGAAATTATCTATTGGGAAAATTATCTACACTCTACATTATACCATCGACACACTATTATGAAACAAAAGAAAAGAGCTACTATTACTTAAATCAAGGGGTTTTTGAGATTCAAAACCAGAATCAGCTGTGAGCGCCGCACTTGGTTTTGGATCAAGCTAGTCGAGAAAGATTTGTCAAAAGTCTAATTCTAATGAAGTAAAATGCTGTGTGTCACCACGTCATTAGAAGTAACATCATAATGACGCCCTATTTCATAATGAAGTGTGGTGTGTCGATGGTATTAATAGCGATTCTACCTATACGATCAGAATTATAGCTTATGAGAGACGTTTTGATATTCTATCTACATAAAGGTGATCATTGTTGTTTAAAAAAACCTAAGGATACTCTAAAATTATAATACAAGAAACATTCGGGGAACGTTCTGAATAAATGTTGTCTACATTCGTAGGTATTATATCTATCCTTTCAGTGTATTTTAAATTAAAGTAATAGTTTATATTTTGTAAACAAATTTACCAATTCTGCGGTACGGAATTTGGTCCAAACGTTAAAAACGTTCAAAAGACGTGTGAAGAGTGATGTCCTCCCCAAACAACAAGGGAAACGGTCTGTTTTTACGGTGATTTTGTTATGGTTTGGGGAGGAATAAATTCTAACACTCATACAGTGTTAGGGTTCGTTGAAAGCAGTTTAACACTTTTTTCTTCATCTGTCTGTCTGTCTCTCCGTGTCTAGACCCTTTTTTTCCCAGGAACGGCTAGAGGTATCGAATTGAAATTAATAGCAAATACTAAAGCCTATAGCCCCATAGTCCGGGAACTCAATGAAATTCAAATATACAGCCTTTCAAAGTATATTTTCATATTGACAGACTAACTTTCTGACTGACTGATACATCAAAACCTATAGGGCTCTTTCCGCTGACCTGGAATCATGAAATTTAGCACGAAAAAATCCAAAAATCATTAATTTCTAATTCTATGTGAAAAATTTTCTTCGACAATATGGAAAAGTTGTTCTATGAAATTCGTTGAATTTCCTATATCGAGTAACCCTACAAAATTCTTAGAGCTAATTTTTTAACACCATATATAATGATACGGAGCCCTGAATTGTCCGTCTTTTTTGTTTGTTTATTATGCAAGTTTTTCAATAATAGCCTAAACAAAAGTCAAATCTGATAGGCAACGTGTTAAAACATTTTGAAGTCAAGTCCACAAGTAACCAGCATCCCACTAATTTTGAGTGAGTGTAGCTTGTTATACTTCTACTTCAAATACTATTTCATCTCATCTATCTTATCTATTTAAAAAATTGTATTTTTTTTAAAAGCCCAAAGCAAAGTACATATATGTGAAACATTTGGGAAAACCTAATTTTGTAAATGAAATAGGCTCTCGTTAGCTAGAAACTAGGTGGGCTCCTCCCCCCCGGTTGTGTTAATCCATCCCTCGAACATCCTTAGAGCAATGATTAATTTTCTCAGGGGGTGTGAGGGGCACTTATTTTTGCAAAGTTTCCGTTCGATTTTTTTTTCTCGCTCCTTTGGAGGGGGGCAACATTTTGGAAAACATAAACAAACTTTCCCAAAGTTTTTTGCTCAGAAAGTCATTTTTCTTTAAATTTATTTTGGAAGAGAGCGCACAGGGCAAAAAATGCGGTTCTATTTCCACACCCTGAGGAATCATTTGCAGCCCCTACGCAGTGCTTTACATAATGAACCCTTCTGGATTTTTTCCTCCACGGGAGCAAAGTGGGTGTTCGGATTGATGAGGCCACCTCTCGAACTTAATTAGAAGCACAACCGATTCCGAAAGAAGAGCACAACTCGCTCGGGCCCAGCCACGAAGGTTCGCCCCTACGTTACGAGTTCAAGGGTTGGATTTACGAGGCTTCTCGCCCCGCCTGCCGCCCGCCGCCCGCCGCCGGCCCACGGTCGGAAGCTCGCATCGCATTTGCTGTAAATTGAGGTCCTTCGCTGGCGATGCGATGCGATGCTCCGGCCGGCGAGGCGAGGCGAAGCGTAATTAGTGAGTCCGTCGTCGGTGAGGCTGTGCGCGCCGGGACGGGACGTATGGAAATATCGCATCCCGAGGAATTTTAACTGTGTAACACAGGGTGCTCCTCCCCGGCCGACCCACCGACCGCGCTCCCAAGGCCCTCTGGAAGAAGCAACCTCTTATTTATGACCACTTCAGGCGTCCTCCGGCTCCCAGACGCACCGGGTAATGTACACCTTAAGCATGCATGATAATACATCCACTAAATTATCCCGAAAGCCGTTAGTAACAGATGGGACTCATTGCTGGCAGGACTCGCCTCCTCAACTTCGCCATTACGGCGCTGGGCGCCGGGCTTCGGGCAACTTTCCTCCTCTTTTTTACTTTCTCGGGCGAAGATATATTTCGTTTAATGGCGGATGGTTAATTGCTTTTCATTACAAGGTCTGGATGTCCAAGGAGTCCATTAGTTCCTGCGGGAAACCGCACACCTACGTTGCCACATCCCGTTCGGCTCCCCTCGCAGGAGAGGTGATAATCCCCCACTTAGCTTTCATTCAACGCCAATATTTTTTAGTTCCAATAAAATAATTCTTCGATCAGCAGTTGAGCCTCTGCCGCATACTGAGGGAAATTAACACTAAAACACAGTAATTATTACTAAAATACGTGTAATTTCAACGACAACAAAAGTATTGTAAAAGTTACAAAAGGATTATAGTAAATGCACTTTGTAAATTCCAAACGTGGTCTTTAGTAATAACAAAACTAATTTGTTGTAATTTCAATTCAATGTAATTCCTAGTATTGTGTTTTTGTAATTTCTGGAATGGTCGAGCTTTACTTTTTAGTACTTTATTTATTGAGTTAATTTATTAGAATACACTTTTATAGTAACCCGATCAAAAATGAGCGGTGGCTGCACCTTGGCCTCAGGATTTCTAGACGGCAGTACGACTCACACAAGTGAAATTTACGCAAAAGCTGGCCAAAATCACTAGTAACGAAACTTAGTTTTCAAATTTATCCGACAGAACATATAGCGCCATCTATTGGTGACCAATAAAACACTTGTCCCCTTTTATTTAAGTACCTACACATTTAATTGCAGAATTCATTGTTAATATGAATATGGCCGCAGTTTAATTTTTACATCCTCAATATATATTTAATTAAATATTTTTGAAAATATCTATACTACTAACTTCTAATTTTTTAAAACACTTAATTTTTTGAAAAAGATATCTTACAAACTTAAAAAAAAACGATTTCACAAAAGAAAATCTAGTTTTCGACTTTTCGCAGCGAAACAAAGAGTAAGAAATATCTTAAAAAATATGTTTGAACTTCTTCAGTTATCAGTTACAACCTAAATAAATCAATAAGTGCTAAAGGTGTTTGTTGATTAAATCTAAAATGTATGTATGTAACTATTTATAATATTCCACTGCTTTCAAATTGAGTAAAGGCGTCAGTATTTATTGCCTAATGCAGAGGACCTTTTATTTTGTTACCTTTGTTAATGAATTCTGCGATGAGGTATCTGAAGAATTTCATTTTTTCATTCCGAAGGGTATTTTTTTCAACATACATTTTTTGTAGGACATAGGGCTTTTTTTTAAAAGACCCTTGAAAAGGTAAATCTAGCTACCTTTGTGGTTTGAGAAAACCATCACTGATTATTTTTAAAAAGTTGCATCGATATAGAAATTATACTAATTTTTATATTGTATGTATTGTATTCTATTTGTATTGTATTTACTATAGACCTAAACAAAAGTGTTGTTGCGATGCTCCAAAAATTCCTAAAATTAAAGTTTAAAAGTGCTATATAATAATAAAATGTGGACGTTCATTTGATGCTTAATTTTACTTTTAATATAATTCGAATTTGAATATTTTAAAAAGTTAGTCATATCTACTTAGAATTTACACTTTTTGTGGTTTATAATGTTAAGAATACACCACGATGTAATTCCACGTCTGTTAAGTGAAATAATCAAGGGCCTTATAGAATAAGCTTAAAATACACTAAACATTTTTAAAATATTTAAAGTTTTCACTATTTCACTACTGTACAATGACAAAAAGATATTTGAAAAAGGTTCAAACTGAGGCTCAAAATTTTATTGCTGACGTCAAGTGAAAGCAACTGGCATTTCTCAAGATTTAAAGGGCAAACAATTTTTCTCCTATGATTGGAGGACTTATCGCCAACAAATTTGAGCGTCTTGGTGGTCAACTTGAGACGAGGACGACCCTTTGTTAAGAAGCCACGAGGAGTGGGCGCATGTGGGGCAAGTACCCGAGCGGGCGGGCCGGGCGATTGCTTTTGTGTTTCGAGGTCTTGTTTGAGTTTTTCGTTAGCACAGAAAATTGAAGGAGCCCATTACGTCTCTTTGGAAGCACGCCCTACGTGCGCAAAATTTAAATTCCCCGAAGAGCGGCAGAAGCTTGAGTCGCCAAGCCAACGGAAAACTGATTGTGACAATTTTAAAAGGGAGTCGCACGGCGCGGCAGGGACTTTCGAGAGCACTGTGCCAGGAACTTCCGCATTACTCATGGAAATTGCGAAATTTGTTCATGTTAAAAGTTTTCGTATTTTGGAAAAAAAAACTAAATCCCGTGGAACAGAGCGGCTTGGGGCCCCCGCTAATAAAGCGCATTTATTTGGTCAGCGCGCCGCGACGCCCACTCCCGGGGGCGCCGCGCCGGCCACTGTTCCCACGCAGATATTCGAAGCTCCCCAATTCGCGGTGGGAGCAGCGAGCGCCAGCAGTGGTTGCGGTGCTGCCGGGCAATCAATAAACAACCAGGAGTTGACTAATTTACCATTTTTCGCTGTTTATTATCACAAGATCTGTTCGGGGGCTGTTTCGGCCATTAAATATGCGCCACTGAGTTATTTTCACCAATCTAACGGCCATTTAAATGCTAATCGATATGCAAATGGATATTCGGCACCCGAAAATGTTTTAATCAGCTCCGATTTGTTCTCGGCCCATTGGGAAGAAGGTGGAACGGCCGCCGGTAGTCGGAGCGGTAACAAAACGGAAGTCGCTTCTCGTTAGCTACGCTCAACGTTGCGACTTCTGAGCCGTCACCTTTAAGATGATTTGATTTGCGACTTAAGTAGGAAAATTAATGGATTGCCCCATCCCCGGACAGGTTCGCAGACTCTTCAGCTATTTCTCTTTTCTTTCTGCCCTCCCAGAACAACTTTCTTGATACTTTTTAATCGCAGTTACATTTACTAGTTCTGATCTAAAGTCTGAAAGTTATTTAGATATACGTATCCTATCGATGGGAGATTGGCAGTCAGCTGGCAACGCTGGTCACTGTCAAAGCGTCGCCATTTTGCGTCACCTGCAGTGCGATTACAGCTGTGTTTGTTGTATTAAACTAGAATTTCCAAACAAAGGTAAGCAAAAAATACTTTATACTAATAGATATCTTTCAATTATCAGTTATTACAAATGTGTAATAAACAATAAATTGAAATATTAAATAGGGTCATAGAAGCCCGTGTGGTAGGCCTTCTCACTGGCCTAAGTCTGTCTTGTAGGTAGGTAGTCATGTTAACCTAATTAAACCTACCCATACCAAATGGCAAAAGACATGGCACATTATACAACATACATAGTTATAAAGTGAACTTAATAAACCATGTAAAAGTTCACTTCATTTTGCAATTGATCTTTTATCTAAGGAGTTATTTTGATTTTTTAAAATTGATGCGTAGTAAGCATGATTTCTTTATGTTGCGTTATTACAAATTAAAAAACCTAAATGATATTATATTTATATAAATTACATCCACTTCATTTATAAAAATTTTTTTGAAGAAACTCATTTAGTTAAAGTTAAACTCATTAAGTTAAAGTTAACGAAGGGGTTCTAGGAATGGAATGGAAATTACATTTTAATTCGATCTGAATACACTAAAAGAAATATTTTTTTTAAATAAATTTATTACTTAATTCATTAGTGTTTCTAACACGATGTTTCATATCTTCAATATTTTCAATTACAGGTGTCCCTCAAGTTACACGATTAATTGGTTCCGTGTAACTCGAAACCGTGTAAGTGGAAACTCAGATTTAGTACTACTGTTAGTGACCTGTATATTCCACTTTTCAAGAGCAGGAAGCGAAAGGATTCCGCAGATAGCTAACATTGACGAATATATGATAAATCCTTATTATTTTGCCCTTTTTATGAAAATTGGTATAAATCTGTGTAACTTAAATAGCGTGTAACTTGAGGGAACGTCGCAATTTTTTTCCAAAACTAGAAATGTTAAAAAGTGAGGTAATTAAATTTGTTAGATGCAATAAATTTGATGAAGTTTCAAAATGATTTAAAACATGTTTAATAAATCGAAAATATTCTATTTTTATATTTCGGCTGTATTGAAAACCGCTTTATTTTTTCAAAACTATTAGAAATTTAGTCCAAGATTAAGAACAAAACAGAAACACTTAAAAACTAACCGTAAAATAGAACTACTGCTGCACAAGCAAAACTTTTGTTCGCAGATTCGCTCACAATGCGATCTATTGTTTGACATGTACCTTCGCAACCCTAACAAAGGGCGATAATTATCCCGATCAAAGCAGTCACCAAAGCCGGGCGTTCTCCCTGTGTTCGGGATGAGATGTTTGCTTTTAATTTCTTCATCCCTCTGGATGTTGCTTGCCTCGGCAATGATTGCTAAATTTTCTCAAATAAAAAACAACGAAAAATGTCCACTGGTCAGCTGTGCTGCTTCTGCGAACGAGCGCTGTTCTACTCCGCGCCGAAATTATAAAGGCACACGAAACAAGCGCTATCAATGTCCAACACGCAGGGAATCCCCCCATAACTCACGTCCTGAGCAGCCCTAGCGGCCCCCTCCCCTCCCCAGCCCAGTGTCCGTCGGGCAGCTCCTTACCCCACCTCATCAATTCGTTTCCTATCTGGGAAGCTTATAAGGTTTGCATATCTGTGACCGTGTACACGTTATTTATGAGCGTCTTTATGTACGCCTGTGAGCTGGAATATGTGTCCGCCCCCGCCCCCTCCGACTCGGGAATAAGTGGACACGGCCTCCCCTGGCCCCACTCCCGCCCCTCCGGTATGTACAGCGTACCACTAACGAAGGATCACCCGAGAGCCTTGCGATAAATCTACATATGTGTCCATATTTACTTACAACAACAGCACAACGGCCAGGAGATGTTTAAAGGCGGCTGGACCAGTTCCAGAAGCAGGACCAGGACCAGGACGAGGCTCCTGCGGCACCCGATAGCGGGCGGGGTGAGGGGAGGGGAGGGCGGCGAAGGGGGTGGACGCCGTAAACTTGAAACGATAGTGAAAGTGGGCCCCGGGTGGGAATCCAGTGAAATTGTAAAATGAGCTTTCTAATGTACGCGTGTGCTATACACGTTTCGGCAGGGGTAGGGGCGGGGAGGGGGAGGTGTGTATAAGGGCGCCCCGTAATATATGCAAAACTTAGATCTATCCGAGATGTGCTGCAGAATAGGCCAGTGGCTTAGCCCGATCCAGAAGAAAGGATGACAGAGTGGTCGACTGCTCTAAAACTTGCGGGAGGGACGAGGGGCGGGGCGTGGTGTGGGTGGTGGTGGTTGAGGATTTTGGCCCCCTCACCACTCCGCACTGCCAGCGGTGGAGTGGAGAGGGGGCTGGGGGCGGGTTTTCATAGGATGGGCAGAATGAAAAACGAAATTTGGTTATGCTCCTTTCTGAACCAGCGCCCTCTATGTGCACAGATATCTCTACTTAAGTCGATATATGCCGAAGATTGTTTGTGTGGGCACAAATGGGAATGTACACACGTTACTTCACCCGAGAAAGAGGGTTAGAATGACCAGGTCAGTGGTGTGGGAGCTAAATGTATTTCAGTGGATGGTGTTCGCCATGTACACACGGCTACACTCGGGGCCCCACAGCAGGAGCGTATGTAAATTTTCGGCTCGCATGTATATTTTATGTCTATAGAGTCATACTTGTACTTTCTCCGCAACTCGACAAGAGTTCCGGGCGAAGGGTGGGCGAGATTCCGGGTGTTGGGCATGAGGGATGCTGTAGTTAAGGCATGAACTGCCAGATACCTAGGAGTAGTTTACCCGCGCACTAATATACCAACAGAGGACTCTCGGCTTATCTCTAAGGCTAGTAGAGATCAGATATACCTACTTCAAATATTAGATACAAAGAATTTATAACCCTGCAGCGTTTCGAATACTTCCAAGTGTTTGGGAACCCCTTCCCTGTGCGAATCACGCTCGGTTTTCCAGTTGTTATTGGACACCAACGAACCTTCTCCCCCCTCCCCCCTCGCGCCATTTCCACTTCATCTTCCTTCCAATTTATCGTAGTTCCCGAACCCGCTCCAGGCTTCGCGCAGGGATGGGACATCATGCTCAGATTAAAATTTCCACATATTTGCTCAGCTTTTATCTAAATATTTTGAAAATCTAGGATTTATTTGAAATTTGATACAATATCTTAGATTTAAAAGTCCCATAAATAATAATACATATATGAGAACTTCACAATTTCCTCGTTTTATTCAACAACAAATAAAATTGATTACTTTATTTTTTCTCAAAAAATTTAAACATCGGTAGATACACATAAAATAAATAAATTTCATAAACTCTTCAAGATGAGGCCAGGTGGCGTTTTAAGTATCTTAAAATGACATAAAATTTGAACGGTAGTGAAAAAGGATTCGACCCCTACAAAAAAATCTGACATATCTGGCGGGATTTGGGTAAAATATCTCATGTAAAAATTGGGCCCAACGTGAGAAACATTTTCTGCGGCCGTGTCAAACACGTCACCGGCTGTCTGTATTTATTGCCTTGCAGGCCCAAATTGGAAAGAAGCCGCTTGTGGGGTACATTTTGAGGTCGTTTCTATGTCATTCAAAATGTTTGCACCTTGCCGTGGATAGGTTAATTTAGTTACATAAAATGAAACTTTTTAAGTACTTCAAAAGACATTTCACTGGGGTACTGTTAGGATTTGTGGATTTATTTCAAACGTTTGACAGTATAATCAAAAATATTTCGTACTTTATTATTTCTAAAGGACCCACCTCGAAGTTATTTACACATGATGAAAGTCTAATACACTTGAAGTTTGAGTTTCCGGAATGATTTTAGTTAAGAAAAAAGTGAAGTGAAAATTTTACACTGTCAAACGATTTACATTTCTGCAAATGCGATTTCAATAAGTTTTAATAAGTCTTTGAAATTCTCGAACACTGCGAGGATTTCATATTTTGTCTGGCAAACTTTTATAATAATTAACTGAAGAATAATTTGGATCAGGTAATTTATAACGTTCCGTCATTGCTTTCATTGTATTACTAGATATCCCTGAATCTACATTCTCAACACTAGATTGATGGATGATTTTTTATGCCTCTTTGTAATGTTAGCCTTTTCCAATTCTGTTAGTTGCTTCAGATTTAATTATATAATATATGCATTAAAATTCTAACATAATCTGTATAATTATAGTTAAAAAATCTCCTGACGTCTGTAGTTATTAAATTAAATGTTAGCGATATTTGGAAGGATTAACTTAGAATTCCGCCTTTATGCAGAGTTGGTTGGTTGGTTGGTTTAAGTGGCTATTCTTACGACCTCGTCAGAACCCAATTAGCACTACAAGGCGCCATTTTGATACCACAAGAGACTATGATCTGGGTTATTTGTAGGTGTTTGGGGTAGTTTAGTCAACAGGGACACCTCGCCTTAGGCTAAAGCCATTCTGTGGCATTGAGGTAGTGAACAATGTCACCAATCCGCCTTTCGGACAGCTCCCTGAGATCGCCAATAATATAATTACCCAGTGCACGATGTCTAGTCCCGGCGAGGGCCGGACATTTGCACAAAAGTGAAGAGGCGTCTCCTTCTCATTTGGGTCCTTGCAACTGCGGCAGTAAGAGTTGAAGGGGATCCCTAGCTTAGCTGCATGCTCACCTATGGGCCAGTGACCAGTGTACACTGCAACACCTCTGGCAATGTTTTCACGGGTCAGGTTTAGAAGCTCTTGCGTTTTCCTCCAGTCGTAGGAGGGTCATGTCAATCTAGAGATAGCGCAAGTGCGAAAATTTTTCCAGTTTTTGTTGGCAACAGAAAGAAAATGGGCCTGAACTCCCTTTTTAATTAATTTTTAATAATTTATGCAGAGTATTATTATAGGAATTCTTAATGCGTTTTCATTATTTTTTACAAATTTTTGAAAATAGCCACTTTTTTTCTAATATCTAAGAAAAGTTTATTTTTAATACGATTTTATTAGCTTAACTAGTAACGTTTAAACATTGTAAGCTGTAGTGTTCGCTTCTCACGGGTAGTCAGCTGTTGAATAACCTGGGAGCAGCCGCAAGGCTTTTACTCCGTGGAGCAGCTATGATAGCTTGAACTCCGAGATAAGAGGATTAGTCAGGGTTTAGGAGCAGCTTAGCAGCGTTTACTCCTTCAAGACCAAAGATTCTTGTTCGACTGATCCTGCTTTATTAAAATGCTTAGCCTATTTATACAAAATTATTCTTACTGCTAGAGTTCCTATTGGTTAAGAATATTTCTCAATAGCCTATCAATATTTCACCCAGAGTCCCACATTAAGTGCACTCACTCTGCAACGTAAGGGATTCAAATTACCCCAATTCTTACGCTAAATGTTTTAACGTGTTTATGATGCGCAATGCACTTTCCCCGGTCGCTGTTTTAGGCGCCGGAAATAAGTTTATTTATTTAAAACGAATCAAAAAAATATATTATTTGATACAAAATTTTATTAGACTTTCTTTTGATACAAAATTCTATTAGGCTTTCTTACACTCTTTACAATCTTGATTCTTAAGTAGAACTGACTGCTTCCCAAAATTCTATCCAGGTTGAAACCTCGCTGTGCTGACGCTGCGTCTGCGGTTTTTGATGACACCGCGTCTGGCCCAGGTTGACTTCGATTGACGACCGGGGTGATGACCGAGGTGATGACCGGGTGTAACCTAGTCACGTGGATGTAACTCCTCCCCCCTTAGAGGAGAGTGACGGAAACAGGAACTGCAGCTTTGTGGGTTCTGTTGGAGGAGCGGATGTTGTGATGCTGAGGCTACGTCCTTGGTGTTTGTAGCCTAAGGTGACTGCGATGATCATCAAAATTCCTAGTATTGCTATTAGGCTGAAGGTTATTAGGTCCTTCTGGTTTGTGCTGTTTTGGAGAAGGTCTATAAGTTTTCTGTTTTCAAAATTAAAATGTTGTAGTTTCTGAAGAGTAAAATTTTGTTGGGTTGTAGTGAAATTTATCTTATTAAAAAGAGCTGGATGGATCGTGATTTCGTCCCAGAACTGTTTAGGTTGTCCCCTGTAAGTTATTCCGTTAACCTGGATCTCGCAGCCCTCGAACTTGATTAGGACGCTTCCTTCAATATTGGTTGGGCTGAATGTACAGGATGAATTTATCGCGGTTTGCGGAACGTTGATGAGGATTAAGTGATTAGGCTCGGGTTGATATATTTCCGGTGTTTCATCTACCACTCTTAGCTCGCAATCGGCTGGCATGTTTTGTATCAGTTTTGTGATACATTTTGAATTTGTCGCGTCTTCCTGGTATGAGGATCTAGTGCAATAGAAGATTTGCTCTATTTCTGGACATTTCTCGTCGAAGAAGTGAATATCTTGGGGGTTCAGGACTACAAAGGGCTTTGTAATGATTTTCTTTGAATTTTGTATTGGAATTGGGACTACATGGAAAAGGGAATACGCTTCATTACGGACAATAGGAATTTGGATGTTGAAGATTATACTGGTACCATTGTAGTATGCTTGGAGGCCTAAAAGTTCATATATATGTTGTTCTACTTCTATTTCAATTGTTTGATTTTTTAGCATGCTGAAGATTTCTACAAGTTCGTCGTGATTTAAAATTTGCTTTGAGATAACATTAAGTTTGGCTAGGACTATTGCTTCTGCTATATTTGACAGGTGATTATGTACAATATCGATATTATAGTTTATCTGGTTTAAAATTTGGATATTTTGAAGTAAATTATATTGTTTCTTAATTTGATTATTGATGGAATCTTGACTATATTTCAAACTTTTAGTTATCAGCTCTTGTTGTGAATTTATGAAATTTGTTATATTTTCGAATCTTTCAATCATTTTGCTATTTATATAAGATTGTCGATTAGTTTCGGTTTTAATTTTGGATTGATTTGATAGTAGTGATTCAATTTCTTTGTTTAGTTTTTCCGCGTCTCTTGCGTCCATGTTACCAGTGATGAATTTTATAACAGTGCCGAGTCCGTTTATTAACCCTCGCTTGGGTCGTATTCTTGGAAGCAGTGCAGTCAATTGGTTTTCTAAGTCACCGAGTTTGATTTTTGTTGTCAAGAGAGAGCTATTGAAATCGTCAGTATCGTTAAAGTTATTGAGTGTTCTGCGTATTGAGAGTATTGTCCGTTCGTACATTTGTAGGTCAATAATGTGTATTAGATTGTTGTGTCCTTCTATTATTTTAGCATTTCCCAACTTAAGAGGGAGAAGTCCTTGGTTGTTCCGTAGGTCGTGTAGTTGTAGTTTCTGTCCCAGTATTGTCGGTAACCTGTAATTGTAGTTTTTTCCTTTTAAGTTTGGCTTTGTGTAATTTTTGATTTGTATGGGTGATTATTGTAATTTTGTTATTTTCCTTGACTTTTTGCTTCTTAAATCTAGGAGTTGTCTTGTTCCTTCTGCATTCTTTCCTGTATACTGTTTCGTTCTCTTTAAAATCAGTAGGATCTTCTCTTCTCAAGTTTAATTTTTCGATATTTTTATTGACTAAGTCTTCAACTTGCGTTTTTATCGCGGGGTATAATTTTTTTTGAAACTCGTTTAATTTACTTAAATATTCGTGTTCGGTGTTAAATTGAAGATTTTGACAGAACTTAAAAGTTTTGCCAGTGAATAGTTCAAAGGGAGATAGTTTTGTGGTTGAATGAATTGCGTTATTATAAGTAATAAGTGTTTCTGATAATATCTCGTCGTGGTTTAGTTCGTAGTTTCCTTCTTTGTACTTGTGGAGAATTATACGGTAGATTTCTGTCAGTGTGGAATGTAGACGTTCTACGGGAGAATTGCTACTTGACTGTTGAAAAGAAGTTAGGTGTAATTTGATATCGTACTGGTTGCAGAAATCTTTAAATATATTCGCGGTAAACTCTGAGCCTTGGTCCGAGACGATTTTTTGTGGAATTCCATGTATGCTCATAAAGTGTTTAATGGATCTGACGATATTTAGGCTATTTCGAGCATCTAGGGTATATGCGGCAGCAAATTTTGAAAATTTGTCTATAAGTGTTAAGATTTGTTTATTGTTAATAGTATATATGTCAATGTGGAGAATATCTAGAGGTTGTAAGGGTTGTTCTGGTTTTTCAAATTTTGGTTTCGGTGGGTGCCTATCATACTTGAGCCTATTGCAAGTATCACAATTGTTTATGGTGGCAATTATTTTATTTTTTAAGAAAGGGAAAAAGTATTGTCTTTTTAAATGTCTCAGAGTTTCATTTATCCCACGGTGGTTATTCTTCATATGATAGTCATATATCAATTTGTTTTGTTCGTCATTGTCTGTTACGTCAGTTAAAATATCAGTACATCTTATTAATCTTAGCGCTTTATTGTTGGAGAAATATTTTGAATATGCGTTTTGAATTAACCTGAAAGTATCATCGTTAGCGTAAATTGCAGATAGCTTGTTGGGGTTTAAATACTCCTTAAGTATCTGAGTCACATTTTCCTCAGTAAAGGTGGGGGAACGGAAAGTTCGCCGATGTTTATTACGGAATATGACTTCTAATGAACTGGGAGGTTTTTTGTCTGATTGTTCAAAGATGATTTGTAAATTAAACTCGTTAAGTGGTCGTTCTGAGATGGGGATACCATCATTCATATTTTCGACCGCTGAGTGAATGGTGGAGGTACTTTCATTTTCTAAATGTGGATTTTGTTCCGTAATATTGCACTCAATTCGGTGGGAGTTGAGGTTTCTGGGAATTCTAGTTCGGCTGAGGGCGTCTGCGTTTAAATTCTGATTACCCTTTTTGTACACAATCTCATAGTCGTACTCTTCAAGTTTCAATCGCCAACGTACCAATTTAGAGTTTGGGTCTTTAAGACTCATTAACCAAGTTAATGGTTTATGGTCTGTCACAATTTTGAAGGTTCTGCCGAATAAGTAGGGCCTGAAATATTTAGTGGCCCAAACAATGGCTAAGAGCTCCTTTTCTATCGTAGAGTAGTTGATCTCTGAATCTGTTAGCGTTCTGCTCGCATAACAGATAGGTAGATCTGATCCAATAGTACCCTGGGACAATACAGCACCGATAGCGAAGTTGCTAGCATCTGTAGTTAGGACGAATGGTTTCGTAAAATCTGGGTACTGGAGGATTGGGTCATTCATCAATATGTTTTTGCACATCTGAAATGCTTGGATGTAACGATCATTAAGATCTATCTTTCGACCCTTTTTTTGGCATTCGGTAAGTGGTTTAGTTAGTTTCGCGAAGTCTTTAATAAACTTGCGATAATATCCCAACAGACCAAGAAAGCCTTTAATTTCCTTCTGAGTCTTAGGGATAGGGAACTCTTTAATTGCTCTAACCTTTTCTGGATTCGGTTTCACTCCTTCAGTTGTCACAATATGACCTAGGAAGGCAATTTCCTTATGGAGGAACTCTGATTTGTCGAGCTGGACCTTGAAATTTGCTTCGCGAAGTTTTTGGAAGACTTTTTGTAAGTTTTCTCCGTGCTCCTGGAGCGAAGTGGAGAAGATGATTATATCATCTAAATATACTAAGCAGACCTTGCCTTGTAGGTCTTGGAGGACATTGTCCATGACTCGCTGGAATGTGGACGGGGCGTTTTTAAGGCCAAAGGGCATTCGGACATATTCATAATGCCCACCTTCTACAGTGAATGCCGTCTTTTTTACATCTCGTGGATCCATTTCTATTTGATGGAATCCACTCGCGAGATCTAACGTTGTGAAGTACATGCTCTTTCCTAACTTGTCGAGTATGTCGGTGATGTTGGGGAGAGGGTAACGATCGCCGATTGTTTTCTCATTCAATTTGCGATAATCTATTACCATTCTCCATTTTTGTTTTCCGCTCGCATCTTTTTTTTTCGGAACAATCCAAACTGGAGAGCTCCAAGGCGAGTAACTCGGCCGAATAATATTTTGAGCCAGCATGTCATTAACTTGTTTTCGAACCTCTTCCTTATGGATATAGGGATAACGATAGGATTTAGTGTGTATAGGTATCTCATCAGTGGTTTGAATTCGGTGTTTGATCCCGTTTGTGAAACTCAATTTCTCGCCTTCTTTGAAGAAGATATCATCGAAATTTCTACAAATTTTTTCAATCAGTTCCTTCTCTTCTTTATTTAAGTGAGAAGTGCGGATTAGTTGAGCTATATCTTTTTTGGGTTCTAGTTGTTCTAGTTGTCGAGGCTCAATATTGAAGTTATTTATTTCGGTGAATTTCGTTGCAGGAAATGGGTGTACTTTTAGGGGTTGTTCAAGGAATATTTCTTGATCTATACTGGATGAATTTATTATTTCCATTGAACTATACCAGTCTTTCGAGGAATAAATTCCTTCTGGTATAAAAACTTTAGGTTTAATTTCCGTCTTTTGAGCATAAAAATCCCCATTCTCGATATCAACGGGTAGTTTTACGATTAATTTGGAATTTGTTGGAATTGAATATCTGTTAGACATGAAGTTCGGTTTGAAAAGAAGAGGCAAGGTTGAATTTCTTGTTATTAGGACCTTATTACCAAGATCGACCGTGGCTCCGAGTTCGGAAAGTATATCAAGCCCTAACAATCCGTCGAAATACCCATGAAATTTAAAGATCAGGAAGCGAATTTCTCCGGGCTGGTTAAATTCAATAAAATTTGGAAGCTTTATTTCTTTGTCGAGTGTGTGTTGGTTTAGAATTGTATTAATTACTATTGGGTCTGTTTCAGTAAAGTCTTCGGGTTGAAGAAATTCTGGGCTTATGAATGAAGATGAAGCACCAGTATCGATTAAAAATTTTAGGGGTCTGCCGAATGGAGAGGATATATTTACATAAGGGAGGACAAACCCGTGCTTATTTATATCTAAGTATCCGAAGGGCTCGTCGAGGCTCCTAGCGGAAAATTTGAATCATCGATCTCATTCTGCGTGTTTATTTCACTGTTGTGAGGTTGATAATTTTGTTCAGGAGGTTGTTCGTAAGCGTATTGGGTATCGTCGGTTCCATAATTTGCATACTGATTTTCGTAGTAGCTGTCTAGTTCCTGATAATTTGTATTTATGTTGTCGACGTAAGGTGCGCAACTCACATTGAATAATTCTTTGTTACCAGGGTTTTGTGGTCGAAAAGAATTCCCCTGTTGGTGGCGGCTTTGGCGAGTATTGCCTGAGCTCGTATCCATGGGCTCTGGTTTAGGTAGATTTAAATTATTTGTTCTAATGGGAAATGAATTTTGTCTTGGTTGCGTTTGGTAAGTGTTGAATGTGCGTTGGGGTTGAGACAAGAAATTTTGATTTTGTAAATGCTGCGGAGGTCTAGGGAAAAATGTTGGGGTGTTAGAGTTCTGAGCACGAGTATTGAAATTAAAACTGTGTTGATTTAATGGGTTGTAAAAACGTTGCAAATTTGGAGCCCCGTTCATTGTGAATGGGTTATTCCGTGGTGGCAGAATTTCTGGAGGGGACGGTTTAACTAGAGGAAGTGTTTTGTTAGGGAGGGTATTTGTTTTGTTTTCTATCCTAGGCGCAGAGTGATCATATCTTGCATATGATATGTTCTGCTCTTTTATACAGTATGAAAATGCGACCGCAAGAGTTTCCGGTTTCATAGCTCTTATTGTCGAACCTAAGGGTTCTTTAAGACCTGATAAGAATGCGTTAAGGCACATTTCCGTATATAGGTCACGTTTTGCTTTGATAACGTTTGCTTCAGTTTCGTGTATTTGAACGTGATTGGTCATTGTTGCGAGGATCTCAATAATTTCACTATAAAAACGCTCTACTGTTTTACCCTGTTGTTTGATACTATGCAAATCACGAATTAGTGAGGTTTCATTTCGTTTGTCCGAATAATGAAGGATTAAATTCTGTTTTATCTGGGTCCAGTCTAACTGGGTCCCGTACATATTTAAGACTTCATTAGCGGGTCCGGTAATTTTGTTTCTTATTGCCCTAAGAAGAAGACTGCCATAAGCAGTTCCTTCTGTGCAGGAAATAAGAGAACGAATTTCCTCGACATTGTTCAGGAATTCAAATAACAACCGCGGATTACCGTCAAAGTGAGGTAAATCTTTAATTGCATCCGGCACTCGTAACGATTGAAAAATATCACTGGGTGTTATAATTTGTGTATTCGAACTCCCGGGTTGAGCCATCTCGAAATTATTAAGATTTCTATGATTTGAAAGATCCGGAGATATAATTTTTTGAGCGATATCTTCTGTGTTTGAAATACAATCAATTTCCACTTGTTCTAATTCGCTTGCTAATGCACTATTACTTTCGAAATCACACTCTTGATCACTTTCACGTAACGTTTCTAGAGAGAGAAATCTTCTTAGCCTGTTATAGGGTTTACTTCTTGATTTTGATTTATTATTATAATCTTTTAGTGGCATCTACGATAGTATCTTAGGTATAGGATTGGAAGAAGGAGATATTCACTTACAGTAATGTTGCGAAGAAAATTATTCCCATTTTCTTCTATAGCTACGATTCCCACGATGTTCCCTCGTTGAGAGTAGTAGTTCTTTGACGAATTCTTCGAAGTTGCAGCGGCGATATTCCCTCGTCGGTTGGCACAACTTTCACTACAATCACCGTCGCGAATTCAGTTCCGTAACTGATCGATAAACCGTCGATTAATTCGGACTTAGTTCGATTTACGGTTTTGAAGAATCCGCCCCGACTGCGCCAAATAAGTTTATTTATTTAAAACGAATCAAAAAAATATATTATTTGATACAAAATTTTATTAGACTTTCTTTTGATACAAAATTCTATTAGGCTTTCTTACACTCTTTACAATCTTGATTCTTAAGTAGAACTGACTGCTTCCCAAAATTCTATCCAGGTTGAAACCTCGCTGTGCTGACGCTGCGTCTGCGGTTTTTGATGACACCGCGTCTGGCCCAGGTTGACTTCGATTGACGACCGGGGTGATGACCGAGGTGATGACCGGGTGTAACCTAGTCACGTGGATGTAACTCCGGCAAGCTATGCCTCACTTGTTGTGTTGTTGCATCATTGCGTGAAACGTGAGCGCCCCTGCTATGTGGGTCAGCGCTAGGTTGTAATGCCCGGCAATGAACTATATGCAATGCGGTAGGTCGGGATCTTAAGTGCTGCGCTTGGGTTCTCGTTTGTTTTGAGTGTTGCGTTTAATTTCGGGTGACTTGGGTTAATTACTTAATAGGCGTATCACAAAGCAAATCCTACAACACACTTTTCACCCACTCCTAATTGTCGTATCTATCTGAAACTTAGCACACTTATGCAATTCTGGTGACAATACAAAGTTACGCTACTCATAAAAGCGTGCTTTTTAGTTTTTTTTTAAACTATAAATTTTAAAATATAATAAATAAAAACGACGCAATAATTGTTTCGTCTTAGTTTGGCGTGAGTCGTTACGCCGAGTGAACGTCTTTTACGATGAAATGCTGCATATGCCAAACGTTTCGAAGCGGTCTTTCTCTGCACGCACCCGCGAGGACCAGATTTGTCCTACGCAACGACTGCTAAAGAAGTTAAAAAGTGGAAGTACTTTGTACAGAAATGGGTGGAACAGTGTAACATAAAATAGATAGTAGACGACCTGCCAGAACGCGGAAAAAAGCGAGCAACCACAGCAAGGTGTTCTTTAACGATGAAGCATTGCTGAGAAGATGTCAAGCATTTATTACTGGTAAGTGCGTCATAGGGCGCAAAACCTACTTTCAAAATTAAGCAAAAACTGTATAAGGAAAATTCACTATAGAAATTAGCTGAGATTTCTTTGACACCGAAAACCTTGTTGATCTGTGTAATAAACAAAAATTGTTTTGATTAACATGAAGACAATTTAACCTAATAATTCGATTTGTAACTTCATGCTAGAAGTAATATTTTAAAGAACCCGTTTAAAAGTTCTTGAAGAAATCTAAAAATTTCTGTTTTTCTGCTTCTTGCTTGTTGGTTGAGTTTGGTTTTTGGTAAAATTTAGTAAGTTGTATGTCTTTTTGAAATTTTATCTGCTAAAATGCTAAAGTGGCCAATCTTTCGGATGAAATTTCACCAGATAGTGTCCAGTGTTGAGTTTCCTTGGGTTTCTAGTATTCCTCATTAGAAAATATCCTACTCTTATTTAGCCTTCACCAAAATTAACTTAAGATTTAAAGAAAACTAAAGGGTTTGATTTTCTGCTCGAATTCGCTGAAATTCTAGTTGTTTGATTCTGAAATGTTTAATGTTTGCTGCTAATTGTGTTCAACGTATGCGTTCCTCAGTTTTGATTTCTCGCCAACTTCAAATAAGTAGTATCATTTTAGGATATAAAACTAATAATCTAGTTAAAAATGTACTGCATTTCTAGCAACAGCAATTAGAAATATTGATGTTCTAGTAAAGGTTTTAAATCTAGTTAAAAGCCAATAGAATTCTGGTTTTTATATTCAGATATCCATTTAAACTAGTTAAGAGAAATTCATTGGATTTGCAGTGCATTAAATTCAAATTCTAGTGGATTTTAGTTAAAACAAATACTATAGCATTCTACCATTTATTGTACATTGGGTTAGAACGCTAAATTTTAATGATATCTTAAATTATTATGGATTAAGTATTGTATTTTGCTTACTTAATCCATAAAAGTGTTACTTATCATTAAAACTTAGTGTCCTAATTCTGAGCCTGAACCTGGAATTTTAGTTAATTCAGATATAAATCTAGTTAAAGTAGGAAAATAGAATTCTAGTTTCTACATTTTCACTAGATTTCTAATAGAAAATCCTAGGAAGTCGCCTCTAATTTGAATTTTGCTAGATTCTAGTTGAAAAACACTTTTTGTGTAGTAATATGATTTTTTTTTAAATTAAAGCGTAATAAATAACTACGCACAAGCGCGCACTTTAAAATACTTCAGTCGAGTTATTTAAGACCTCAGGCTGCGAATCTTCCCTATTTTTTGTTTCCAACTGATTTCGGGCAATTGAAGAGAAGAGGTGCAAAATTCGCGAGATGCCCGCAGCGCTTTCCTAAGACAATTAATTTCGCAATCTGTCGAAGTTGCTGCGGCCGCTAATCTGGCAGATTGAATGGAGTCCAAATGAAGCGGGGCGTGTGGGTGCGGATGAGCGCTGGTGGAAATTTGAAAATTAAAAAAATGCTAATGTCATAATTCCATCTCTCCATCTCATAACCAGAAGGAGGCCGGCTGGTCGTTGGGGAGTGGCGGCTAGAAATAACAAACGGAAACTTTTGTACGTGGTGCACTTTATGGTGAGGGGCTGGTCTCAAGCGCCGGCTGACAAAATAGCCGCAAACAGCGAATTAAAAAATCCGCACCACAAATCGAGTTATCCTGGTGAATATAAAAAATTAAGCGAACGTCGAGATGAACTCAAAACAAAATCCGCCACAGACAGCTCGGTCCACCCCCGAATTAGCCATATCCAGAGGGTGTGGGGGGGGGGGGGGGGGGGGTGCTCCAGGGGCCCTCGAATGTAAACATCACTAACACCAGAAGTGTATCTGGGGATTAAGCGCCCCATCCCCGGGGAAGTAAGTCACAAGACAGCAGCGAGGCCAGCCCGTGTCCTTTTGCTTTTCCGCGAAGAAACGTCGCGCAAGGAGGCGCTCCTCTCCCCAACACATCGGCCGCCCCAATGGCGCTGTGGAGGAGGACTGGCCGGCGAGGGCAGCTGGAGGAACAACAAACAGGGCATATAAATGAAGATGAATCTCTGACCCATAGCGTTAATTGGTAATTCATGATTAATTCAGGAATTTTAAAATTGCCATTTCCATCAGGATCTTGGCTAATGGATAGGAAGCGTGGGGCGGAGCCCGATGTTGTTCGAGTGCTTTTAGAAAAAGCCGCCGACCGAGTGAGTCCCGGTGCCGGATGGAGTCTGCTTGGCGCGAAGCCCCCCAAATAGCTGAAGCTGCTTCAAATTAGCTGGAAGTTTATATTTCAAGTGTATCCGCCCGCCCGCCGCCGCGCCGTGCTGTTTGGGGTTTGGGGCGGTGGCCGAGTCCGCGGAAGGGGCGGATTTGACTTGCAGAGCACAAAATAAATGTGACGGGCGGGTGTCAAAAACTTGCTTCAGAGAATTTTTAAATAGCTTAACGAAGCTTAAATAATTAATAAATTTTAGATGTTTTTGTTGCTGGCCCTGTGACTCCTCGGCAGCGGCGCCTCCTGAGGGGCGAGCCCGAGCCCTCTGTCATCTCTGGCACTGCCGGGAACCTCCCTCTGCACGCTGGCGGCGCTCTAAGGTATTAATGACAACTTAAATAAATTTAAGACTGATTTTCCCAATGATACTTTGCTTTGCAAACGCACTGCCATCATATTCGCAGCCTCGCGGGCCGCTGCCTGGGGAGCCAATTAACCGAGATGAGCCGAGATGATCCGTCTGTCGTCTGTCGGCTGCTGGCTGCTGCTGCTGCTGCTGCTGCCGGGGCCAGGCGAAAGAATTTCATTTTTGGCACATAAATAATCAACGGGCTGCTTTGATAGCGTCGCTCAGGCCGGTGACGCCGCCACTGCCGCCTCCTGGCCCCCATTAATTTCTGTGCCCCTAGATTAGCAGTCGTTCGATTTAAATTAGAAACCCCCCTCCACGCGCCCCAGCACAGCATGTGACATTTTACTTAAGCTGATGAACAATTAAAGCACTCAAACGCTGAAAAGTGCACATCCCAAACAACGTCTCCTCCAAATTAGCTTTTTGAAATGTTTGCATTTTTAATCGCAGAACATAAAAAAACATTTTCGAAAGACACTTTCGAGCCACTCACAGTCCTCACGCCGCTGGTTTTAATTAGTTCGCTTGCTTCGTCTCTTGAATTAGGAAAATTATTCTTTTAGGAAATACGCCTGACTGTTTTCCTATTCAAATACATACTACATACACACATATAGTGTGTATGTCCATATAAAAAGCCGAACGAAATCTATCTGATATATTCAGGAGTACCTCAAGGATCCCACTGTGGCCCATTGCTTTTTCTATTATTTATCAATGATATTCGAAAATTCTTTCATGACACTAAATTTCTACTGTTTGCAGATGACGTAAAATTATTTTCCTTCCTAAACGGACATTTTGGTATCGTTTTTTTTTTTTTTTAGGAAAATGTTAAAATAATAATAAAAGAAGTTCCAAAAGTCACTTTTACCGTGTAAAATGTCCTGCTCGTTTTGAATTTGGAATCAGAGTCGGAAAATTCTAAAATGGATTCTTCAATATGGCGATCGGGTAAATATATAAAAAATGTTCAACAAATAATCTTTTTATAGGTAAGCCAATATTCGATTTCATTAATGGCATCTGATTATGCAAAAATATTTGTTTTGGTGGAAATATGATAAAAAAAAGGTTTTGCTGAAATAATTATAATGTTCTCGAGTTCATGAATAATAGACCATTTAGAGAATGACATGATTTTCCCTTTTACTATATGAAAAAACGTTTTTTTATTAAGTTCACTAAATTACAATAGATTCCAATGATTTGGATTGACTGTAATTTGGTGAAATAAATGAAAAAATCGAAAAAAAAACCAAGGGGGTTATCTTAAATTGTGTTAGGTTTTCATTTTGAACGGAAAGTAGATTTTACTGCACGCAAAGGAGATCGAAAAAGGTGAAAAGAAGGAAGAAGAGAAATTCATTCAAAATCGCATTCACCTTGCAAATCCCATTTCGGCCCCCGGAATAAAGAGAAAAGGCTGGGGCTACACAATGGGGTTAGAATTCTTCTGGGCATGTCTTAATAACACGGCATAAACCTTCTGCAGAATTCAATTTAATTTTAAGAAGAAAAGAAGAAAAATAATAAATCGACGCAATAAGCCTCTTTCCTTAAAATTCCAATTTAATATCAAAAGCTACAGCAAACCCTTTCACTTAGAAGAAGCCGTTTACATAAAACCACCCACCCGGGTGGTCCCATCTTAAACGCCGCCCCCTCCCGCCGGCCAGCGTCCGTGCGAAATAACAAATGGCCCCTTACAGAGTCCGGCCATGTCCGAATATTGCGCGTACGCATCTACATAATAAATCCATAAAACATACACACGTATGCATAATTCAATAAACGATAAATTTCCTCTTCATATCGCCCCTGATCTACGACTGCCTTGCGGACGGACGCAGAACGGACCTACGGAGCCTTGCCTTCGTCTTCTTCGCAGCGGAGCGGAGCGGCGTTGGCGGTGCGGTGCGGTGGTTCGGTGGTCCGGCTTCGTCCTCCGCACGCATACTCATGCGTGTCCGAATTAAAAAATGAAAAAGTGGACCGGAGTAAATGGGAAAAAAAGCGCTGGCCGCCTACTTTGCATGTGTTCCCCGCCTCGGCCGGCATATCTGCATACGTATGGAAGCGGCCGAAAAACATCTACAGGCGCCCCGGCTCCCCCCGGGACCCGTCCACGTGTACGGAGCGAGTTGAACTCAAGGAAATGTCCATTCTCTAAGTCCACGGGCACGGACCTAATTTAAATCTGGTCATGTCGACCAGCGGCCCTGCCCCTCCCCCCAGGATTCTTCACGTACACTTCGACCGTTTTTCATCGTGTTTTTTTCCATCCTGCGCCATAACGCCGAGTTCGGACGCACCCCGGCCGCACCTGCCGCCCGGCCGCCCGGCCGCCCGGCCGCCCGGCCGCCCGGCCGCCCTATCTCAGCATCCGCTGTACCACTGGCGCTCTGCTCGAACTACTCCCGCCCGGCCCTCCCCCCGGTGTAGAGATAATTTCTCAACCGGATCTCACCCCTTTGCTGTACGTTGAATTTGCTCCTTTCGCCTGTGTTTGTTCTTCCCGCTTTCTGGCACTTTTTTGTGCTCGTTGACGTCGCTCGGAATCCTTCACCCCTTTCGCTGGACCACTTTCACCCACTCCTTTGTTTGCACGGGACAATGTCCAAGAAAAGGAGCATTCAGTGGCGCGCGTGCAGTGCTCAATTGGGGAGGGGCAAAAATACTTTTCATGCTAAATACTAAAAAATTCAATTGAAACTTACTTATTAAATATCTTTAGTGTAAAGCTTCTGCATTATGTGTATACAATATACATACATGAATTAATTTCAGAAATAGTTACGATATCTTTACCGCCCACAGTGGATAAATCTTAAAAATCAATAACTGAAATAGTGGGGAATATCGTGGAAAATGAATCCACTGGAATTTATTTTGAAATACATATTGCATTTTTAGGAATTAAGCGAACTGCCGAAAAGATAAAGTGGCATATGTACTCCTAGCAGAGGTACGAACTCACCTTGTAATAAGTAATAAAATAAATAACTCCGAGTAAATATGTATTTCTGAGTCGCAACTTTTTATACCAATTTTGATGAATAACTTGAAATAAAGGACATTAAATGCATTGGTAAAACTAATAAAAACAATTTGTTTTGATATCTTAAAAGTCGAAATTCAGTTTCATCCGGCGGCACGATAATTTTCCCGCCAATTCGAGTATTAAAAAATGTTTAAATCTAGTATAATTCCTAACAGTTTGAGGCGGTCACTTTTTCATTCTTAAAACTACATTCTCAAATTATTTTAAGTCTCTACATAAGGGGTCAACAACGCGGTGCCCGCGAAGCAATTTTAAAGTGCCCACCTTTCAAATATGAAATCTCATAACTTTTTAAGTGTCTGACACATGTACAGAGCCTGACACTTGTCTATATTTTTTACACGAAGTGTGTTTGCCAGGGTAATTTTCCAGCAGCTCTTAATTTAAAAGAATTTTCTCTAAATAAGGTGACATAAATAAATAAATTATTGTACATTACTTCCTTAGCTCATCAGTAAGCGCTTTCAACAATGCAAAGTTCAATAAACCCACTTTCATGAGAGGGGTTTGGTTTTTGATAGAAATTAAGTTCATTTGAATATTTTAATAATTATTTCTCTTATTTCAAAAATACATTTCCTCAAGTGATTTTTATTGTAAATACAATTTCCTTGCTTATAACCAACTTTGTAATGTAGGTATTTGTAAAGTAAAGGGGGAGAAGACAAGTTTTATACTAAGCCTTTGAAATCATTTATATTTATTATATTTGAAATCTCCACTGTCCAATTTTTATCGAAATACTTTTAAAAGGGGACTTTTCAAGGAGTATAATGGACCCTTATACTGGTGATATAAAAAAAATTCTAAAAATTTCTGTTTTCGATGTTCAAGATTATTAAAATAGTTGATGTACCCCTAACAGACTCCGACATCGGAACGATTCTATTTTGAATACACTTGAAGTAGATCTATCTATTCTATACTACAACTATGTATGGTTTACCTTTCAGGTCTTCACTTTTTTCTATCTATACATAATGTAGATGATGAATAGAGAAAAACTTGAGCAGGTATTGCAAAATCTTTTAAAGTCCCCAGAAAATGAAGGTGAAATTGAAATTCCCTACGCCCTTGGAGAATGTCCAGGCTGGAGATTTTCTTTAACAAATACTAGAAATACGTGACCCGTTTTTTTACTTTCACTTCACCAGTTAGCTGGAGCCTTATCACTAGCCAGCATCCACCCCCTTTTTTTTTAAAATATACGAGAATGGTTTTTGCATTCAACCACAGGGAAACGCTGCCGCACACATACGCGCACGCACACCTTGAGCGGTACCCCGTTCGCGCCGGGAAAAGGACCTTCCCCCACTCCTCGACAGCAAATAGCCGCTCCGTTTACTTTCGTTTCGGTGAAAGTATTTGCATCTACAGACGTCGACTCTTTGTGCTTTCCCTATGAATGGGTTTTCCACTTTCCCAAGCACAGCACAATCAATCCGCCGCACACACTCGCGCGGCCGGGCACACACACAGGCGCGCCCAGGCGCAAGAATCGCTTGCTGTGAATTTTAAGGCTCTGGTCACTGAATACATTAAGTGATCTTTGAAAAAGGGAAAAAACGAGGACACAACAAACCCAGCAGAAGGGTCATCTGGAGCTCGCTGCTGGGAGGAACACAGCAAATCGATGTGGTGCGCGGGGGGGCGGGCGGGGGCCAGCATGATAAGAGTGGGTTGAATCACCCCTTTATGCTTCTCGTTGTAGCGTATAAACATAATTATTTTGACTTCGACTTTTTGCCCGGGCGGGCGGCGGCAAGGGGACATGAGTTATAAACTTTTCTTTTTTCCCTTTATTTTATTTATTTCTTCTTCTTTTTTTTGCCCAGGGAAAACTCCCGGACTCCGGGACTCTCAGGGACATTAAATTTTAAAGGGGGTAGTCGCGATGCCGGAACGGCCTCAGAACGGCGAGGTATTTCAGATTGGAATCTGCGACGGCAGTAAGCCGCCATAAAGACACTTTCTTTAATATCGGCCCTTAAAAGCGCAGCTATTAGCACAGAAGTCCGTTAAATTGCGGTTTACAATCCTCTCTTGATTTACAAGGTGCGGCCAAGATAATCGGCCCTAATTACGACCATTTTACAGGAATATTTAAGAAAATTAATCAAACGGAAGGAAAGATGAATTTTGATATCTCTCATTTAGTACATGTCTTTCGGGTACTTAGATTTATTTATTGATACGATTTCTATTAAATTATATGATTTATAACAAGCTACAAAATTATTTTTATTTACTCTCTTCATAGTTTTTTGTTTTTTTTAACGTTTATACTGAGATAAAAAATAAAAATGGTAATAATTTGTAAGATAGGATTTTAAAAATTCATTTGGCAAAGTAAAGCAAGAAAAGCAATAACATAACAAAAAGAGAAGTAAACAGAAAAAAGTATCCATGTTATATATATAGTATAGATCACCTATGCGAGTCTGGCAATGAAGTATCAATAAATTTAGATGTCGCGAAAAGTTCAGAAATTTTAGTCTGTCAAAATGATACACCGACTGTTGAACATATAATATTCTATTGAGGAATTTAAGTCTGCGGTGGTACAAGGTAAAGATAGTGGTGGAAAGTAAAGATAGTAAACCCCAGGAATGAAGGAATATCCTTGGACATATAGCTTTGAATGGCCAGTTTGAAGCAAGAGTGGACCTAAGACTGAACGCTGTGGCATGCCGCTATAAATATGTTCTGAATGGGAAAAGGAATTCTTATTTTTCACATATTGACAATGTTTTAAAAACTAATGGAAATCACATTAAATTAATGATTTTCAAATATGATTCGCTAATGCTGAAAATTATTAATTTAACAACTTTTCAGTTAACAATTTCCATCATTAATCTGACAAAAAACTACATTGTAACGTATTCAAAACCAAATGCTTTATAAATATAATAATTAATCTTTACTGTTTACTGTTAAGCCCTTAATACAGGTAAAGTTTTTGGAATTTTCCTTTAATTTTGCTCAAATCTCAATTTTAAGTAATTTTAACATTATTTTATTTTTAATTTTACCACATCCTTTTGGCATACGAAAGACTTTATAATGGTGTTAAATTAATCCCATCATTTGTATTTTCATGTAATGTTTTAAATGATATTTTTATAAAAAAAAACCGAGAGATAGAGGACATAAAGGAAAAAGTAAATCCCTGGAAAATGTTAGATAGTAAACTGTTCCAAATGTGCTTAAAATTTAATTTTAATATTATTTATTTTTTCATATCACCTATTTCATTTTATACTCAACTCTTTTTCTGCATGGAGTTTTTTTACCCCATTCTGAAATAACACGGTTTAAGAAAACACCGTCTCTCTTTTTATACACGGTTTATTTATCCATTTATTAAACACAATTTTAAACCCATTTTCTTCGAAATTGTTTGTGACTTTCTCTCAGTTTCCAGATTCTTTGGTAAGGAAAGCGATTTTGGGCCATTTCGTAGAGAAGATATGCTCTTGTTATTGTTCTAGAATTTTTAATTTAAAGTTTTTATCCTAGGTATATTGCATGTGTTAACAAAATACCAAATTAATTTTGTTAATACAAAGAATTGGTGGAGTCTAGTGGTTGAAATGAAAGAAAGGTATTGTGCAATTTTTCTCTGATTTTTATTTTTTGTTTTCCAGTTCTGAAATTTTACAAATAAAATATAATAAGATTGAAATGTTATTTTATTCCACGAATTTTCTAAGGTCTAATTTAACTACTCTACAATTTCAAGCTAAGTCTAATGAAGATTACATGTGTTACAATATGACTCACTTGTGTCTTGTACTATATGACAATTTTTCCTGGTTTACTACTATTAGCTTTATGGGAATTTTAAATGTTTCTTAATTTCTTATTGAAATCGATTAATTAACGAATTTCTGGCAATGCCATTGAATTCCTCAGCGGCAATTGTCGATATTTCCATCAAAAAATCAGTGCTGTCAGCCGGGGTTGTCAAATTTCGTGTGTCGGCCAAGTTTCGCGAGTGATACAAATTATGTGGTGATTTTATACGGATTTCAGTGTTTAATTCGAGGTAAGTGTAGTTTTCCTGTATGTACAATGCATGTTATGTTCATGTGCCTACTATTATCTCATAATATTGTATGTATGTGTCACTTATTATGCTGTTTTGATCAGGTTATGTTTATTTTGTTTGATTTCGGTGAGCCGCTGGAAGTCGTTTTTAAGGCATGGCTATGTTGTTTTAACGTCAAAGATTCATTTTGCATGCTTTATGTTGCATTTCCATATCATAAAAAGCTGCACGAATTCTATATTTTATACTCGATGATTGGCTGTCACTTTGGGTTTTCTTATTAAATTTTAAATATTACAAGGATTTGCATGGAAAATCATCTCACTAAAACGTGCTTCGCCTCTCATCAGATTCTCGTGAGATGATTTGCATATACATCCGTGTTGTGCAATTAGCAAATTTTATGTTCTTATGTTTTGATGCATTGTTGTTTTTGATGTTATGTTTTTTATTTAATTCAGGATTTTATACCATACTTTTGTAATTTCAGGTTCTGTATGGAACACCTGTAGATTTTCCAGGTGCCAGGTATTTGAGGAATTCTTATAATTAATTCAATTTCATGTATTTCATGTAAGCGTATGCAGATTTTTGTAGTGTAGTGTAAATAGACACATATGTATATGTATATCTCAGATAAAACTTACACAGTTAAATTTAAGTACGATTTGTTTTACAAAATTGTTTTCAATTAAATACTATTCCTTATTTGATTTAAAACTGGTTTTTCGACAACATAGGAACGTATATACAGTGTAAAAATAGATTTGGATGTATTTTCGTTCTATATCAACTGGCAGCAAAATCAACAGATTTTATGGAACTCTGAATTTGATTTATTTGAATAGTCTCAAACAGATGAAATGTTAAATCGAAAATCACGAAAATGAGAGCAATATCTCTGGATCTAGCCTTCGTCTTGGGACGATGCAGTGCCGTTCAACACCCCCTCAAGAGGCACTCTCCCTTCGTATTACTTTCCGAAATCTTACGATCAGATCTGGGCCGGCTTAGCGCCTGTTTCGGGCAACAAAAACTTATTTATTATCTTGGCGCCATAATAGAATATTACTCCGGCTGAGATATATCCTCCCAAAGCTCTGTCATCAGAGCCATAACCCTTTCAGGGCTGACTCCGTCGTAAATGGACAAATTTCATAACAGAGCTCCATCGCAGGTAATTTTACTCGTCAATAAAGTCCTGTTATCACCTAAAACTACGGGACCTGCCCGATGACGAACAATCCTTTTGATATCAGGCATATTTCGACCCCCTGGTCCCGAGGGATATCGAAGGTCGCAGGGCGTATAAATATACGCGCCGGGCGGGCCGAACGAGCCGAGGGCACGCATTCACTTCTCATTTCGCAGCGGCAATTCCTGTTTAGCCCAACGGCGCCTAATAACGAAATTGCCAGGACCGGGACCGGGACCGGGAGCCGGTGATCCTGGCCTGCCCGCCCCCGCCGCCGCCCGCCCGGATTCCTAATCAACGGCTGTACATACAAAGTATTTTTACTTTATGGCGAATATGTAATCCGGGGGAATGGAACGACCGTCCGTGGACCATTTTTCAAAGCGAGCCAACAATCGGTCCAATTTGCCACCTTCGCCTTCGCCGGCTGGGGACTCGTACTTTTCGGGGAACACGAGAGTTGGCCGGCTCCTTAAGCTCGGGAGCGCCTTCGAAATCCTTTGGAGATTCGAAAGGGGTTGCTCGCAGGCTGCCACTCAGCGCCGGGTCCCGGGGCTCCGGGGGGCTGGTGGTGTGTCGGGCGTCGTCGTTCTGTATGCTGCCTGCGCCTGTATGTGTAAATTAAGGCGATACACGGCGGATAAGTCACCTCAAATGTATTTCGGGGGCGACGTGCGGGGCTTCGATAGTATAAAGTCCGAATTTTATTTCGAATTCCTAACGGCGAACTGACCGAGGGAATTTATTGCCGGTCTGGAATCTTATTTTCCTGTTTATTTCCTCCGCTCCAGAGGAGGGCGCTAAAGATCCTCCGCAGGAGATAGAGAGCGTCGTGTGCGGAGCCCCAGCCCCAGCCCCAGTTCCATCGTAAAAGAAGGGTTTTCGCACCATGGACCGAAGGAAGGTGATGGAATTTTCGTTGTATCACATTATCTCGGTGATAATCTCCATAGAGAATGAGGTTTTCCTTGAGATTTCTGGGTAATACTCGAGAATTGGGGAATTGAACGGACGAGCTTCTCCACGGACTTTACACAAAATTCAATTGCAGGGCGCTCCTCCAGGGTGTGTGGACACTTGTGGTCCCCGGGATGTGTGCCAGCAATCCCGGCTTCATTAAATTTAAGTCGTTTCCAACTCTCTCTTATTGCTCGCACAGGAAATTGGAGGTAAAAGCTTTTATATCTATCTCCTGATTTCAACCATTTCAACTTCAACTATTCCCACTTGCTTCTGAGAAACCCATTATTTTCGATTAAAAATCCGAAGTTCCCCTTGTAAATTTGTTTATTTATTTTATATCTTACCCTTCTCTATTTACCTTTTTCAAACAATAATACAGACAAATACACCTCGAACTACATATATACTATATGTATCTCATACACACTACGTGATTATTAGATTCGAATAGAACACCAACCAATTTGATTTGGAATTATATTAATAACATTTCAAAATATATATTCAAATTAGTAAAGTTAATAGGAAAAAATGCAACTTATACCCTGGACACATTGCAATGAAATTTAGAATTTTGAGCGTTCTCAATTTCAAAATTATCATATTGCCTTGCAATTAAAATGAAAATTCAAACGAATATTCCATCGAAAAACATGTTGACATTTTAATTTCAATATGATTATTTTGAAATTTAGAAAGCTCGAAATTCTAAATTTCGTTGCAGTCTGTCAGGGGTATCACTAACTTTTGCCACAAAGATTGCAATAGTCAGTTTTCACGGAATTCAAACTTCAGGGAAATTTAAATCAATGATTTGAAATATTTTGAAGAATTTTTTAAAGGTTTAAAGAATTTTAATAGATTTTCCATAAACTTTTAGAGGGTTAGTTTATATTTATTTCTTGATTCGCAGGTTGGATAGAAAAAATCCTGCCAAGAAATTTCAATTTTTATAGAAACAACTAGAAAAGAGTATCAGATTTTAATTATTTAACACTTATTTTAAGACCTATAGTTAAAATCGCAAGCTATGATATGTTGTGTTCGCTTGCTACAAGAGCAAAGGATGTTTTTGGTTTATATGACTATTTTTTCAAAATCTTAGAGAAAGTTTTAGCCTTGGAACTTTGGATGTTTTCTAAATTCGACAGAATTTTCGTTTTTCACGATATATTTTAATTTACTTAGCTGAATGTTTATAAGATTTAAAAATTAGCTTTTTCTATGAAATGGAAACAGGGTTTGTAAAAAAGCACATAATTCCGCAGGCGGACACGACTATACATAATAATACAAAATCAATCAAGGAAATCGAAAGAGTCCAAATTACCTTCCAGATATTTCTGACGTTAAGTTTCCTTGGGAATTGTATTCCATAATTACACTATTAAAAAATAATTCAACTTCGTCTCACGATAAAATTAAAATTGATAGTATAGTAGTATAAGAATCATTGGTTAACATTAAATATTTTTTCCCGAACAAGTAGCAATAAATTTTATATGATTTTTTCCGTAGATTATGAATTCGTAAATTCACATTTTTAAGGAATCCTATAGTAAAACATTTAAAAAACTTTGTTTTGGTCACATTTGAAAAATCATTAAAATAATATATAAAGGATTTTTATAGAAGCTTTTAACATGGCTAAACTCAAAATCGGAACCTTGAGTTATTATATTATGTTTTATTTATTTCGATTTCATCAACAAACTGATTACTACATAGCGTACGGAGAGAAAAAATATCAATTTTAACGAAGCTGACTTTTAACCCTTTATAGCCCAAGATCATAAAACATTAAAATTATGTTAAAAATCGACAGGTTTAGGGAAATAAAAAATACATATTTCTCAGAAATTAAAAAAATATATATTATTAATTATTTATTTCACATTTAAGGGAGTGTAACATTACTGTAAAATTGAGTTAAACGTAAACAAAAAAAACTAATTTGGTATGGAAGGAACATAATCATTCACTTATCTATAGGTTTCCAAGAAAATAACACAATTTTACACACTTTTTGTATTTTTTTTGTAAAATTTAAAATTTGCACGAATTTCAACTTGTCACTTTCAATTACGGGCGAAATTCTAATCGATTAACTGTTAACAGTTTACGCTGTCTATGATGATTTCCGTGGATACTACATTGTTCAATAATATGTGACAGCAAAGTGGCGCCGATTTGAATGAACTAAATACATTCGGTGCGTATTCTAGCGGGATTTTTGAGGTTTGTTACAGAAATGTCACATGGGGCTATAAAGGGTTAATTGTATTTCTAGAATGGTGAAAATCAATGTGTTGAAAGTAAGCATTGAAGGAGCGTGACAATGACGTAATAGCTTCGTTCAATCCGTAATTTGTGTGATGAATAGGCGTGCGGAAGAAATTATAATGTCTTGTAGGGCGAGCCGGAACAGAAATGTCAAAAAGGGAGAGAAGTTCAGGGGAGTTAACGTTTCCGAAATACAATCAAAGGCAAACACTATTTTAGCAATATTGCGGCGTTGCTCGAGGGATTGCAAAGAGATCAATTTAAGTCTGTCCTCATAAGGAGGCAGAATTAGTGGGTCGCAGCAAGGAAGGTTTCGAAGAGCAAATCTAAGAAATCTTCGTTGTACTGCCTCAACACGGTTAATGTGTGTCGTCATTGATGGGGACCAAACTGGACTCGCATACTCAAGTATTGGTCTTACAAAAGTACAGAAGAGAGTACGAGTAATATAAGGATCGTTGAACTCCTTAGACCAGCGTTTGACAAAGCCCAGAGTGGCACCTGCTTTGCGAACAATGGAGTCAATATGATCCTCAAATGAAAAACGGGCATTTAACCAGACCCCAAGATCTTTCGTTTTTTCGAGTCTCTGCAGCGAGCAATCGTCAATGGTATAATTAAAAGTTGTGATACTTTTTCTGCGTGAAAAACACATATACGTACATTTGTCAATATTTAATGGTAAGCGGTTAAGCATACACCAATTATGAAAAGCATCAATGTCAGAATTTAAAAGAATACAATCCTGCTCGCTAGATATAACTCGAAAAATCTTGGCGTCGTCAGCATAACAGAGAATTCTAGAATTTGGCAAGAACATTGACACATCATTAATGAATATGATGAATAGGAGAGGACCAAGGTGATTACCCTGAGGTACGCCCGACGTATTAAATATTTCTCTGGATAGCACGCCTCGAAATATGACGCGTTGCGATCGCTGGGACAAGTATGAGCAAAGGCATTTAATAAAAATAGAGGGAAATCCGAGAAGGCTGAGTATATAGAGCAGAATTCGGTGATTAATTCTGTCAAAAGCCTTACTGAAATCTGTAAAAATACAATCTACTTATTTACCCTTTTCAATATTAGAAATGCAGTAATTGGAAAACTCAATCAAGTTGGTTGTAGTAGATTTCCCTTTGAGAAAGCCGTGCTGAAAACATTGCAAGAAAGGCTTACAATGAAAATAAAAAGTATCACAGATCAGAGACTCGAAGATTTTAGCTACACAACAAAGATTAGCAATAGGACGATAATTCGATATATTTTGTTTTGAGCCTTTTTTGTGCAGTGGAATTATCGTCGACATTTTCCAAGATATCGGAAAGACACCACAGGAAAGAGACAAGTTGAATAAATAGCATAAAATAGGGACAAGAGGTGTGGCACAACGTTTAATACAAAAGGCAGATATGCCATCAGGTCCATTAGAAGAACTATCAGCTAAGTTCGATATTAAACTCGAAATCTTAGCCTCGTCAATAAATAAATCAGCAGCCGTGAGAGAGGTTGTCGGGAGCGTCGTCAAGTGAGAAAAAGTTTTAAAACTATTATCACAGGTGTCGCTATCACAGTCTGCAAGAAAAGCAGTTTCAAAAAAATCACCAAAGAGATTAGAAATCTTCTGAGGATCGTCACTAGAAACATCACCCAGAGTAAGCAGAGACGGGTAACCATCAGAACCGCGCTTCGAATTAACGAATTTGAAGAAACGCTTAGGATTCTCCCGCAAGGAATGTTTCGCGTCGTCAAGAAAGGAGTTATAGGAAGACTCCAATTCAGTATTATACTGTCTGCGAAGGGAGCAGTAGGACGCGTAATCAATATCGTCCCTTGAGACGCAAAATTTCTTCCAAGCCTTATTTTTCTTGTTTTTTATATGTTTAAGAGCAGCGTTTGTCCAAAGCGAATTATTTTGTGAGCCGCGAGACTTTGTGACTGGGACGCAATGTAAAAAACACGTAGCGAGTATGGAGTAAAAAGAGTTTACAGATACGTCAACGTCACGTTCTTCAAGAACAGTGCTCCAGTCACAAGTCAAGAGCCATATATTGAGCATTGAAAAATCAGCCTTTTTAAAATTGTAACAAAGCTCGGAGGGAATAGCACAATTCAAAAAGAATGGATCTGATGACAAAATAACATGTAGAGCAGGATGATGTCCAGTCTCGGCGACAATGGGGGTCAAGCAATGTTTGACGGTCGTGCATCCAGGATCCGTAGAAAAGATTAAGTCTAGAAATCGACCATTATCGTTTGCAATATCGCAAGTTTGCGTCAGGCCAGAAGATAATAATTCGTCGATGAAGAGGGATGCATGTTGTGGGGCGGTGGCAAAAGAAAGTGAAACGCAGCCATCATCGGACGAAGGGAGCCAATTAACCGACGGCAGATTGAAATCTCCAAAAACCACAAGCTCGTCGTGCAGATCCATATTTCCAGCAATCGAGTCAATACTAGTGGCTAGACTCTCGTAAGTAGCAGGTGGAGCCCTGGGAGGAACGTAAACCACGACAAGGTAGATCTTCCTGTGCTGAAACGTCAGTTCGTCAGAAACGGGAGCATCGACTCGGCGACATGGGATATAGCTCCGAATCGCGCATAGTACTCCTCCGCCAACCGGAGCGTCGAGCGCAGCACCATGACGATCACGACGGAAAACCGAATATCTTGGGCAAAAAAGTTCAGCATCAGAAATGCCGCTACATAACGAGAAATCAGCAGAACTTTTGAAAAGCTGCGTCGTCTTAGAACGTAAGCCCGTTACGTTCGCGTAGTAGAAAGAGAGCTCGCTGATACGTTTTTTGGTGTTGCAGACGTTTTACCAATGCGAGAGTGGGTGAATTCACGGACGATACAGTTATTTGGCCAGATGTGAGGAGATACCACGGCAGCGAACAGATCCTCAGGAACAAAAACCTTGAAGGATGCATAAAACGAGACTCCACTCTGCCCGCGCTTAGGCGTGATTCGTCTACGCAGGCAACTAATTCATGAGCGGCGCCGACTTGAGAGGAAAATGTTAAAGTACGAAAGATTTTAAAAGTTTTAGAAATATGCCATGAAATTCGAAAACCATATTTAACCCATCAACATAACCTAAGCAAGCGTAATATATTTCACCTATTCACAAATAATTAAAAAATGTTCACAAATTTATTTAAACGTAAGAAATTCATATAGTAAAATAAATATTTAAAATTGCCGTATTCATATTATTATCACATATATAATTAGTTTTCAGTACATAACTCTTCTGTTGCCCTTGGAATGAGCAAAACCATGTTCATCAAGAAAGTACTGCATTCAGTCTGCTGCAAATTTTTATTAATAACTTCCAGGAGATTGTGTTCTCTTCTTAGATCATTTTAAATATAATGAGCATGCGCCTTAGTTAGTTAGTTAATCACAGGTATAATTGGAGAATAGGAAGGCAAGAATTTCGGTTAGTTATTTCGGCAGAAAATGTGTGTCAAGAATTTCGTTCACGAGCTGCGTGAAAAGTGGCGCCATCCTGTTGATACCACATATTGTCAAAGTCCATGTCACTCAATTCAAGCCAGTTCAGATGCACTTTTACGCGTTATTCGATTGTGTATTGCTCCTTGAATAAATTTGCTAAAGCTTCTAGATGACAGTTGCAAAAAAAAAACATTCAATGATCTGCATTACTATTGAACCCTATATAATTTCAAATTGTCTGTTGCTCTATGATTCTGACTGCCATCGACTGGCTCGATAACTATTTAGTAATGCATCTGTACTTTGTTTTGTTTTCTACTTTAGTTAATTGGTGTTTTTAATTTTTTATTCTGCATGCTGTGTGTGATTAGATTGATGATTATATCCTTGCTGCTTCGATAAGTTGATAGTTCTATGGCAAGTTCGCGAAGAAATATCTCTATTTTTCCATTTCCCAATTGGTCAAAATGATTTGCTCTCGGGTTAAGTCAATTTACGAATGATATACGAATTACTTAGATATGTATTTGTAACGAATTCATGAGCTGAAAGAGGATTTAATATAATCTTCCATTCATTTTCCAGAAAATAAAACCAATGTTCAGTTTTTCTGATAAAATTATCTAAAAGGGTATCTTATACAATTACTTAACATTTAGGAATTGCTACTTACTGTATAAAAACGACCAAAGCTAGATAAAAATGGGAGCAAGTTTTCACGTTCAAAAGTTCTTAAGGGATTTATGTAATAAATTTAATTGTTGAATGACTGACGCAACGAGCGTGAAAAGAAATTTTCTCTTTTTTCGGTATGCGGATACTTGAAAAAAAGCAATTATCCTGATTACGCGTTTCCAATTTGCTTTTATTTTTCAATAAAAAAGTTCTTTTCTAATTTGCTCCCGGAACGAACTAACTGCCTGGCCGGGTCACGTGTCCGTGTTCCATACATTTTCCAGGGATTGGCCGGGGCTACCCCTTTTTTGCCAAATTCAATTAAAAGAAAATCCTTGAAATTGTTTCGTTTGAAGAAATTTAAAAAGAAAGAACCAAAAACGGGCGATCCTCTGCTATGTGTCTGCATCCACTCAATGCGCCAATTGTCCTTTGTCCTCGAACACCGTTCCCGCCGCGCCGCCAACTTTGAGTCCCGGCGGCCCGGGAGATCCGGGACATTCGAGAGATTCGGGAGATTCAAGAGGAGTTGCCCGGTCCCCGCGGACGTAATTAAATATTCCCCTTGAATTGATTTCATTTGAACTCGAATGGCAGACTACACAAGAATTCCATTTAAGTTCGTGTAACCCTTTTTTCGTGTGTTCGGCTCGGAGCGTTTTTTCCACTCCGGGGCGGGGAGGGGGCCCGGTGGACGTTGAAAAACTCTTTGCCCAGTGGCGCCCGAAGGTTGGGGGGTGGGCGGGTTGGCGGCTCGGGCCGGGCTCAGCACTAGAGCTGCTGTGGACGCGGCAACGCGCCGTGCCCTTTTACTTCTTTCAACTCCTCAACTCCTGACATTCCTCCGCAACCGAACTTCAATCTTCTTATGTCCTTGTCGATATTCATCTAAAAATATAAAATACAACGAGGCACGGCCATCATCCGGCGAAGATGGAGGGCCTATGGAAATTCCTTTCATTTCGTCCTTTCTTTCTTTTCGACCCGGACTTTTTCGTACTTTCTTCCGCCCGCTTGCCAGCTCCTCCTGCAGGGGGAGCGCGGTAATAAAATAGAAGTTTTCCCTTTTTTTGCGTTTCGTTTCGGTCTTGCTCGGTCCTCGTTTTACACCAGCGGCCAGCCCCCGCCCGGCGCCCTGAGTCCTAGGTCTCGGGTCCTGGGTCCTGGGCAGGCAGGGCCCCACTCGCTCGCAGTAGCCCTGGCGATTCGCCCGGCGAAGGGGTTACGCGCTACGCAGGATGACGACAGCAGCAGCCAGTAATGGACCAGAACATGTGCTGGTGCTAGTCACTTCCCTGAATGGCTGGATCACTGCGAACCGGTCGACTAGAAGAGATAATAATTGGGAATTTTCAATGCTGCCCCCGGTCGGTCCCTGTTTCCTCCTTAATTCTTTTTTACTTTTGTCTCAGCTCTCGGTTCCGCTCGCCGGTCCTGCCCTGCCCGGCCCTTCGCCGCGGGCCAAAGGTTCGCCCCGGGTACGCAAATATCGTTAGATTAATCTCGTGACGTGTAAGAGGGTTGAAATTAACATCGATGAGGAAGAAAAGGGTGCACTGATGGAGCAAACTTTTTCAGGAGATGAAATTCCAATTAAGCATAATGGGCGCCTCTAATCGGCTTTTATTTTTGATTCAATTATTCAAAAGCCCTTCAAAGGGTGGTGGCGTGGTGCGGTGGCGGGGCTCCGCGAAAAAGAACCGAACTCCGATAATAAAATGCAGCTAGTCCAAAATTAATTGTGTATCGAAAATTTTCACTTGCCCTAATGACTAAACGTTTTTTTTTTTTTTTTTTTTTTTTTTTAAAGAAAAACTCTGACGCCCCAGTTGTGAGTTATTGATTTTTTGATAAAGGGTTGAACAAAAAGTGAAGAGATAAAAAATTTGCTGACTAAGAAAAAATAAAGAAAGGGATGAAAGTTCGGATTTAAATAATGAAAAGTCGAGATAGTCATCTACAAACGTCTTAGCACTTTTATATATCAAAATGTTAGGGGTATCTACAATCTAAATTCTAGAATATCATTTTTTAACTATAGACCAGCATTTATCGTATTCTGATAATTCTTTTTGATTTCGATTCTTTCATATTACAAAAAACTTTCTCATTGCTTTTACTCTTTTAACTTTAGTGAGATACTCTGAATACTTTGAAAATCGGTTGTCAGTTCAGAGATTTATAGACGACTTCGTGGTTTTTATGGAGCACATACTCATATCATATGTTTGTCGGATGGGTTTAATTGTCGCTTCTGGAGTGACACCAATCTAGAAATCCTTTTACTTTCAGAAAAATGCATGATCATCGAAAATATGGATGACATTGATCCTGGCGACAAAAAACATCGATTTATTGAATGGTCCTGTAAATTGGCCTGATACCTCTCGACTCTTTCCTTTGGGTTTACGTGAAGTCACTGGCTTATGTTGTTAAATCAGTAAAAACTGACAACTTGGAAGGCAACATTGTTCGTGTTATTCGTGACATATGACCGACATTGTTCGAAATAGTGGCTCAAAATTGGACTGACAGAAAGCATTTCGTCAAGAACCGAAATCATTTTTAAATATTAATGTTATGAACTGGTCTTTCGAATGGACAAAATATTTTTCATTAAAAGTTACTCTTTGTATTATATTTTTAAATTTAAAGTTGTGTCATACTTAAAAAAACGTCCCTTTATAAAAATGATTCTGCAATTGTTGCACTGATCTAAATGTTGTGTTAATAAAAGCATAGCCAACTTTCCGCCGCCAATGTGTCGTTATGGAAATCAGTGAAGAAAAACAATCTGTAAATGGGGCTTAAGAAGCCGCACGTTGAGGGCGCCAAGAGTGCGAGAGGGTCCGGAACTCCCCCGCACGGGACAATTGAAGGAGGCGGCTTCAGCGCCGGACGAGCATTTCGTCAAATATTCACATGTGAGAGGATCCGTCCCGTCCGTTCGCTCGCCCGGCATCTTTATTGCATCCCGCCCGAGCTGCTGAATGTATAAAATGTTTATCTCCTCGGAATTCGAAGGAAAGAAGCGAAGAAGCGGTCCCGCTCCTCCAGCCAGAACCGTCCCCGGGCGCAAAGCCGGCGAGAGTTGCCCGGATTCCTCGCTCGTTCGTTTCCCGAGGACAGCAGAAGAGCTCCTGCCGGAGTCCCAGGGAGCGGCCGGGCCGGGAAGGGGTTGCGAGTGGTGATAGAGAGCCTTCAGCCAGTCTATAGTTGGGCTCCCGTATGGGGAGCCGGGGGCCGCATTAAATAGGGTTGAATCCTTGGAAATGGTCGTGAAGATGTCATCTCCGTTTAGATCCGACACTTGCATGAATAAAACATCAGATGGACAGGGAAAATGCGAAGATTCAATTTTCAAGCGAAAAACATCAAATGGAAGTGTACACAAGCCTCCTTCGGCCCCACACGCAGCGTTAGCTAGCTAGGGCTATAGGACAGGCATGTGTGGTGCGGGCGTGGGCGGCGGGGGGCTCGCCAACACGCCGAATTTATTTTGTTTTCTCAGCAGCGGCGGAGCGAGCGGTCCGGGCCGTCCGTCCAGTCGAACTATGGGGCCCGGGCAGCTGGCATGATTTAGAGCAACTCCTCTCCTTTTCCATCAACTCGTCCTCGTGGGCACTGGGAATTTTTTATAAGAGGACTCTGTTTACATAAGGAATGGGGCACATGATCGGGAATACATAAAAAAGTTAAAAGACATGGCTCGCACATTCGCATACATCCTAGCAATATTCAGAAAAAAAAATAAAATAGAGTCGGGCCTGCCCTGCCGCTGGTGCTCCCCGGGCCCCAACGAGGAGCGGCTCAAAAATTGAGATGTGCGTCCAGAATTGAATTTTTCCTTGCAGGAAGTGGCCCGAATCTGCTCGGGGGAACAACATTATCAGGATTTTAGGCATTCCGAGTGGAGAGCTCTCCTGTCCCCGCCCGGCCGCCGGCCGACTGGCGCGGCGCAGAGGCTCGCAAAAGGATTCGGAGATGCTTAGATTAAAATTGAGGCCGTGATAAATAATCCACGGCTCGGAATCATCACTTTGGCACGTCGGCCGGATCCAGGAACCCGGATCAAGGGGTTGAGAGGCCTAATCCCTCGCATCGCATGTAAACTTGTTTGCCTCGTAATGGATTGTCAATCAATCAGTTGCGTACACGAAATAGCATTTAGCAGGATTTCGGTGCGTTTAACTTTAACTTACGGCCACACATAAATTGCCGGAGATAACTTGGTTACGCTGATGGCCTCCTTTGAATGTCGGGTCGGGCGGGGCCGAATTAACTTTTCGTATTAAATCGATGCGCTCTCTGCGGCTTCTCGATAAAAATAATAAATGCGGGCCGATTTGGCCAGTTTGCCCCCGTTGTGGTTGGCTAAGGCGGGGGAGGCGAACTTTCTCACCATCACTCATTCCAGTCATATTCATCTGCAAAGGGGTTGTAAGGTTGCCGTCTTCATTAACTTCGGTTTTAGATAACGCAGGAGGAGGAAGAAACGAACGAGCACTCAAAATAACTTTATTTTGGCAATTTATAATACGTCAAGCATTGATTTTTACTTTTTATATATATTTACATAAAATGTGGTAGAAACCAACCAAATAATATGTATTAAAAATTTGTTTTTACTAATTCCAGAACGTAATATTTACTAAGAAGCAAAGGTTGAAATTAAATTCACTTTAACTATTAGTTAAATTTAAAAATGTAAAATGAGAAAATAACAATTTCGAATCATAAAATGATTTATGTAAAAACTAAAATCGAAATTGTGATAATAATCATTTAGAATAGTAAAGTTAACCATAGTTGATAGTTAAGTTTACAAAACTAATCCAAAAAATTGAAAGAAATCATATTTATTGTTGATGAGGATTACGAAATTAGTTAAGGGGGAGTATACATTTAATTTTTGAAAAAAATGATTTTTCGATAACATCAAAAACATAAAGTTTAGACCTGTAAAAACAATATACAATATGGTATATAAGTTAAAAATGCTGAGAAATATATATATAACGTGATAGTGATTGGACATGGTGTCCATGGCTCGTGAATTATAGAAAAAAACTTTCATAAGAAAAAAAAAAAAACATTAAAAAAAACGTCCAATAAATGTATAATCCCACGTTAAGTATTCAATCCATCCTTCCCCAATAAAAATGAGCGGTGGATGCACCTCTGTCGCACCACGGCCGCACAAAATATTTTTTATGTATAATTTTAACGGCCACACGCTCGTCCATATGAGAGCCAAACCTTAGTACAAACGAAAAGGCTACACACTTGGCCGTGTGAAAGCTGAATTAAAGTACAAACAACTGCGCCCGCACCTCAGCTACACCACGGCCGAACCAATTTATGTGGATATATATTTATAAATTGGTTGAATTGGACGGTAGTCTTCAAGTGGCGGAGCTGCGGCCTTATGTGTACTAGTCCTATTCGCTGTATTTTACAATGCGATCGAATTAAAAATTTTCTTATCTTATGAGGCCATGTTGCAGGGTTCTTAAAAATGTTAGGTTTTCACTCGGGCTATCCGTCCTATTATTCGTAGCTAACCAGTCAAAGAAAGTAAAAATCCTTGGCTCCTCCGTAAAGAACCAGCGATATCTTTTCGGATTTTATTATAATTGCTTTCATGTAGGTCTTTCAAATTGTTTTTTTCCCTTCTTCTGAAGATTGGAAAGTGTAAGAAATTTCGAGGATAGGAATTCCTACATAATTTCTAGATTTCCATATTCAGACAAAAACGGTTGGTCGCCTCTGGGAAATATAAAGCTCCTTCATTTGATGCTCCCCGTGCGGCCATGACGGTGATTATCACGTATTTACTTACCGGGAGCAACCACATCTAATTAATTACCTCGGCCCACATTTGTCCATTAGCAGAAGAGGGAAGGAATCCGAAACCCCTTAATCAAGCCAATGCCGGGGATAGTGACAAATTAATTTTATCGCCACACTGTGCTCGGGGAATCAATGGACCAGAGAAGAGCGCCTTCATTACGGTCAAGAATCATTAATCACACCGGCACATATGCGAACGTGGATGTGTCCATCCATGCACATGCACGGGCTCTGAGACGCCGAGAAGCGACCTCTGGCCGCCTCCTGACACTTGAGACTACTGTCCCCGGCTCATTAGTTTGACCCGCACGTAGCGGCCGAGCAGAGGGTCCACGTGCCCACCTCATCTCGAGGTGACGGCAATCGCTGCGAAAAGGTGCAAAAGGGTTAAAAATTGGCCACTTTGCCCTCGCCGGACACTAGTCCATCCATCGAGGTATAATTTCTTAAGATGGCATGCGGCAGCAGAGTGCCAGTGAATGAACCTTTCCTCAACCCGGGCGACCTTTTAATGAAAATGGCCAAGACATGGGACCCAATGGATTCCCCAAAACAAAAAAAAGTTCATCCTGGATGCATGTCGGACTGTCGAGAGCACAGCTCGATAGGTCAGTTTTGACTGGGTGCGTGCGTGTGCGTGCGCCGTAATTATACGCAAACGTCGCCACTTCTGGCTGACCGGAGCCTTGTCTTCTTGTAATCCGTTCGTAGTAATATTTGAGACCTTGACCCAGAGAAAAAGGATATTACATTAAGATACATGGCAGATATGGTTTGGTCCTTTTTCCTGTCTCACGCAATTTTCCCAAAAAGGCAAAGGCGACTCTCCCTTTTGACCCTTTTCTTATAGAAGCCGTCTGTGCGCCCCAGAGAGTACGAATAAATCGCGCATACCTTGGGGTTAAGTGATTGTTTGATTGAGGGATTTGGGTCCTCTTCGAGCCCTCTTTATTAATTTTTTTTCGCAGTAAACAATTCATCAATGGGGCACTGCTTCTTAAAGTCGTCTTTATTAGAACTCACTTTTTTTGTATGTTGATTTATGAACCTTTCTTTCATCTTTCGCACATAATATTAGCATAAAAATTGTAAATATAGGATTTGGGATCTCTTTCTTTTAAAATATTAAAATATTTAATCCCTTTCAGAATTTAATTATTCTTTATTGCATATTTACAAAACATTGACATCTAAAAGTATTTAATCTTCATCTCATTGTAAAATTTTCCATTTTATTTGATAAAAGCTATAGCAAACCTTTCTACATAAAGTTTTTCAAAATTCCTTTACAAATGCACCAAACAAAATACTTACGGCATTTTTTGTTATCTGGACAATTAGATATTGAGTTTGAAGAGTTTTCGGGGGTAAAATTAATTAAGTAATTAATAATTACTATCAAACGATCGAAAACAACATACAATACAATCGACTATATGAATAAAACTAAGAAACTACTCCTAGCGGACATATAGTTCGTGAACAATATCGGAAAACAATCAATCAAATCAATAAATCAGCTGTCGGACTATTTGGACTCTCACTTTACTAAATAGCGAAACTCTCGGGTAAAAACGAAATAAATTCTCCTTATTCACTCGCGAAAACTAAATCGTGAATGAATTTCTTACGGACGCAAATCGATTTAACCCTTAAAAGGTATCATCAAAATAAATCACATAAAGGGTATCATGGTTGAAATTTCACCCCAGAACATGCTTATATGTGTTTTTAGCTTAATAAAGACATTTAAATGCAATTAAATATATTATTGTCATCATATTTCAGGATAACGTTTGGAGTGAATTTTCACCCATGATACTATTTAAGGGTTAAAATTGTGTAAATTACGTGAAAGAGCATGCAATTTATTATAAACATCACTCTCGAATTATTTTTAAGCCTAGTAACTACAAACTGAATGTGAAAATGATCACTTAACCGTATGTGTATTACATAAGGGTACAACATATCCAAAGAAAATCAAAATCGGGGAACTAACTAACTAACTTTTGCCTGGCCGCTCGGTGTGAAATGCCCCTACGGTCAAACTCTCTATTTACTCCCTCTTTCTCGCGTATGCAACCGCACTCGTCTGTCTTATCCGCATTACTATTGAATGTGGTCCCCAGGTCAGTGGAGTACTCGCAACTACTCAACCCGCCTGGCTGTCAATACGTTTTCTTGATGTATTTCGAAGAATATTTCAACCTTATAAAAGTATGCTACTCTTCCTAACAACTTTAGGCTCACCTGGCAGATACTTGTACTAGACAGAATTACCTGGAAATTTTTTTCTATGCATAAAAATGTAAACAGTTTGAAAAATTTGGGGGAGTAATATTTCATTCGCGTCAACTCTTCCAGGAGGTGATTTTCTTACTTAACTAGTATTAAATAAAGTATACCAAAGTTTTCGCGTTAGTCGAAGTGGCTGCCAACTCTCCTTCTAATAGCAAAATTGACGCTTTAATCACTGATATCGAATATAGAAACTATTTAGAATTATAATACTCATTATTACCGATAATTTTAGATACTTCACTTTTGCGCCGGACAAACTGCATATTGAAATTTTTATTAAATAGTAAAATATAGTATTTCAAATGTAGAACGAAAGGTATGAATATACAATTCGTGAAAAATGTGCGGGTTTGCAAACTGATCTAACCAAATGTACGAAAAGTTCATTTTATACTAAAGTTTTACAGAAGAAGCAAATTAAAACCTTCAAGTAAAATGTTTGTTTGTTCTAACTAAACTTACACGCACATTTTAAAGGAAAGTTAATGTGCAAGAATTCGAAGAACCTTTTGAAAATCCAAATACAGAATAAGGAGAAAGTTTGAAATAGTTGTTAAATTGAAATTAAAAGGGAAAGTGGATGCTCGGCACAATGCGGCTCATTACAAGGCCGAGGCCGGGGCGAAGGCACGACCAAAGTTGGTAATTCAATAAACTAACAGCATCGGGAGCGCCGTCCAATCTGGAATTGAAAATTCTAAAGAAAATCGGAAGAAAACGTTGTCCGAATCAAATGTGAACGAAATTGATAAAACGAATGGCAGCCGGAGAGTAGTCCACTCACCGAACGGGCGGGAACCCCTTCGAAGCGCCCAACGCACCGGGGGTGGACTTTTCAAATAGCAGAGAAGATGCTGCTTTGAAGACAGGATCTCAAACCCGAAGACCGCCCCGCCGCCACCCCCCGGGAGTATAAAGGCGCTTTTGAAATTCCTCGTACACACGTAACTCGACGAAATAAATTTGACTTATCCATTTTTAAATTGTACCATCCTCTGATTAAGATCAATTCAAGAGTAAAAGAAATTTTCAGCATTCTCCCTGGGAGCCCACATCGCCTCTATCTATCGCCTTTGGAATGTGGCCATATATTGGGGCGCTGGAGCTTCGCCCGGCTCGGCCCGGCCCGCCCTCGGCCCGGATAGTCGGCCACCCTCATCTGGAGCAGATCGCCACTCCGTGCGGCACTCGCACGCACACAGGCAACGGGGCCACCCTTTGCTTTAAATTAGAACTTTTATCGTGTCTTGAATTTTGACGAGCAGCCCGGGCCATCTCCGCACGCATCTTCCAGCACCCCTCATTCCGCCCCCGCCGCCCAGTTGCCGCCCCAAGCTCGCAGCTCGGACTGGCAATTTCTCTCTACGGCAGCGGCGTTTCTGCTTTTTACGGAATGTCCATTTTCAATAGAAGTTTTTTGTGCCGTACCCAACTGGCGTTTTAAGAACTCACGCACAATTGTACATAAATATAGACGAGAAGAAAATGTACGAGGCCGTGGGCGGTCGGCGGGGAGTGGGAGGGGGCTGGGCGGTGGAACCGGGCAGGGACCTGGACAAGAACACGACAACCGGAGCCCATTGGCGCGGGCAGCAGCGGCGGAGCGGTGGGGCGAGGTGGTCGAGACACGAAAAAATAACAAAAAGTGAAACATAAGCAAAATACAGAAAAAAGGGGTGGCTGCCAGTGAGTTGTCCGGCCTCAAGACGACGAGTGCTGCCGGGGCGAGGGCGAGGGCGACGGGTGCTGTGCGGGATCCGAACGCACCAACGGAATTTATTCTAAAGAACGGGGTGGACCTGGACCCGGACCGGCACCAGGAGCGACAGAGAGGACCGCTCTCTGGTCAGAGGCCTCGGGAACAGTGCGGACCGAGATTCCAGCTTATTTCGTTATTGATGAATGCTTGTACTCGGGAGCAGTTGCTGCTTGCTCCCTGTCCCCAGAATTGTCTTGTTCCTTTCCTTAAGATAAAATCAATGACAACCCGACGCCCCGCTCCCCAGCGTCCGCCCCCGCCAGCTGGCACGATTTGAATTAGCTTCCGCATGGCGAGGGGGCTCTTAATAACCCTAAGCCGATTTTTGTTGAATTTTGTAATCTGCGGACAATGCCTTCGCAATTCATAGAGAGGCAGCTTCTCCCCAGAGGGATGAAAGGGTTTTTACAACCAATTATTGCGCAATATTTCCAAACAATGACTCCGGGAAGGCTACTTTTTATGGACCTTCCGAATCTATGGCCATCTTTATCTCGGAGCAACCCCGAGTAGCGCAATTTTATGGACTCCTTAGCAATGCCCGATGAAGCTAAGTACTTAACGACATCGCCCGAATTCGTGTAGAAGCGGGAAAAATGGGAAATATCCCGGATTTGAGCGACAATTAAGGCAATTGTTTGTTTTTTAGGGTTTACGTCTTCAAAACAGAAACTATTAACTACGATTTTTGTCTGCATTTCTGTTTTTAGACAATAGATAAAGGTTTTTTTTCGTACTTTTCGTTTCAGAAGAATTTGAAAACACAAATATGTCTTAGGCTACAAAATTGGAAAACTAACAAGGTAAACAAAATACTGATTTACTAATTTCATTAGTGTTTTCTATAGATTTACATAAATATGTATATGGAAAAATATCCCGCATGAGGTACGTGCGGGACGCTAATTGTCGCAATAATCCAGAAAATGCGTATAAAAACAAAACTCTACTCTTCCAAACTGATTAAAAGCTTAAATCCGATTTTTTGTATTTTCAGATTATCTTAAGTTTATTAACACTTTTTTTTAGGTATATAGGCTAAGGTAAAAACGCGCGAGTAAATAATTTGGGTACAATAACAACAAATAGAATACTTTTGAATATAAATAGGTGCATATAAATTGGTAGGTAACTTACATTTTTGAAAATTCCGTTGTTTTTACCAGTGTAATATACCCTGTCAGTTTAATATGTATTAAAAGTTGAATTGACATGATCTCTAATTAAAAATTTAAGAATATGCTCTAGTAAAATTGACTTTATTCCCATTATTTCAACAATTCCCTAAAAAAATTTACATAAAAATCGTTAGCTGAACCAGATTCTAGTGGATTCAAACAGAAAAATCTATTCAGATGAATCAACGAGCCCCAGAAATATCTTTTTCTATATATAGTGTATCATGTATAAGCAACAATGGAAAGAATCTATCTAAAACATGAAAACAGGAGCATTCTACAAAAAGAATTAAAATCGCTTCAAAAACATTTCATGTAAAAAATGTACCTAAATCTAGCGACTCTTTCACTCTTAAAAACTCTAACACTTTCATTCTCAGATCACTCTGTCTTTAAATCTTAATTTAGAGAAATTTCGAGACTAGAACATTGAGAATTTTATACATTAAGGAGTTACACCACTCTGACGCTCGAAAAAATAAGCATAAAAATAAACTTTTTTTTTTGACTCGGCCATTAAAAATATGAATTATTCTTTATTTTACGTATCCATATAATAGATTTATAAACAATTGCCAATATTGAAAAAAAAAAAAAATATTAAAAATGGCGGAGATATATGAGTCGCTCAATGGGACCCTCTTTTTAAAATCCTTGCTGACGGTGTACATGATTTCTCTGTCCAGCATTGTCCGAAAAACACAAAAAAATAATTTTTTTCAGAAGTAGGGAACAAATTAAAAAAATTTTTTTTGGAGAACAGCGGTTTAAGTTTAAAAAATGTATTACTTTTGAATACAGAACCCAATCGAAAAATACGTCACGCTTTAGGTAATATTACAAAAAATAAGGGGTGTAACTTTCAGCCAAATCGGTTCAATATATTGTGAGATATCGTGTTCCCCAAATTGAAAAAAGTAATTTCGAGAAAAACGTGAAAGAGAAAAGAAAGTTCTACGTTAACGCCTTAAAAGCAAAATTTTTTTTTAATCTGCGACCGTACATAAGTTTTTCGGCTGCATTTGCGATGTCCTTCGTTACCTAAGTTACTGTTAGTTTAATCTTTCCAAAGGAATTATATTATTGTTAAAGATAGATAGATACGTAACGGTTCGAACGCTACCTGAGTTTCGGGTCGGCTCCCTGACGCGCTGCGCTCACTTCTAATTGCTATAACTGCGGTAATAATTTGAATTTTGGAATGTTTCAACGCTTAAAATATTCTTAAAAGTACAAACAATTTATTCATTGTAGAAAACCAAAAAAAAAAAAATATTTTTGGAAAATTTCATGGTTGTAACATATTGACGGAAAATATTTTTTAAATGTAATTTTTCTTACTGATATACAGAGGGATTTAAATCTGTAAATACATTTGTATAATACAAATAAAGTTTGCGATTGTACTTCTTTTCTGTTCAGATAACACGCGCGTCCTCTGTCGCCTCCAATCAAATTGGATGAAGCTCCCATCTTCTGTCTATACACTTGAATCTACATCTAAGATCCAAACTGGTCCTACGTCGAGTTTATTGTGTGCCAAGATAGTGTACTTGAGATAGTAACCAACCTGACGGGAGTTGCGGCGACGGCATCTGGTTACGTGCCTGCGAAATCAAACTAACCGAATAAATCAAATAATTTAATTAATCTTGGAGCATTATACTCGGCCAGAAGACGCTCCTTTCGTGTGCGAAACAAAGGCGCGTGGGTGGCGGCTGACACTATCCGCTGGGGTGAGGGTAGGGGGGCCGATAGTGACAGCGGGGACCCGAGGACGAGGAAGGGTTCTGCGGGCCGGGACGTGGGCACGGGGACGAATTACGCCCCGAGCAGAATTCCTTCAACCATGCAAAGGACCATTATATTTGAATATTCCCGGCCGAACGCAAACAAACAAGGACACCACCAGCGAACTCGCCCGGATTATGGCGCTCGTATTTATCCATGCAAGGACCAGGGCCAGATATCTTTCGAATTTTAGCGAGGAGTCTTCGCTCGGGCGGGCAGACGGTGACGTGTCCTGGGGAGGAGCATCACACATCGAAAAGGGCCGCCGCCCGAACGCCCGGCTGTGTCCCCTGTGTCGGTCTTCTCGGTCCGGGGACGAGGAAGCAGGGCTCCAAAATATATTTAATTGCCTTCCAGCGCTTAAACAACGAAACTAAATTTACCAATTTAGCGCTAGAAACTTTAAAGCCGGCCTGGAGTGGGAATGGAACGCTCCCGGGCGAGCGACCCAGGACCCACATGTCGGAGGCGAATATACATGCATAGTATATGCGTATAGTAGATGTAACAACACAGGCCCGGCAGAGGATATATATCTCCGGTGCGTTTATCATTCCTCCTTTGTCCTTTGGTCTTGAGAAACATTCCTGGTTGGGAGCGATTTGCTTTGGTCCTTTATTTGATTATTTTCCATTAATTATACATACATGCGTAGCTGTGTGCCGGGACACGGAGTCCTGAAAAACGGACGACAGCAGCACACCGAGCGGCGAATGAACCGCACATGCGGTACCTTGGAACTTGCGATCTTTGCGCGCCGGCAGGCGGATGGGGCAGAGCGCCCCATACCCTCGGAGCTGCTAGAGAACAAGGCGATATGTGTGTACGCAGCATAACTGTAAATACACACGCTTATGGCGAGTTGGCATATGGCTGCGTCCTGATTATCCGGCGGCTTTGCATATAAGCACAAAACAGGACGTCATCCGCCGTACCGCACCGAACACTTTCCGGGGGGGGATGAGGAATTAAATGGTGAGGTGTGTGGATTTGGCTGTAGGGCGAAGGGTGCGTTCCGCATATCGCTGGGACTGGGACCAGGACTGGGACCGGGACTGGGACCGGGATCGGGACCGGAGTCGGGAGTTAGCTGGGACCCTTGCGGATGTTCTCATTTCTCTTCTTGAAATATGTAAATCTGGATTCTGGAGCCGTGCCTCGGCCGCTCTAGTTTATGCCTAAGTGGGTACGCGTATTTCGATTTAAACTTTAATGCTGTGAGGTCCATGCATGACGAGAGCGTAAATCAAAGACGACCATCTTTCATGGGGCCCCATGAAATTAGAGAGTGGTTTTGTTGCCTTAATCGCCGGGACTATCACGGAGTTGATTAGGGGCTTGATTGAATGCTGATAAGGCTTCCTTCTTCCGCTCGACTGCTGGGCCCCGCTCAGTGAAGGTAAGTCTCATAACTTAAAACTATCTGTCCGTTGGCTGAAAGCCGAATCCGCCCGCATTCGCTGTGGATGAGCATGAATTTATTATGCGATATTAATTAAAACCCTTTCGCCTTCCATCCACATTAAATTACACTCAATCGCGAGGCACAAAGTTTCTTTCATACCATAAAATCTTGGAAGCTGCTTTATAAATTAACGTCACTGAAGAAAATATTAACTTCTTCTCTCCACTATGAGCTGATATACACTTTATTAAAAATCAACCATATTATACCTACAAAAACTCATTTTTTTCTATTTCGGAATATTTTCTAACATTTTCTGTATTACGTCACACCAAATATTAGAAATTTGTTCACACTCTCACTTTTATAGTAATATAGTATATTTATGATAAATATTACGTGTGACTGCAATGCAATAATTAAAATATTAGACACTATAGCTGAGAAAGTAAAACTTAATTAAAGTATGACTTCTAAAACGTGGTATAAAAAGGACAATAAAAAAATTGTCATGCCTTATACCCTAGACACACGACGCGGAAGAATGATCATTGATTCAATTACGTAATAGATTCAATGATCATACGTACTTTGGGGTGACATACGGTAATTACGAATTTCTTGCAATTCGATTTGATAGTTGTCAGATTGGTGCTAGTTGTGTGACATTTAAAATGGAATCATCTTTTATTTTAGATAATTTAGATATGTTAATGTAAATAAACCATCATAAAAGGAAATCCAGAAAGTTTAAACTACTCGCGCTTCAAAGCGTAAAACGTGCTGAAGAAATGTGCGTTTTCCACATTCTAATTTTCTTCTTCTCATCCTTTTTATCGATCTATGATAAATCGAGATTTAAACATTTGATTTTAAATCATGTAATCAACATTTACCTTCCAAAATTAATTCTTTCACTCACAAAACATAAACAAATGAAGGAACTTGACAGGTATTATGAAGTGACAGCTGGAAAATTATCCGATTTTCCAAGTTTTTCCAATGCCACTGAAGGCGCTCTAGTCGGAAAGTAGGAATGATCATTCGTACTAAATGAGCTTGGGTAGACATAATTTGTGCAATGACGATAGAAATGATCATTGCTTCTATAATGTGATGACACATGGCCTATTCAATGATCATTCCTGCTCAAATTATCATTGATATGTCCTGTCTGTCTGCGGTATTAGCTTTTGAGTTAATTCTATTTTATCGATCGAATTTAAGGAATATATATTATAAATATCTATTTCTCAAAAAATGTGTAAAGCAATATTCAAATTAAAATCAACATATATAAAAATAAGCTTCCTGAAACCTGAAAAAAATAGTTCGTTAGTCAAGTGAAAATCATATCTAATAAAATCTCATATATTAATGTACCTGCCTCCAAAGAGTCAAACAATTAAAAATGAATTCTTAGGAAGCAATCAGAACAAAGTTGTAGGTAGCAAATTCCCCTTCTGATCATTCGCAACTGCTAATTTAGTCTTAAGAACATATTTCGATTTTTTTCCAAGCTGGTGATATACGCTCCAGAGATTTACCTGGGTTAAATAAAACGCGGGATTCGAGTGGCGGTTACGTCCGTTGCCTTAAAACTCGATCGGAAATATTGTAACGACTTTTAATTCGGAATGATTTCGTTGGTTGCTACATTTTTACCACCGGTCAAAACAAGATTTCCAAGACTTCCAGTGAAAGGTAGCACAGAACAGGACCTAGAAGTCCGGCGGATGCGATAAGAAACTCGCTCGGCTTCTTATCCCACCGGAGAATAAGTCCGAGCCTGAGAGAGGGGTCCGGTTGTGTAATTTCACACAAAATTTATTTCCGTAAGAGTTTTCATATGGACAATTTACTGCGTACAAATTTCAATTTAATCGAGTCCAATCGAAAGGGTCAAATCCTACCTGAGGAGGTCCGCCAAAATCCCGTCTCGGCCGCAGGGTCAAGGCGGGGCGCTGACCACACACGTAAACATTGACCTTTGCCAGCGCTGACCAGGGGTTCCTCAAGAGAAGGATTGCTTACCTGCGAAGTCCTTCTGTTTGATTAATTTTTATTATTATTGTCGTACCACCTCATGCTTGGCCACTTCGACGGGCCGAACCCTTTCAGTGGCGCCCTGATTGGATACATGTGCTGGCCGTTTTTTTTTTTCTTTCGCGACGCTCCTCTTTCGCGCTGGACATCTTAAGTGTCCCGGCTTACAAGCAATAAAAACTTGTCCTGCGACAGCGCCGAGCACTTTTCAATTGCATGTTACCATTTTAATTTCGATGTCCATTCGTATGCTAATCGGGTGACCCTCTGGGAAATGGCCACTGGCCAGTTTGTATTAAATTGTAACTTGACAGGGACAATCAAAAGTGGCCGGTCGAGGGTCAACGTGCCCGGGTCAAAATGACCCGCTTCGTCCCGGGGCGGTCATAGTGCACGGGGGCATAAAGGAACTGCAGCCGGGGTCAGAGCAGCCCGTGATTTAGTGGCCCAGTCTCTCTCCAGGTAGCTTAGGGCTGCTCTTCTGATGATGGTTTCATATGCGGAAACCCTTTTTAATTAAATTAAATTTAGGCCCTGTCCAGTGGGAACTGAACTGCCGCCGCTCTGACGGAGGGTCAGTTCAGTGCATTGCAATCAGGGGATCTCGATTTTGTGAAATGAGTTTGACATGCCGTAAATTTAATGAAAACGTCAAATAACTGCCGTAATGGCTTGTTTTCGCCATAAATTACTGGAGAGGTCCGGCCGTCGGGCAGAGCGTTTCTGACCCTTGTTCCAGTTATGGTTATTTTCTAGGTTAAAACTTTCGTAACGGTAATTGCCTCCTATTAATTTTGTCAGCTTCAGATTGGGCAATAAACCGACATTTCCTGGAACATACCGAGAAATGTGTAGCCATGTAATTGCTCCTAAAAATTTTAGTTTGATATTTAGGATTCCTCAAATGCGAAGAATGAGACACTTCACGGAATATTTTAGCTAATAACGTTTAATATAAACGAGAATTTCTACGTTTCCTTACATGTTTGGCCTCTATACTTATCAGGAGATAAATGATTCGCTCTAAATGAAGTTAAATCAAACAGAAATTTATAATATTACTTTCTACTATAGCCATTAACTAAAGCATGAGTCGGTTTGTTTGAGTAGCATGCAATATTTTGCTTTCCATTACGATTCTATGGCGATTTTAAAAAGAAAACACATTTTTGTAATTTGTGAATTGTCAGTAAGTAAGAGAAGAAAATAATAAATTTATACAAGTATACTAGAAAAAATTCGCACTTATTGGCTTATAGTTTTGAAGAAATTTCAACAAATTGAAATCCCCAAAATGTGCTTAAAATACATAAAATTATTTATAATTATCCTGTACTATATAAATTTTAAATACATACATGAGCTGCTTTGAATCCATTTTTTGATATTTTCTGATTTTTTGACATAAGTTTTGAAATAAAAACTAAATTATTCGTCTTACTTCTATATTTTTTTAAAAGAAGAATAAGATGATTATAAATGTACTATTATAATAATTGTACCAATGAAAACTTTACTTTTACTTCTGCTATTTAGAATTATTCAAGAAATAGATTTGGAACGAACACCAGTTTTTAATAATTAGTGCTGTCAAACCCAAGCAGCATTAAATTCACGAGATTGCCAGATTTCTTAAAAGCTTTAACAAAATCTAAGTCCTAAAGTTTTTAAGATGTTGCCTTTACCCCAATAAATACATAAGTTTGATTTGCATATCCTGTACATATCTTATTTTGTAGTAGAGCCTACATTTTGAACAAAGATATACTTTTCTGATCAAATTAATAAACAAGAAGTTTTAAAAATTAATGTATTAAAAAAGATGAATGTTCTTAATTTTTGTTGATTGATGATTTAATTAGACTGACTTCTGACCGAATCACATGTAAGTCATATAAACGGAAAGGTAAAGGGGTCTTAAAAATTCCTAACTTTCCTTCTCAGAATCATGTTTTTCCATGAGGATTTACATTTGATTTTAGATCTCCTGACTCTTTAATAATTTTTCTGCATGTAATATTTGAAGGTCTTACTTTTATGAATCTTTTTCACAACCATTACTATTATTGCATTTAACAAAAAAATAAAATGCCTTAACAAAAAAAAACCAATGCTATGTTATGATACCTTTCAGTTCTAGAATTATACAAAAAATTGTAATTTTACTATTATTATTAGTTTACTATGTAATGGCAAAAAACAAAGCATAAAAACTTTAAAACCGTCGGTAAATCGCATTGCATTACAAAAGTACGACGAAAAATACCAAAAATATCGTTTAAAACCTGAAAAATACCAAAGATGGTACTTTAAATTCCCTTTAAAAGCGGAGATCCACACATAAATATGATTTAAAAGAATTATCTAAGTCAATACTAAAATTAGAGCTTGAGCATCCTACATATTCTTATCTAAATCTTTCTTCTATTATATAAGATTCTTATTTCGTATCAGATACGAGTAAAAGATTAACTGAAAGTTTATTTTTTTTTTCATTTCAATTGGCGAGGGAAAATTCCGAAGAAAAGGACGAAATTAAGTGCTTCACACTTCATTAAACGCAGGAAGAGAAAGAAATCACCATAAGTTATTAAGCCTAAATCATCTCGGGTAACAATTCAGCCTCATTGGGGCAGTGGCTGCACACATACGTGCCATATTCATTTCACATATCACCGAGGTGACACATCTCAGCCTCATTGAAATTGAAACGATGGCGAGGCGATCGTCTTCGAAAGGTCCTGGCGCAAACAACTGTCATTCGTGTTATTGTTTGCACGTCAGTAAGTTGCATGTCATGTCATCCCATTGTAGAAAGCCCTTTCACTTTCTTAAGGGATGAAAGAATTCCGTTCGTCCTTTAATGCATTCGAACTGGGCGAAAGAGTCCAATTTCTCTGGCAGGAGTTTTGTACCAGTTTTTCTCGAACAATTCAAGCGGAAGAAATGTTTTCACAGATGTCTGAAAATTTCACGGGGAACCACGAAAATTCAAATCACATTAAAGAAAAACACAATTCATTCAACTGAAATAAGAAAATTAGGGATTAATCGTTTGTACATTTCTCAATATAAAAAAAAAAAGTAAATTAAAAATATTCCTAATCTTGTCTTATTACTTTAGAAATAATTAATTTTTTTAACTAATACAAATACATTTAATTAAGTATATATTACGGGTATGAAATTGAATGTATACACTAAGTAAAATAATAGACGTAGAATTAACAAAACTGGCTTAGTTTATTTTTTGATCAAAAAAGAAGTTCGGACAACCATAAAGACTAGTTCTTTCAACAAAGCCTTTTTTCTATCTAGTTCACAATGGAACAAAAATAAATTAATTTTGATTTGGATTTTTAAATTAATTATAACAACATTACTGGTTAATATTTTTTTAATTTTCTGCAATATACAATATCTAACAAAGTACTTTTCTAAAACTGATGTGCGAACTTATATGATATCGAAGAATAGTGTTAGAATGAAACCGCGTTGTATAAGTATAAAAAGTTAGTACTCAAACGCAAAGTTGTTCGATTCGATCTTTACCTACGGTTAAGATACTGAAAATACTTAAATAGACCTATTTAAATCTACAGGAACTACTTCTACTTTTAAACCCAGATTAAACCTAAATATTTGGTACTTTTGTATTCTTCACAAACTTGGTAACCTCTAGTGATTCTATACAAGTGAAAATTCCATATTTTTAATATTTAACATATACTAATTAACTTCTACAGATTCTATATATTAGAAGAAGGGAGAACAAATAGGATTTAATGAGTTTTTGTAATATGTTTAGGTTTAGAGAAGGCGTTAATTATAAATTTTAAACGCTTAAACAACTACTGCAGTGTCTATTTTTCCGGTAACCGACTATTCGAGGTTTTATGGAGAGGTTATTTTCATATAGAAAATAAATGATATTTATGTCCTTTAAATTCTAAAAAGTAAAATCTCTAGGTTTTGAAAAGTAGCAAAAGTTTGACTCGGGTGTACAATAGATAATACAAGTTGAGTACACAAAATATTTCCACCAAAAATACAACTTTTTACTTTTTCAATTCAAAATAAACTCTTTCAGGACTCACTTTCCGTAAAGCATTACATTTTAAGTATTCAATACTCACTACTACGAAATATTTATTCGGGGTAGCATTTAAAGCTTGCTTTAGATATATAGTGTAGATCATGTATCAATGTTGTCAAGATAGACCTTCAGGGTCTTTTTTGACTCCTTCTCAAATTTTAGGCTATGCATAACGATGAACAAAATCATCAACAATCTGAGCCCCTTTGATTGATGTAGATGTAGATGTAGATGTAGATTGTTGTGGCTGTCCGAAGACACACTTAGGCCATTACAGGCCCATTGTGATACCACTTTTTTGTAACCAGGGTTTCTCGTGGGAATCGAACCCACAACCTCTAGCGTCCTGCTGGCTCGCAGTAAACACGTCGCGTTACCAACCGGGCTATTGAGGCCCCCGCCCCTTTGATTACTTGTATTATCAGTTTTGAAATACTAACGCCCGTTACTAACTTTTAACTATTAGAAAATAGTGTAATTCTTAGAGTTGAAGCCCTTGCTAAAACATTTGTGCTGTTAATAAAGAGTTTTTTACTTACTTACTTATTGTGTAATTGTATACTATACTTCTTGAGCATTGCCAGAGTTTGCTATTTGTTTTAACAACTAAAGCAAAGTTCACACTAGAGGTTGCTGGTTCAAAAATTTACAATTTATTTCTTTCGTAGTGGAGAATGGGCTTTTTTATGCTGCGTAAAATTATTGGTTCAGTTTTGTACTATTAATTGGTCTGACAAAATAAGTTTTTTCTGTCTTTGTCTTCGTTTTTTTCTTGCGATAAGAATTTATCTATTGAAACAGGTCTGTTTTAGTTTTTTATATATTGTTATTAATGTCCTTTATCTGAATTTCAATAGTACTTTTAAATAATTTGATAATTTACAATAACAAAATCGTAAAAGATTCTTTACATCAACTGCGAACAAAGCCTAAGGTTTTTTCGGGAAAAACTGCAGAAAGGAAAACAAATCAAATCCCCGAGCATCCCGGATTTCCCGGGGGAGAGAGCCAAGCCGAGGAGGAAGCGGTCGGGGGTGCCAAATTAACCAGTTACTTCGTATGTGACAGAAATTTATTCATGGCAGGGCTATTTAGCATCGAGTGTTCCGTCGATAATGCCCCTCGCCCCGGCCGTAATTTGACACCCAAAGAATTGAAGATGGCAAAATAGCAGCGCTCCTCGGCGCGGCGCACCAACAATGGGGGAAGAAAATTGTTTTGGGACGGCAAATTAGTCCGAAACTTATTTCCATCCCAGCACCCCGCCCGAGTATCCTCTAATATCATGTGTAGTGTGTAGGGAGCACCACTTGTCAGTAATGATCACTCACATCGAGCTCCAGACCCCGCGCCCCCGCGCACACATATTACCCGGGTGCCGGCAGCTCTCACGTCCAAGATGGAAATATAAATGTCCGCTTAGAAGTCTCCGGCGGGCGGGGGAGGAATACGAGCCGAAATGCAAGAAGCAGGAGCAGAGGGGCCTATGCGGCAGGGCTTCGCTGCCGTAAGGTGTTCGGGCCTCTCAAAAAGTTTGCGGCCGGGCACTTCGAGGGCGGGAGGGGCGGAAGTAAGTGAAGTGGCGATGGCGAGGCTCCCGGCTCCCGACTCCCAGCGCCGGGGATGAGGCGAACAAATTCTCCTCATTGTGCGTACATTAGGCTATCGATCGGTCAGCACGAGCACACCTTCATCCCGGCGACAGGACAGGAGACCAGGAGCACTCACACACCCGCACGGCACAGGCAGGTGGGTCCCGTCCCCCTCCTGCTTCCAAGCAGAAGATGTCCTTCCCACCCCTCTCCAGGCTCTTCTTCTTTTTCCCATTTTAAATTAGTAAAAAGGTTGCCAAAAAATCTGTCGAGTGGGCAAGTGTAACAAAAGGGTTTCTATTTGTAGGACAGAATTGCGCAAAGTAAGCTTTTCAAAAGGATCGAGTATAACAATTAATAGTAATTAAAGTACCTTCGGCCTCGTTCCACCGCTGCAGCTAAGACTGCTATTAATTTGGCCCTATTCCGGAGTCGTCTTACTTTCGCCACAACAGGCTAAGATATATCAGCGCTCACATGCTTAGACAATGAAGGTCTTATCATGCAAAACGACACCACTATAGGGTCTTAATATTTTATCCTCGATTTTTAAAGAAGAACATGCAATATTTTAAATAAAGACCTATATAAATTTAAGAAATATTTAAAGAACTCATTAGTTCTTATCAGTGACTATTGCCTTAAAACATTAAAGGTTGTAATACAAAAAATGCTGTTTTTCTTAATCAGTTACAAGTATCAAAAGAAAATATACAATTTTTCCAATTATAGAAAAAACATGCGTTTTTGTTACTACAAAGGAGAATAGGCAAAAATGTATGGCGCCTGGTACCCGCTCCAACACCTAGGATTTTTATATGACAGGAAAGCTATTACATATATATACACTATTATGTATGGCGCTTGCCTCGATTTGTTGTCCATTCGGAGATAATCGACTTCGAACTTTTTATTCTGTCAGTTGTTACTGATGTCGAATTAACTGTTTGAGAGGTAGTTTGAGGTTTGAGGGTAGTCGATACGGTTGCGAATATGCTGTATTAAATAGTAATAAGCTAAATAATCGCTCTTAATGACTACCCTTAAAAGTGGTACCTTTTATTGAACACAGCCACATTTGGGATTATTATTAATGAAAAATGAAGAAAACCCATTTTAAGAGTTAAGTGCGAGTGTTTAGTGTAAGTGTTTAGTGTTTAGCCCGTGTGGACAGGCACTGTTAAGTGCGAGTGAGAAGTGTTAAGTGCTTAGTAGCAAATAGAAGCGCGTTCTATTTCACTGTTAAGTAGCCGCTCCCTTCCCCTTCCCCTCGATCGCCCGCTCAGTCCGATATGCGTATTTATTTAGATATTACGCAATATGGTTAACGTAACTGTTTATATTTATAACGTCCCTAATCAATTCACGAACTTTCAGGTGCACTTGCTCATCCATGTTTACACTTGAAATGTACTGAACGCCTGAGCTGTACTAAGCAGTGTCACTAATCGATATTGGACACCTACTTAACGCTTAACACTTAACAGGTCTACTAAACACTTAACACCTGCACTAATCACTTGTCAGATGTGTAAACCAGGCCTTAGTTTAAGCACATAAAAATATACTAAAATAACAAAGTTATATTTTTCTACATATTCATAACGCGATATCTCCAAGCGGACTATGAATTAGTGAAAGTGGCCATAGTAAAAATGTTTTTTGTATGGTTAAGACTTATTCAACGATTACAATAATTATTGCTGTTGGAGGGTAGTACCAAAATGAGCTTAGTTTAAGTACATAAGTGTAATAAAAATGTACTAAAATAAAATAACAAAATATTTTTTTTACATTTTCATAACCCAATATCTCCGGACGGACTATGAATTCGTGAAAGTGGCCATAGTAAATATTGTTTGTATAGTTAAGACCTATTCAACGATATAAAAATTATTGCGGGTGGTACCAAAATGCCCATTCTCCTTTCTATAGGAAAACCACACCAACTTTAAACTATCATTTTTAAGCGAATTATCATGGTTAACTAGCCTTAATTCGAATATTTAATATAATGAGACTTAGGTGCTTTGATTGTATGAACTATAATTATTAATCATTTAAACGTAGATTATCGGCTTTTTACAAAAATTAACCCATGGAGGGGATACTTGTTTCGAACTGTGTCCCTCCATTCCTCCAAACGCTTATAACTCCGTTTCTAATTATCGTAGACAATTTTTCAAAGTAAAATTCAGACGATTAAGATAGTTTTTTCATATTTATCTTTATTCTACGTTGAGTTACAATTGGAAAAGTAAAAATCGTAAAAAAGTTAATTTTATTCCCTTTCTGGTTTGGGAACTTAGTTCCTAGAATCCCCTCCAGGGGTTAAACAATGTCGTTATTTTCATTTTCGACATGCCTTGCCTTAGTTCATCAATTTTAGATTTAATAAAATTCTCGAAAACCATTTTGACTATAGAATTTGACTTATTTTAACAAATACCACGTGTTTTTCTGTATAACGAGCATCATACGCTTGAAAAAGTAAAGGATGAGGATCACCGTCCATAGTACTTATTCTATAATTAATTAATTCTTTAATAAGATATCAAAGATTATATATTTTAATGCAAGAATAAAGTATGGAAGTATAAAAATTCCAATATCCACCGAAACAAATGCTTGTGTTTACTTATACGATACCTATGCATTATCTAATTATTTTAATGATTATGTCAGCTTATTGCTCATCAATTCAATTTATACTTTTGAAAATGATACCAAAACCGTGATCCAGTTTCACTTTGTCAAATTTGATCAGAATACTTTTTTGTGTATGTTACTTTGTTCTACTATAACTTTTTATCAGTTCATAAATTTCGATGCAATTCGCGCTATGATAGTTGTGTTTTTCTCACCTATCTGGCTCAGGGTCTGGATCAGGCAAATTTCAATGGAATATGATCTACCGAAATGCACAAAAACAATTGTAACCTAACAGACAAAGTTATAATTCTAGAAAGATGTGGTTTGATTTTGATGAATATATAATTATAAAGTTTTCTTTTCGTTTTTTAATTAAAAGCAAGTTAAATTTGAGGGTTTGAAAGTTTGAAGGGCTAAAATAGCGCAAACAATTGGATTGAGTACGTAGAGTTTTAATCAATCCAAACCATAAAGACGCTTTCCCAAGAAATATTTCCTTTACTGAAGGAAGGTCCCAACAAATCGCATGTAATTCTGAGGAAATTAGAACACGCTCCGTGCAAATTGCGATGCACTTTTTCCGCCATCCAGCGCAAGGGGTGTTCTGCCCTCCTGCTTTCTTCCGCCCCGCACGCCGCTGCAATCTGAAATTGCTTTCATTGGCGGCGGGACTCCTGTAATTTATGTGCTCATTGATTAGCGCCGTGACATTGCGCGCCTGTTGCTTGAGAAATTTACGGCGCCTTAGAAAGTTTCCCCTAATCAGATTCCTTCACATGATCGGGAATTGCACCCGTCCGGATCGGGGTCCGGGTCCAGGTCCTGATTTCACCCAGTTCCGCTCCCTCCAAGGAGCTGCTTCCCGTGCATTTCGTCGGACACAATGGCGGCGCAGGGGCGAGCGCACATTAATTTCACTTTCACGTCGCCTTGTTTCGAACTCACCTCCCATCTGGTGCTGGGACAATTCCCGGTAATTTAAGGTGACTTTTATTATTCATATTTTCAGGGTTTAATTGAAATCCGCCGATAAATTATTGGAAACCCACTTTCTTCCGGACTTATCGAGCGCCGGTCGTAGTTGTTTGCTATTCCTGGCAGCTCTGCGAGAAAGTTTCGTTCCGAGTCGGGCCCCGGAAATGAGATGTTCGAATTTATATGGCCGGCCAGGAGACCGGGAGTCGGGATTGCTGCTGCTGCTGCTGCCAACTGGAAAGTGATCCCGTGCCCGGCGCTTTGATGTGTCGAATCCTTAATGGTGGGCAGGAGCCGCCTTCCTGCTCCCCGTTTGATCTTTACGATTTTTTCGTATTTTACGAGATGCGAAATGCCAAATTGATTAAGCCATCTGCAGCTCTTTCTCTTTTGCCGGCCTCACAATAGGGGAAAATAATCGTCGAAGTAGTTTTTTTCTTATCTTAGGACCTCTTTTTCGGGAAGCTACACACAGTAAAAAATATTTCTCTAAAACAACAACATTCGGTAACTGCAAAATTCCCTATAGTTTAGGTTTATTCGTTTTGTGTTGCAAATAATTCCATAATATTCAAGGGAATGTTCACATAGATATAATGTATATTTTGACACGAATCCTGTTATGTTAGCTCTTTATGCCATGCTTATTGTAGCAATATTTAAAATTATAAATACTATAAATCGACCCTGTTTCGAATTAAATAACAAATTAATATAATACCTACAGCTATGACAATTTTATAAAGAAACACGTTTTACATAAAAAAAATAAAATATTGTATATCTTTATACAACCACAATAAATTTTTTTAAACATTTTAGTAATGGAGAAAGACATGTCACACAAAAACCTAATTTAACTAAAAAATATAATATTTTTACTTTGTTTCTTTATCAGTATGTACACAGTACGTGTGGGCTGTGGGGCCGCCTTGCCGTACATTTTTGCTATTGACGTTTGTATTTGAATGTTGTCAGTGTACTCAAAATATGGGATAGTAAACAGATTTCGTAATAGATTATCTATGATTTATATAAAAAAACGTATATTTTTATATAATTCGAAAGGAATATTTCCCTATGACTTAATAAAATTCAATAATTTACATATTTTAATGAAGTTTTTCCCATTGTTTTGTGGAAATTTTGTAAAATTACATTGTTATTATGTAGAAATCGTGAGTAATTTTGGTTATTTTTTAATTACTAGAAAATGGGGACTTTTGTGCTAAGTTTAGCTATTGTAAAAGCAATGGGAACAACATTAAATCAGTAATTTTCAAATATGATTTGACGCCAATGATGAAAATTATTAATTTAACTACGTTAACTATATTAAACTCCTTTTGTACCTAAATGAAAGAGTTATTAGCGATCCTATCCATACTTAATTATGCCTGTTATTTCGCTATTAATTATAATAATAGAAGCAATTGTAATCTAAAAAGACTTTCAGGTTTTGCTATTGTTCTTAAATATCGTTATCGGTTGTTTTTCTTGTTTCTCCTGGAACTTCTGCACGATTACTTGCAAAAAGTGTATCGTTCCCAGGTAGAAAATCCACTGAATTGAATAGATACGGTGATTAGGGCACTGAACCTCGAACAGCTCTAAGTATTCATGGAGATTTTGTGTGCCTCGGGCGTGCTTGAAGCAACAACACGCACAAAACGCAGGCTTTGCTCCAGAAGACTGCATAATGAAAAACGCTCTGCCAGGGAAGCAATTTCCTCGCCGAGCCAGCAACAATGAAGGAAGAATTATTGCGAACGTCATCTGGCACCCATCTCACTTTGGCGGAGTGATCTTGAGGAAATCAAAAGGGAGACCGCTTCACGTGATCTATGAGCCGCCCTACCACAGGGCTTCCTTCGGGATCGTAACGGAAACAATTCGGGGTGAAACTCATTTACGACCCTCGCGAGGAGCCCGGCATCTAGGTACATAAGAGAAATAAGATACATAAGACGATCGCACATAGGAAAGCCGTCTTAAGATCCCTTCGCAGAATAACTGACACGAAGGTCGAGCATATTAATCACGCCGAAGGGCTTTCTCAGCGCGGAAAAGCCTCGCTCGGCCGTGTACATAAGGAAGTTGGATTGCATTTCATTTCGCATATTTTTTGCTCGAGTGTTGCTCCTGTCACGTTGCATTCCTGTCATCCTGCGAGGACGAGGAGCTGATCTGTGTGTGCCCAGCCGCAGGGAAAATTGATGATCCTCCAGGACAGCAGTGTGGAACTGAGCCGCTCGATATAAATTAGGGCAATCCATTACTTCGGCCGTGAGTGGAATGCTCGTGTAATGATCGTAATGCACGGAGGCTGCACAATCATTGGTCCAGGGTCCTTTGTGCGAACGAAATCAGCCGGGGTTTGATCTCTACTCTTGATTAGGATTTATGTGCTCTCTGCATCACCAAACCAACCGCTTTGATTGATGAAGGACAAAATCTTCTAGGAGCCAAACCCCTTTTGTAATATGTAGGTACCTAAGTAATGCTGCAAAAACACATGTTCATATACAGCACACAATTTAAAGACCCTAAAAACTGTATGATTACAATTAATTGTAAATTTATTACATTCAAAGATACCATTAGTGATCAAAAGGTCCGTCGCAGTCAAACTTTACCTATTATTATAGAGCCACCTTCTAGAAACTTATTGACATAAGTTAGATTATGTTAGTCACTTAATAATTAATTTTAAGAGCAAAATTTCAATATTTTATCTTTTCCTTGTTCATAACCCACTTCTAATTTGTCGGTCTTAGAACAAAACGTGGAACTAGCTATTTCTTTTACCTTTTCATACAAAATTATTAGTGATTTTTATATCCCAAAATTTTTAATATCGTTATTTTTGAATATACCGCCAAAATCCCGAAGATGACAGAAGCTTCTCTTGACGTCCTTGTCATTTATTCATTGTTCTAGGAAAGTGCATGTTCCACTGGTATTTTCGGGGTTTTATTACGATTTAAATGTAAATAACATTTGATTCAATATTTAAACATCGTGCCTTAATACAGCATCACAAAAAGAACGTATTTAGTTATTTTAAAATTATGAAGAACATGATATCAAAAGTACAGGGTGACAAATAGAAAGTTGCCTAAACTAATCATTCATAATTTTTAAAATGAGTTCAGAGGAAAATTAAAAATACGTATAAATTCAGTAAAGATGTCATTTTTATTTGAAATTAGTTCCAGTTGAATCAGCATTTTTGACAGATACTTATTGAGATTTAAAAAATCAATAAATTCGGCCAGGGAATAACTATTTACGTAAATGCTTGAAAACATTATTAATAATTTCTTTTAATTCTTACCTTCGGAGGGTGTTTTGGCTGACTACATTTTTATTTCCAAACTTGGTATGAGAGACCTTCATATGCTATCAGTATAGTTTTTACCTCTAGAATAAAATCACTCGATTTGTCTTCGCTTGTTGAGTTGGTTACTCATTTTAAAGTACACGTATTTCTGTTTATGACGTCTCAACAGAAACTGACAACACTCTAGTATATAACAATGGGAGCCTAACCTTCTACAACGTATTAGAGGGGAAAAGACATAGGTATACTTTAGGCAACTTCCCATTTGTCACTCTGTACATTACTCTCAAAACTATTGCAACTATTCATGGATCTTAAAAAGCCGCGTCCAAAATGGCGGATGCTTATACCATCAGCGCGTTCATTTAAAAACGTCATTAAAGGAACTGTCAAATCGGGAAACGTTCTTCGATATGACACTCGTTTCCTTAATCATTGTGACGTCTCCAGAATGATTAGTTTTTGTTATAAAACCTTAATAAACTCAAAAAATTACATGTTTTTAATTTCTTATAACTTAGCACATACCTACCTAAATATTGCATTCACTCAAATTTTAAAAATGTCCTTTCATGAGGATAATTAGCGACTTGTTCCTGTTATATTACTCTTACTCTAACAATTTTTAGTTTTTAGCTTGTTCCTTTTAAATAATGTTTAATGACTAGTGTTGGAATGATTTTAGTTATTTTTAAAGGTATAACATGAAATCATTTTCGCCAAAAAGTCAAATTTGAAATTCGCTAGCTTCGTGATTTTGTGTCACATACCACATAACTAACTGTAAATAGACAGTTAAAACTAACAATCATTTTGAGTCTTGAAAAAATTAATCCAGAAATGCTGTTTATTCAGCGCTCTTTTAAATTTTACTTCAGACATTTACTAATCTAGAATTATTCAGTCTAGAGCACGTTTAGTTCAAGTTTAAAGAAATTGCATAGAGTAAATTGTATTTCTTTTTAAGTTAATATTTATACCAGTAAAGACTTTAGAATCTTAGTATTGGATATCAAAAAATCGACTTCAAATTGCCATTTCTCGAAAGTATGATAAATTTAAAAGTAAAGGCTGTAAAAATCCAAATAAAATGATTAATATATACAACGAAGAATCCCATTCCATGAACACACGCTTTCCAACCAATTTTCTCTGGGATTATTATTTAAAACTGAAAATTCTTCCACTAGATTTGTGTTTTCGCTCTCATAAAAATTTTGCTGGTTCCATAACCCTTCTCAAGGAAGGACATCTTCGGAACGAAATATTTGGTAATTATGTCATCAAATATTCTATGTATATTGTTTCCGGATATCTCACAGGAAAATCTTCTCTGGTGGTAAGGGAAAACTTCCATATTGCTGCCGATCTAAGTAAACAAATCGGCCATTGCTCTTCCAACGAAACTCTTAGGGCAGACAGAAATCTGCAAGAGCTCAAAATAAGCTTGCTTTCAATGGCATGTTCGCATACTGAAGAGATTTAGGTAGGAAGTACGAAAGGCAAAAGTGTTTTCAAGCTTTCATCGATAGCTCGCCCTTATGCCTTCTTGTATGCTATTGGTAGAGTAGGGCAACATTAAAAAAATGTATTGTATTATGCCACACACCTATAAAACTGCAAAATATTAAATGTAAAACACAATGGGAAATTTTTACTGGAGACCGCATATCCATAAAGCCATATATCCTGAAAAAAACTCATAATGCATTCTTCGTAGTCTGCAGCTACTTAAGGCTAATTCCCAAAATAATGAACTGAACAAATCGATTACCCACGTAGACAGATTCGAAAAGCACCTAAACGCCGACAATAAAAGGACCAAAGCCCTTCTTCGAATCGCTTGCGAGTCCAAGGAGCAGCCGAGACCTCCGCGGAGCGCTCTTCGTCATCTTAAGTCATAATAACAGCGGATTATAGCCCCACTGCGGTTTCTAATTGTGTCTGAGGAGAGAACGGGGGAAGGGAACCTTCCCCGAAATCCCTCGGGACAGCAGCAAACATATCATTCATAGTGAACGACTGCTGCAACACACTATCCACACACGCATATCCTATGCACTGAAAGAACTTCTTCCTGGTTCGCATCTTTCTCATTTAAATTTTTAATCCTCGTCCTGCGTGCAAAGTTGCATTTTTCCTGCGGATTTTTCTAAGATTGCACCAAAAAATTCCCCCATTCAGTCGAAATCAGGAATAAGAAAAAAAAATGCGCCATGTGCCGTCAGCCTCTGATCTGGTTCCCATTCACATGGGATCAATAGCGCTCAGATTTTAGTAGACTAAAGGAGATTTCCACGCATCTTAGAGGCTTTTCCGATCATAATTTATTTAAATCTCCTGAGCAAATATTTATTTCATTGGTTAAAGGGCACATTCCTGGGGACAATCACGTCCACGCACACAGAATTAAAGGATTTAAGTCGGTTAAGGGTTGAAATTTTTGTTCTTCAGCATAAGTTGAAAATTCAGTCGAACGTTAGTTTTCAAAAGAATAGTGTTTGCATTAAATTATGGTATTAAATAAACTAGTAATAAGAAAATTTTCAATTCATAAGTGTATGTATAAATTATCGAACCTTTTTAGATAACTTTAGCTCTGAAGTAATCAGTACAGCACATTAATTACATTAATATATCTAAAAGAGATTAAGAAACGCACCTAACAAATAAAACTGATTTAGCTATCTTTTAGATGATGAATTCTATCTTTAACAACGTTTCTGCAACATTCGTCTTTCGAATAGCATTGTAATTGAATAACTATAATTATATCTAAATTCGAATGTGTAACATCCAAAAGCATAACAACTGGTGAAATTAACAATTTATATAATGCACATACTTTTGAACTGGCTGTTTATTGTCTATATAAATTGAAACGTGAATTGAATTCGCTTTTATTGGTTATTGGAGCTAGAAAAGAAGACTAGAGTAGAATAAAGACAACTACTAAGACTAACATCATACCATACAAAATAAAAGGATTTAACTGAAAGAAGTTGTACATTGTTGCAAGGTTCTATAATAAATTGAAAGTTAAAATTAAAAGTGATTATAATAGATTCGTGTTTTAGTAAAAGGTTTTAAATTATGCCAGTACCAACTTTTAGCCCAGTTCGATGAGGAATGAACAATATCACGAAAATAAACTTCTTCTTTTAGTAAATTTAAAAGTTATATCAAAAATTTAAAACAGGACCTTACAATTTTTTAATCATGCCCTTCTCTGTATATCACTTTCAAAGATTTAGAAACTTTCTTACAGATACTATACATATACAGTGCTGTGCAAAACATTTGCAACTAAAACCCCAATTTTCTATATCTTACTACAACAAACCTTAAATTCTTAAAAACAAAAAAGCTAATATAGTATTTTATTCTTTATTATATCTAATTTAAGAATATTAAAAAACTAAAGGTAACTATTCAATAAAAAAGGAGAAATATTCGTTTTTTCACACTAAGATACAAAACTGACTGTGCAAAACATTTGCAACTCCTTGACATTAACAATGTTGGCGACTTTAAATATATATTATCATTAATATTTGGTTGAATAGCCTTTATTTACAATAACTGCTGCACATCTTCGTGGCATAGAATTAAATAGCGACTTAATATGTAAAGAAGTTACATATATCATTCCAAGCCTTTTTTATACCATTAAAGAGTTCGTCACGGTTGTTGTAAAATTGACCCCTCATATTCTTCTTAACCAGTTGCCATAGCTTTTCTATGGGGTTGAGATCTGGGGACTGTGCGAGCCATTTCAAAACTTCAATGTTTTGCTGCGAAAACCAAGCCTGAAGAAGTCTAGAGGTGTGCTTGGGATCATTGTCCTGTTCGAAGCGCCAGCGCAGGGGCATTACTTCCTCTGCGTAAGGGAGCATAACATTTTCCATAATGTTTTTGTAGTCCTCCGCTTTCATTATCCGTGGTATTTCATAAAGAGGTCCCATGCCCTGAGCTGATAAACACCCCCAGACCATTGTATTACCACTTCCATGCTTCACAGTTACCACAGTTTATCGCGGATTTAGTCGTTTGTTCGTCGGTCGTCCTACTTTTTGCCCTCCCTCTAGCCCCGCTAAGTTAAACTTAAAGTTAAACACTCATCCGAAAAAAGGACAGTTCTCCATTTTTCTAGGGGCCATTCTGAATGACTTCGAGCAAAGACAAGTCGAGCTCAGCCATTTTTTTTTCTCGGAAAGTAGTGGCTTTTTCGCTGGCCTGTAGCTCTTAAGATCGATTTCTATGGCTCGTCTTCTTACTGTCGAAGGATCCACATCCAGGTTTTATTCGTTTTTTACCTAAGTATCTTGAACTGAGGAAAAGCCGAGATTTACTTAAAATTTAAATTCTACGATCCTCAGCCTTTGTCGTTTTCCTTGGTCTACCACCCTTTATGAATATTTTCAATACTCCCAGTCTTTTTAAAACTGCTTATAATTCTGGATATGGTGGATTTAGCTATTTTATTCGGTTCTTTATTTCGTTGTAAAATTAATTACTCCCATTTTACGAACTTTTAGTTTAATTGCGTTTAAAGGAAAAAAAATATTTTAATAATACGCTTCCTCGCATGGACCTGACCGACAGACTAGATTATATGCCCTGCAGTAGTTGGATCGGAATAGAAAATTATTATTATTATTTTTTATTAACTATATATGGAATAGAAAATAACAGTTAACTAACAAAGTCCTGCCAATTTATTCCGAGAAAAGTATTTGTTGATATATGAAGTTGCAAATGTTTTGCACAGGCAAAATTGTTACGTTGAATAAAAAACTGTATATTGCTCCCTTATTATGGGATATTACATTCTGCTATTGTTATATCTGGAAACTAGACATAATAAAGAATAATGCACTGTAAAACTTTTTTTGGTATCAGTGGTTTAGGAAATTTTATAATAATCTGTAAGAAACTATGATTTTAGTTGCAAATGTTTTGCACAGCACTGTACCTACCTAAATAGTTCAGTGATTTCACTATTTATAATAAGCTATACAATTTTACAAGGTATAATAACGAATTACGAAAACATGAGAACGGAAGAGGATATCTTTCTAGGGCTAGATACAATGGCGGATTAAAATGTTGAAGGCCCCAAGGCAAAAATTTTCGTGGGCCACTGGCTTTCTAAATTAGAATGTTGAAAATAACACAACGTTTATTAAAATCAATATTCTGAATTTTAATATAATTAAAGAAATATAAAAGATACACGGCCATCGGCTGGATTCTTTTTAAAAATGCTCTGTAATAAATATTTCAATTTGTTCGTTTATTGAAAAGAGTAAAAACTTTCCGATTAGTTATGGATTATGATTTCATTTAAAAGGTTGCTTCGGCTGGCTTAGCAGTAGCCCATACTGTCAACCTAATTTTTAAATACATTTTTGATGGTTTGGAGCCCTATTTCACGAATAAATCTTTTCATTTCGTACCGCAGAGATATGATATTGTGTTTTTGTCCATTTTTTGAGAGTGTAAGAGCTGCCTGTGTCAAATTAAAATTTAATTTGAAAAGAAACCAAGAGATAGCCCACCCTTTACTATTGATTAAACTTATATTTTATATCATATTAAATAATAAATTAAATTGTGTATTTGTAAAAAAGTTCATCATAAAAGAATAAATTGCTGATAAGACAAGCACGCATTTGTGCTTTAAATTAACATCACTGCATGCAAACTATTATAGTTTGTAGCTTTTGGCAAACTTATTTATCCCAAAACCAGGCCTTATTTTCTACAAGGTAATAGGAAGTATTAAGAATAGTATCGAAATAAGAATAGTAGTATATCTAAACAAGTGCAATTAAAAGATAATAGGATATTTTGTAATGATAATACTTTTTTCGACATATTTTACAAAATATACATACCTAAACTTTCCTAATTTTCGTATGACGTACTTTCAACGGATACAATTTGTGACATTTTTGCCCCAATTACTCGCGTCCGTGTTCGGGCTCCGCTGTGTGGGTAATTCGCGATAGAAAAATCGTGTTGTCGTCGTCGTCGTCGTCGTCGTCGTCCACCACAAGCTCCGACGGCCGGCGAAGATGCTGGGGCGCTGGAAAAGAGACTTCCTTGTGGCAATCAGCGAGGGGTTAGGGCAGGTAGGGCCCTGTCGTGCTACGAACATTTCTCTTAATGGATTTTTTCTTTCGATTAAAATTCCTCCGGGAGAGGATACCGGGATGATGGTGAATTTCATCGCCCCTTTTTAGCGGGGCTGCTTTTTTCCTCCCTTCTGCCCTTTTATTTTTTCTAATTAAAGGGTTGTCTGCGCGGTATTCGTTTGAGAAGATAAATATTTCTGTCTATTAAGAGGGATGAGGAAATTCAAGACTTTTCCCTTTCGGGCGTTTTTCTCTCAGCTCTGTTGTTGGCCCTGTTCCCTCATGAACATTTTTTTCTTTTTTACACTTTTTCCTATAATAAGGCGAAATATCATGCCAAATTTCTGACCGGACCCCTTTCGTGTTTGTATCACTTTCACTAGAAATTGAAATCAAAAATTGATTTTAAAGGAAAATCAGCGAGTTTGGGGGCGGAACGGCTCGTTGTGTTGGTACTACTCTGGGTAGTGTAGTTTTACAGATTTTTTTCTTCTGCCCTTTTCACTTTCTTGTTTTTAATTCCTTTTCGGGGAGAATGGGCGCTGGATGGCACCAAGGGTCGCCATGATTGAATGGTTGAAACAAGTGAAGCGAATATTATTTAACAACCCCGTCACCTTTGATCCGCTCTTTTTTTATTTTGGCCCCCGAGAAAGGTACGCGAAACATTAAAAAGTTCTCATCTTACGGATTTTAATGGAGTTAGGAGTTAGTTTCTTCAGGGATTTTCTATCTTTGAAATAACCTGGCATTGTTTTTTCGCTTGGTCGCAAGGTCCCTCCATTTGTTGATGCGTTGTCATGCAGAAACTTAACATTAAAAGTTTATAACTTTTTGCTATAAATCGAATTTTATGTAAAATATACAGGCAAGTTTCTTTATAAACCATCTTAAATATATTATATAATTGAAGAAAAGTTTGTAGAAGCTTTTGGTACTAGTTTACTATTAAATAAATCTGTTGATTCAATTTGACATTATAAAACATGTATTGCTATAAAAACATATAAACTTATAATTCCAGATACCCTAAAAAAATAAAATTTTTATATGTGAGGCATCTTATTATTGACGACAAAGGGATTTCTTAAAAAAGTATTCTAGTTTTTAAGTAAGTCTATGTTCAGTTCTAAATTTAGTAATAACTACTAAATTTCACGTTCTATTTATTTTGAACACAGAAAAAATGCCATTTTTGCCCTATCTTTTTCGTCTCAAAAGTTTTACGAGATGAACATTTTTTCCGAATTCATAATCGGATAAAACTTATTTAGGGTAAAAATAAAAAATTTTTTAATAATGCAATTATTTCTTTAGAACATGTTTTTTCAAAGGCCTTACAAAATTCAAAATTTTCATTCAATGCTTACACAACCCTGGTTAACTTTGAAGCTCTGGAAAACTCTTAGCTTAAAGTTAGGAGAAAATCCTACACGGGTTTATGTCTTTGCTTTAAAAAAGTGCTGAAAGCATTTTCATGCATAAACCAAGCACTAGAAGAAATTCCCGGTTTGAAAACCTGCTGAGAAAAACTTTTTTATAAACCCTATAATTGTGAAAGTTGCTTACAGTCGCCCGTGAAACATACTTTTAAAAATGATAATCCCAGATTTGGAAAAATCATTATTACCACAATTACCATTACTGCAATAGTATTATAATTTAAAGCAAGCCACGAGTAATAAGTTTTTGTAATGTGACCTATTCAGCTTAAGAAAGGCAATAGCTGAATTAACCAGGCGAAATCGCTGAATAGCTATTTTTTTTCAAATCAAATATCTGCTTTATAGGGACGATCACGAAATTTGTGGTGTTTATCTAATCGACTATTACTGAATATATTTAAATGCAAAGCTATGACATTCCATAGGTGTAAAGATCGAATAGTTTGGGACTACAAGATTCAGAATATCTTTATAACAATAAAGACGGAATTCAAGAATCTGGGATTTTGAATTTACTTTAGTTTGCTAGGCGTTCAAAATATTCGGTTTTAAAGGAAATACTACGGAGTTTCGTAAACCTGCAACTTTAACACGTTGACTGCCGCGTCACCCAGACTCGGGTGACACGTAATAGCTGAATAAGTGGCTGAATAAAACTCGGCACTCAAAGGGTTAATGCTACTTTCTATACCTATGCTCTGATCGATTTTAGAATACTCCTCAGCGATATGATCCCCATATTATTCTACAAATATTTATTTATTTATTGAATGACATTCCATCTTATGATAGCAGACGTTTGTTGCTGAGTTTGCGTGAATTAAATAAAAGACGCATCTGTAATCAAGTTCTTTTTATCAGAGACATCTTAACGTCTCACATGAGTCTGATTGGGATTTAGGTCTCTTCTTTGAACTTTATACTACTTTATAATATAATTATGGTAGCTTTGATGTTTTAAATCATTCTATTGGAATTCTGTAAGGGATTTCTATCAATGTGTAATCACTTACAATTTGAGGATTTGAATTCCAACTTCTAAGAACTGATTCCCAAAGAAAACTCTAAATCTTTAATTTTCTCACTTCTTTACAAGGATTTTTACCACAGCGCCGTAGAAACAACTCAATATTTCTTGGATTACTTCTGAATATCTACGTCTTCTTGCTTTTACCTATAGCACAAGTTATTACAATTAAGAAATACCTAGAGAAAAACCAATTCGAACATTCAGACACAACTAAATAAATATTAAGTACCATGAGATAATGAAATTTAAATTAATCACTACATATTACATTCAGAATCTTTAATTTCAAATTAATCAAATATATTATTGAGTTTAAATAAAGCTGAAGGAAATTTCATAACTCTTTCCTTATCTTCGCAATTTCAATGTAATTCTTTAATTTACTATATGTAAAGAATTATGTTTTTAGATTCCCAAATCAAGTCTTAGTAATTCAATTCCTCAAATAGTAATTGATTATATGTTGACAGAAATTCCTTTGTTTCCAAATATTTTCTAAATTCCTTTTTTGAATAGAAAAAAACGAAATTACAAACACAATTTCTTATAATGGAATCGACGAATAATACAAGTCCATTGCTAAATAGTTGAAACTAACAATTGCAATTCCTCCTAATGGAATTGGAAACCTTTTTAAGTCCAGTACTATGGATTTAAACATATTAATTACAAATTAAGATCCCAGGGAATTGAAACTGAATTCTTGACTCTTAATTAAACAAATAGGCATATTAAATTAGGTGTCCGCAACTAAATCACCCCTAAAATGATAAATATCAGATCCGAATAACTATTAAGAAAAAACGCTCATGAATTTTACAACAAACCAAAAATCTTAAAGAAACTTGAATGGCCAAAGAGGGAAAAAGGGTAGGATTAATAAAACGAAACAATTTTTAATTTTATGCTTTTTTTCTCTGTATATATTAAATTACTATCAATAATTATCGTCAAAAAGATACAAAAATTGCGTGAAGTGCGCTCGCACCTCTGTTCCTCTTTTCCAGTTTTCCAGACAATTTTCTCAACATGGCCCAGTTTTACAGTGAATTATCATTCGCTCAGTTTACAAAAGTCGCTGCTTCACAGAGTTACCATTATAATTTATTTATGATATAAATCTTAAAATTAATTAAGTTCCTCACTATGTACACGATCCTTTCTGAGAACATACAAAAGCTGAGTTGCATTACGGTTGGCATACGAGTAGTGTTTCCTTGTTTTTACTTTTCTCTCTATTGCTACATCCTTTTTTCTGGTTCTGCCTGTTTCGTCGGCTTAATCGACTAATCCGTACGATTCGGCGGTAGTTAGCTATTATTTTGGCGAAATCGGCTATCCTAATCCCCTGCTTTTAGTGTTGTGTGAAAAAAGTCACTTAAGTCTTACTGCTTATTGTGTGTATGGAGTTTCCGTGGTCTTCGGCGTTGGCCGTTAAAAAAGATCGATTGCTCTTGGTTCCTGCGTACAAAAAAGGCTTCTACATTTTTCACCGGATGATTGGAAGATTGCTCCTGTGGTCTGATTGGCTCCTTACAAAAAGGTTATTATCATTGGACTTGCTTACAACATACGACTTATGCTCTTAGCGCTCCTACTCTCAACGGTATTAGTTATAAATGTAAGAAATTCCCTTAGTTTACGATAAGTTACGTTATGTTCTCTTAATTTCGTAGTCATATTTACGTGTTACCTATGCTCCTTCGTATATCTTATTATCTCTTATCAGTTACAAAAGCACCAACTTAGTTCTTATTTTTTCGCGTTTCTTTACGAGGATTCTTGCGGCGTTTTATAACTTCTCTTGCCTATATTTATCGATTGTTGACACAGGGTGTAGCCAAAAAATCAGTTAAATGTGTATCACTTGAAGCATAAGATGTGAGAAGCGAAATGGTATGGCTGAATAAATTGCTCATATATTTTAAAAATAAATAACTTTCCTATTTTTTCACTTATTCGCTTTATTACACTTCGAGATATTAAAATAATTTCATTGAATTTGTGGTACTGACTTTAAAAAAAATAGTTCTTACTATACGTATGAATATGAAAAATCAAAAATATCATTGGATTGTATTAATTTAAATCTTGCAAATAATTGCAAAAATAAACGCCGGTCACTGCAAAACTAATTGAATCAAATGCAATCTTTTTGCTTTGCTTTCTGGTCGTCGAATTAAGAATGCATCAACAATGCACATTTAACTGATCGCACCCTTATTAAAATTCTGAAAACAGTCGGTATTTTCTGTAAGTTACCAGTTCAAACAAATTAAAAATAACTAAGAAGAACTCCATCAAAATTTCATCAAACTTTCTTCAATAGAATAACTTCAATTCTCAAACTCCGACAATTACCATTAAGATTTTTAGTTTGGTTTTCGATTTACTAGTATGTCCCCAATATATTTTGTTTTTGTGAAATTTAAAAAGTTCACTTGTAAAACTATAACAGGTCTCTAGATTTCAATTACAAAAACAGAAGAACATAAAATAAGGTGTTAAATTTGATGTAAATGTGTATCAATTTCAGTTTTGTATTCAATAAATAAATATCTTCGCCGTGGAAGAAAAATCTAACTAGAAAAATAATAGAGCTAATTTTTACAACTCTTGAGAAACCTAATTTCTTAATGTCTTAGACTAGAATGGCGAAGTGTTCATAGTATAAGTTTTCAAGTATATATATTATTACTTTACTTACAATATTAACTTATAAGAGAAACAGAATTTAAGGACTGATTTCGAATATGATAATTATTAAAATCTGTAGAAAAGATAAAAATCAAAATACAATTCTGTGGACCCACTGCAGGAGTGTATAATAATTTTAGAACAGTGCTTGAAAGTCGTTAAATAGCGACATTTAGAAATTGAGATTCGAATTTTATTATCCTGAAAGTAATTGAAATATATAATATTAATATAAAAACGGTGGTAACTTTAGAGCATTCCGAGAGTTTTCATTAAATGAATTTGTCTACATTCAAATAATATTAAAAAAAAAAAAAAAAATGTAAATTTTTTAGAACAACGCATTTCTGCCGCGAGTCAGTTTTTCAATAAATTTTGTATATTTTTTCTACCTAAAATGAGGAGAAAAATTCTATTCCGACTGTTTTCCTCATGCTCGGCCTAATTTATTCTTAAAATTCTTCATAAAAATTCCCTTACGTTTACATTTCTTAACTTTTTTTTTGGCAGTTTCACTTTCATAAGTTAAAAATTCGTTATCAGGTCGTAATTCAACGCCTATGTCCATTTTGAGAAATAAGCCAGCTTCACCGGTGCGTTTCTATCGAGAGCCTATGGCACCTAACCTTAATTAAAAATTACATACAATGAAAATTCGAGAAAAATAAAATAGTAAACTTAATAAAACAAATAAACTATAAACAAGGTGCGGTACCGAGCGACGTCTTTGAAGCTGTACTCCCCCCAGAAGTGGATCGGAGCCCGAGAAATGGCTAGTGACAGCTTCCTCAGACACTCGGACGCAGAACGTACTTCTACTAGAAGTTTAAGCAGATCACATTCATATGATATTTACATGGAGGCGCCGACGGACGTCTTACTCTAACAAGCTAGCCATGGAAGCTAGGCGAGGTCGTCTCGTTTACACCCTGTGAGTGAGCTGGGTCGACTCGCTTCGCTTTGGTGGCGGCGGCGGAGGTCTCTTCTTGATGGGAACAATTACGGGTTGTGGTGCTGCGGTCGCGTAGGTCTCCATTCCCATGTCAGGACTGTTCACGTTCTCGTAGAGCGCCACTTCGCCGGTTGAAGAGCCGTAGTGCTCTTGCACCCAATTGCTTACGTTGGCCGTTTCCCGATAGTAATGCGAGGAGTGGTCGATGCCGAACTCCTCCGAGAAGTCCCGGAACCCCAACACCTCGTGGGGCGTGGTGGCCGGCTCCAGCTTGCACTTCTGGGCGACTTGCCACTTCTTTCGCATGACCCGCTGCAGGTCCTTGAGGAAGTCTCTAGGTGGATTCGAGGCGGAGTCTGTAAGACGTTTCGGTGATGTCATAGCCGTCGAGAGGCGTGTCGCTTCGGCCCGTGGTGGCGGAGCTGGCGCTATCGACTCCCTCGAAGATGTGGACGAAGTTCGACGAGGTGAAGATTGCTGCACCTGATCCTCAAAGTAGACCTTTCGTCGAAGCAAAACTGGCGAGTCGGCGAAGGAGACGCTTTTTGTAGGGCCAGGATTGCTGCTTCCCTGTTTTATAGGTGTGCCCCCATTGTAGGCGGGAGGCGATTTATACGGGGGCGCTTTCAGCGCAGAAGGCTTCATTGTCTTTGAGGTCACAGGCGGCAGTTCTTTCTTCTCACTCGGCGGAGGTGCTGGCATCGTTTGGCTGTACAGTGATTTTTGTGCCTCCTTTGGCGGCGCTTCAGGAACTAGCTGACGAGTTGTCACTGGTAAGAAGACTGGCTTCACTTCGGGCGGGGGTGGCGGCAGACTCACGAGCGAGATCTGGGACCCATTCAAATCGGTCATCAGTTCATTGGGTGGCGGCGGCGGAGGCAGCGAGTCCAGGGAGAATGTCGATCCAGTCAGGGTTGCGTCGATGTCGTCCGGTGGCGGGGGCAGGGAAAATGTCGAGTCCGTCATACTCGGAGGCATTTGCTCCAGGGGGCTGATTAGTGGGCTCGGATTGCCCTGGATCAGGGGCGTTCCCGGAGTGCTGGGGGTCGGCGTTGGCGTTGACGCATTGGACGAATTCATACTTTCGACGGAGCCCCTGTTTGCCGGCTGCCGGCGCTTCAGGGTTCCGCTGTTGTTGCTCTCCTCGCTTCTTCTGCGACTATGTCTTCTAGTTAGGGTTCCGCCCCGTTCCGGTGACGTAGGACTGGTTGCCTCACCGACCGTAGTCTCGCCCACCTCCTTCAGCTGTCGGGTCATCGAGGTCAGCGGCAAATTCGGTTTCATGGAGGGCTTTCTTTTGATTGTGCCCGTCGTGAACTCGGAGTCGAAGCCGTTGTTGTCGTCCGAGAGACACCCACTCGAGCTAGAACTGGAGGCGCGCGACAAGCGCCCGTTGGAAGCCGACGGAGGAACATTCAGGTTGCTGTTGCATTGTGAAGGAACTGACGATATTATGCTGCCGATGGAGCCGCTCCGAGCCGACGAGAACTTGTCCAACTCCTCCCTAGTCAAATCCTCGATCAGGGCCTTGTGGTTGTCGAACAGGTGCTTCCCGTACTTGGCCACGCGAATGGCGGTCACCCACTTCTCGAGCGTTTCCGCGTCCTCGGCACATAGCATCTTGAGGGTGCGACACGACTTGGCCGTGTCGGGGTCCTTTGGAGACCGGAGTGCGAACGTGTACTCGGTCGGCGCCTTGTGCTTCTTTTTCCACCCGATTCCCTTGTAGACCTCGTGGCCGGTGAAGAGGGCGAAGCACATCAAGTCGCGCGGGGAGCGGGTCTTCTCCTTCGGGAAGTAGTAGAGGCCGGAGGCGCGCAGAACGAAGTGGTACCGCTTCCAACCCTTCTTCGAGTCGCTCTTCATGTAGAGCGGCCCGTCCATCGTTATCTGGCCGTTGGTCGTAAAAAACTCGTCCAGCAGCATGGCTCTGGTGTGCTCGTCGTGGTCGCTGCCTGGGGCCATTTGCGTCCCGGGCAGGAACTTCTCGGGCGTGTTGAAGAGGGCCACTTTATCCGACCGCTGGAGGAACAGGACGCGGTTCTTCGAGTCTGGGCTCCACAGCATTAGGTTGTCCACCAACAGCTCGTGGTCCTCGAAGAGACGTTCTAAAAATATAAAAAGTTACATTACTATTATATCTTGAAATAAATATATTCAAGAAGATATAATTCTGGGACCAGGTAAGCAATATGGAATTGAAAAATTCCACTAAGTAGATCTTGGATTCCCAAGAAATACCTACAGGCAAATGTGGAATCGTTTTCGAAAAACTCTACTTTCTGTTAACTTTGGAAAAATAGTATAACATCAGATAAACATTTCTAAAATTCGCAGAGTTACGCTTTTAGAAGTAATTTAAACGAGCTTGCAATTTCTTGAATGTAATTAATTATAATTATATTTTTTTTAAATTTCTTTCATTTTATATGAAATGATTTGTTGCTGTGATAAAAATCCCTAAGCGGAAAACTACTATCTTTATAGCAAAATCTTCAGATCACTCGTATAATGAACTATGAAATTAAAAATTGCCCCTTAACTCTTTAGATGAGTGTGTCCTTTTTCCGAGTCTAGTAGAGTTCTGGTACGAAATTAGACTCTAAATCTCCTGATTGTGCAGTGCCGTTTTGGGTAAATTGAAATAAGCAAGCGATTCGGCAGTCCCAGAAAGTGGCGATAAAACTTTTCCCCGTTCAGAGACCGGACAAAGTGTGCCGAGTGATTCTTCCACGACAAATAGAGAGGAAGTTTGCACAGTGGCGCTAATTACGGAAGCTAATTACGAAACTTTTGTTAGCTGCAAACGCCCAAGGGCCGGAATGTTGGCCTGTTTGGGGTTCATAATTAAACAGGGCTTGCCGGGGCATTTGTAGAGGCTTCCAAAGCTAACGCCACCTAGTTCCTATAAATGAGCAATTCCCTGCTAAAATTGGCACGACCCTCGTTTGCGTGGATATCTCATGGGCTCGCAACCGAAAGCGTTGTAGGGTAGGCTTTTATGGCTGAAAGTTTTATCGCGGTGTGAAGCGAACCAAATTTGGAAATGATTTCCCCGAAATTTACTACATCACACAATCTAAACGGGTACTTTGAGATCGCGCATTTCAGAAGTTGGAAAATTAATTGAATTGGTAGTGTTTAGTGGAGAGAAAATCTAATCTCCTTTCTGAGGGGAATCAAAGTTCTAAGATTATCTAAAATGCTCTACAAGCTTAATAGTAATTACAAATAAATTAATTCAGATGTTTTTGAGTATACTCTTAGTGCTTATATACGTACATATGTAGATGTATCACTAGTTACTTACATATGAATTTTACAATTACTTTATATGATTTTAAAGTTATGCAGTTTATATATCAATTAAACATTGTTTAAATACGTTTTAAAAATGAGTTTTTGCTATTCGGGGATTTCCCCTTGTACAGCATGGGCCCATCAGCTGGCTGCTTTTTAAAATTGCTATAAAATAAACACCGTTCAATTTATTTCAAAGTTTATTGCTTTATTGAAAATAGTTTTTTCTTGCAGCAAATTAGAAAATCATTTTCTTATTAATCAACCCAATTTTGATCGAGCCTTTAAATTACAACATTAGCTGCTTGTATGCATGTATGTCAATTTCTAGAAGCGTTTTTTCCGGTTTTTGGGTAATTTTAACACGTTGTTTTGGTTTTTTGCGATTTAAGAAAATTACAGAATGTATCACTAATTTTTCAAGATAGGAAAATTACCTTTTTAAACGCTTTTTTGTAGAAAATTTTTCCAGCGCATAAAACAAGACTTTACAGAATTTTTACTTTACACCTTTGAATTGTGAATGAGTATGCTAAATTCAAACAATTTTAGAAATCGATAAATTGTTCTTTCTGGTATCTATCAAATGTTTTAATCTATTTTTAACTCAAATTATGTGTTCCTGAGGGTAGGGGAGAGTGGGGGAAACACGAACGTGGGGTAATCCCGAATCCAATGGTTCTAATGTGTTAGAGAGAGATAGCCATATTTTACTTGCCGCCATTTCGGAGACCATGCCACCACCTGTGCCAGTCAACAACACGGGAGACGCGGACGCACGTACTTGTCAAGATATGCATTTTTCAATATTTTGCATGTTTTTGATGTAATTTTTTTGGTAAATTAAAGTTGGTGTTGCTTTATTTCTATCTACAATAGTAATTTAACTTTTACATAGTGGAATACTCACATATGAATCAGCTAAATGACAATGACGCAATCAGCAAAAGAAATATAACCTACATTTTTTTTTCCATTTTATTGTTTTCGATCCAGCGGGGTAAAGGCGAACACTCCATGTCGGGCAATCTCGAACGTAATTTTTTTGGTAAATTAAAGTTGGTGTTGCTTTATTTCTATCTACAATAGTAATTTAACTTTTACATAGTGGAATACTCACATATTAATCAGCTAAATGACAATGACGCAATCAGCAAAAGAAATATAACCTACATTTTTTTTTCCATTTTATTGTTTTCGATCCAGCGGGGTAAAGGCGAACACTCCATGTCGGGCAATCTCGAACGTTCGGCATTACCCCCCTCCCTTTTGTTGGTTCCGCGTTCATCTTTTTTTATTATTTTTTCAGATGCCTCATAATTACAAAAGAAAGACCAAAACAAAGTACAGTCTTGAAGATCTCAAAATCCCATTTTTTCATTATTGTCGTACATTTTGTATTCGTTGACTAACATATGTTCTATTCCTGAGCACTGATTTTTACCCACGATTTGGGTGCATTAATTAAAGTTTCTGTCAAGCTTGTTTTTCTGTTCACAGCGATTTACAATGATTGGAATGTATTTTTATTTTTTCTTCGATTTTTTGATTATCGGTTTTATTCAAAGTAATGCTCTTTTTAGAGGTATTTCGGACTGATAATTGATTTCCTGTTGGAGTTTGGGTTTTTGAATTGAATTTAAAGTTTAGAGAATTTCTTGGAAAAATGTATGGTAAAATTTTGATTGAAGGAAAATAAGGGAATTACAAACCTGACCCTGATATGACCTTCGAGGTCATGGTAAAGGTCATAGTTGGACGTAAAATTTTCCGCTCTTTCCATTTCCGTGGTCAAAAATAAGAGTTCCAATTTAAAAAAGTCAACTTGACCTTGAAATGACCTTCAAAGCCATGGTCAAGGTCAAATCTAAGGTCACCATTGAATAGCTGGGGAAAATTCCTAAAACTTTTGTCTACAACTTTTTGCTCCAAAATGCATTCCTCGAAAGTTATTTAGCCGTTTCCATACTTTTGGATCACCCTGTATAGATCCCCCGTTGAAGACTGGATTATGTGCTACGTGTGTAAAAAATGGGCTCGCGAGAATTGTACTGACGGACAGTCACCATCTTTGGGTTATAAATGTGATCACTGTCGTTATTAATGTTCATACATAATTACCCCACTTTGTGTTCGTGTTTACCCCACTAATGTCGAACACTAAGGGTTTTGTTTTTTTTTTCATATTGTCACAATTTATGAAAAATATAAAAATTGATTACGGAATTCGTTAGACAGATAAGTAAACTTTATAGTTAAACAATAAAAAAACTCTGTGATCAAATTCCACTGTTTTATTTAAGTTTTCCCTTAGGTGTTTGTGTTTCCCCCACTTTCCCCTACATTCAACATTGAATTCTGGATACATTTAATTTTCTTCTTAAGCGAAAAGTTCTAGTTACATTCCCAGGAAAATATCAGGTACTATCTGACTATTTGTATTATATATTGGACATTAAAAATCCGTAGTCTAATTATTTTTTAGCTATAGTTAAATTAATGCCAAAAGTCACAATGGATTTCGATACACAATCGATAATCGAAAAATTTCAATTATTTCAGATATGAATCAGTTTGCCAAGGTCTACAGGAAAATTGCCCGGTCAACAGCAGGCTTTGGGAAAATAAAAAATCACCGTGCCATGACAAAAATTGGAGGGAGAAAAGCAATCCATCAATCTGAGCCGGATCAGCGGACCTGTTGCAGGCATTCGCGGGCGACGCCAATTATCAGGTTCCTTTTTTTCTCCAGAAAATCTACATAATCGCGTTTGCATCAATCAAAACCGCAAAGAACAAAGGAACCTGCGACGCTGGGCTTAACTAGAACAATGGCAATTGCGGCTGATTGTAGGTAGCCTCCGCTAAGCCCCACTGGTGGGCAGCAATTATCCGGAAAATTTGTTGAATTATCAGTTCAAATTTCACATTTCCGGCGGGAATTGTGGACGAGGCGAATTATGCCAACGACGCCGGGTTCAATGGGGCTCTGCACTTTGCAGGAGGACGGGGCGGCGGAGGCGCATTCCACGGCACGTCTCTGATTGCATTTTAAATTCAAATGGATTTGGCTGGGACATTAAGTTCTAAGACCTTATCTTATCTACCGGGTAGCAGTAGCTACTTACCCATTTGCAGGTCGGTTAGATGCTCGACGAGGGCCCAGTGTGGCTCCATCTGCACGTGGTTCTTGTCGGCCAGCAGTCGGGTCACGTGGCCGCAGGTCATCCGCTCGTCGACGAGCAGCGACTTGGAGGCTCCGTCGGCTGAGAACGCCTTCACGAACAGCCGTCTTATGGACGCGTGCTCCAACTTCTGGAGGGCCAACTGGATCTTGGCCGCTTTTGCACTTTCTGCCGGCGTGAGATTTCCGCCTGCATTCTGATGATTCTTGAGGTGCTGCGCTGCACTCACTCCGCTGGAGGCGGACGATTCGCTCGAGAGAAGCGAGACTGTGTCGCTGAACGCGGAATCATTGTCTGGACTTTCAGTCCTTGGCTCGCGGAGCACCCCGTCAGATCCGGTGCCGCTCTCGGAGGAGGACGAAATGGTCGAGTTTGTGGCTCCCGAAACGGTTGAGTTGGACCTTCTGTGACTCCGTCCCTGGCGCAGGTCGGTGCTGCGCTGCTCGAGCAGGCTCAACTCGCCGAGGATCGCGTCCAACTCGGACTCGTGCGTCTCCTCGAGGTTCGCCATTGAAAATCGATAGGAGTTAGTTCGTTCGGAGGACGCTTGGCTTCTCGGGCGCAGGCGAGCGGTTATCTGAGTTGTTGCGTTGGGAGTGATCAGAGCAGCCGTTGATGGAATCTCTAATCCCTGTAAGAAAACGAAATGAAAAGACTTTATTACACAAACTTTCACACTCAAATATTGATATATTGATTTTAAAATAAAGGTTTGCAACAACTCTCCAACAAATTCTCAAAGTTAGATACAATTTTAGAGCTTCAGCCTAACTGCCCAATTTTATTCAGCCACTTATTCAGCTATTGCGTGCATTCAGAAAATTAGATCATTTAAAACATATTAAGAAATTGTGGAAATCAAAATTACGAGTGATATAAATGAGGTGTCGCCCAATTCATCTTATTTCAAGGGCTGTCAAGACTAGCTGAATCTTGTTTAAATTTTCCATGGTTTATTAAAAGCGCTTGTTACATATGTACACATTTTATTGATTAATTTATAGAGTGCGACGAGTTTCGCCCTATCTTAATACCTAATATGATTCGTAGGATTCATCCCACAATACTCTATCTAAAATTCTGGTGAATTAGTACAGAAAACAGCTAACGAATAATTCTAAACTTGTGTCGTTTGATGTGTAATTTATTCCCATAAAATAAGACTTTCAAATGGGAAATTCACCTTTCCTCTTTGCGGAATATTTCATGTGTCTTCATGGAAATTATTTTCATCAACTAATGAATTATTAAAACATAATTTAATGTGGTTTAGATATGTTGATGATATAGTTTGTATCTGGATGAGTTCAGAATGAAAATTAGATATTTTTAAAAACCCAATACTTACCAAATTAGATGGAACTTGGAAACAATGAAATCAACATTTTGAACTTGCCCTAAAAAACTAAAATTAACTAAATTACAGATTTGAGTTTAAGGCAGTGGTTTAGGTAATCGAAAATGGAAAATTTAATAAATTTGATGCCTTATCGGATTTTCGATACAATTAGAAATGGTAAAAGTACTAAAAGTAACTTTCATGTATTACTACTTTTCTCGTTTATTTCAACTTTAAAAAAATGTTCGTATAATTGAATTTCGCACCTAGTTTTTGTTGAAGTTTGTTAATTCATTGTTTGTTATTATGCGAATAAATAAATATTTTACAAACAAGCTCTGTTCTTGCACCTTAACAATCCCTTAACTAAGTCCTAGAAACTCTGTCATTAATTTCCTAAAAATGAACAAGATCTGGGGTGTGTATAAATGAATTTCGCTCACTGTAGCACGTGTAACTTAAATTTTAGAAATATAACCCAAACAGGTCCTTAGTTCTATTTATCCAATCGATTTTATCATCTTAATACAGTAAATCTGACTATAGAGAAAATTTAACTTTTAATATTTTCTTAGATCATAAACATAAAATAAATGAAAACAAGGAAATCAGTTTTATTGTACCAAGTGCCAAGTGTTTCGCACTTATTAAGCATCAATTATTACACCTCACGCTGTTTCTGTAATTTCAGTGAATTCCCTCGCATTTTATTCCGCACAGAATGTCCAAAACCACTCGAAAAATACCTGATTGCTTTCCTGGAAATCGCTGAAGCGAGAGAAAATCGCCCGAGGGAATAATTTATAGGCGCGGGGCGAGGCAGGGAGGAAGGTGGCATATATCATCATCACGGGCAAACAATTATCCTCCCGGTCCATCAAGCTGCGGCGGCTCCCGCATCCCTCTGTCGAGTGAGTGAGTGGGATTTCTCTTACTTTGTTTTCACTTTACTTCCGGTTTGCGGCACGTGGGGGAGCGGAAGCCAATTGGGCTTCACTAATCCTCGCCAGGACTCCTCTAGCCATCTGCAGCAACACCGCCGGGGAGTGAGGGTCCGGGCCACGTCTACTTTTCCTAGGCCCGTGTGTTCTGCAATCATCCCCATAACTTTCAGCGAACGCAACCGGGGAAATGACAAAAATAGAAGGTTATCGTCCTTTGGGAGAGTGCCCCCGCAGTGGGTCCTTGACTCGACTCATCCTCTGACGTGGCTGCCTAAAATTTCACTTTTTCGTTTCCTTTCGGAGCCTGCCCATCTTTCAGTTTCTCGGGGTGAACAAACTCAGCGAACACAACGAACGCACTTTGGGAGCAGCCTTTCTGCTGAATCCCGAATTCGGGGCTCGTAAGAGATGGGCGGGGATCCAGGCATCAGTGACTGCTGCGTGGGTGGAACCGAAATTCAGGAAAAAAAAAAATTGGGAAGAACTCGCAGTCATAGGCGGAAGGGATAGATAATGTTACTTTTATGCCTCGTGAAAAATTTGACGCATTTTGGTCCTGTGAAAGGGATAAAGGGTTTCAAATATCCTTTTTGTCTACTTTGGGTAAACCTTAGGGATTACCCCTGACATGATGGGATAAATTAAGTTTTTCTAGCTGCCCCCTTTGAAAATCTGATGAATGGACATTACATTCATATTATCTTTTTACGAATCATCAGCTTATTGAGGCGCTTTAGAATAAATATCCTTTAATTTAAGGCTATTTATCAATGGAAGGCTGTCAGTAAATGAAATCACGTTTAACAAACAAGATAGGGGTATAAAATGAGAAATCAGGAATCATATATAAAAGTAAATATTTATAAAAGAAACATGAAAATTAATTTAGTATTTTAACTCAATTAATTCAATTTCATATTTGATTATATCGTTTAAATCAATTCCTGTAGAATGCATAGTAATCCGCTTTGTAGTAATCACTTTAAATTCTCTGTTTCAGTTCTACAATTCAATTTTGAATTGTGAACTCACGATTGTTTCTGCTGCTGTTAGACAGATAGCGCCAACTTGTTGAAACCAGAGAACTTCGTTGTCGATACTTTTCAATCAATTCCATAAAAAGCTAGTTATGATGCTAATGTAACGAACAACAATGTTTTCATAAGTAAATAAATAATATTCAAAAAATACAGTGCAATTACGACTCCAGACGACAAACCATGACAAGTTATTATACTATAAATTACCAGCTTTATCAATATCATATTGAAGCTCTAAGTAAATCAACCCCTGTTACAAAATTACTTGTCTTTACCTTAAAACATTTAGCAAATATTTAATCAAACAAGATTTCGATCTGTTTAAAATAGCGATCTGTCTCATTGTGGGCGCATTGTAGAAAAATTTCTCGTGTTCTGCCGTGTTGAATGAGCATAAATCAAGAACGTGTCTTATCGCTTTGCAGCAGAGCTTGAAGACGAAAATATGGCCCTAAGCAGAGGTCTGGTGACAGAAACCACTCGCAGACTAAATGGCTATCCGAGTGGAATAATCTTCGGCGTAGAAATAGAAGCACGGCAGGGCTAGGGGGCGGCTGCGACTTCAACCTTTGCCAACCTGCTGAATGATTCGCCCCCCATCAAAGCTGAAAAGCTTATCACGCTCATTCCTGCGGCGGTATAATGCGCTATTACAGCGGCGACCTAAAGCCAGGCTCTGCTGGGTGTTGTCCCCAAAACGGGTTTCGCGCCGAGACGAGCCGAGGCAAAGGTCGGTTCCTCCCTTCTCTATGGCTAATGTCGCCAGGTCTTGTCAGCACCAATTTTGGGAAGGTTTCGTATTTTCATCCTTCGGGGGGTTTCCGCAGTAAATTTTTTATAGCACTCTTCCTCCTCACCTTAACCCGCAGCGCAGCGCTGACGACGAGATGGGAAGAGAACTCTTAAGACTTTTTGAAACTCAACTCGAGTGGAAGTCATCATGTAAAGCAATTTTTTCGTTCGTTCGCTCAAAGGGGAATTTGTTGGAGCAGTTAACTTGTCACTTCATCTCAAGTTGACGAGGTTTGAAGAATGAATGGAGCGTGTGTGCGTCGACGACAGTTCGAAGATAGCAAAAATCGGTAGGAAGTGATTTTTTATTATCGGTGGCTTTTAAAGGGAAATTTTACGATTTGGGATCGCCTGCAGCGATACGATACTAAAAGTGATAAATACGAGGTAAATGATCGTGTTGTGGAGTATCCAAATTTTGTTGCCTTTTCCATTTTCCTATTGATTACATTTTTATAGATATAGATAAAAAACCATCCAAAGCCCAACTAAGCTATAGAAAGTTTATCTGTAATTTTGATTTAAACATCTCTATTAAAAATCATAGAGTACTATAAATTAGCAGTCCATTTTTGATTTCAAAGCGAGAACCTGTGTAATGTTATTTAAATTTAAGTAATTCCACAGATAAGCACCTATAAAAATATCTCTCGAAATATTCCAAGTAATTTGGTTTAATTTATCCGATATGTTATCATAAATTCGATATTGTTTACTTTCTTTAACATTCTCAACACTAATTAATCTTAAATGACGACCATGTTTTGAATCTCATTTTGCCGGGTGAGAATAAAAAGTTTCTTTCTTTCTTTTACACACTCTGTATTTAGATAGAACCTTTTTATTTTCACTCGATGAAACGATTAGCCACAGACGACATCGTATGAAAAACGACATCCAGAATAGAGCCTTAATTTTGTTAACTTTTAACCCATTTTCAAGATAATAAAATGAAACAACGGCACCATTCTACATTTATAGTCCATGATAGTGACTTTGCCACTTGGATTTTTACATGATAAAGAACCTTTCGTTATGATTCTCTGTCTAAAAAGCAAACTTTTGCAGTGCCATAAAACGACATTATCACCGAATAAATTTATTTTATTTTAATCTAATTCTCGGAAACCCCAAAAACCCACACTTAGTATTTTTTCATGTGTAGAAAAATGCATTTGCACCGTCCAAAAAAAATTTATCTTAAAATTTCAATCTACACGCAAAAGCAAACCCATGAACTTGTGTCCAAAAATGGAATGACAGAGAAATTAGCTGATGGGAAAACCTTCTTTTGTGCGCAGAAAGGTTTGAAGGTAGTAATGTCTTGTGGTCAATTCATTTGAAGATTTCATTCTCGATGTGATCTTATCTGACACCGAAGCGCCAAGGGTTTTTCAGCCGCGACGAAGCAATTGAGGGTCTTCGTCTCTTTCGAAGAATGTTGGGGTTTAGTTTTTTCTTTAATTCTGTATTCAATTTTATTTCACTGTGGTGCGCACATAGGGAACGTTCCCTTTTTATGGTTCGGACATATTTTAAAAGAACAACAGCGGAACGCGCTGGCGCACAAAGTGAGCCGACGAAAAATTTATGACTCCCTTGAAGAAATAGCGAAGACGTTAAATAAACTCCAAGGCCTTATTAGGGGGAAGAATAAACAACTGAAAAATGTGGCCGCAACGTGTCGGTGAAGGCGTGGGAAAAAATGATGTCTTTTGTGTCATATTCATCGACACTATGAGGAAGTTCACGCCACTGCAGCTATGCACTGAGAAATTGATGCGATAACACTAACATTATCATGAGTTTCGGAAATATTTAGTACTATCAAATAAATTAAAATTAGACAGGGGATTATTTTTAAAATTTAAGTTAATTAACTTGTGTGGTATACTTAATTTTAAAGAATTTTTTTTAAAAATTACTATCGTTTTTAAATAAAAAATAAATTCTGTTTTAATCAAAGTATCGTCCATCATTCTCTATAACTTTTTGCCATCTTTCTGGCAACAAATGCATTCTTTCGATGCAATCCAATCTTCATATTCTTCATAAAAGCGCCTCCAATGTGCCTTTAATCGATTTCGCAAAATGTGACCGAACGTTGTTGTGCAAGAAAATCACCTTGTCGTGTTCAGGGGTGTAATAGTTTCACCAGGTTTTAACAGATCATAAAACAATGTCGACTGGATTCTTAAAATAATATTGTTTGTATGTATAGTATATACGACAGCCATTAAACTTCACTGTGTCGATGACGTCGAGTGTGAGCACAACACTCCATCTTGGACTTGCTCTCGATTTTCGACATGGACAAGTTCAAAGTTAAAACTTTTAAGATGCAGCAGCTGTCTGCATTCACCGCGAATGGCAAAACTGAGGTGATGACACGTTTTCCATCTTGTCGGAAAAATATGGAGCTGGAGCGAAGTTGTGAGCCCCTAAACTGCATCTTCGAGAGGAGCGCATCTCGGGCTCCCTGGACCCGGGAATACGCCCAAGTGGCACGTCTGTTGACGAAGACTTCTTTAAAGCGTTAAGGGTTAAGGATAATGCTCTTAGTAAAGGGTAAGTGCTGAAAATGTATGTGCTGTGTGCTCCTTTAAGAACTTTCCCGGCTTTCTTGTGCTGAAATGCTGCGCTATTCCCTCCCTCACTCCCTACGTTGGGAGGGGATATTTCCTCGACATTTGCACGGACTGAAATAATAAAAAGCTGCCGCCGTGGCTTCATTTCATTTTCTCCCAGGATTTATGCATTCTACGAACAATAGTAGTGCACTTGTGGATGGCAGCTATATTTTTAGATTTGTAGCTTTGGCCACAATGGACTCAGACTTTGCTGTTATATATAACCTTTTTGGGTGAATGTAATGAATCACGCCTTTGAAATGAATGTTTCTGCTTAATTTGCTTTCCTATCTATCTATTCCCTTTAAAAGTCAAAGCTTTCTATAGATTCTAATTTCTTGTTATTAAAAGTAGAACGTTTATCTTGGAAACAATGGTAGATAAGCAGATATATACATCTATTCTTAATTAATCATATGTTTGTATATTATTTAGAACTACGGAGATATATTTCAAGTGTTAGCATAAAGAAGAGTAATATATAGACACTCTTTTTATAATTAATAAGTAGTTATAAGATTTTATTACGGAAGAGTTGCAATTTAATACAAACATATCTCAAAAGTATTATCCATGTTATTTTATAACTTTTTCCCTACGGGGGCTATCGGGAAAAGTAAGAAAATAAAATATTTGTATTTTTCAACATAAAAAAAAGATACTAATATGGAAAATCAAAAAAACCGTGGCAATATATTGGCTGATACATTCGACTTTGCCATTTTTGGTAGCTTAGCTCCATTGTTTTGACTGTCTCAAAAGAATTTCCTATTCTTTTAGTTTTTTGAATACCTGCTGACAAATCTAAAAAGAGACTGGCGCCGATCTTACTTAAAAGGTGCCATTTTTACTTCTTTTCTTCTTAATGAGCTTTATTGTGAGCGTCGTTTTGCATAAGAAACGAATAACCAAGAAACTTTATTGTCAGAGTGTTAGTTTTTATATTAAGAGATTAAGATAGTCGTATGCAAAAAAACACTGAAGATCAATAATATATATAAGTGCAATTTGTGCATTTTATACCGGCCATTAACCGCAATTACCGCACTCGATTAAAGGTTAAATACTGCTGAGTGTACAAAATTGCAAATAAAAATTTAGTCAGGAAGTAATTACTTTCAGGCTGGTTTCCCCTCCAACTTTATTTTATATATATTTGTTTTTTACAACACATAAAATCTAGCTGGCAGAGGAAAGCAATGTCCTCGTAACATTTTAACGCAGCAAAGCGTAACAGGATTGCCAACGAGGGCTAAATTCCGCAAGAGTTCCTTTACTGTCCTATAAAACTTCAGTCGTAAGCCCTCTTGCGTCCCCATGCTGAACTGCACTTTCATCGCTGGTAGCCGCAGTAAATTAACAATTTCGCTTAAATGGCATCATGCGCAATATTTTGCTGTCGCGGATCGATCGTGCAAACATATCATTTTGATGTTTCTTTTAACTGCCGCAAAAATAACTCCAAAGTTTGTGGACCCAATCGCAGCAGAACAGCGCTCCATGTCACACAGAGGCCGTTCGTATGGGAACTGCTGGCTGGTTGATTTATTTCCGCTTAAATCGGAATTTTTCCCTCTTAAAGAAGCCCGTAAAGTACACAGGATTGCCATTAATATGAATCCGGCCGGCATGATGTGGAATGGAGCCTACCGAGGTCTAATCAAACCCCGACAGTGTTTACCTTTTCTCTTTGTCGGGCACGTCCTTTCATTACAACAAAACCTACAGCCAGGCGCTTAACCCAGTTCCTTTTGTGAATTCATGACTTCTCCCCGCTCATCCATGAAACCCGAAAAATATCATTTGCAGCTTGTCGAAGATGGTTGTTGTTGGTTGGTGCGCCACTAGGACGAGCCCCACAAATTAGGGTACCACCGCCTTTAATTAAAATCTGTTTGCGGAGCCCCATTTGTGCTAGCCCAGCCCCACATGTTCGCCCGCATTAAATTTCAGTGGCAAGCAAACAAGCGCGCGTTCACTCGCTTTTGACTTAAGCAAATACCGTCTTCAATTCCTCGTAATTATTATTCAGCAAAGGAATTTTGTTTAAAAACTTAAAAGCGTCCGAGGAAAGAGATGAAAGCGCCGGGCCTTTGGCCCCATGATTTAGCGAATTTCCTCTGAGTCAGAGTCCAACCGCATGTTTGGAGCCCACAGGGGAGCACATATGTGGGGCTTTTTGTTTACGTTCCACAAGCGAGTATATTTTTAGCATGCTGCGGTCAACCCTGTAACTTTTGATTTTACAATTTTTTCCACCCCCTAGTCATCGAGTATGAAGTATGAAAAACAAAATTATTTCGCGGTGACTAAGCCTCCGACTGGTGCCGCCCGCCAGCACTGATAAATTCGATTTTATTGGTTGGTACTTGCTCTACAGCGGCGCTAAACATTTGGAACAAAGCGCCCTAAAAATAGCCGCGCGGCTGATCGACTGCTTCATTACGCACGCTATCTTCTAGCCGAAGAATTCTGTTTTTTGTTTTTTCCTTTTTTTGGTTTTCTGGCTATGTTGCTGGCTTTGTTCGACAGCCCAGCAGAAAAGTGTCACTGACATTGGCCTGCCACTGTTCGGATCGTAAAATACTTCGATTATATTGTTAGAGAATGATGGAATGCTTTTAGAGGCTCTGTCACGGTCATAGACCGACTACTCTACTTTTCAGTGCTTTTGTTTTTCACTTCTGGTTTTTGATCAGAGTCAGTTCGCATGACACTGAGGGATTCCAGTTTTGAACTGCTTTTGAATACTTTTCAATATGCAAATAGATTTTCTCACCTCATAAAACCAATCGAACTTCAAGGGCAAATTTTAAAACAAAACGCGAACTGACTATTCAAAATTAAAGAAATATTTTCGTAGGAATTTAGAGGTCCCAACCCTTTTAAATGCCGTGAGCACTTTAATCTTGACATATTGATCGCATTCGAAACCTAACACCCCTATGTTATCCACTTTAATGAAAATTCCTTAGAGTTAAGAAATAACAGTCACAAACTTGTATTTCAAAATTTCAAGAGTAGCCTTGAAATTAGCGATCCCAAAATAACTTTACACATTCAAGATCCGCAACTCACAATGGAAACTTTCTCCCGTTTGTCTCTTTACAATATACAATTCCTAATGTATGAAGTTTGTTTCGATGAAAAATGAAAATGTTATCTGTTCTTATGGTTCCGTACCGCGAAATGAAAAAAAAAGGAATCCCTATAGGATCACTTTGCTGTCCGTCTGTCTGTCTGTCAATACTCTTTTTCTCAAGAACGGTCGAATTAATACCAAATACTAAAAGTCTACAGGCTCATAGTCCTGTTTAAAAAAAATCAAGTTTCTAACTCGATGCAATAAAAAAGTACGAATTTTCAAAGTGTATTTTCATACTGCTAGACTGCACTGACTAACTGACACATGAAAAACTATAGGGTTCTTCCCATTGAGCTAGAATCTTGAAATTTGGCACGAAGGAAGGTCTCATAGCACAAGTAAAAATCATTAATTTCTAATTCTATGTGAACAATTTTTCATAATAATTTTTTAATACCCTATACAACGGTACGGAACCCTCAGAGCGCTAGTTCTACTCGCACTTGTCCGTCTTTTTCGTCATATCTTTGCTCATTTAAAAGTTAACTCTCAAAAGAATGCTTTCATTCTGCAACTGCTCGCAACCGAATGAAGTCTTTTTTGAATGTGGATTGCTTCATGTAGCTAACTTTCTTTTTCTATTAGTAAATAATTACAGAAGCGTGTTCGTTCACTTTTAAGTAAATAGCTATTTCGAAATCCATTCATTTTATGCTCCCATTACTGTTTCTACTCATTTACCCGAATGTCCCTCCCCCCGAGGATGTCGTCCTTTATGTGGAAGCACATCATTGCATTATGCAAAATCCTTTGGCTGACATGGTTTCTTGAAAGACACGAATGTTATCTGGGATGTAGGCACCAGGCAGCATGACCTAAAAAGCGAACCTTTGTTCGTTTATCTTTGTTGCTTTTTTCTATGCCAGTTACTCCGGCTGAGCACAATGAGGGAATTGGCTGGTTGGGACGTTATGACGTGCCCATCTGCTGCCATCGTACCTGAGGTTTTCAACATCCCACTTCTTGATAGTGGTGGCCGTCGTCGTGCTCTGTCCTACATCACATCCTGAGAGAACAGTTCTGTGATATGCAGATGATTATATTTGTACTATAGTGCTACATGCACTACCACCTAATTCTTTTAGTCCAATTTTGTGGAATCTATATGCAAAATGAATACAGGTTCAAGTTAAATAGCCCTAACCAGGAGAACTAATTTGCACTGTAACATATTCCTATTAGTTGCTATTGAATTTATTACGTCAGTTCAATTATTTAGTTTGAGATATTTGGGGGTGCGGGATACGATGTAAAGGGACAGCAGTAAGTTATCAATTTATTGCTAGTTTAGCACGTAGCGCCATCCTGTTGAAACCACATCTCGCCAGAATCAATATCATCCATATTTTCGAAGAAATTTTTATTGATCAGGATCCGGTAACGATCTCCATTCATCGTAACCTGAGCACGTGCCTCATTATTAAAGAAATAAGGACCAATGATGCCACCAGCGTGTAAACCGCACAAATCTAGATGTAATGGGGGTCTCTTAAATTTCTTTTGGTTTGGCCTCACTGCAGATGCGGCAATTTTGCTTATTAAAAACCCATTAAACTAAAAATGAGCGATGATTATGTGTACCATAAAAATCACAAAGTCGTCTATAACTATCGAAAGCGATTTTCAAAGTAAATTTTTATAATTCCTATCCATTTCCTTCAAGCGTGAGTCTATTCATTATTACTTGTTAGACTGTACTGAACATTAAGATCACATAGAGCTGTCACCTGTCCCTATATAGAAATCTACATTTAAGCTTAAAAAAACACCCTAGGTACATTTATTTTTTGGGTTTCATCCAATTTTCATTAAAAAAACATGAACTTCTACGTTATTATTCAATAATGTTGTATTCACAATATGGTCATTCTTAAAAGTAACTTTGCGATTTGGAACAAACGTGTAAAAATCAATAAGTTCTATTTGAAAACCTCCTTTAGAATACTATATATCCTCCTGACAGCGAACTGGAATATTTACGCTCTGTGCCTCTAAGCGCCGCTGGTGAGATAAATTTCCCAACTTTTCCATGTGCACCAATTCCGAGCAGAAGTCTTACAAAGTCCGAGCACGCCGCAACTTTGCTCGGCCGATGTTCTGCGGGAGGTTCTCTTGTCTTGTCGGCCAGAACCTCACCGCTCAGCACATGTCTTATTTTTCAGGTTGGACGAAACTCCAAGAAATGCTCCGCAGACAGCGGCGCAAGGAGGCCCCATTGCATCACAGGGGCCAACAAAAAGACTTTCGCAATCACTCGCTTACTCACAAGGGGCCGCGCGGTGGAGTGCTCCAGCAGAGATGCTGGGGCCACCGAGACTCGCGTGTTTTTCTTTCTTTTGTCGCTCTGTGCAGGCACTGCCAGCCCGGCTTGTCTCGGGTTACGTAAAAGTCGTCGTTATCAATTCGGAGGCAGTAAAATTCGTACGTAAATCCGGAGGATAAGAGAAGCAAGAAATAAAAATCCGATCATAAAACGCCGGGCGGAATTACCTATGGCCGTGCTTTGAGCACTTGGAGCTCCATTTCCTTCAGAGAAATGCTTTTGTTTATCGAAGTCGCTCGGATGCCGCGTCGTCGGCAGCAGCAGCAACGAGAGATTTATGGCTCTGCACAGCCTCCATGTTGCACCTATTTTTGGACCACTTCACTTTTTCACATATTTTCTCCTTTCGCGAGGAGCTCTGTCCGAACGCGAGTTGTGTCGCCGAAACGAATTTTTCCGGGGACACTACTAATTGGTGGATCTACGTCATGAGGCCCAGTGGCTTTTTTCGAAAAGAGTTCCTGCGGCACAGAGGATTTCACGGTGCACTCGGAACCGATTTAGATTTTTTATGCAGACTCAAAAAGCCGGTACAAGCGGACGGAGGCCCAGAATAGTCCGTCGGGAGGGAAGGGAGCGCCACGACTCCCGTGTAAATCACGAAAACACGAACTAGAAGTGCACAATGCACTTTCGGATGCAACAACAGCAAAACGAGACCAAGTGCACTTTGAGCACGTCCCCGGAGCATCCCCGAGTACTACGGACCGATCCAATGCGCGATAATCTCCTGAATAGCGCGAGAGCAGCAGATTCGGTGCAGCCGAGGATGCTGCGTAAGAGAGATTCGGGCGCTAGCCGGCCTGACGGCGGCGGTGCATCCAGCTGCAAGCACACCCTGTGCCTCGGAATGTACCACAGGACGGGAAATCCGGAGCGGAGACTACTCACGGCGCGGACACCACCTTCGCGGCACGAACAGCAGCGAGAACTGATTTCGATTTCGATTTGAACTGAACTGACCCTCCTGCGACTCTTGTCCTGTCCTGTCCCGTCTCAGAACTGCGGCGCGAGCCCTTCTTCAGACAATGGAGCAGAGCACGGGATCGGGCCAGAATCTTGCGACAATCTGGCGAATTTCCCAGCGCAAGAAACCATCTGCCTTCCCGTTCTGGTTTTTAGTTCGATCCGCGTAGCGCTCTGCCCAAACCGAAGTCCAACGACAGGGCCCCAAGTGCGCCGAAGCGCCTCTTCTGGCTCTCGCGACTACTCCCCGACTCCCCGGCAGGGATGAAAACTCATCGGGATGAAATTTCTTAGTGAACTGAGGAAAATTTCCCTTCTGTTCACTCACATGAAATTCATTTTTACGTAAATGTAACATAACAAATTAATCAAGCAAAAATGATAGTCGGTTAGCACTCCACGTTCACATTAAGAATTAAGAAAACATGTTAAAATTAAATACTTAGGCTTTTTTATTCACAAATTCTTCATTATAAGGAATATTAAAAACGGCTAAAATTCTTTAAATTAAATAAAACTTTAAGGTGTTTGCCACAAGAAAACAGCTGACAAATAATAAACGTGTAAAAATTAAAACTGATTTAAAATCAGTAAGTAATATTGACTTTATGAAGAGTGGGCATTCTGACAGTTTCTTTTTAAATTACACCTTCTTTTGACACAGACAGATTAATCGCGATCAAAAAATTGACAGAAACCTAGTATCATATCTCCGCAAAATGATTAGATTTACGCTTGAACAACTTTGGGAAATATTGAAAAAATATTTCCAAACTGAGTGCTTGTGTGTGAGTATTGCCGAAATAGTACGAATTTTGAAAAGAAAGTGTATGCTGTACGCAAGCTTTTACGTAGCTTTGATTTGGTGCCATTGGACTTTTTATTTGTGCGGTGCTGTTAAAGATGGATGTTATGCTGACTATTTAACTTAAGCACAATATTACTCGAGCTATACGGGTCACAAACCATCGAAATCATATTCCATAAATAATCGGAAGTGTGTACTCTTTTCAATAAATTAAGAAATTTTGAAAAATTCTGAATACTGTTTATTTTATAGCATTTTTAAAAAGAAACCAGCCGATGGCCCACCCTGTACTTCAATATTTATATAGTATTTCCCGTAAAATGAGAAATTTCCCTTTAGTTTTCAACCCTATTCCACATCATCGGCGTGATTATGACACGTTTCCTGCCCATACTATACAAAAAAAAAAAAAAAAAAAAAAAAAAGTAGGAGAATCCGGGAGACGTATTAATGCTCGTTCGTACGCGCATACAACGAAGGAGCTCGCGACAAAAGAAAGTTGCGAACATTTTTCTTCTATTTTTGCCACATAACCTCCAAAAAGCATATGATACTGGATGAAGCAGCAGCAGCAGCAGCAGCAGCACCTGGGGAGAGGGCTCTGTCTGTAGTACACTAAAGGCCCAGCAGCCGCAGTTGTGTAAGCCGCCGCGGATTGTAGGAGTACCCGGCTCCGTCCACTTATTGAACTTTCAGTAACTTTTGTGAATGTTATGTCTGGCCGGGTTTATCCTGGCTACGAGGAAAGGGTTGAAGTAAGTGCAGGCGAAATGCCGCGACTTTAGGGCTCGGTTTGGGGGCTCACAAGCTGAATGAAAAGCACTCGACGATGAGGACGACAACGATGACGGCGGCGGCGGCGCTGATGCAATATAGTCGCGGAAAAAAAAAACAACTTCATTTTGCATTTTCGTGTTTGAGGCGCGGCTCCAACCAAAATCTAAATTTGTCTGCTTGTGGTTTACCTTTCCCTAGGTGGCCTGGGCCCAGATAAATTCAAAATATTCAAGCGAATAAATAAATTAGGTATAATAAGGAAGAGTTTGATGCCAAGATTCCTTCGGAATTCAGCTCAGGAATTCTAATTATATTCTCAGAAAATTGATGGCCCACCGCAGTAATCCCAATAAAGCTCTTCCGGGTAAAGGGATAAGCCGAAAGCGAAACAAATTGCTTAAACAATGCTACTTTGTGTATTCATTGCACGAAATATTAATTAAATTATTGTTAAATTAATTTCGTAATTATCATCACTCTGGAACGAAAGGAGTATCTACACAAAGCTTCAAGGAAAGATTGGGTCTAACTTTCACGTTCAAGGTATTTACGTTTACAGGATTTTAAGGTGTTAAATTGGATTTGTTAATCGGCCGCTTTTCTATTAATATTAAAAATATGGGTCTGAGACGTTGATAATTAATACTGATTCATTTCAGTTTTAAAGCTAGACAAAGCTTTCGAGTGCAATGAATGCATGAGAAATTACTGAAACCAATTGACATATGTATTTTTGCATGGATCAATTTTATACATGCACCAGTCCTTTATTTTCTTTATTTTTTTCCCATACTTTGTGGCATTGTTTAATTTTATTTTCTATTTTTCTCACTTTAGCAAATACTTTCAAGTATTCATTCAGCGGCTTGATTAAAGGAAGGAGTAGCACCAGCACTGAAAAACCCAAAGTGCCTCTGAAAAGGCGTGCTACAAGATAATTTTGTTTGGAGATAAATTTAATAATTAGAAACTCGTGCTGAGCCAGCCACGAGTACATGAGACGGCCTTATTAAAAAGGAACCGCGCTGCGGAGCTTCAAGGGATTTTGGGCGGGAAGTTCCCTTTTAATATCACGTCAGCTTTAAAGGGAAAACAAACACCTACTAGAGCTAGGGTATTTTTTTTTTAGCAAACTTTCTTTCAGCATTCTGTGTTCAGAGCCTCCTCGACGTTGCTGAGATTTCAAGAATCTGTTGGCGTTTCGCATAAGTGCGATGCCAGAGATTTTCGAGTCTTCGTAATTGAATAAGAGCCGACTGAGCACACGCTTTTTATATATATTTGAGCAGAAGAAAAAAGGCGGAATCCATCAGGCAACGAGAGCCCCATTGTGACAAGGAGGCTCAGGTAAATATTATATCACACACAAGGAGAGATTGAGGAGCGGGCGGTTGTCGGTTCCCACATTTGAGAGCCGTTCACCCACCGCCTCGTTGCGGCTTTCAAGCGACATTCCAATGCTTTTATTTTCGGCGCTTTTTTTGTTTTGTGTAAATGGAAAACTGTCGCTTGAATGGACAAACCACTCACCGGCTGCAGACAGACAGACTTAAGGACAGTCTAATGCGCGGTAATTGCGCGCCGGACAGGCTTTTTAAACGGCTGCACGCGGCGGTGGGAGTTGCTGGCCGAAGGCGTTTGCCTCATTGTTGGGGCTCGATAGTCGATGAATGAAATTAAGCGGAAAGTCGGTGGTACACGTCTGGCGCTCTAGCACGATTGCTTATTGCTGGCCCGCCAGCTTTTCCAGATTATCCCACGTCGTATCAACTATTTATCGCGGCTGGCTGCAGATACCTTTGGCTTTGCGATTTTCCAAGTAAAACCACTTGCGACAAAGGAGCACGACTGTTTAAAATTTAATCTCATGCCAGCTGGAGCTGGTAGTGGCCTGTGCAAAGCTGCTTCGGTTCCACTGGGACCCACTCGCGCACGTTCCTCGACTGATACGAAAATATCTCAAGAAATTGTTCGGCGTTTTTGGTCTCATGAGGCAAAGGAGTCCCAGTTCAAAAAACATGTAAATATAAGCGTGCTGCGATCTTGCTTTAAAGGCATGTATAGTATGTAACATGTCGATATATAAAGAAAAGTTATTTATTTCCAAATATTTCGCTGACTTTAAATTCGTGGCCCAAATTTTTTTTAAATTCCAAATGTTGAATTCAAAATGTTAGTTTCTTGAAGCTATATTTTACTGAAATATCACAAAAAGCGGTATGAACGGTTTTTCCGGATCGTTGATTTCAAATTTGGTGATAGCAGCTTTTTAATGTTAATTTTCATTATATCTAATAAAAATTGGTACATTGGGATTTTTTAAATAACTGAATATAATATCTACCTAATTTTAAAAATTCAAATTCTGCGGATTTAAGAATGCAGACTCTTATTTATTTACAAAAATGTATCTTTAGGGAAAATGAATAATTTGCAGAAAGATTAGTTTTTATAACACGAAAACGTGCCGATTTCAAAGACCTAGTCATAGTGTACTAAGTAATATTAAAGATAAGGAAAGAATTAGAGAATTCAAAAGTCGAAGTTAGAAACTTTATACTTTTTAGTGTTTCCGATTTTTTAAGACGGCTCGATCTTATTTGGTGTTTTTGCAATGAACTTTTGTCCTAATGTCTTCAATATCGTCAGTTTTTGCTCTAATCGCCCTCTTTACATTACGATTGAACTTGTTGTTTGTATGTTTCTATTAAGACATAATCACCTAACACATTAGATGTTTAATACATATATATACCTATTTTCTGACATGCTTAAACCGCTGACGCAACAGCATGACAAAGTTGAAAATTTCTGCACAAACTTTCCCAAGCCATTTATGCTGCGATGTCGGTCCTCCGCAGCAGAGCTATCAGTTACGATCGAACATGTCGAAATCTGGGCGAAATTAATCTGCCTCGGCTGCATCCATTGCAGTTTGTTACAACCAATTGCACCTAATCACGTCGGAATGCTGTGGGCAATTAATTGAATCGGCGCAACGATGGGAGAAAACTGATAAATTTGTGATCACTGATCATGACCCTGTTGAGTGCTCACTCGCCTTTTGCCTTTTCACATCTCTTCCTCGTTTTAATTTCTCGGTTTTTGCTAAAGGCTGCCTTCGGTCGGCGCTGCTAAGCCTATTCGAGCTTGGAAATATTTAAATTCGCGGAGAAGCCGCTCGGCCAATGAGTTTGACTGGCTCAACGACGCGGCGGTGGCGGCTGTTTGTTACACATTTCCCACGTTAACTTTGATGCTTTGATTGGCTTTAAAAATTCAAGAGATTTTTCGCTTTATTACCGTTTTATGTCGTATTTACATAACTCAAAACTCGTTTGCTTAATGTCACGCGACGACATCCAGGCAGATGATCAAGAAGCATGTGCTCCCGCTGTTGCTTCCACTCCACCATTTCAGCGGATTTCTCACAAGCGGCAATTGCGCGCGGGTTGGGGTCTCGGGGCTGGAGATTTTAAGTTGTCAGGGCCATGTGCGAGGTATTTACATTGTGTCATATGTCAAAGCAGCAGGGCCTTCGAGAAAACGGAGCGGGGGCTTCAGCAGAGGATAAGTGAGCGATATATTTTTAAACAGTCGATCCGCAGAGTGTTACGAACACGCGTCTTCTGGGAACGAAGCGACCGTAACGCAAACAGGCTTCTATTTGCTGAGTGACTTCGACTTTAGAGCTCTGTGGTCAACGACACTTAAATTATGCAGCCCTCATTTCCTCACAAGCTCGCCCCAATTCGCCTGCTGATGGCAAGCACGCGGATTACCAGCCACTAATTTATGGCAAACCGAGGGTCTGGATGGATGGATTACGCTATTTTTTTTTTGTTTTTTTTTTTTTCGTTTTTAGGTTGTGAAATCGAAAATTCGGTTAAAAGCGAACATCATTTCTTTATGGATAGCACTCAGCAATTGAAGTTCTTGAACACATGCGAAACGTTTCAAATAGACTTACATGAACCGAAATATTATTTTTGTTACGAGATAGATAATAAAATAAACGATATACGCAATGACATCTCTTGAAGTAACAGATGTTAATCTTAAACCGCCTTTGTAGTAAATATATTGCATGTGGAAACAAGATTTTCAGTGCTGTTAGCGTTTTATTAAGACTGTAGTTAATATTTGGACGGTGTTTCGAATTGTAGTTAGTAATAATGCTCCTCTTCTCTACTTTCTGTTATATCGCTTCATCTGAGTAAGTTACAAAAGCCAAAAAGTTCATTCATGTTAGCGAAATGTTACAAAATTTGCCTTCGTTATAATTTACGTTTGTAATTTTAACCAAGCGAATATAGGGATTTGTTTTCGATAGCCCGGCTAGCAAAATTGCAACAGTATCTTATTTTACATACTTCGATTAGTCAGTTTACAAAACAAAAAGCATATGAAAGTTGGAGCATTACGACAGGGAACTACTTTACTTATGTATGGAGAAAGTCCTTTTCACTCTATGCCAAACTACGAGCTTTTCAAACGTCGTTTATAATCCTTTGTGACTTCACGATTTTGCAGCGGAGATTTACAAAGTTAATTTGTTTTACAACATTCAAAAACAGTGCGACTCATGCGTCAAACTTCTACCGGGCACTTTTCATACATACCTCAAAGTAGTAGGTAAAGCTCTAGAAGAGGCGCAATTGAGTGCAATGCAAAATAATTTCCCATTGAATGCGGCCAAGAATGGCTTCATGAAATAAATAAAGACCGAGCTCAATCGTGCCGACAATGAAATAACCGGAAATTCCTTCTTAGCATCAAAGGCTCCGAGAGCTCGGCGGCTCGAAGCGTCCCATCTCCTGAGTGCTTTTTAAACATATGCACAGAGCAGAGCAGGCCCACTCCAGTTCGAGCTATAATTTAATTTCTCCGGAAAGTTGGGCGCGGGCGGAGAGCGGCCTCAATATCCTTAGATACAAAAGGACGTAGTAGAAGTTGTATACTACCATTTACGCTGGAAACGGCCGAGCGGCGCTATTACGACAAACAAAACAGCCATGGAGGCGAAATAATCGTAAAAGCATAATCCGAAAGCGCGGCCATAAATTTTAATGACACAATTTCTGTTTGAATGGGGGCACATCAGCGGAGGGGTTTCGTTCCGTCGCCACCGCCGCCGCTGCTGCTGCCACATTTGTGTCAATCAATTTGCGCTCATCCCAAATTTTCGCTGTGCCGCGACTCGACGTCCGTCCACCACCCGTCCGCAATCGCACTCACCTTCGTGTTTTTGCCGCGAGAAGAGATAGTCACCCCCACAAACTTCCATTACGAGCCGGGACTCGCGCGGGGGGTTAAATTAAAAACAAAACATAAATTTATTTGTATGGATTTTGCGGCGAGCCCGTTGCCTTTGTTGCCATTGCCGGGCTGTGTGGGTGCACGGAGGGGGGCGTGCAAAAAGACAAGAGCAACCGGAAGCAGATCCACACACAGCCCACTGCGGGGCGGCTTGTGTGAAACAACTCCGAAATAGAAATAGAGTTGAATGGGCGCGGGGAAACAACGCTGAGAATGCCGTAAAGGGTGCCCGGCAGTGGAGCCTCTTCAGGTGGAAGGCAGGGGCGCAGAACAACACACCGCCGTCCCTGGAGACAAGGTGGATCATCGGCCAGGAGGAGTCCGAATGCAGCCGCCGCGCCGTGACTCAGATAACGTGGATGCGAATGGCTGTGGGAACGTGGAACGCGAGAATGGCTGAACTGGACCGAGGAGGCTGCGAGGCGAGCGCCATCCGGCGGGTCGATCGATCCGAACGCATGCGCGCCAATTTCTGGAATCTGGTCTCCCGGCTCGCCTCGCCGCTCGTTGTGGGAATTCCGCAGCCCATAGAGTGGGACACTTCTTCCAGAGCTGGGCGGCGGGAGTGTTGCCAGTCATGCGAGCAGATTGCATCGATAAATATCCGAAGAATTCGGAACTTGCTCTCGCGACGGTTCTATTTCAAACCGCAGCGATAACTCAAAGGTCTGCTTCCGCATTCTTATCAAATTTCAACTTCCTCCAGGGCCCATTGGGGAACGCATTTATTTACAGAGTACATCGCAAGCCATAATCGTGCTTGTGTCTGCATTGAGGAATTCCAATATTCATAATCATCAAGCAAACAGATTACGCTGTCTATTATTCTGTAAAGAAATATTGACAAATCAATGGCGCGATATAATAATTGTGAAATTTGAGTGAACTGAATATCGGAATTGGTACGACAAGAAAATGAGCTACGGAAAATGGTGAAGTAAAACTTCACAATAAACTAGAAACTTGACTAAATATTTGCCCAATAAATACCTAAATATTGGTCCAATAAACACCTAAGTAAATTTTGATCGAAATCTACATCCCTAGGCAGTAAGGCTCGTACGCATTAATCCAAGACCCAAATTTAACTTCACTCTATGCATCAACTCTACTTAAGCTTAAGACTTAAGATTGTGTCAAAACTGTCTTAAGTTCGAAAGAGAAAATTAGCTGATGGAGTGTCGAAGTAAAGCGGTGTAAAAATTTGATTTGAATGAGAGCCATTCTGTCTTTTTTGTAGTCTTTACCGAATTCATATGAATGTGAATCCTTCATAGAAATTTTACAGCGTAACCGGACAGAAGCAGGAAAGGTGTAAGTGTTTTGTGAAGTAAATATAATAAAGCAATGAATATTAACAAATTTATCAAATATATTTAAAAGTATTAAATAATTTCATTAATTTTAGTATTCATATTAGGGAAGGAAATCATTAACCGGGAGGGATTTTTGTACATTATACACATATTAAATTATATTTTATGGTATATCATACAAATTAAAAAATAACTGAAGGATCTGTTTCTAATAATTCATTCTTTGAACGGTAATATATCTTTCATCGGTTTCATCAATTTTCGGATTAAAATAGAGGAAGACCATATCCATTCTGAATTTTTCAATTCAAGCCCTAACCCTTTGACAACTGAAAGATGAGTTTCGAAACTTCTTTAATACTGTCTTCCGCTGGATTCAATAAAATGACGAAGAAGTGAAAATGAATCTTATGAACGTGGAGAATCTCAATAAAAAATACTTTTTTGTTAAAACAAGCCCAATTCAATGGCATTTTGAAAATTTTTCATTACGTCTACTGAGTTTTTTAAAGACCAATTGGTGCATACGATTATTCGAACATAAATTAAACCAGTGTTAACTTAAACGACTTTAGTGCATACGGCCATAAAATATTATTATAAATGCAGTAACATATTTTGCAAGAAATCGACCTAGACACCCCCAAGCACTAAATTTCACTAAATACTTTTATAAAATATTCAACAAAAAAGCGTTTTAAGTTGATCGAGCTTAGGCATTAACGAAGAAGCGATTAACTATTTCTATTGTCTAGATAAACTAAGCTAAATTATGCATTATACACTAAAAACTGAAAAGCTGGTACATACCAGTAAAGGTCATACAATTTGCAGCGGGTAAAAAATTGATCCAGATTGCTGCAGAGTGAAATGAAGCGTAATAACGACATTTGTAAGGGAAGAGAGAAATACGATCCCAGCTACGATATCATACGTAACGCAAAATTCATAAATCTTCTGTTTTCTTTTTTATTCTTTCAAAATGGATATAAGGGGCATTACTCGTAAATTAGACCTGCATAAGCAAAAGAAGGGTCGGACAAAGAAACAGAGAATATATGTTGCGCAACGCTGAATGCGTATTAGAAGCATATCTGATTTTGCACCCAGGCATTTTCGCAAAAAGATTATATTTTACATCTCACACATTTCTTCAGTGCAATAATTTAATCATTGATGAATATGGGAAGCACGCCATATCTACAACAATTATAAGCATGTAAAAAACTGGTTCATCCGGCAAAATTTCGACTGGTGATCGAGAAAAGTAACAATAAAAAGTTACAATTAAAAAAAAACCGACGCGTAGGCGGTCGAGTTCAATTCAAGTCCCTCGTTATGGGGCAACAAAAAAAATTTTGCAAGTCCCACCATCTCCGAACTTTTCCAATCGAAATTGGCTGAAAGGTTGAAATCTTTGCCAACGATAAATTTAACCGCTCTCGTTTCTTGACCTCGAGCACCGCGTGATTGCATGCTGTTCTCCAGAAAACTTTCTTATCTAAAATTTACAGAGTGTTGCTCAGAGCCTTTCTATTTGCACGATCCTTATCGGACCAGTCTTTGTTCTTCAGAAGTTTCTGCGGTGGAATATGCCCAAGATATTTACACGCGAGCAGCTCAAGCGGATGTTTCGCAAGTCAAGGCAGCAGCGCGCACTTGACGCATTTTATCGCAATTTCTGGATAAACATGTGATCGTACACAAATTTGCCTGCCGCTTTTTGTTCTTGGAAACGTTGCCACAACAGCTTGTTCTAGTTAGGCACTAGTTCAAGGAGCTACAATGACGCGGGCGCGCATTGTCGCCGTGCTGGTGACAGGTTACACTGATTGTGACTTCGTCGCGACATTGCAATTGCGGCTTTTTCCAAGGTAAACTGAGAAAGTCGCAATCTTATAGTCGCGAGGTCGAAAACTGCTGGACAAAGTCGCTGTTTCTTTTGCGCAGTGTTACGCAACCCGCCTCTAGTCAAGCGACAGGTGAGGCCCACACTTAAGTAGCTTGTTTTACCCTTAATATGGCGAGACAGGGCGCTAGAAAGCGTTCCGTAATCGTTGAGAATTAATCAATTAGTCGCACACTTTTCTGCTCGGATTTGGCTGACACTTTAATTGAGGCAGGCAGACACCTCAGTTTTTATTCGCCAATTGAATTTGGCAAATTAATTGAGATGCAAAGAGCGGAAAGTTTTTATCTCAATTCATACTTGAAAAAAGTATTTCATACGGAGGAAAGTTTAAAATGATCTGCAAAAAATACGGATAGCTAATAGGAAAGTTAAATCAGAGAATAAGCCATTAATTTAAATTCACTTAGATGCGTACTTACAAATCAGACAATATTAAATCTCGATTTCATGATAGTCATGTACATACCTGTAAAGAAAAAAGAAAATTACTATAATTAATTGTTTTAAATTACGATTAATTTTGAAGAAAAATTAAATTTTGTTTGCTTGTACTTAATTGCCAAAATTCAATTTCCAACGCCAAATTTAACAAATTACGCTTAGACCGGCTTTAAAATCCCCCGCATTCCTTAGACAGAGCTATCCATTGTGATTAGCATGAAAGCCAAACATTGCAGCCATAATTAACAACAACTTGCGAATTTAAGGATAATGTAAGTAGTGAAATACCAAAATTGAACGGAAATAAAATAAAAAATGGGAGAAATATGCCGAGGAACTCTACAAAATATCCACAAATTAATTTATATTTTTTATTTCAATCCAGATATATGATCAAGGAATGTATGACTTTATTTACAATACTATTGCTCTAACTTTGATTTGGCTTTTGATTGTGTTACGTAATATCTAAAATATATTTAAGCGAAGCACGATTTGCTTTGCTATCGATTGACGAATCGATAACCACAATGGACATGAGATGTAGAATGAAAAATCTAACTAAACTCTAACTTAAATGATTAAATTATACAATTTTACTACACTTTAATTACAGGATCTAGATTCTAGCCAGTAAGTCAGAAGTTGCAATTTTTCACGTCCTGCAAAATCCTTTTTTTTTTCTTTCAAACTTTTAATTTGCATTTCAAATTGCTCCTCAACTTTGTCCTATTTAACGCGTGTTTCCTAAAGTCCTCCCTCAAGTGAGTTCTTTTTAACCAAAAGCGAAATATTCCTGTGAGACTTCCTTTCCCCGTGCGCAGCAATCTCATACGAGTGCTCCTCGGCTAGTCGTGAACTATGACCCAATTGCTAGACACTTCTAAACATCTCAGGGATAGATTTGCCTCTTAACAACTATGCTGTCGCGGCTCTAGTCGTGGATAAAGAGTTATTCCGTAATTGTAATTTCACTCCACTCTTCTGCGCTTGTCTGCAGCTCTTTGACTTTTATTTAAATTAATTTGACTTACATTTGAGCGAGGAAAGTGAGCGTTTCCAAATAAACCCGCTCGCGGGTGCGGTGCACCTTCGGCATGAAATAAAATGGGTTTTGAATGGGACTTCGCATTTTGCGCTCGAGTGTTGTTGTCTGAAGTGAAACGTCGAAGTCTTTCGAATCAAAGAGCTCTACACCGACGCTGGAGTGCCATTTGAATAGACCTCTTAAGGGTACTAAAGGTTGCAATCGATCATGCTTGGATGTTTTCGAATTTTATGATTCGGGGTTCCGCGGTTCCCACTCCAGTAAAATTATCTGTCTGCCTTGCATAAGGTGATTTTGGGTACCCGGATAAAATCGGATTTGATTGCGTGTTTTTTTATTTTTTGTAGGGAACGGTGAAGCTTTTGATGAGTCTTACCCTTTTCAGACGTTTCGAAGTATCTTTGTTATTGATACCCTCAATTAATAATGAAAAAACTCTTTGCCTTAAGTTTTTGTGCAAACGTTTCATGTTTTGACTTGTAGCTTTCTATTCATTCAAAATAAATTACCGCATTTCGTAGTTATTCAGTTTTTCTTAAGCAAAAATGTTAGGTTCCACGGATAATCGATTTTTGATTTGTTAATCATTTAACCTTTTTACGTTCCGTATATTTATTTCAAATCTGGCAACTGATTCTCATGAATTACGCACGCGTATTCAATTCCTATGACAATACAACAATATAATAATTTCAATTTAATTATTTCGTCTTCCGGTGTTCCACAAGGATCTATACTAGGTCCATTACTATTCCTGCCACTTATTAATGACTTGACTTCAAACATAAATGTTGACTGTCTCTTATGCGCTGATGAGCTCAAAATATTCTGAGTGATTGAAAGGGATTATGAATGTAATACTCTTGAACGTGACCTAATCGCTGTACAAGATTGGTACATTACTAACTGCTTGACCATTAATGTAAGTATATGTTTCAAAATTTACTGTAGCTTTAAAAAATCACCTTGTACAACAAACTAAGGTTTGGCGTTTGGTCCAGATCACTTAGGCTAACTGGAGTTATCGTACGTACCTGTACTAATTTCGGTCATTTGTCGACAGCTAGACTTTTACACTCGGACAGCAGCACAACAAATCGGATAAAACAAAAGACGTGTAGAAAAAATTCTCCCGCAGAATTTTAAGAAAAATCATCAAACCGTATTCTCCTTATGCTGAAAGACTTCTTAACCTGAATTTGCCTAAAAATTGTGAGAGAAGACTTTATCTCAACGAATGTATGTTTATCTTATCTAATCTTTCAAATTTTCAGTAAATTTTTATTTCTTAATCAAACCATTATTATTCTTTTGTGTAATAGGGGATTTTTATATTTCTGTACGAAACATTTCTTGGTAAATAAATAAAGTCGGCCCCAAGAAATGAGCGCAGTCAGTAAACTCGGAATTCCAATTTAAACTTGGATCGCTTTGAATCCACCCAAGTCAAGGTTTCTTTTGTAACGTGCTTTGTGGCGTGAGGGTGGATAAAATGACATGTTGCAGTGGATCAAATAAATTTTATAAAATCAGACTAAACAAATAAACACACTAAAAAGTTAAAAATAAAATAAAGTTAAAAGGAACTTTATAAGTTAAATAGTTCATATCATTTCTATTTAAGAATTTGTTCTTATATTACTTTTAAAGGGATTCACAGAGTTCGTCCTTTATAGAAATTCTTCCAAGTAAGACTGACTTTTTAAAAGATAAGTTATTCTGATTAGTTGGAATAATAAAGTAATAAAAGAGTTTCAGTTCAAACCTTTTTAAGAACAAATGACCGAATTCTGGGGCTACAATCTCGAGTTAATTGTTATAAAGATCTTTTATAAAAGCATTATGAGCTCATGATTTTATACGAAGTTAAAATAAGATTGTTATAAAAATAATTATTTCTTTAAGATATTTAGCTTTTTACTTTTTAGTAACCATAACAATGGTAGCGATTTCTTAAAAAAAAAAACTCCGTTTTGAGTAAAGTCTTAAAAGTCTTAAATTCTAAGAAACAAAAACAAGAGCAACATAAATCTTTTTACGATTCATATGAACAAATGTTTACTTCTCTTTTCGATAAGAACAGAGACAGACTTAAAAAAATAATTATTTAAATAAGAAATTGTACGAAAATCTCACAAAAAATCAGATCCATTTTTTGTGTCACTGATTACACTTATATTACTTTTAATTTTAATATAAAATATAGTGGATTCAAAAGGGCTTTTAATGCCAAATTTTACTTTAAAGTTCGTAAAACTGTTTATAGCATTACGATAAGTGCAAACGATAAGTTTGTCACCAGTAGGTGGATAAGTTACCCAACCTGAACTAACTATAGAACGGATGATGTTATTTTTATGTGGAGTCATCAAAAAGAAAATAAATCGACCGTAAAAGTCGACAAGAAAGCTCAAATTTCTGAACACCACCTCGATAACGTGTTTTTCCGGCCACAACACCGAAGAAAGTCTAATGAAAGGCAAATTGCGAAAGTAACTTAAATTGAAGATACTCCGCACTGTCGAGAGCGTTTGAGAGTATGTCCCAACGTCCCTCCCCGCAGTACTTCCACCTTAAATAAATTAATTATGCAAATTAAACGATTCCTGGCTTTCCCGTTCGACAACCGCAAGAACGTTCTCCGCGAAAATTCATAAATTACCACCACCTTCTGCAGAACTTCCCCTTGCCTCCCCCTCCAGGTCCTTTTCCTTCCTCAGCAGTTTTGCCAGCGGAAAATTCGTTTGTTTCGTATAATTTTCTTAATATTTCCTAGTCACGTTCTCAGCGAATTCTTTTCCGCTCCGCGCCCTCTCGCGGCGACGGAGTCTTCATCCGCATTTGACACCTGAGAGTCATTGTAACGCGCCAAAACGTCAATTTAGAAGCGGGCCACGGGGAGAGGGGGATGCGCACTAATCCACACCATCCGGTTGAGGAGAAATCCATAAGGTCCCGTCCACCCCTCCCCTCGGACCTACGTGGGAGCGGCAGAAAGGGTTTTTCCCAGGGCTTCGCTGCAACGGAGGAAGGTGTCAGCGGAATAAATTTATTCATCTCCGAAGTTTTTATGCTAACGAGTTATATCCGTTCGACGACAGCAATCCCCCCCACTGCACTGGGGCTCTGCCCTGCAAATAAGATGTTGACAAAGCGCTGCAGCCAATTCAATTTAGCCAATTCCCTTATTTTTATAATGCCCTTTTTCACGTGTATGCTCGAAGCGCCACTGGCGGCAAGTTGGATAAGTGCGGAAGGGGTCGGAAGTGCATTTCCTACACTTCCGATCCCAGCCGCCAGCAGCGCGTCTGCCAAGAACTAGCTGCTGATAACGCTAAGAATTGGGGCCTCGGCCTCCTCTTCGTCGTTGTCGTCGTTGCGCCCCAAAGAAGTGCAAGGGACCCCAACGTACATACAATAACAGAATTTTTCATGAGAGACAAAGTCGCCGTAGTTTTGAATAATTCATTAAGTATTTTAATTTCCTTTCTCGTCCTCCTCTCGGCCTTTTTAATTCCCCGTCCGGGAGATTTATAGCAGAGTTTGGATCAAAGGAAAGTAAACAACAAGACAAAGTAGTCGAGCTCCTCGCGAGCACAAGGGGGCTCCGGAAAGGGCCACGTGTCCGACTATTTCTTCCAGAGATAGTGAGTCGTGCCGGAAAATCGGGAAAAATACTCGCTACAAGACTTTTATTGCGTTTTCGGTGCAGGAGAACGTGTCCGCAGCCGGAAGCGAGGGGCATTTATATGCAGGACGTGACCCGCTCCAGTGTGGAGTGTGGAACGTACTATCAACGGGAAGTCGTTACCTAGTCACCATCTTGGACCCCATGCAATGTTTGGGCCAATGATCGTGGAGTCTTTGAACACTTAATTGGCTTCGGACGTGCGGAGACTTTTAATTTTCTCATAAGAATGGGGTCAATGTTAATCTAAGTGGAAGAGTGATAAAATCCTCAAAGGTAATGTCCAATAAATATAACATATAGAACTAATGAACAAAGAAAAGCATCAGCCACTGAGTTAGGGGACAATTGTTTTGATTTTAATAAACACAATTCTTCTAGGGTTTTTATGCTACGCATAGTGTTATGAGGGTATATTCCACCCTCTACATGATTTTCAGGATTTTATATTGGTCAGTTTAGGAAAGACGGGAAGAACCTGAGTAAAATGAACGGTGGGATACACCTGGGCCGCCCGGTTTCTAGGCGTCGATTCGACGGTTTTTGAAAAATATAAAAGGAAATAGTTATATAAAACGGCCGCACGTTCAACCGTATGATGGTTTCTTATTCATGAACCGAGTAAAATTAGCAATTTTTATTTTAAATACTACTCCGACACAAAAGAGTTCGCCTACCCTCGTAAGACCCAAAAATTTTGTGCTTCCTGCAATAATTAAAAACGAAATTTTATACTCAGTTTTAAGCTATTTATAATTACTTTTTGATGATTGATAAAAAAAAAAACAATAATTCATTATTTACTAAAAAAAAATAAGTTAGTTGTAAAGCAAAATGTTTGTCCACTTCAAAAACGAAGCAAAATAGTAGAACTGTTCTCATTACTTAAATTTAATTTTGTTTACAGTCACGGTTTATTTTTTGTCATTTAATTTTCAAGTGAAGGTTTTTGGTAAAGTAAATTCAAATAAAATGGCTCGTGGCAAAAGTGAGTCAAGACATAAGGCAAGCTATTGTTAATGCTTATCAAGATAGCCGGAAATTTAAGATTATCGCGGTCTACGATTCGATGCATAATTAAAGTATTTAAAACAACAGCCGATATAAAAGCCAAGCGTCATCTTTAGATTTTCGTTCATTAACGATTGGAAAAGAACTTTCTGTCGACACTTCGTTCATTAAACAAATTAGTATATGGCTTTTATGTGTCATATACCAGACGTAAGTAAGAGATTGGTTTTTCCTCACATGATAATGCTGCTTTGTATTCACTTTGCATATATAGTAACGAACCTTATTCTTTGTTCAATGAAGTAACTCTATCAATAAAAAGATGATTCGATGATTTTCCAAAGTAAACATACCCTAAAGTAATCCTCCGTAGCAATTATAATTAAAATGAGCAACATTAAAAATAATTAGGCGTCTTATGCAACTCAAAAGTGGGCAATTTCCCTACGTGTCCGCCGCAGTAATAAATCATCCGGGATATTGATTACCGCCGAGGTCCCCCTACAATGCCATGGCGATGCGGCTGCAATCGGTTCCCCTTCGTTTTTCAATAAAGCCATAAAGTACATTGAAAAACTCAAACTTCTTCGCTGCGGTGACACAAAGAAGCTGGCAAGCGTCTTGGAGATTCGAACCGAGACCAATCGGGGAACTCGAATCGCAGAAAAAAAAAAAAAGGTACACAAAAAAGCGAAATTCCAATAAAAGTCGCAACGGAGGCGCCATAAAGTGGCAGCGCGGCGTCCCAGCGCACTCGGCGAATGCAGCTTCTAGAAAACCCCCCGAGTCTCGTCAGCAGCAGCGTGGCAGCGATAAAATTCAACGCGCAATCCGAAGGGCGCTGATGATAATTTTTATTGGATTCATCTGGAGCTGCATATCATTAACATTCCTCCGAGCGCGATTGGATAGAAAACTTATGCCGCAGAAAAAATCTTATAAATGTCAGGAGCTCACCACGGCTGCTGAAACACGCTCGGAATCTTCTGTGTTAGGCTTGCACGAGCAACTCGTGCGTTCGGTTAATTAATAGGAGCAAGGTATATAAATTCGATAACACCGAGATTGACTTAAGCGGCAGTTTGTAATAATTGAATCAAAACATCGCATCTTAAACGGCCTCCAGTGTGGGACGGTCTTTGAATTTGAGTTGAACGCGCGTAGTGGAGCTTGCATGACTCATTCAGGGGAGGGGCTCAGGTGAGGGGAGCGGTTTCAAAAATCAAAACCTCCTCAAGACTTTTAAGGCGGCTACAGACGACCCAATCTACAGGGCCCAATTTGTAGGAACCCTTCAAATTGGGTCGTGTATAGTGCGGTTGGGCCAATATTCATTTTCTATGCTATCTTGGAGATTTCAATCTTGGCAACATCAAATGTACATTGAACACCGATGATGGAACGCTTGTCCCTTTTAACATATCATCAGAGTGTGAAACCTTCGTGACCGATATATCGAGTTTAGATACGTATATGCGGATAAACAACATTTATAATTTTTTTGGAAAGGTCTTGGAAATCAAATATTAAATCTGTGATGTTAACTACCTTATAGTTTCTATTAATTTTCATCATAAAGCAGTAGTTTTCGATCTCTCATTCTATAATTTTGCTTGCAACTTGAAGGAAACGCCTTTTAGCTCAGGCTCAACAAGGTTGATTATAATGGTATTAAAAGTTTTTTAGTCAATCGTGAGAGGTTTATATAAATCATTCACGAGGATTTACACAGATTTGTTCCGTTTAAATAAAAAAAAGCTCGGACAGATATCCTAAGTGGTATACCAAATCCCTCTTAAGACTGAAAAATGCCAAAACTAGAGCACATAAAACGTTCGAGGTAACCCACTATGGAAAATTTTCTCGTTTGAAGAAAGAATACGAATTTCTAAATAGATTCTTATGCAGTCAATATGTCTGGTCGATAAAATCTAGTATTAAATCTAATACCAAGGTATTTTGGTCGTTCATAAACACCAAGTACCAATCATCTTGTATTCTTAGACTGTTACAATATGGTAACATCAAATCATACAACTTAAAAATTGCCACATCTTTGCTGATATCTTTGAAACCGTATACACAAACGATTTCCCGGAGCATAACTATTTATCCTCTTAAGATTGCGTCTGATAAATTGTGTCGTGTGGGAAGCACACCCAATTTTCCACCCTACAAATCGGCCCTGCAAATTGGGTTCTCTGAGCCGTCTTAATGATTGTCTCAAAGATTCCTTCAATGATTGCTTTCTTTCGGAGGAAAGAACTCTTGCTCGGCTGGCAGCGACCTCCTTGCTGACTAGCCCAGTTAGCGCTCCGCTGGCGCACAGTGTCGCAAATTCTAGCAACCTGCTGCATTACGACAAGAGCGGAATTAATGCCGGCCTCCGGGTGCCTTTCGGAGCTGATGCTGATGCCATTCTGCGGCACTGCACGGTAATTAGTCATTTCAGCTATAAAACGTTTTAAGCTGATTGTCGATTTTCCCACAGCGCACTCGGAAATGGAGGAGCCGAGTGGAAGTAATTCAACTGATGCTGATGGGGTTGCTTAATTGAAGCGAACTGAGATAATTTCGAGGAATTTAGGACGATTTTTAAGCGCTCTTCTATTCGACAGTGCGAATTTAGCTAATTCGCGTTTGCATTACTTATCGCATTATCTCGAGTTCCATTAACTGACTAATAAAACCGGAAGGAATTTTGGACAGTGAACAATTAAAAATACCGGCTGAGCATGTTTGTGATTTTCGTGATTGTTCGACTTGAAAAGAGTTTTTGAAGTATTTTGTCCTATAGAAATATCTCAAAAATCATCTATCAAAATCTCGTTCTGACACTTCCTTAGGGGAAATGAGGAGAAACACCAGCGCAGGGTAATCTCGAATTCAGTGATTGAACTATAATAGAAAAGGACAACAGGATAATACCCGTCGCCATCTTAGAAAGCACGCCCCCTCTAGTGCCGCAAGCGGAGCGAAACAGACGTACAAAACGTTCAAGATATGAATATTTAAAATATTTTTAAGCTGTAACGCCTTTACAGACCTAAATAGTTATTAATCAAAGATGCCATTATGAGTGGCAGTAGCGCTATCTAACCTAAACTCTTATATTTCATTTTTGCTTTTCGATTATAAGGGGCAATAGCACACAAACTGGGTAGTTCTAGTTTCTAGTATAATAGTTACATTTAAGTGTCCGTTTTATTAATAATTTGACGATTTCTTTTTAATGAGTGGATGAATGGCAAAACCACACTTCATTTTCTTTCAAAATTTGCAAGCAAAATAAATTTCCACATTAGTTTGACCGAAGGAATATCACATTTTTAGAAGAGGCATCCTATAATTACTCGTTGATCCAATTTATTCAAGGGTACGGGAATAAGCTTATACTGTTCGAATCAAAAAATTTATATTTTTCAGATCTAATTGAAATTTTGTATATCAAGTAGAAATTAGACTATGTACAGAAATCGAATTCTTTAATTTTAACCATAAAAGCGTGATCATGTCGACATGCAATCAGTATTTTTTGGTGTCGAAAGTTCATTACTAGTCAAAAAAAAGCAAAAAACTTCAAAGGAAGTTCAATGCGTTCAATTGAATTTCACAAGAACCAATAAAAGCAATTCGGAAGCCCAAGGGCCCAGGAAAAACTTGCTTAATTACCATAATTCAGCTATTGCGCAACCGACTCAATTACCATCGCAGAGCGCTGTGTCGGTACGCATCCAATTTACTCGTCAAGTAAAATTGAAGGGCTCAAAAAAAAAAACCACGATCAGCTTTCATTACAAGATTCCGTGCGTTCTCTGTGGCCATTCAAAAGAACAAGTCGCGCGGCCGAGTGGCGGCGGATCACGCGAAATTGGACAAACTTCGACAGTCCATCTCCCTGCCCTGGGTTTCAATTCACCGGGCCTGAGGGCGTGCGTGTGTACATTTCGGTGAAGGCCAGAATTTAAAAATTTTAAAAGAACAAGAAAACAGAAAACGCGATCAAAGGGAAAGTACGCAAAGAAGTTTGGCGTTGCGCCGTCGCGCAGGTCGAATGTGAAGTGGTGCGCAATTTAACACAATTCCCGCGCGATGTAATTCAGCGGGGCACAGCTGCTTCCGGCGTTATACGAGTTTTTCAAGTCTGATCTTATTCTGTTTTTACTATTTCTTCTAATCACATAAAAACACCAACAAAGTGAATCTCTTCTACGTGAAAGACGCACTCCAAATTCAGAGGAATTGGAGACTTATTTCAAGATTTTGATCCAAGGTTACGACTCCGATAATTACGTTTTGAGCAATTCGTACATAAGAGACGTATGCTTCTATTGTTTTTCGTAAATTAACCGCCGAAGGTAGCAATTTGTATGTAGAATTATCGGGAAATTTCCAAATTATCTAGCGTAGCCCATTTCCAGAGCCGTGACACAGAAACTGGCGTTAACCTGAGAAATGATGTAACGCATGAGACACGACGAAAATTGATAATCACGGTTGCGGGCCGCGGCATTTCGGTTTTTTGCCCTTTTCTTTTTTTCATTTCACCACCTGATTTAATTAATAACGTTCGCAATTTCGGCATCTCAAGCGGAACCGTTTGATCGCCCTTGAATTTGATGTTTGGCTAATGAGATTTTCTATCTCTGCAATAAATCTGGCCGCAAGGAACATAAATCGGCCCCAAATAGCGTGCTCTGATCGCTCTAGCTGGTTCTTGCGGTTTCGAGATTCAGGCCGCCGCACCGCCGACGAAAGTCTGCCACTCAAGATTTCCGCTGGCAGAGAGTGCTCCGCTGAAACGCCTTCCGAAATGGCATATAAAAGACACAGCAGTTGGTAGTTGTACATGACTCCGAAGATATCTCCTTTGTGCCCCTACGCGGAAAAATCGACTTCCTCCAACACTCGCCGGAGATTCCATCTTAATAGCTGCAAATGAGCAGGTCCGATTTGAGCCTACAAAAGACGGCACAGCACGGCTGAGTGCACTTCGGCCGAAGGCCAGTCGATGTCTTGAGAGATCTGTGGGACCGTTCGGCGTCCATTGCGTGCTAAATTACTTCTCGCTAATTCTGCGATCGGTGCCCGAAAGGTCACTGGATTTGTTTGTCATCAAACCGTCGAGCACGTCAAAAAGCAATTACGCACAGGGGGGGTGAAGCTACAAGGTTCCTCTGCCGGTGGGGTGTCATTGTGCTTAAAAAGACTCTGCTGAGGTGGACCTCTTTGGAGCAATTAAGAAAAAGACGTCTTACTGATTTAAAAACGATGTGAACTAAGAAAACGGTGGCGTACTTGAAACTAAGAAGTCGTGCAAGCCAAATCGCATTAGCAATTTTTCAGGGATCTCGGAATATAAATCGTTTAATTAAATAAATATAATACAAACGTGTCGGTTTCTGAAATTGGCTAAAAAATAGAGTGTTTACTCTGTAGCATCAGTTAAGGTGTTACAAATTACACTATACATGTGGGATCAGGCAGACTTCTGATCTGGATATCCCAATTACTCGAAGATATCGGCAGCTTAGTTGGTAAGAGCACCAAAGCGCCAATTCGAAGGTCGCAGGTTCTAGCCCTGCCCGTATACAGCCAAGTTCTTTCTTTATCCTTCGGGTATTTATATTAACACATTAAAGGCGGGAGTCGTAGTACTACGATTTATCTCGACTGTAGCTTAAAGGCGGGAGTCGTAGTACTACGATTTATCTCGACTTTAGCTTAAAGGCGGGAGTTGTATTAGTACGGTTTGCAAACACATTGCGCAATCCATGCGCCACTTTAGTATTACCTAGCATACTTTCGTCAAGATTGTGTTAATGTGATTCAAAAAAATTTTTATTTTAGATAAAAACAATTATATTTAATTACTTATCATTAAAACGTTCATAGCCATAAGTCAGCAAAGACAGAAAAAGGGATCTGACTAGCATAATTTTGGAATCGGAATTTGTTTTATTCATATTGTTTTTACAAAAACAATCTATGAAATTTAATTCATATTTCTCAGTTTATGTAGAACTCAGTAACTAAACCCATTCAGAACAGCCGTTTACAGTAATTTTAAATAAATCCTTTATCCATGAAATTATTAACCTTGAAACTGAGGAAAGCAAAATACTTCCAAGGAACTTTATAAATGAGTAATGGAAATTATAACACTTAATTATTCCAACACCGGTCATTACAGTGGCCGAGGGTTCAAGAATACCTTCAATTCAGGTAGACGCCCAAAAGTTATCCCATTTGCTACTTAGGGAGAAAATATGATAAATTACGAGTGAAGAGTACCTCAAGTAGCCATAAAATGCAGGTAAAAACACAACACACCCCGGTTTCACAGTCTTAATTAAGGTTTGGGTGTAATGATTTTGAAGAAGAAAGGGCTGAAAACAGGTCGTTAATGCTTCAAAATAATATTCCGTCGCCAGCAATCCATAAAACGATGATCCGCCCTGATAGGATTAAAATTTAAAATTCCCCTTGCAAGAGCTGTGGGTAAATACATGTCATGTGAGACACAGAGACCCAATAATTCATGGCTGTGCTAATCCCAAGGCCCGGCTCCACTTGTCACCCGAGATATTGCCAAGGCACCACCAAAGCCTGTTATCAGTCCGGCGATAGGTCGGACACGGAGCAGAGAGCCAGCACCTATCGGCTCCTCAAGGGACTTGTTCAGGAGGGCAAGGGCATATTTATCCAGAATCAACATATATATATAGTATATGGGGAATCCGAACATATTTACTTAGCTGTCCCGCAGCGTGATAGGATCATCGAAAGGGGCTTTCGCTCGATATCATGTCCAAACAATTGTGAAGAACTGGGAGAGATTTAGTCCCTTTTAATCGCATTACCACATCACGAACCAGTACATGTCCCTTCGAGAAACCTAGCGACTCCCCGTGGTGGGCGGGAGGTGTCTTGGGCTGAGCCCCATTAAAGACCCGGTCACTAAAAGTGTGGGAAAACGCAAATAGTTCGACTGATTGCGGGGTGGTGTACTCACCGATTCACTTGAGTAAATTGAAGAGGAATCATAGTCCGAAAAGCCGTAATCCATAGTATTCCACAAGCGGGGAGGCAGTAGCCGATTCCTCCTGCTCCCAGCAACCCCGAAGGGTGGTGCTCCGGCCCACTTTTGAATGTAAGACACCAAAAAATCAGCAAAAAAATTACGAAATATAGTTCGCCGGAAAGTGACACTGTACACACAGAAGAAGAAGCACGTTTCACAACTTTGGCATTTCCAAACCACAAACAAAAATTATCGCGACTCCGCAAAATCCGCTCGTTTTTGCAGAAATGTCTACCGACTTGGGGGGGGCACGGGAGGAGTCAATCACTTGGCCGCAGTTTGCATTTTCCGAGAAAAAAAACCCTCTCGCAAATGTCAGGCGCTAGCGGCTGTGGCTGTGGCAGTCGTGCCCGAAAGGATCAGACATGTTGGGCCCCAGATCCCGAGTCCCACCAACGGGGCAAGTCACTCGGGGCGCCACCGGGTTAACACTCGCTTAATGGAAACGGTTCCGTGGAGATCGTTTCGGACGGCGTGAAATGCGGTAAAAATACGATGAGTTAACGGTCACCAAACTAGCACGAGGCGAGCACAATTAATTCGCTGCGGACCACAGAATTCTCCCACACGCAGGAACGCACAGAGCCGCCGAAATCACTCACTTGCTTGCTCAAGAAAAAAACCACCAGCAGAGCGGATCAGTCCAACCCAACGCTCGACTCGACCGGACTGGCTGCGACGCGAGAACAAGCAGATCTGACAACGTGGTGGACTGGTGGAGGTTGTTGCGTTTCCCCGGCGTCCGCCGTTCCGCGCTGTCTGGCTGGAACCGGAATTCTGTGGATTGTGGAGGGTGGCGGTCCGCTCCCAGTCGTCCACAACCAATTTGCAAAGAGGTAAGAAATCGCTCGTCCGTGGTTCGGGGGAAAAAGAAAAGTTTAATTTGCAAATCCCTAGACAGAGTTACAAGCAGTTTGCCCGTCTTCACGAGAAGAAATAATCTTATTTAAGTTATTCATTTGTTCAGCTAAAATATGCGAGGTAAAAAGGAAGTAAAGAAATCTAATTCTCTCCTCCGCTGCATGCCTGAAAGAAAGCTGCGTCTGGACCCGACCAGTGATGGCAACATTGGGAAATAAAAATATCTGCTCTGGACTTTTTGAGATGAATTATTCGTACTCCATATTTTGACGTTTCTATAGGAAGTACTTAAAAAAAAAATCAATGTAACGCTGTCAAGGGGGGGTTTGGTACAAAACCACTGAATAAATCGGAAACTAAAGACCCACTGCATTAATATAGTTCCGTTTCTGATAAAACGGAAGTCACCTTTGCGTATGCGTAGTACGAACGGTTCATTTTTTGGCCGAAAGTCACATCATTCATAAGTTAGTTCTTGTACCACCAACTACTTCTGAATAAAATTGTACCCAGCATGTGAACCGTCAATAAAACGAAGCAGCAAATAAATTCACCAAAGGGTTTAGCCGAATAAATATGACGAGTCGGCTCCCAAATGGGAACCTATATCGAAACTTATGTTTTAATATCGACTTGATGTACAAACACAATTTAAGTACATTTCGCGAATATGCTCAACACTAGGTGTGTATTTTTTTAAATTAAGTTTACGGCAACGCTTTATGTTTATCTTAATATATAAATAATTTTCCTGTGTAATAATAAATGTATTAATTTATGAGTCTGACATTTATTTAACATCGCTGCTACAAATGGCGTGGATTAAGAACGTATTCACGTCAATCCCTCAACTCACGACACAGTCACATCCACTTTTTTTTTTCTAAAAATTACTACTATCAAAAATATCCAACGATATTTTCATTTTTGTCACGACTTTTACAAGAAAAACATTTTTACCTATTTTAAACTATCAATTTTTAATTTGATTGATTATACTGAAAAATTTTAATTTAACTCGAAACATGGCTTAACAATTTGTAGTGTAAAACTCTGTACTTGTTTAGACTGTTGAAAAAAATATTCCTATAATCTCAAAAGACTGTAATGATGTAATATTTTGTAGGCAAACCTTTAAAAATTGCTAATCCCATTTATTTCATGTTACACATCATGGAAAGTAATTTTTTCAATAAATTTTCAAATTCTTTCTATTATTTTACGCCCAAACTCCAAAATTAGATTTTCTTTAAGGATTCAATTCAGTTTTAATAAAGGTCGGTTTTGAAACTAAAAAGGGATAAGTATCTTAAGGGGTTATATACAGTCAGGATTTCTAGAAAATCGATTTTTTTATTATTTTATTTTTGTAATGTACATATAGTATATTAAAGTACAGCCACAGAAAATTTCATGTCAATCGGGTGAATATTCTCGAAGTTACACGCATATTTGTAATGACGTGTTCGAGTTTTTGTACTAAATGTAAAATGCTTTTGAAACTTTAAACGCGTTTTTTCAAAACTGTGTTCTTATAGTCGGTGAGCAAGATTTCTCGGAAACGGCTGAACGGATCAGTTTCAAATTTTAACATAAGCTTATTAAGTATATTTTTTAGTAATTAATCGAAGCTTTTTGCTCACCGATAAATATTTTCCATTTTATAAACAATTTAGAGCGAAAATTGTTGTTAAAAATCGATTTTTTTTTTAAGAAACCGCCATTTTGTCAAAAATTCTTATTTTGCTTATTCCTTCGATTAATTACGAGATAAAACAATATACTAACGAAATATTTTTGGTTTTTCCATTTTGGATGATCCAGTCTAGAGATATCGTGCACACCGCAAAACGCTTTTTTTTAGAGTTGCTCCCGGAGATCAGCTGTAGCAGCTTTTAAAATAATTATTTCTACAAATAAAAAACATTAAAATACACTCAAGAGTTACCGTTATATGTGTACAGAATTTTACATTAATAACTTAAAAGATCATCTCAAGAAAAATTCTTGAAAAATCGACTTTTTTGGGCCTCCTGACTGTATATAACCCCTTAACCCTCCGCATGGCTTGTCTTTTCCAGTTTTAATTGTTCACGGATTTCGTTTAAATGCGTTAATTACAGACCATTGTTTATAAAGATATACTCTGCCTATTATTAGATGCAACACATAATATAAGTATTTTGCCACTCGTACCCTCGTGTCCACTCAAGTATTGCATCAGTTGCAATTGCTACTTGCAAGCAAAAGGTTCTAAATCGCGTCACTCTATCCCGAAGCATACCTTGTCAGGTAAAGTACAATTTATGCCAACCACATTTTATTTTAGATTAATTTTTGTCCTGTAGCAAATTTTATATTTAATTAAATTTAATGTGAGATAAGTTAAAATGCTGCTTTTGTACTTTGAGGGATAGAAAACCTCGTCTAGAAAATGCCTCTTATTTAATTAAACGTCCGCTTTTTTATTTTCAGCTGTGCATAAACACAAAAAGCTATGGTGCTCTGGACAATATTATACTTAGATGTTTATTTACAAAATCCAATAAGGGAAAATTAATGACACATTCATTTGATAGAGATACTAACGTAGTAAGAGTATCGTATTACAGATTGCAAGAATGCAATACCGGATCTTTCAGTGTTAACAGCACTGGTAATTTTTAGGATTTTTAAAACCCTAAAAAAGTACAAAACTTAAATTGCAAGTTCTCTCCAGACGTTTTCCTGTTCTCAAAATTCCACACAACGAGGAAGCGAGAGCGCGTTCTACAAAATTCTACTCCCAATTCCATTCCGTCCACCCACTTCCCCTACTTACTCCAGAAACGAACGCGGTGCGGCACGGCACGAGCCAACTGCAGACACCTCCGCAGCCCATCGCATGGCATCGCCTAATCGATATACGATAATTGCGTTAACTGATGACTCATCCGATTTCGCTCGGGAATGGACCGGCAGCTCGCAACAACAGGAACCGGACTATCTGCGTCGCGAGAGTCTGCACAGGCAAGAGCGAGACGGGTGGATAGCGAGAGCAGGACGTGTGACAGAGACACGCCGGAGGAGGGAAGCCGGGCTGACGAGACGGGACGACATTGTTCCGCCGCGGCAAACGTAAATACTTCCGCGGCAGGGGATCGGAACGGAACGTGCGATGCGCTCACCCTTCGCGCCTCTTTAAAAAAATCCTCTCTGGAGTCTGGACGGACACTCGCTTTACGCCAGGGACGAACTGGGTGTGGGTGGAATCTATTTGTTTTGATTTGCGATTTCCCTTTGATTTCAGATTTCAATCGATAAAATAAAAAGTGGGATGTACACTTGAGGTTGCATAAACTTTTCACGTATTGGCTCATTACATAGATTTTAATTTAAATCGAGTTATATAAAGGTATTCGTATTTTTCGTAATTGTTTAGAATTGGGGCTTTTGAAGTCTAGCTGTCCAACAAACATTCTAATCATTTTGACATACAGTGAGTGACACCAAAAAAGTGTTCGCACAAATGTCAATTATTAGAATAACGAAATGGTAGCAAATTAATTTGAAATGCAATTTTTAAATTACATATTTTATTTTAACTATTTGAAATGCAGCTGGTGCGAATTTTATTTTTTTCCGAGAAAATCCCACAAGTACTCAGTTGCTGTATTGTCAATTAACCACAACCTCGTATTTATTACCGTATGCTAAGGATCGCTGTTTTGAGTGAACATAAAATTATCTTTAATACTCAAATGCTTTTTTAGAATATTTATATTATCTTGTGGTTCATGATTTCTATTCTATTATATGAAGGTCATCTCAGACCCCACATAAATACGCTACTTCTAGCTACTTGTTATTTTTTCTCCACAACTTATAATTACAAACCAAACAAATTACATTTAAACTCATTAGTATAACTTGATTCCAGAAGTCCAAGGATGAATTTTTCTATATTATATATAAGAAATAAGACGTTATTTTTTAATGTGAAATAAGTTCATTATTTTAGTGTAGATAGCTCTCATACTCATATATACTTTTATTTTACATCAATACTTTATACAAGAGAGAAATTAATTTTTTTGTCTATAGATATAATAAAATTGTGAACTTTGCGTTTCTATTCCTTGAAAATATTTGTGAAAGCATTAATTGGGGGATGAAGAATAGGTGATAGAATGTATTAAGATCACTTTTCGAATTTTTTTCTGTTTGTTTGTACACGCATCACGTAAAAACTGCTGACCCAAAAAAAAAATATATATATGGGGAATTCTTTTTCAAATCAGCCACCCCCCTAGGCCATTACAATTTTGGGGTAAACAATTTTTTGAGCACACCAAAAAATCTGTCAGAAAGTCTAGTTTTTAAAGCCGTTTGGTGTTTTTTGAAAAAAATAATTCTAACCTCAAAAAAATTGTTTAAAGTGAGGCACCTCGCGAAAAAATGCCATATTTCAGTCAAAAATAATTGAGAAAATTATAATTTTTTAATAATTTTAACCAAATTACTCAGAAAAAGTGTTTTGGGGGTCGCTGAACAAGAATCCGTTGTCAGATTTAAAATTCAAAATGGCGGACGAAATTTTTAAAAATAATTCCGATTTACACCAAAATTAGTTTAAAGTGGTTTTTAGGGTCTCTGATCACGAATCCGAGGTCAGATTTGCAAAACTCAAAATGGCGGATCCAAGATGGCGGATCCAAAAACCCCCTTATACCAATTTTGGCGTAAATCTGTTGATTTTCAAAATTTTTATCCGCCATCTTGGATCTGCCATTTTGAGTTTTGCAAATCTGACCTCGGATTCGTGATCAGAGACCCTAAAAACCACTTTAAACCAATTTTGGTGTAAATCGGAATTATTTTCAAATATTTCGTCCGCCATTTTGAATTTTAAATCTGACAACGGATTCTTGTTCAGCGACCCCCAAAACACTTTTTCTGAGTAATTTGGTTATAATTATTAAAAAATTATAATTTTCTCAATCATTTTTGACTGAAAAATGGCATTTTTTTGCGAGGTGCCTCACTTTAAACATTTTTTTGAGGTTAGAATTTTTCTTTTTCAAAAAACACCAAACGGCTTTAAAAACTAGACTTTCTGACAGAATTTTTGGTGTGCTCAAAAAATTTTTTACCCCAAAATTGTAATGGCCTAGGGGGGTGGCTGATTTGAAAAAGAATTCCCCATATATAGATTATAGGGCCTAGAATATTTTATCAATATTTCTCATTTATATTACGAATTGGATTATTTTGTTATTAGTAACCTTCTTATATATGATATACATATATCGGTTATTTCAGTGGTGGTCATTTAATACAAATACCCATAGGATGATAATCTTTATTCCAACTTTTCATTCAAAAAGTTCTTTCATTCATTTTTCAATGGAATCTAGTAAATTTGTCAATCACCCATGTGCAGCACTTCTTTCCCTTTGGGGGTATGGGGCGCAAAACGTTCAAATTCATTTCAAATAAAAAGCAATTGTCTATCAAATTGGATCCAAACTATCGGCAGCGTGGTGGCCCTATTCAACTGGAAAACTATCACGTTCCCTGTGCGGCAGATGGGGCCCCACCGCCGCGCCGCCCTAGACCGAGCGAGGATGATGCGAGAGAGCTCAAATAAAAAAAAATAAAACGAATTTTATAGCCAGCAATTCCACGCCATGAAATAAAAATGGAAAATCGAATCGTTAATTTCAATTTATTCCCGGCGGCGATCTAGTCGCCTCCCTTTCAATAGCTGCAATAGTTGCCTGGGCTGCGTAGGTGCACTATGGTCGGAGCACCCCTGGGCCCCCGTGCCCCGGCCGGGGACAGGTCTGAGGTCAGTCACAAGACGCTCGTTCGATCGATCGAAGAAAGGTGCACGCGTAATGCGACCGCCGCAGTTCTCAAGACCAGCGGGCGACTCGGGCGGCCACCCGACGTAACAAATAGGAAAAAAAACGAGGAACGTGGAAAAGTCAACAGCAGGCGGATTGTGCAGCGCGGCGCTGAAAAAGCGAGCCAGTCTTCGTAGACCTCGGCCACTATTCACTAGAGTTCGAGCAACACGCGGGAGATGCGACGGGACGACTGACCCCCGCATCCTCGCCAGTCCCAGCGGCTTGTTTACAACTGCAACAATGCCAACTGGCTGTTTGTCCAGCTCGCTAGGTGGCACCGCAGTCGACTGCTTCTAGGAACCGGGCCCCGAGCCTGAGACCCCGACCACCCGGACCCCAGTCCAAGCGCAGCACAAATGTTTTGCCCACGGCTACTTTGTAACGTACGACGAGCGGAGGTCTGTTGACACCGTGTAAATATTTTTAATGGAAGTTCAATAATTAAGCGGTGTACGGAGGTGGCTCCCTCGACGTCGATTCAGCTAACCTCCGCGAGGAGTGGCCCTGTTCTATGTTATGACGATGGGTTCGACGGGAACTCGTTCCGCAGGTAGGGTCCGAGGTCCGACGGGCGATTAATGGGTTTTGCCGAATGGAAAGTTTCATTGTTGCCAGGAAAGTTCGATATAAAGCACTTTGAAAGGGGCAGGTATCGTTTGCTTTCGTATATCACAATAATTCAAAATTTACCCGCGGTTGAGGTGAAATTTCTTCATTACACTTAAATAAGAAAATATCGACCCAATTTTCATGAAAGTCCCATAAAGTTTAAAAGCTGACAGCCCCCCGCCATCTTTAATTTATAAAGGGCAACATAAAGCCCTCAGGTACCAATTTTAATCAACATTTTTAAAATTGGCAATTAACTATTAAATTATTAAAACTTATTTCAAACTTCGTCCTTGAATAGCTTTAATTATTAATTTTCATGTAATTTTCACAAAGTTTAGAATTGAATTTTACAGTTCGACACTTTTGGATAACAAATTTTAAGTCAGCGTACCTTGAATTTTTTCGTATTCAACTTAAAGTCAATGAGTTATCTTGTGGCAAAAATAAAAGAATACACATAATTAAAGAAATGTTAATTTAAATTGGGAAGAATGAAAATAATTTGAAAATTTCATTACTTCAAGACGGAAATATCGAAGAAATAATTTATTATATTAAAGTAGAACACTATTTACCCCGAAAGTGTAGAGAAAATAATATCACAGATTAAATTAAGCTTTATGAAATTAGGATTAAGAAGCAGTCTGTAGTTTAAGGGGTTAGACAACTTTGACGGGATAGAAAATTCATTATTTGACTTTTAACTGATGTGTTTTTAGTCAATCGATAAACATGTTGATTGTAATAGGTCTAATACAATTAATATTACAATCCAAAAATTATAGTTCTATAAGAAGTCTAAACATATTCCGTTTTCATTAATTAGATTTTTGATCGAATTAGTCTTTCCTAGGATTAAACAAAAATTAATTATGTAGTCATATTCATTTATGAAAATATTTCATTAAACTTTGTTTTTAAATATTGCAAAATTAAATTAATTTAATTAAAAGCCATACATTATTCAACATTCCTACACGTAACAGGCCGCAGAGTTAATTAAGACCGCTTTTTCAAACGTTGCCCAACAAGAAAAGCATTAATCGGTTACTGCACGCTCATGAACAAACTTAGAATGTTTTCAAAACGTTTAAGATGATCTCAGCATTCACCTGGATTTTCGCGACAATTTATTAAAGTGCTGACTTAATAACTGGTAAATTGCCAGACTTAGGAAGAGGAGCTTTTTGCGTCAAGGGCACTAGTAATCGCAAAAACCAGAACTGCACAATTTGCATGGTGCCCCAGTCCCAGTTATATAAAGAACATGCTATCAATAAAAAATTGGTGTCACCGGCAATTAAGGTTCCATTCACCTTTTCCCGTAGTGTGAACCTCGTCCCGCGATCCCCTGCCCCAACCGCAGAGCAGTAAATCAGCGAAAAAAGTAACGACTTGTTGCTAACTTTCTTGAGTGTCTTCTTGAGCAGTTCTACCAAAAATCAAAAATGTGCACTTATTACTTCTGCTTTTTTGCGATCGCTTGTAATCTGAGGTGGGGACGGCTGACAGAGTCGTTAGCGGGCAGGCGCAGCGCAGGTTTAGTTTCTTGCACCGCTAAAGAGCGCTCCGCCAACCGGAAGGCAGCACACCTGCTGCTGGCACAATTTCGCGACGGTGTCATGATGCACCACCGTTTCAATCACCAGAAATGATTGAAGATAAGCGTTTCGCGCATTTACCATAAAAAAAAATTGATTGCATACGATAGCGCGGCTGGCTGCTTCGATCACTTTGGGTTCTTATCGCGTCTAGGGGATTCGCTCGCCGAAGAGGTCTGCCAGGAAATTGTGTTAAGTGTGCAATTCATGAGGCAGCCCGGCAATTTGGCGCGAATGTATTTCGCCACGTGAACTTTTTGCGAAAAGGAAAAAGTTGGGCGACCCTCGTTTATGCAGGTGTTGTCCGCCGGGTGTTTGCCAGCACTTCGCGGAAGGCGCCAGTCGTGAAATTTATAGGATCCCACAGCGCTCGACCGGCGTTGATTAATATTGAAAAAAAAAAAACAAAAAAAACATTAAACTCATGCTGGCGATTGCTCGCAAAAGATATTAAAAATTGGCGAACAGCCGGTTTTTATTGCTAGCACCCGGCACACCCGCTGCGAGGCAAAGGCAATTCTTTTCAGAGCACTACCTGTGACGATTGCGGTCACGGAAAAAGGGACTCTGTGCCCAATTACAATGATGACCTCGGGTCATTTAGCTACCGGCTATACTTATATGGCTTAAAACATGCACCGGAAAATGTAAAAATTGAATTTCTGCCAAGTTTTCCTCTAGACTTTTCTGTTTTTTGCCTAGAATCATCTAGTTATTTTAATTAGAGCAGATTTAGCCAAAAATCCCGATCCGGGATGCCCTTTTTAAGAAAATAGTTTTTTTTGCCTGGATAGGGCTTAAAAAATGCACCCGAAAATGTAAAAATTGAAATTCTGCAAATTTTTCCTCTGGCCTTTTTTGTTTTTTGCCTAGAATCATCTAGTTATTTTACTTAGAGCATATTTAGCCAAAAATCCCGATCCGGGAAGCCCTTTTTTAGAAAATAGTTTTTTTTTGCCTGGATAGGGCTTAAAAAATGCACCCGAAAATGTAAAAATTGAAATTCTGCAAATTTTTCCTCTGGACTTTTTTGTTTTTTGCCTAGAATCATCTAGTTATTTTACTTAGAGCATATTTAGCCAAAAATCCCGATCCGGGAAGCCCTTTTTTAGAAAATAGTTTTTTTTGCCTGGATAGGGCTTAAAAAATGCACCCGAAAATGTAAAAATTGAAATTCTGCAAATTTTTCCTCTGGACTTTTTTGTTTTTTGCCTAGAATCATCTAGTTATTTTACTTAGAGCATATTTAGCCAAAAATCCCGATCCGGGAAGCCCTTTTTTAGAAAATAGTTTTTTTTTGCCTGGATAGGGCTTAAAAAATGCACCCGAAAATGTAAAAATTTAAATTCTGCGAAGTTTTCCTCTGGACTTTTTTGTTTTTTGCCTAGAATCATCTAGTTATTTTACTTAGAGCAGATTTAGCCAAAAATCCCGATCCGGGAAGCCCTTTTTAAGAAAATAGTTTTTTTTGCCTGGATAGGGCTTAAGGTTTTCAGCGTGAAAAAAACACTTTTCTTTCCGATTTTTTTTTAGAAATATGGATTGAGCAAAGTTATTGAAACCTCTTGTACATTATTAAGTATGATGTCGATAATACTCAGTAATTTTTTTATGCGAAAATATCGACAAACAAGCCGGTAACGGAGCTTTTCCAAGAACGTCTTTGGAAATAGACGATTTGCGGTGTACACTGTATCTCAGCTGGAAATTATCCGAAATTAAAAACCTTTAAAATTTAGTCAGAGTATCATTCAATCCTCCCCCCTACGTTCTCTGATTATTATTTTTTTCATTTATAAATTTTTGGTGGTCATTTAAAGTAAAAACTGCTATTTTTACGAAAAATTTCGTCATTTTGTAAGTGGAAACCCCCCTTAATGTAAAAAAAAAATTTAAAACTCAACGTAGGGGGGAGGTATTTTATATATAGAAAGTGTGTACCAAGTTTGAAATGAATCAGTAATGTAGTTTTTAAATAGCAGTGTACACGGACTTTTAAAAAGTGGTTTTGAAAAAGTTCAGTCACCGGCTTGTCTGTCGATATTTTCGTATAAAAAAATTACTGAGTCTTGCTGAGATCATACTTAATAATATACAAAAGATTTCAATAAATTTGCTCAAACCATATTTCTAAAAAAAATCGCAAAAAAAGTGTTTCTTTTTCATACTGAAAACCTTACCCCTCCCTTAAAAAATGTACCCGAAAATGTAAAAATTGAAATTCTGCGAATTTTTCCTCTAGACTTTTCTGTTTTTTGCCTAGAATCATCTAGTTATTTTACTTAGAGCATATTTAGCCAAAAATCCCGATCCGGGAAGCCCTTTTTTAGAAAATAGTTTTTTTTGCCTGTATAGGGCTTAAAAAATGTACCCGAAAATGTAAAAATTGAAATTCTGCGAATTTTTCCTCTAGACTTTTCTGTTTTTTGCCTAGAATCATCTAGTTATTTTAATTAGAGTAGATTTAGCCAAAAATCCCGATCCGGGAAGCCCTTTTTTAGAAAATAGTTTTTTTTTAGCATGTCAAAGGGTTTAGAAACGTCAGTGTATCTCCACTTGTCTTATTGCATTTAATGTTCATATCATCGCCGTTGTTGTTTTTGGTTTTTTCTTAGTTTAAGATGAGCAAAATAATATATATTACCTGTTTACATTTTTTCTCGAAGATATTCAATTACATTCCATTTTTGTCTACTGCCAGACATACAAAAGTCGTTTCGAAAGTTTATATACGTATTATAATGATTTTTAAAATTTAAAAGTCTTATCTCTTAAATTCTGATTTTTCTGGAAAAGATTTTTATATTTTCACTGTTTTAATTATGCATTATTGTTAAACAAAACATTGACCATAACTAAGTAGAATTCCTAGGGAAATAGAAACCTAAAAATATTTTATTTCAATAAAAACTTTTCTTATTTCTATGTATTCACCTGTTGTAATAGGACCATGTTTTTACAATTCAAATAGGTAATGAGAAATAAGCAACCTATAAATTCATTGAATTACAACAGGTCATTTACCTAAGAGAAAAAAATTCAACATATTCGTCAACAGAACTTATCCCATTTACCTGAAAATTGAACTTCTTAGAAATTGAGAAGCGGCCCAAAAGCTGCCCTAAATTTGTAAAACAAGGCTTATTCAAATAAACACAAAAAATCGAATCGAATTTGTTTCAATTATTTATTTGACTGGAACTCACCCTAAGGAAATTTATTTTTACCTCTTGAGTTACCTTTTGCTTTTTAAGGCAATCGACTTTTAAATCAGGAAGTTGCATTTATTATACCTACGCCCGTTAAGGCAAAAATAAGGCCAAAAGGACTTGGCTGGCATCGTTAACTTTAAAATTCACTTCATCCCTCGTCCCTTACTCGTAATCAAACTCGTCCCCAAAAAACACACGAAATGGCAAAGGCATAATTTATGAGATCTCCGGGACATTTACCTTCCCCTTAGGCGCACTTAATTGAATTTTTAAATTCATTCATGGTCTGCCAGGCTAGAAAAAAAAAAAAAACAGGATAGAGTCGACCGACCACCCTGTGCCCCCTGTGCCCTCTGTGCGCCTATAGGGTCCACCTTCCCTGGCCCAGAAGAAAATCTCGTCCGGTGCAGAAAGCGCGACTTCCAGCTTCCGCTCCGCATCCAGACTTATGTTCAATCAGAATAGCCCCTGGAGGTATTTCCCTGTTTACCATGGCTGGAACAATGATAAATAGAAAATGAACAAATTGTTCCTTCGCCGTGCCTCCGCACGATACGTCAGAAACAGAGTCCTGCGGGATTGTTTGCTCAGGCTTTTGATACTGACAAATCTTCCCTAGGAAATGAAGAGTTTTTTTTTTTTTTTTTGTTTCGCCGACCGACGGCGGTCCTGGAAGGTACTATTTTAATTGAAGAAGTGAATTAATTCGCCGGAAGAGCGCTTTGACATCCGAGCGTCTTGAGATGCCGAGGGTTTTCTTAAAGTCCCTTTTAGAAATTCCAATTGCATCCTCTCGGTTGCTGAGGAAATTTATCTGGCGATTAAAATAAATACCTTCAGCTTGTTTTCTCGAGAGGTTGTTTTTTATAGAGCAAGTCATTTTTGGTTAGGGAAGACAGTTGGCTCACACTATGTAACTAGGTTTCTTATAATAAATACATTTAATGTTCTTGGATAGCTTTTGTGTAATTGGAGGTTTCGAATTTCTGTATGAGGGTTAATTGTAAAAAAAAAAAAAAAAAAGAAATTAAATAGAGAAACTATTAGTGATTTTATTATATCAGCAGATTGCGATTTAAATCTTATAAGTTTTTATATTACATACCTAAGCAAATATATCTAAAAAGCCAATTCCATCGGTTTATCTCTTGTCAATAGCAGAAAAAGACAACATTGACGAGATTCAATTTTTATTTAATTTAAAAAATCCTCCATAATGAATGATTTAATTAGTGGGGCAAATAAATTAGATTCTAAATCCCCTCTAGAAATTCGAAACGCTATTAGCGCCAATTATGGAAAAATTAATTTTGGTTCCCAAATTAAGATGTTCATGGAAACAAGGGAAGATTTCTTGGCAAATTATTCACTCCTTACCATTTAAGATGACTTCGCAGAGAAGGCGTGTTTCCTTCTATAACACGATTTACTCTGTAAAAGTCAGAGGTCACTTATCTCTAACCCAAGTCCAATTTTTATCCATGGATAAATTATTCATGAGCTTTTGTTGTCGACTTCACATTTCAACTTCTTCTCCCAACCGAGCCGGGCCTTTGAAATTTTGTGTGAGAAGTCCATAAATTAAAGAACCATTTTTTGGGCTTATACCCCCCCCTGGCTCGTTTTAGGAAATTTGATATGCGCAAATTCAAACCAAATTTACTTAACAAATTCGTTGTATGAACCATTCTAGAATGGGTGAGCAGATCAAGTACTTACCTGAAAATAAAACGAAAAGCGAAATGTTACACGGAGTATTTTAAATGCAAAAAAGGGTATATGTGAGTAATGAAAACAGCTTCATTTTAATATACATCGAGCCTCATAACTGAAATAGACGAATATGAAAATAATGCAGAGCACCCCAACGTTAGCTAGTAATTGAGTTTTCTGGGAATTTTCTTTCCGTTTAAAGGAAGGAAGTTTTCAGTAAAACGGGCATACAAATTGCTTTTAATTATTTTCATTATTTGAAAGCTTAACGTGAGAGGCCGACGTTATTCAGCTATTCAGTAATTTTCAGTTTTGTAAGGCGGCAATTTGCATAAATCCTACTTTAGAATGAATGACAAAATTTAGATATCTTAGAAGTTTTCTGGTTTAATTGCTCCTCGCTAAAACGATGGAAATTTTGCAGAAAATTTGTAATTTTCTCATAATTACAAAATTAGCGAATCTTAACGATTTTAGCCGACGTATCAGTGGACCTATTTTTGGAGATATAAAATTGTTAGTATCTTTAACGATCAAATTTAATGTCTTCAATGCTCTATGGCTTGTTTATATTTAGTACAGCTGCCCGTGATTTGAGTCTGGCAAGAATTTACTCCATTAAATTTAGAGAGTTTGGCTTACTGAGCAATTAAAAGTGTTAATTTGCACGGCCACCTTATACTCAGCATATGGACTGTTTCCCACGAAACCCACCCACAAAAGTTCGTTTTTCAAACAAAATAATCAGCTTAAATTTAGAACTTGTTTTGAGACGAAAAATTCGAGAAATTTAGGTGGAGCAAAATCCGATAGACAGAAAAAAGTCGAAGAGGCGATAAAGACTTATTAATCTTATAAAGGATTATGTCGAGTTTATTCAACATGAACAGACGCCTTTTCTTTGTTTAAAAACGAGTCTATTCTTCATGTGTAAAAATAGATATCTTAACATTTTAAAATAATATTTAGGTTAAACAAAAAACGTTTGAAATTTTAACACATTTCATACTATACTAAAATACAACAATATAAAAAAGTATTCCCCCTAGACCATGTAGCAAACATAATTTTTAAGGATTCGTTCAGATTTCATTTTGGGAAATGCCTTCAGACGTATTTGAAAACCATAAAACGTCATACACACCCTTCACACTTAGACTAATGTCAATAACATTCTACTCATGTGGCAACTCGATCCCACTTCTGTCTTTTTATGCAGGCTAAATTGTTCGAAACGATCGCATAAATCATGCAGGAGGTGAACAAATTCAATCCGACTGTATATTTTCCACATCCCTGCCCCCGGTCCCAGATGCGTCAGCTCCAATGAATGTCGGCTCCAACCTTTCCCTATAACGTCACTTTCGTTTTCATTTGCATAAAACAGCACTTGAACAAATAAGGGCAACGTTTCAAAAGCAAATCCTTGCACTTTCCAGCAGATGTGAGTCAGAGCAGTCTCTTTCTATAGTTCGGAAATGTTGCAAAGAGGATTTGAATCGATGTAGATAGACGTGTTCAATTCAACCAACTTCGATTTTATCATCTCTGCCGACCATTCGGGCTGTTTTATACCGAAAAACAAGGAAATTAAAATTAAAGGGGGCGATTTTCGATAGAAAACCCTAAACACTCGAATATCTCCTATCGAATTCGGTCCATTATATTATATTATTGTAAAATTCATTCTTAGCATTGCAGGAAGGAATTTCATCCTTGGGTTACCCCCGGCCATCCGGACCACTTGCCACATTCCTTTAAAATGAATCATCTCACCGGCTATCCGTGGGTTCGGAGTTTGAAAAATTCTTGCGAGAGTTATATATGTATATACTACATAGAATATATATGTATATATCTGCAGGTCGACGTCTTCTAATCCCACTTCCACCGAATCTTGAAATGTAATTTCCTTTTAATCTGCTCTTGATTATTATCGAAAAAGAAATCGATAAGGCCAACTCACTTGCTTCCAGTGGCAGGTAGAGGGCTCTCTTTTATTAGGGCTGCGATTACAATCGGAAGCATTCAGCTTCTAACCCTCTGGTGTTTTTAGAGCTGCAAAATCAGATGATTCATACAATTTTCGGGATTTTTTCTGCTAATTGGCTTAAATTCGATATCCGTACATGTCCAGAAAAATTCCCCCAACTTTTCGGGAATTGAGTGAGCACATAAGGAAACTTCTCAATCTAACAGATGCACTGATGATGACCGGAATTAGAAGTGATTAGGGCGGGAGGGTGGCAACGGACAGGCGAATACATATATCGTGGTAATAGTGATTGATCTGATGACAGGCTTGCTTTGATTGATTGGTCTATTTATCCTCCAATTTTTGATTTTGATGCCCTCCAATGAACCCATTATTCGCCCACAGCGGCTAATTGGTACAAAAGAGGGCCATTCCTTCCCCCGCTGCTTGAATAGCGCGGATGACTAGCAGGAAACAAAATAGAGAGCTGTCATGGAACTCATTTACCGAGCGCAGCTAATTGGCCCTTTTGATGCACTCGTGGTGCACCGTGAAAGAACCTCAACTGCGTCTCGTTGATTCAAAGGAAGGAAGAGGAAGGGTTTGCCGGTTCAGTTGACGTTTAACGTCATTCGAGTGCAAGTAACTTAAGATATTGATTGGATCCTATAGATAACTATATGTGGGCACTTTAAATTATGCTCTCAAATGGCTTAATCTTTTATACATGAAGAAATTTTTAAGCAATTCATACTTTATTTTAATATTTGCAATTTACGAGAAAACAAAATGACGACTAGATGTATTTTAGAAAAGAATGTCTAAGTTAAAAAATTCAGACACTATTTAAAATATTAATACATACTAACGCAGTATATATATATTAAATTGATATTTAAAAAACTGTTGATAGAAATTAACCAGTTGTACTTGGTCAAATTAGAAAATTTTGCTTTGATGTCTGTAACGTGCAATTATTATTAAGTTCACCCTTTAATTTATGAGAAAATTTTATTCAGCACTGAAGCTAATTTCTGGCTAAATGAGTACATAAATTAATGTTGACGTTATGTTATGGTTTCAACAGGACGACGTTACGTGCCATACAGCGACCGAAACGATCGATTTATTTAAAGGACAATTTGGCGAAAATTTTATTTTAAGACCGCTGAACTATTTATTATGGGGATATGTGAAGTCTCTGGTCTATGCTAATAAACCAGCTTCAACTGACTTTAATTGGAAGTCAACATAAGACGTGTCATTGCGAATATACAGTCCCAAATACTCGAAAAAGTGGGCGAAAATTAGACATAGGTTACGGTATGTTTTGCTGATATGCCCGAAATTGGATTTAAATATTTTTTAAGAATATATCATTCGAATAAATCCAAATTTATGGTCACTTGCTCAATTTTTATGTGTTTTACTTAAATTCAAAATCCGAACGTGAGTATAAAAATACCTTTTAGAAGCATGAAAGTTTATTTTCTGAAAACTGTCAAGATCAATTAAAATTCAAGTAAATGAGGCTCTTCTTGGCTGTAGTGTCATTTCGAATCAAGACAATATATCAGAATATCTGCAAAGGTGTATAAATTCTTTATAAAAAATTTAAACAGTACAATATTTTGAACAATTTTCACTTGCCTGCACCCGCGTACAAACCTTCAAGAAACCACATTACTGAATGTTTCCTGCGATAAGGCCGGTGTTAAATATACCAGTCAATGGGAAAGAAAAATCAGAGAAATCGCACAGGTCCTCACAATGACCACTCTTCCCCGACAGTTTGGTATTAATTTGATTTTCCGGAGTTACCCGCATTCCCCAAAGACAGCTCAGATTCAATCTTACACCATTACAGCGAGCCCCGGGCCGAGTGAGTCCTTTCCACCCGGCTAAGATGGATGACTCACCGCATCCGATAGCCCCTGGGTTTCGCTTCAGCGGCGATCCCACTTCTGTCCGCCCACTAATCGAGGGCACCCTGGATTCGGATCTGTTCCCGCAGGAGAGCAAGGCTGGAAACGAAACACCACCGTACCCACCGGCTGGCTCCCATCATTGTTTACTTTTTCATTAATGCGTGTTTGGGTTTGGCCGCTCATTCATGCACCACGGAGCGCTTTGTTTATTCCCGGCGATGACCAAGGCACCGGGGAGCGAATAAAAGCAAGAAAGCGACCGATGAAACTTTATTACCTTTGGGCGAGGTCAGAACTATTTCCCTGTCGCGTTGAGGTGGTTGACCCGCACCCCCGCACTCGAGTGGCTTTTCGCATTGATTTTACTATTGCATTTGATTCGCTGATTTTTGGTATTCACGGTAATTTATAGGAAGGGTTATAAAAATGAGAAATGCATAAAATCTTTCGTTACTTGGCAGAGTTGGAATGCACTTTGTTTATCTCGTTTTAAGTGACATCTTTTTATGCGGACAAAATAAAGCTCTTAAACTAGACACAATTATAGACAATGACACAAGAAATACGATTCTCTTTTGTCCGATTTAAATGAGACTTTTTTGGATGATTCGTTTAATTTAATAAGGACAATATCTTTAATGCTAAAGGTCAGTTTAGAGGACAAAACTGAAATTCGTTATAATAGAACCAAAAAGTCTATAGAATCTCTTGGAAATATCGCAGATGTGAGCATCGAAAGTTAGCATATTATCGAAAGTGACCCCGAGATCCTTTATTAAGGGTTAAGATATAAAAGCAAGGTCAGGGGATAACATAGGGAGGGAAAGTTCCTGAACGAAGTGTTTCAATATGCTATCCACGCCAGCTGATGTTTGGATGTGGATCTAGACCACACATACAGTCAAATACGTCACCTACACTAAAGGACAACTCAGACATAAATATTGGATTAGGGGGATCAAAGTTAAGGTCCATATAAGTGTTATGATCGGTGAATGTGCCACCGAAACTTTTCGTTTTTGCTAATTCTATGAATTTTTGAAGATTATATTATTTAATTTTAGGAACTACAAACTACTAAGGGTGAAAATCAAGCCTTATGTAGAACAGTGTTACACTATCTGGTGGGATTGGTCCTGTCCAAAAGAAACAAGGAAAAAGAACAGAACAGGCATTTAAATGGACGTCTTTCCTATTCTTTAATATGTATGAGATATCAAACGATTACCATTCCTTAACTATTATATTTAAATTATCAAAAAAAAAAAACTAGTAATGACACTAATTTGGGAAGAATATTAGCCCTAATAATGTATCTTCGTTAGACACTCCCAAAACAGACCATTATAATTGAAATGCGATAAATATTTATGTACCCGTTACAAGTATCATTAAGTCTGAACTAACCAAAGTGAAATAATAATAAATAAATATTATATGAACCGTATAGGTAGAAATTTATAACTTTCATTAGTAAACGTCCTTTAGCTCTGCTCCCCTTTCATTTGGCTGCGGCGTTAAACGATATTTTTCCGCCACTGTCATACATTCCGAGCCTGAAAGTGTTGCCCAAATATTTGCTTGTTGAGTCCCAAATTGCGGGCACTGTTTGTTTGTGAAGCGTAAGAAGGAAAATTGAAATTCTTTTGTGTTCTCCGCATTCTTCCAGCCCTCTTAATGAAATGTTAGCGAGCTGTAACCACTTTCAGTTTCAATTACTGCCAGTTTTGCTCCCCTCGGGTGGCCTAGACCTTCTCAGGCAATTCCAAGATTTGCGACAATTGCCTAGCATCAGAAATAACATGCAATTTGCTCCAATTTTCCAGAGTCGAGAAAAGAGACTGTGGGTACTTTTAATTACATCTTGTGCAGATGCTGAGACAGAATGGACTCGAGCAACTAACGCCCAAGATTATGAGATCTTATCACGTCATTCACAAGGCATTGGACCAATCTACGGAGGGTGTCAAGGTTCAAACATACACCCTGAGTCTGAATGAGTCTTCTGCTGGACCAGTTGCTCTGTTCACAATAATTCCAAATGCCACAAGTTCGAATGGTTTAAGAATAACTCATCGTACAGGAGCTGGGTAATTGTCTCTACGTGCACTTGTACCTTGTTCTGTCCTGCGGCACCGACGTAAATCTCATTTCACTTAATTTAATTCTGCGGAATTTAAGCACAAGTGCACAAGCTTCATTATGTGAATGAATGGGAGAAATGCGCCGTACGCGCGAACAGGCACCATAGAGCCATAAGATTTAAATGGAGAATTCACAGGACCAGGGAAGCGTTTCGTTTAAATAGAGAAGTGCTTGCATAAATTTTCAAAACTCGTCCGTTTCATTTCCAGATTCCCCTACTGTAGGAGGGATTGGAATTTTAAATAAAAAAATATGTAGAAATAAAATAAAGTAAGCCTTCCTCTAAATGCATAAAATATTACTACAACAAGGGTGCCGGTGCCGGTGTTTTGCTCTAAAAATTTCAATTTGTCACCTGGAGTTTGAAAATGTAAAATTGTGTTTTGATGCAGAGATTCCACATCCGTAGAAAACTGAAGATCCAAATAAAAGCAATTTCTATTCATGTTCCAGTGCTGCGCTATAGAACAAAACAGAAACGCAAGCTACAACGCTCTAAAATTAGATCTGAAAGAATGTAGGTTTTCTCGTAGGGAATCAATTTAGAGGCAGCACATGTGGACACACAGCCTTAAGTTAAGGGCATGTGCGAGCTTAGCACAAAAGGGCCTACCGTACATTCGTCTTCGCAGCGAACCAATAAATTTGTGGGGCAACATCCGTCAGCGAGTTGGAAACATATCCGAAAATAGGAAATTCATTTGTCAACTCGGACTTTCTGCAGAAGCTATTAATTCACTGTCGTCGAGGGAATTGATTTTCTTCTCAGCCACTCGGATGTTGTTAAAAAACAAGGAGCACTTTTCTTCTTTTCTCCAATTATTGAAAAGAATGCCAAGTGGGTCCTCAGATATTTCAAAGATCTAAAAGAAATTTATTCTTAATAATTGTAACCCCGAATAGAAATTTCAGTTCTATTCAGAGCCCAAAAATCACGTTTCGTCAGTGACTCAAAATTAAATTCCACTTTTGAACCTTTAGATCCTTAAACAATTTTTAAAGGATGAAAATAAAGCTTACTTGTACCTTCTCAATCCCTATTTGAACTTTTCGATAACCAAAGTAGATCCGAACGATTACTAAATATTTAGTATATTAAATTGTATTGTAAAAATAATATTATTTAAGAGTAAAATATTAGAAATCTTTATCTTAAAACGTATTTGGAATCCATATAATTAAAAGACCATAATTAGTGTGGAAATATTAATGATTCAATATTAATTACAAATTTCTCATTATTTAAAAATCTACGAACTTCATATGGACATTAAATTTCGGATTATAATTTCCAATTTCGAGAAATGAAACTCAAAATAATTTTTTATTCTTATATATGGATATATTTTCATCTGTCCCAATGCAGGCATATTATTTTCATTACAATATACCCTTGTATAACTTATAAATTATACAAGACTTTTTTTCTTACCACTCCAAATAAAAATGTTTCTTCACTTTTGGCGCCAATTTCTAAAACACTTTAACCTCACTTTTTCTTAAGATTTGACGGATTTCAGGTACTAAATATGTATCTAGGCTCAGAACCAGTACTAAAAATCGACTGAATTTCATCAGGCAGTTCTAATGGTTTAACCAATGCAAACAAAAAGCTAGAGCATGCCAACCCAAACACGAGCGAGACGGGAGATCTAGTTTACAATGAGAAGGAAAAGCAGCATTTTGATTGGTTGGTTCGTGGTTGGTTTGCCCATTGGAGAATGGGCATTACTCACCGATGATCACAGAACAAAGAGAGCGATAACAACAACAACATAGTACTAAAAAAAGTTTGTAGTAGATTTCGTCCAAAGGTCTTCAGTTAGAACTGGCAATGGTAAGCAAAAACTGGTATACTTTATTTATTTATTTAATTCAACTTAGTGCAACTTTAATTCAACATACAGTTCAGGACTTTCGCTCAATTCCCCACAGATATAAAATAATTGATGACTTTATGACAAGTTATTCAAATATATAAAAAAAAGTGATTTATTATTTGTTTTTAACTCAGCAAAATCCTTCTCTGTTATCTCTCGATCTACCCACTTAGTGCACTCGGCTAACGATTTTAGGCTCTTCTTTTTGCACAGAATTTTATTGACAGCAATGGGATTTGATGAATTTTCAATTGCCGCACTTAGTAGCATCTCATTATCGTCGCTTAAATCGTCTTTTATATTTACCCACTTAGTGCACTCGGGTAACGGTTTGTATTTCTCATTTTTGCAAAAGTTTTCATTAAACCGAATATTATATTCCAGATATTTTAAAGCTGTCAGCTCCGTCATTAGGCCGGCCAGCAAAATAAAAGAGATAATCAAAAATATTTTCATTTTACTTAAATTGTTGAAAACTTTCTGAGTAACTTGAAACTTAACTGTGAAGAAACATCAAATCTGTTCGCAATTTATATAGCAACTTTTGGGGAATGGAATAAAAAAAATGCAAACTCACACATTTCAATTCCATTGACGTCAAGTTTCCTAAAATAATTAAAACACCTGAACAAATGGAAACGTGTTGTTAAGCCGACACGAATCTTTTGAAAACGCAAAAGCAGTTTCAACTTAACAAGTAAAGAAATTGTTCATATAAAATTTTGTAATTTTTCACTTTAGGGGTTGAATTGCCCTTCAAATATGTTTTCAAGTTTTTAGGGACATTTTTCCGAGACATTCCATATACTATAGGGGTTTTTATGGATATATTTTTATTAGTAGTATTATATATACTTATATGCATGTCCATTAGGGTGATTAAAAAAAAAATATTGTATTTTTTCAAACACTTTTAAAATTTGCAGCTATACAAAACAAAAATTCTGGTCCAAGGGGAGCTCATAATATTAATATTTACTGGTGACTCATTGATATCTTTAGTTCTTTATAAGAATAACATGGTAAAGAATACTTTACTAAACACTTTCGTCTATATCTCTGAAAAAAAAAATTTTTATACGGACGGGACTAGGTCAGCATAAAATTTCCCATAAAAAAATACTATTCCAATTCGAAAAAAACCAATACCACCGATGCTACGGGAAAAATCATAAAAAAAACCCTGTGGCTCTTTTTGTCAGATTTCACTTTGTTGGTGTAAAATCGTTATAAATAATTTTATAGTGAGTTTACGTTACAGTACCTAGCTCGATTATAATCGTTAAAGATCAGTGGACCAGATGGCTACCTTAAGGGAATCCTGAACTAACTACAAAAGGGTAAGAGGTTACTGAGTCGAAGAGAACACTATATTGACGTTGGTTTAGGACCTTGGATCTCAATCAAGAAAGTAAACGTGCTTTGGAAACCAAGAAAACCGATTTAGAAGCAACATTAATTTTACAGAATTTAGGATAATGACTTACGGAGATAACTTTACAATTTAAATATGTATGATCCCGAAATCGGGGAATAGTTTCGTATTGTAGCTCAAAAACTATTTTTTATAACGAAAATCAAAATATACCAAGGGTTAGTTAAAGAATCAAAGAATTTGTTACACCTAGTCGGGAGTCATCGTTTCGCCGTATTAGGAAACTTTCGATCAGTATAACTATCACAAGCGATATTCAATACTACAACACTAATAAAACTGGAGCATACTTCACTAGGAAGAATTGATAATGCGAGTAATTTCGCAAATTTCGTCATTTGTTCGGACGTGCTCGGAATATCTACGATATCCAATACGCGGAGAGCTGGATAAGAACATCCCAAGACTTTTGAACTTATGCGGTCCTATGTTGTGAGTATCTAAAAAATTTTCTTAATCACACAGGGGTGCTTTTTTTTACAGAAAACGGAAATTAAGTCGGTAAGCATTCATACGTCCTGATATTCGATACTCGCAAAATTTCCACCTCACAAGTTTGCGTTACATCTACTTTATTTTCCACGTAATTGTTTTTTTTTTTTGGGTTTTTCAATAATAGCGCTAGATTAATTCCTGGGCTTTCTTAAATTCTTAAGTGAAAAAAAATTTGAGAGCTATTATATTTGGAAAAAATAATACTGAAAAACGTTATGGTTGTGATGGGCAAACTTAATTTTAAATTAAAGTTTATAGGGAAAAAGTATGAAAAAGGTATACACAATACATTTATTTTATCATTTATTTTTCTATTTTCCAAATTCAAGTAAGATCTGTTTATCATGTAGAGCGTTATAATCTTCTTCTAAGTCCGTTCTTAAATTTTTCCACTTTTCACACCTGTATAACGATTTTAATCTCTCATCTTGGCACAATTTTTCAAGTCCTTCAATAAGGGTTTGCAGATTTTTAGAAGCCGTAAGCTCTTTCATTAGGCAAGCCAGCAAAGTAAAAGAGATAAACAAAATTATTTTCATTTTACGTAAATTGTTGAAAACGTTCTGAATAACTTGAAACTTGTAACTTGACTGTGAAGAAACATCAAATCTGATCGCAATTTATATAGCGACTTTTGGGGAATGGAATAAAAAAGTGCAAACTCACACAGTTCAATTTCGTTGACGTCATCGACATTTCGTAAAATACTTAAAACACCTGAACAAATAGAAACGTGTTGTTAAGCAGTTTCAACTTAACAAGAAGCCACTTAAATAAAGAAATTTTTCATATAAAATTTGGTAATTTTCCGCTTTAGGCGTTGAGTTGCCCCTGAAATATGAAATATTTCAAGTCTTTACGGAAATTTTTTCTGAGACATTTCATATACTATATATATGTATGAGTCGGAAACTACCCCTTCCCTTATAAATAATAGATTTAATATTAAAACACTGGATTTGTATCGGTATCGGTATCGGCAGGTCGACTAAGCCCAAGATTGTGCCATAAAATGCCTCTGAGTTGTAGAGATTTGAAGAAAAATAATCAAAGTTCACGTGTATTTTATATGGGAAATCTTTATGCGTCTTGGTCTAGTACTAAATATTATTTTTTTGGGCTCCAATTTTCAGGGAATGTATGTTTAGGTATTAGCTACAAAATTTCGAGGTGGGACTGAAAAAAAAAAATAGTCGCGAAAAAAAAGCACCCTAATATATATATATATATGCGTGTGTGTGTATATAGGTATACTTATAACGTTTATCGCCCGTCGCGCGATATCTTTTCTTTTGAAACGTTCCAAATAAATTATTTAGAATAAATGACTCATTTTGAATACGTCCAAAGTTCGAGTGGGTATTTTACCCACTCGGAATTTTCCGAGTGGGTAGAAGTACCCACTCAACCCACTGCAACCGCCGGCCCTGGTCGACTTGACAGCACGACTTTCCGTGGTAATTTGTTCGATGGGCAGTAAGAGTAACTTTTGAGTTCCACTATCTTTAATATTTTGTTCTTACCCCTATAATGATTTTGGTACCATAAGAACGGTATTCCTCCCCAGTTACAGTCAGTAGAACATCACTTTATCGTAAAAGCGATAGTTTAGCTGATTCGCCATGTGGAGCGGAATGAATGGGCTATACCGCCATAAGAAGCAATGTTATTTCGGTGCATTCATCGGACTACATGACCCTATACATGTGGTAGAGAACAGGTCTACTTCACGGCTTGTATTTATTATTCCCGGGGGTTTTGATAACACATATCCTCTTGAAATAGGTTTTTATGGATATATTTTTATTAGTAGTATTATATCTCGCGGAAAGTTGATTGCTAAAGTTTTCTAACCTTATGAAATCGCTTCTTTATGGCGAGTCCACCGATGAATTAGGTCTATGACGCCTAAAACGCCCCACGATTATCGGTGGCCAAATACACCACTATTTTTTAAATAATTTAATTAAACAACTCTGTGAAAATTAAAACTTTAGCTATTACTTTTCAATAACTGAGAGACTCTTCACCGCCCTAACATGTCGCTCTACGGACAATCAAAGTTACTCTTACTGCCCATCGAACAAATTACCATGAACTATGTTTTGTTCGGGGAAATGGTTAGAGTTTTTTGTAAGTGCAAAAACCTCTAATATTTTATTCTGATAGTTCTATTTTGGTGCTCGTTTAGTATAGAATCGTTGGAAAATTTTTATATGTTGGTTATTGTTTGGTGATAAGGTACACATGAAAAAACTAAATTTAAATTTGCAATGTATAATAAAAAAATTGAACTAAGTTGAATAGCGCGCTAAAAAACTTCTAGCCGCAATCCATTTAAGTTTTTTAAAGAGCGAATAAAAACTAATAAAAGCGTGCTAATTAATGGAGATTTTTTTTAAAATACTCTAAAAGTGAGATAAAGGAAACCGCGCGGATCTTCTGCACAAACTGGGAACCACATTGTCGTATTGTTCTGGGGGTGGAATACATGCGTAATATTTTAATTAACTGCTCTGCGACGCCGTCTCCGAAGTTGTTCCCTTATCTTCTCCTTAATCTGCAAAAAATGCCGACAAGAGCCAGTTCGGCTCGGCTCCCAAAAAAGTGCCATAAATCAAATTGACAAACGACTTTTTTGCAAAGAGGACCCACCGAACTATTAACCCACTGCAAGGAGGAGCCCCACCAGCTACTGCCCGGGCGCTCCACAAGCGCCCAGAAAAAGTAAAAAGTTGAGGAACAAGCAACATCCCAATGCCTGGCGAGGAAAGACTCCCCCGCGTCGATTATTATCTCGGAATGAATTTGCTCCGAGTGGTGCTCGAGCGGCGTCGAACGAAAGTGAGAATTGCGAGGTTTAACTGTCACGACAATATCGCGCCTATTAAAGGCAAAATGCACCGCGCGATAATAAAGGCCGCGGGACAATGCACCGCGGTCTGGTCACAGCGAGTCGCCAACAAGCAGGAAACATACGCGCGGTCCTCTTTTGTGCTGCATCGCGCCGAATGGATTTAATTCCCAATGATTTGCGCGGCCGTTAAGGGAAATTCATGACTACGTAATGGGTTCAAATCTATACCTGAACCCTTGCATAACTCGCTTCGCAGGTGAGACACTAATGAAACGCTCTGCAAGGCGCTGAAAAGGCGTAAATGAGGTATTTTTTCAATCACAATAGAAATATTGCACAAATCACCACATCCGATCATTCCAATATGAAAGGCTCGAATGATCTGATGGCGATATAAATTTTCAAAGATAAGTATTGATTTGAAGGGATTCGACTTTCAAAAGGGTAATTGAATCAAGCAACCCGCAATTGCTGAGCCGGAAAGCAGGAAGCTGTTGAAATTTCAAACGGCGTCGCAGTTAAGATTGAAATTATCTGATCATTGCTTATAGAATGACGTAAGATCGTAAGTTTGTTTTTATCCAATCACAACATAGAGTACGTATACATGGAGGATTGAGGGATCGAGAGATCGAAATTCGATGTGCGTATATGACCACACCGGATCGAAAGATTGAAAGCTCGAAATGTACTTCGATCACATAAAAACACTGTACTTCGAATTATTCATAATGTGCCGGTTTCATCGATGTCTCGACTTTTCAATCGCAACTTCGATCAAATTGACTTCAACCTAACGAAGCGCCACATTAAGGGTCAGCTTTCTTAGGGTTACTTTTGTTTTTTATTTTTATTTTTATTTTTATTATCATTTTTTGTTTATATAAAAAAATATTTTTTTTTTTTTTTGTAGTAATCAGTTGTTGATGAAGCTTTGTTGAATAAATAAATAAATAAATAAATTCAGCTAAGTGCAAGATACACATACAGTTCAGGACTTTCGCTCAATTTCCCCACAGATATAAAACAAAGTCTTCAAAACAAGTTATTCAACCACTAAAAACGTTATGGTTGTAATGGGCGAAATTAATTTTAAATTAAAGTTTAGAGGAAAAAAGTATGAATAAGTTAAAAACAATACATTTATTTTATCATTTATTTTTCTTATTTTCGACGATATGAGTAATCAAGAGCGAAGAGTATATTATTGAGTGTTTGATTATCTTCTTCTATCTCAGCAAGATCCTTCTCTGTTCTCTCACGACCTACCCACTTAGTGCACTCGGGTAACGATTTTAGGTCCTCATCTTCGCACAGAAATTTATTGACATCAATAGGTTTTGACGTATTTTCAATAGCTATACTAAGTAGATTGTCATTATCTCTTCTTAACTCAAGATAATCCTTCTCTGTTATCTCACGACCTACCCACTTAGTGCACTCGGGTAACGATTTCCTCTCATCTTCACACATTGCTTTATTTTCCATAATAGCGATTTGCAGAGCTTCAGAAGCCGTCAGCTCTTTCATTAGGCAAGCCAGCAAAATAAAAGAGATAATCAAAAATATTTTCATTTTACGTAAATTGTTGAAAACGTTCTGAGTAACTTGAAACTTGTAACTTGACTGTGAAGAAACATCAAATCTGATCGCAATTTATATAGCGACTTTTGGGGAATGGAATAAACGAAGTGAAATGAAAACTCACACAGTTCAATTTCATTGACGTCATCGAAATTTCCTAAAATAATTAAAACACCTGAACAAATGGAAACGTGTTGTTAAGCTGACATGAATCTTTTGAATACGCAAAACTTAAACTTAACAAGAAGCAATTTGAATGAACAAATTTTTCATATAAAATTTGGTAATTTTTTGCTTTAGTCGTTCATTTGCCCTTGAAATACGTTTTCAAGCTTTTAGGGAAATTTTTCTGAGACATTTCATATACTATATATATGTATGCGTCTATGTATGCAAACCCCTTCCCTTATAAATAATAGATTTAATATTAAAACATTTATTTATACTTTGCAACTCCATCATTTTTACATATTTATGGTAACCCAACCCAATACATGGCTATATACACTTGTGACAATTTTGGTATTACTAGTATTATATATAGGGGGGAGGGTACAAAATACCCATATATTGTCTTCTCTGTTATAGACAATCATAAGCTAGGAATCGAAAGCTTATCCCTATATCTGCCCGATTAAAATTCAAAGTGTGAATTATAACGAACACAAATTTGTTAACAATATATTAAGAAAAGTATATAAATCATGGCGCTGAAATCGTATAGTTGAATTTAAAATTAAATAAAAATTACTTTTCTCAATAAAGTTAAAAAAAAAACATATAAATTGATGTGAAATATGGCTGTAAACAATGAAATTCATCTTCATTATGTTAAGTAGCTGATTTACCTAATTGTTAATTAGAATTTATAGCTGCTATTTCCCATAACAATGAATATTAGCACTTATATGTTAATTATTTCAATTTTCTATTCTGTTGTGGCAATTCAGTAAACTATGCACGCATTATGACTCTTTTATTTCACACGTACATAATTCAATGATATTTGTTTGTATTAAACGATATTATGAAAACAGTCCGCTTAATTCAAAAATATGAAACGACACAATAAAAATTAAAAACTCTATAACGCATTTAACTAGCGAATTGAGTGGAAGGACCCACCCCCGACGCGACCACAAATCTCAAAAAGACAAATCCGTCATATGAAATGCACAAAAACATAATTAAAGCCATTCGTTGCGACAAAGCGCTGTCCAATTCGCAAAATCATGCAATTAATTCTGGGCAGAGATTTTTCATTTTAATTCGTTTGTCTGGCGGAACAATAAAACTTTCATATAGTAAATCACGACCAGTCACTGTCACATGTGAAATTTATAATAAAAGAGCAAACCACAGATGAAAATGCACGGGTATCTCATATGTTACGGATACTTCAGATACTGAGATACAGCGGTGCGGTGAACACGTGAGGGACTGCGCTGCGCTTTCACCGCGACGCGAATCAGAACGTTTGAGCCTCTGAATGTCCTGAAGGATGAAAGCTTGCGCGAGGAAGTTTCCTTGATTAATTTTCCCAAGAAGACCGCCTGACCCACCACACGCGTCCTTATTCTGCTCCATTTCATATGCTATATATGTAGTATACAATTTTTAGGTTAGCAGGAGCGACCAAGTGAAAGTGAAGGAGTCACGTCAGGGGCCGGGTCGGGATTCATTCAAATCCCCATTTTCCACATCCTCGGGGCGACTTCTGTTCCTCGTTGATGTGGACAAATGCTGCCACTTTTTGCAGTTCTGACTTGTATCCCTCCCCGGAGGGAGAAAATTCCCTGAAAATCCAGAGTGGATGACTTCTAGATGGACAGGGCGATAAGGAGAGCTTGCATGCAGTAAAGAAATTAAGCACTCTGCGGGGTGGATTCCCAGTTTGATTTTCTGTTTTTATTTTTGTACCTGAAAACTCCTGTTTTTTCCTCGTAAACGCCGCCGCTGTGCTTTATGAGGTGAATATATCTGGCGGGAGTATCTGACTCAGATCCAAGATAGGCTCCTGGAGGACGTGTGCAAACACGCTCGCTGGCAGGGGTGCTCACGCTCCGGTGCGTAAGCAAGTCACAAGGTATCTGGATCAAGCGGAGGAGCTTTGGTTTGCTCCCTTTCTTTTGAAATTCATCCCCGCCCCCGAGTGCTTGTCGCGAGATCATCTCGTAAACAAAAGTGTCCATGGCCTGTGAGTGAGTGAGAGTTCTATGAAAATTTGCGTTTCAAGTGCTTTTTTGATGTTCGCTCATGTGTTCGCTGCGAAAGAGCTCCACTGTGCAGCCCGCTTTATAATATTTTAATGTGTTAAGTGGAGCCCCAGTCCCCAGACCATGTGCTTTTAAAGAGCAGGCAAAACGACAATCGGCATTTCAATTTTGAGCCATTTCTTCTGACGTGAATACGTTTTTAAATTTACTCCTGTAGTGCGAGTTTCGAATGTTAGTAGAGTAGACAATAAACACCTTGGCGACGTTTCATGGCTCAAAGTAGTAAATACATAAAGAGTTTCCTTTTATAAAACTTTATTGGAGAAGGATTTAAGCTAAATTCATAAATTTCGATACCTAACAACATGTTTTGGCTCTTAATATTTATTTTATTATTTTATAAGGAATTTATACATCAGTATTAACCATTTAAAATTATACAAATCATCCGCATTAACTGATGACGTGTTGACCCCGGCCAAACTAGATATCTACAATACAAACAAACCGTAGATGGATCAGCTCAGCACTACAACTTAATTACAAAATGGAATGCAAATGCGATTTGTGTTAATCCTTAGCACATTTGGCGGCTGCCCTAAGAAATTAATACCTGCTGTGGTCACGACTTCATTTCAAGACGTGACGAAATAACTTTTTCAAATTAGCCAGGAGCACGCAATGTTCATGGGTGCGGTTCACTACGTTCACGTGAACCGTGTAAAAAGGAGACGAGCGGCCACGTAATCGGTTGCCGCCATCTGCGGTTTTTCTCACTCATGAGAATTAAAACCAATAGACAGAGGTCCTTATGACTCATTCGCAGAGGGTTCTTAAGGGCATTTTAAACTTTCACCGGATGACACTGTTAAAGACCTTGTGACATGCCACAAATATATCGACGTACGTAATTGGGAATTTCTCATACATTGCTTTATAATAATTATGCTCCTAAATGAAGCATTTCCGTGAACACCTGGATGCTGCCGTGGAAAATGCAAATGTCCAGGATCTGCCCGGTTTAATGCCCTCCGACGCATAGCAACCGGCGTGTTTTTGCACCTTTCTCACCCCTGCGAAAGGGCGGGCTCCATTTGATGTGCATATGTTCAACGGACCACGTCCTAATTACTAGTCATGAAGTCATTAAATATTATGGCGGTGTGGCCCATCATTCGAAACCAGTTGAAATTGATCGAATTGAAGTTGGATGCACTCGCCAAATCAGCACTGTAATCAAATTTATTCATCGGGCTGCGTAACACGGATTCCGGGCTTATCACTGGGGCATTAAAGGTAAAGCGATTTGGGAGCATTGTTGTAACATAGCTTACTGTTGAAATGAGTTCTGTCAGCGATATAATGCGAGGGAGAATTTAATGAAACTTAGTGACTGACATATTTTATATTAGAGGCTTTTGGAAAATTTATCTATTTTATTATATACCCGATACCTCGTTGATAACTATCCAGGAGTATGTGATGAATTTGGTGAATTCAATAAGGTTGAATTCATTTGATTTGCCTACTGGGGTCTATTGCTTTGAAATGTACATACTGATAGACTGAAAAGCTGATACTATGAATTCAAACATTTCATTTTGACTGTCGAGTCGACTGAAAAACGAAACCCACAATAAGCTCCAAATTTAGGTATTCAATTTTGTTGCTTTTTAGCCTTATATACTGAAAAAATTAACACATGATCTCAATTCTGCGTGTGTTTGTCTGTCAGTCTTCGTCGGAAAGGCCATAGGGGGATAGGACGGGGTAAAGTGCCCCGTGCCGATTATGGCCGTTATATTTTTTTTTATCGTCAGGACTAACACAAGTGAGAATTTAGCCAAGTTCCATCCCTTAATAATTAACCCCCAAGGGGTGAGAATTAATATTAAACATTTCGAACAAAATTATTATCTTTTGAACACGTTTTCCAATTTGGATGGGATTTTGACATATTATAGATGTCACTGAGCTGCATCACAGAAAAAATCAATGGAACTGAAAACTGGATATAAACTAAAAAATTTTGTTTTTCCTTTTTTCAAAAAAATTTTTCAGCCATTTTGACTTTTGGTAAAATCACAAAAAAGTTTGCCAAAGCTTCCTAACATAGTTTTTTATTACATGGATTTTTTTCCACCGGCATGACATCTTAAAAAAATAAAATGTCGATTTTTATTTGTATTTTGTAGGTTATGAATGTACGGCAAAATCGAGTAAACCTCTTTTGTTAGATTAGATAGGCTTAAACTTATTAAACTTGACACGTTCGTCGGAATGCCTTCAAAACTGTCTTTGCCATGGATTGTTTAAAAAAGATTTTAGTGTTTCTTTCATATTATTCTCATTATTTAACATATCTCTTCCTTTTCTCTATTCATGCCTTATTATCGCAATAACTATCGATGCGCCTATATCTCGTGTTTTCCATAGTAATTATGATTCTATCAACTTTAATCTATTGAAAAAAAATCTATTAAGGGAATATTATGTAATTATTTAGTTTTGCTTTTCAGTTCTTCATTTATGTATATATTGTATTGTAGTTATCAGCCATTTGATGTTAAAACTGAATAAATAAATACAGTCACATCCTTTTATTTTCTGAATGGCTTGACCTAGAAAGCTTTTTGGTATATCCTAATATAATATAATATGTTTTTTTTTAAATCCATAGATTCATTTTTTCACAAAGATTTAACCTGTGAAGAAAAATAGGCAAGTTTTTCACAATGAAAATGAATGAAAAGGTTAAACCTCTCTATGAATAATGCAATTTAGCAATTTGTGATTTCAATCTTCCATTTATATACAAACGAATACTATAATAATGTTTTATTGAAAAAAAAAAACTGTCACTGCAGAAATTTCTCTTTGGCCTGTTATCGTATCGATTATCGAACATACACTTTCTTCAATTTAGAAGCTTTTATTTAATTTATTTAAAAGACATTACTTTTATAAGCTCACTTCTTTTGAGGTATACAATATGCAATATATCTGATTCCGTCATCCTTACACTTAAAGGAAATATACAATAAATACCTATACAAATTCTTGAATATCTTTAAAACTCCTGTATTCCTATCATTGTAATAATATATTTGTATTTTCCTTGTGTTTCAGGGAAGTTATAAATAAGCTTGAAATTCAATAGCGCTGATTGCCTCAGCCCATATTAGCGATATATGAAGCAGATTTCAATGCTCAGGTAGAGGGTTCAAGAGTGTAACTCTCGCAACGAGAAATGTAAAATTCAATTCAACTGCTTAAAAATAAATCTTCAGCAGTCTTTAAAAAAAAAAAAAATATATATATATAAAATACGAAACCTCACGGAAATGTTAAGATCAGATATGTCAACAAAAGAGCAGGTGGCACGCGCCTCGATGCTACACACTTTTAAAATTATCTCAGATTTCAGCTGGAGGGAAAAAACGACGACGTAGAAATCGAGACAGTCGGGCAATGAAATGAATGCTGATGGCTTCTTGCTGCTTGGTAGCAAGTAAAAAATAAAAACACGCATCCAGAAGAAATGCAGCCTTCAAAGTGAAGAAGCAGTGGTGAAGAGGGCACATCCTTAGTATGAAAAAAATAAACTCTCTCCGCGAACCGCGACGCAGCCGGACTACAACATTGTGTAGTTGGTCAGGATCTCTAGGCTTCAGGTCACATCCCATAATCATTGTGATCTTAGCACGCCTGGACCCTGGCACAGCGACTTAAGTCGGACGGACGCGGCCTGAGAAACATCTGCTCGTTCGCTTTGGTTTGCCTGGTGGTACTTTTTTTTCCCGCTGAAGCAGTTGTGGCCTGATCGCTGCTTCACGCGTACTTTACGACGGTAGGTTTAAAATATATCTGTATCTTCGGATTGCCTGGCTTGTACGAAGGTTTCCACGGTCCAAGCCTGCGTCGCGTTGCGCACTCTCGCTGACTCGCACGGCGAGGATAATTGCTAGCCGAAACACCACTGGCCAAAGGTTTGTCCATGCGTAAAGATGGTATTCTGGAACATCTGCTCCCGAATGTGGTTTTCTCTGCTGCGTTGACGTCGGCGCCTAATTAATGTCATTTTCGATACATTTTTGAGGACGCTGTGGAGGTATTCAATAAATGAACACAATAATTAACTTAAGTGGATAATAGCGCTTTAAATACGGTTACTGCATCCAAAATGACGGTAAAACTGTAAAACTGGAAGAAAATAAAAATGAAGGTTGCTCCAAAATGAGGTACAATTAATTCGCTTAATCCCATTAACAGGCACTGTTTTTGTTATTAATGCTTGTCAAAATTGATACGTACATATTTGAAAAAGAAAGGATTATATTTTATAGAATTAAAAAAATACCTCAATGAACATTAAAAAAAATTATTTGTAAAAAAAAACATGAATAGAAAAGAAAAAAAAACATACTCCGTCGAACAAAAGAAATTAAGAAAAATTATAAAATGTTTGCAATAAGCTTTGACCAATTTTGACGCTTATCTCACAATACATTAAAGTTATTAAAATTGAAATTTGGATTTCAATGATTTATGTTTGCTATTACTTAGTTCATTATTTGGTATTTTCAGCTTTAAACTGCTTATACCCTTGATACAATCGAATTGATTATCATTCATTCCAAGCATGATACACGGACATACTGCGAAAATCATTCGAGTCGATGACATTTCGTTTTGACTGTTCAAAATGGAAACAACAGAAATGACACATTTTCTCAGTAAATTTTATAGTTTTAAGGAAAAAGATTGCAACGTTTTATAATGAAAAAAAAAATTGCATAATTAATATTTTGTTGAGTCAGACAAGTGAGCGTTTTTCAGTGACAGTTTGATACTGCAAATCAGCTGATTGGGGTTTTACATCTTCATCCGCTGAGAATGAAGTTTTCAGAATTTCACGATGTTCTTCATTATGAATGAAGATTCAAACTTAATCCGCAATATAATACACGGTAAAACCGATGATACCCGTGCCCGTATATCGAGGGTATTACATAATAAAATTTGTTTCAACAGAGTAGGCGATTTGTAATGTTTTTGATGGTATAAATGAAAATTAAATGATTTGTGGAAATGTGGAATTTCTGCACACTTTTTGAATGTAATAAAACATGAATTTTTTTTTTATCCCAGGGCTCATCATAGGATTATTTCATAAGCATTCCTCCACGGAAACCTTTTTGTTATGTAAAAAAATAATAATAAATGTAGTGTCAGTGAATGTTGAATTTAATGAATTTAATTGCATAAACTGGGTATGGCGGAGGTCTGTATCCACGCCACAATTATCCAGAGAAAGTGAAATTACAAAAAAAAAAAAAAGCCGCCGTATAAAAACATTAAAATCGACCGCAAAACAGAATTGTATTCGCGCCTTTTTAATGAGGAGGTGGACATCATTTCAGACAGTGGCGGCGCGCTCAGGAATATTTCTGGCTCTTGCCAATTCAATTAGCCGCTGAGTCCGCCCCGTGCCCGAATTTCGGCACCGTCAAGTTGGCCAGATGCCATCAGGGAGCAAATTAAATGGCAGTAGTTGAATTCGTTAACATTTCGAAGACTTGTTGTAATTTTTGTCGGCTGGCCTGCCACGCGGCCGCCTTCCTCTCGGTAAGCCGAAAATTCATTGGGGCCGGAAATTTGTCTTAATTTCGTTGATGATTCTGCAAGTTGGCGAAATTACTTCAGGAATTCAAACGTTGCTGACATGCCTACAGATTGATTGAGGTCAACTAGAGGGAAATCGCTAGCGCAGCTACATAACTAGATCGAGCGATTAAATAATTTGGCGCGACAATTTTATGCGGGTGGTGGAAATTGCCCTTGCTGCTGGCTCATTTTCGAAGGGAAAGGCTAACTTAGATTAATTTTGTTCTAATGTGCATAATCAGCGCCGGACTAGGAATAAGTATGAAGTTTATTCGAGATGATATTTTAGTGCTTATTTGCAAGTCTTTGGGTATTATACAGGGTCCCTTCATGAAACAGAAAGAAAAAAAAAAAAAAAAAAAAAACGAAGAGGGTAAGAAAAAAGCAATTTGGAAGCAGAGTTGTAAAATAATTCTTATATAATTATTCTGCATTACCATACTGCTATTTCTCTTTTCATTTCAGAATAAAATCCATTTGGTCTTATTAAAATCTATTATGTACAAACTTTTTCCAAATAAATGTTATTGATATCATGTAGGTTTATTAGGAAATATAATAAACTGGTTAAAAGAGGGACCATATAAAGTCACATAAAGCGACTCGTTTTCATTACCGGCATGTGACACTCGCGTGCTGTTATTGACCGGGGTAATTTTACCTGATAGGTGAGTTAACGACACATATCATGAAAAGAACCATGCAGAAACTTGACTGCGACGACTTTTGCTTTCTTGCCATTTATTTTGCTCCTACTCGTATAAAACCCAGTTGAGATCGCGCCGCCATTAGAGTCAAGCTGCACGCGGGACGTGTGCTGTCTAGCGAACCAGGAAAACATGCCGGTTTTAATGTTGAAACAGCGAAAATTGCACCTGTCACCTCCAAAAGGGGAAAATTTTGGCCGCAGGGCAGGCAGGCACTTGGCATGTGGGTAAATAGGACGGTAGCCGAACCCCTGATTTGATTTGGTGGCTGGTGGCAAACATGCGCACAGCCTTTGCCGAGTGTTGCACTGTCATTAATTTAATTTATGCCACGGGTCTCTAATTCCAGGTTGTGACGGGACCAGACCTGTTTACTGTATCGAACCTGCCCAGTTCAGGTTCAAGGTAAAAAGGGCTTATTCGTGGCAGATGTTCTTACGTTGTGCTGCTCATTGACCCCGAAATAAGTCAAATGGGGTTGAGGGTGCAGAAGAATAATTATTGCTTCATTGTCAGCGACAAATAAATAGGATTAGGAATAACAAAATCGAATTATTTCAAGTAACATAATTTTACACTTGACCAATTGCGTTTCTGTCGGGTAAAGTTTTACGAAAATTTGTACCAATTCCAAAATAGGATATCTTTAAGACTTTTACCAGAAATATACAAAAGTACAAAAAAAAATTCTTTCCATATGATAAATAACACTTTATTACTCTAATGATACCAATTACATTTCAGAGGAAAGAGATTTTAAAAGCGCATTTGCTGCTTTTTCAACCTTTTTACCTATTATTTTGATCAGCATATAGAGTATACTGTACTATATAAACATATATATGTTGCTCCTTACAAAATTTCATCAACTTCTAGGAAAAAAAAGGAACTGCAGGTATCACGGAATCTTTAAAAGCATCTGCAACAATTTTTTCCCCTTGAAATTTTAATTTATAATCGGCGTGATTTCTAAAATACGAGACCTATTACCTGATTTTCTACTAGACATTTATATATCAAGTATAAACTACACTATGTATAGATGACGGGTAGAGTATTGGATTGTTTTCGATCTGCGTATTTGACAACTTGGGATTGAAGTGACATTAGAAGTGGTGAAATATAATACGCAGAGGTGGTGAGACATAAGGACAAATTTATATGATATGCTTGTGGAAATTTTATTTATTTTGCGATTACGAACAAATAGAATAATGAAGATGAAGCATAGATTATATGTAATATAATAATACGTATTGTAGTAATAGCTTCCTTCTAAGCAAATAAAAAAATACGTCCAGCCTGTGGTACGCTAACTTAAGATTAGTCTCTTTAAAATTTACATTTACCATGGAAATTCCGCTTTAAAGATTTCTTACCTGCCTCGCCATTGAATTTCTTTCAAAAATAAGCAAAGTACCTTTTCATGTCATATCGAATAACTTTTTTGCCCTCTTTTCCTTGTCTCTGCGCATTTAGGACTATGAATGTGATGGATTTATCCAGATTGGGATGACACGATCCCGAAAAGCAGCGACTGAAGTAAGGCGGAAGCACTCGAACATCGCCGATGGTCCTCGCAGTCTACAAAGCGAACTCGCAGCTGGCCCTTTGCACCGAGAGTAAACACACGAAAAAGGAGCCTTGCTGAAAGGACTAGAGTCAGCAGGATGAAGGCGCCTTTGGCTTTTCCCATTATATTCGATCTCGTTAGGAAATCCGTTCGATCCGAGTGCGAGCACGTGCTGTAACTTGAGCTGATAGCAAAAATATGTACGAGTCCATTGCAAGACCATTTCCTGTGCTTAATTCACGTCATATTGTTTTCGCTGATAGAATCCTTAGGGCTTATAAATGGATTGAAATTTTATAGAAATCCAGGGGCATTCTACTGGTCCCTCTGAAAATATCCTTTGATTGGATATCGCCCCCAAAAGAGTTTCGAGACCTTCGTTGAAGCTATTTTGGGATGTTGAGACGTTTATTGCGTCTCGAAAGGAAAGGGAAAGCATAAGGAACCATTTACATAAGTGAATCAGCGCTATTTCGGGTATTTTTAAAACAAAAATGAGTGATTCATGGAAGGAATTGGACTAGGGAAGGAAAAGTAATCGATGGGTTGCTACGCCCTTTTAATGAGATATGATGAGGGGATAATTAAAAGAATCTTATTTACTGACTAAATAAATAAACCAAAAGAGTTAATTTCCACATCAAAGTGCTTTAACCTAAATGAGTTATTAAGAAAGAAGAAGGGTATAATCTGCAGGTTAATTGATGGTAATTAGGGAGCGTTTCGCAGATTAATTTTCTTTTTTACGTATCTTTGATAATTAATTGAAAAATGAAGATTAATAAGATAATTTTCATTTGTATGGTTTTCTCACAAAAATGAGAAATATTCATTTTAAACAAATATAATTGTTCCTAAATTTTCAATAAAATTGTAATTATAAGCTACCTTAAAACTCCTAAGTATCCCACTTTTGTAAGATTTAATAATAAACCATTTCTTTCGATCGATTTTTTTGATTTTAATAAATTCAGCTACACCAAAACTCTTAATAAAGACATCGGGCATTTATCACATACGTTTCAATTTATCATTCTATACTGTGGGTTGGACCCCTGTCTTACCCCAGACTTTTGATACAATATTTATCATTGTACCCTTCGGAGAATCTACTCTATTCAAAAAAATCTAAATCGGTTCGCAGATTTCATAGTTATGTGTGAACATAAATTTAAAAAATATTTACATATCTATCGAATTGACAACCTTCTCTTTTTGAAGCCGGATAAAAATAATTTGAGGAGAAAGGTCCTGTGATTATGATATATGTACATATTTTTCACTTTATAGGATTAAAAGGAATATTGAATATGAATAAAAATGTATAAAAATGAAATTTTTGCAACTAAATCCAGTTTTTTTTCACTCAAAGTGTATATCTTCCATTTGGAAAAAACAACAGAAAAACCAATAGATAGATATATAATGCATTCAAAATATCAATTTTAAATTATCCGCGCAGAACAGCAATATTAACAAATTTACATGCTGAATTAAATTGTTTAGAACAACTTGCAATAATTTCGTTATATCTACTATATAATTTGCACGATGGGGTTGAACTTAAAGAAAATCCCTAGACATTCCAGGCGCAGAAATATTGAATAAAACAACAACTTCTGAAGACTGAACTTTATAACAAAGTGAACAATCATAAATGAAAAAAAATATTCAATAAAAAAGAGAAACGGCCCAAGATGACATCCTTTAGGAACACCACCAACTCCTTTTAAATTAATATTGAAATAAATAGCCCAATTTTAACTATGTGTGTGTTTAATTTCCATTTATATATATCCTAATCTTATCAATTGTCAATTGATGTAATGCTATTTTCAAGTCCAACATAAATATGTTTTTGTATCTATGAAAATGTTTGCCTAGTTCAGCTCAAAGCATTACTTTTCAAATTTTCATCTATATAAGTTTATAGCTACCATCTAGAGAGAAAATCCCTAAAAAAAATACTTTACTCCTCCAAAGGGGATGATCCGATGCTATAAATGTATAAAGCTCCGTTGACGGAAAACTCGCTCAAAGAAAGGGAAGAAATAAGAATCACAAATCACGGAGCGTTCATTTCCCTTTGAAGAGCCCTACCGAGTCACGGTCCAGGAGCCGAAGTCTTGTCGAACTTCGAAATATTCAAATATGCCTTATCAGGTTAGGGGACCCCGTAACCACTCCATTGAGCTTCATGAATCGTCGCCATCAACGTTTCATGGTGCTCCCGGCTTCCGCAGTGTGGTTTTCTTGAATCATTTTGTCATCATCAGAATCCTGTCATCATCATTTGACAAGAGCACTGTCGCAACGTAAAACATCTCTACATGTATAAGAAAGAAGCGTGAACGACCTGGGTGCTCCACAGGGAAACGGGGTCTGCGGAGCCGAGCTCCATGGCTTCGTGCCACTATAAATGCCCGCTACTTTATTTCTTCAGCTATTTACTTTTATTTCATCGTTTTTGTTAACTTTCATGGGTGCCTTGGCTGCTTTTCAATAAAAGCCCGGAGACCAGGATTATAGACCGGGTACTTACCCCAATCAGATTTTCCAGCTCCCCGAGCCACTCGTTTAATAACTTGTCGGGATCGTCGTTCACTACTGTCGATGTAGACATCTTGGGTGTGGTGAAGCCTCCTGCAAATAAATAAAAGGGAACATCGATAAGAGATGTCGAAAAAGATAAACAAGAGTCCTAAAGAGATTGATGGCGGCAGATAAATTTGCTTTTTTTTCTTTTTTTTTTGTTCATTTCGCTTGATAAGAGGAAATCACGGCTGAGGACAGGTAAAACTGAAATGAGCAATAAATTTAACTGAGACTGTACTCTTTCGTTTCGATTGCATACTTTTCGGAGTATTCTTAAAGTCGAAACCATAAACATTGTACAGTCTTCAGAGTCACTAATTCACGTATAACACACTGTTATATACTATGCATTTATAATTTTAAGATAATGTATTTTGAGCTAGTTCCTACATTCTATAAGAAAAATTAATTTAAAGTGGAGCTTCGAATTTAAATTGCCTATGATTTTAAACTAAAATAGCTTCATTATTTTATTTTATCGTTGATTTTTTTTAAACACCCTTTTTTTTGAAAATTTGCAGGAACATTAAATAATACAGTAAAACCCGCTTAAATGCACATCCAATTTGTCAGAAAATTTCGTGCATTTAAACGGTTTGTGCATTTAAACGTTTTTAAGATAAATGCACATATTGTGCATTTAACCCTTCGTCGGGCGCAGTCCTAAGTGAACCAAAACCAGGCGCACCCGGCCTGAGAGGCCACCTACATATTTTTCCCTCCCTCCCAACCCTATTCAATTTTAATTTAAAACACCGGTAGGATCGCCTTTGATAAGATTAAAATAATGGAAAAAATACCAAATTGAATGATAAAGAACGAGTTTAATTATGAAAAATGTAGCTCAAAAAATGTAGTTCATGGGCTGAAACCGAAGATGCATCTTCAAAATGGGCAGTTGAATAACAGGTCTGGCAGAGCGGATTTACGTGAGTTAGGCAGAGAGGTTGATGACAAAAGCGAACTCGATGACAATGTGCGACAGACTGAGGTTGCGCATTCGACTCCCCACCTCTAGCCAGGAAACTATTCGAGTGGGCACGCTACTGGGCCGTTAGAGGGGGAAGGGATAACCTCAGGAGTGCTTTTCGGGCCTCTTAGGCCGGCTGCGCCCGACGAAGGGTTAAGAGAGCTCGGATTACTTTTTTTCAGTTTGGTAATTACATAGCGTTCCGTTTTCGTCTTTAATTTACAAATTTTACCAAAATTAAACAATTACAATCCACAATTTACAAGGTCCACCCACCAACTCAAAAAGAGAAAGTGTTCTTCTTCTTCTTTGCCTTTAAATGGTAACCACCGAGGGGACAATGTAAAAGTACTACACTTCTACAGATCTGTTCATTTAAAATATGTATATTGCATTTATCCGGTTATTTTTTAATTCAAATAGAAAATTCGTGCCTGAAATTAATGTGCAAATAAGAGGTTTGTGTATTTAAGAGGTGTGCAATAATGCGGTCTTTGTTTCTACACATTAATAAGGCAAAAAATTCGGTGCATTCGCATCGTGTGCAATAAAAGGAATTGTGCAGTAAAGCGGGTTGCATTTAAACGGGTTTTACTGTAATAATATATAACAATAATTTGTTTACCTTTTAGAGTAAAATCCTTGTTTCCGCTGAAGCATTAAACATTCATAACATAAATTTGCCAAAACCGCATTATTTATTTCCTTAAACAAAATGTCTGATGACTGAGGATTTTCGTAATACATATATTACTACATATAATATACATTTTGTGTAAGGAAAATCTTCAGTAATAAGTAGTTTAAATTCATTTCCGTCTGTTCTTTATTTTTGAAAGGGCGGCTTTTACTCTAAAAAGAATTTAAAAAGTACTTTGTATATGTGTATATTTTATAAAGTCGCACTTTTTTTATTAATATCACTAAAACGTTGCGAGGTGGATACATTTACTGTCTTGCTCGCTTTATATCAGCTAGCAGTGGAATTATCTTATTTATAACATAAAGAAATCCTAAAATCTCAACTATGAGTAAGAAAGTTTCGCAAAAAATTTAATAAGTATTATCCAACTTTTTTCCTCCATACAAGTTCGCTGTTATTAAAGTGAACAACTCTCACAATAAAATCTGCCTAAAAAATCATTACATCAAAAAGTTTTAATAAATCGCTAACGAATGAGCCTACGTCACGAGAGCAGCTGGCCCCAGTTTTTAAAGCTTAAGATGTGGCCAGCTTTTAGCGTAAGCCGGCTAATAAAGATTGATGGGGCGTCGTTAAGCGCATGAGCAACCCTCAGCAAATAGAGCCCCAGTCCAGCAGCCAGAAAAAAAATTAAAGTCACTTGGTCCTGGAACTAATTCGTCAGCAAAGTGCTAAAGCGAATCGCGACAGGAAAATCTCCGGACCACGCAACTGGGCTAATGGGAACAAATTGAGCACGAACGCATCGCAGCCGAATAATTAACGATTTTTGGACACGAAATTCGCTTTGAAAATCGCTAACATTTCTAACTGGCGGTTATCAAGCATATTTACATCAATTCCAGAGCATATGCTGGAAGGAGACAGGGGTAGAAGCCCCCCAAAGAAAGGGACCCCTAATGCGGCACTTCGAAGGGGCGTTCCATCATTGAGCTAAGAGTCATTGCGGGAGACAGAGGATTAATGCCGGGGGCTGGCTCAATCTCTCCCGGCACGTGATGAATGTGTGAGGCACGTAAGTCCCATGAATTGCCATTTCCCAAATTGCCGGGGAGACAACCCGCCGATATGATTATAAATGAAGGCAGTGCTCCGATTTCCAACCTCGAATTTATCAATCTTTCATCCGGGGCGGAAGAGTGCAAGTTCGGGTCTGGTGCACTGCACCCCGGCCGCACCCAATCATCTCTTTGCTTAATTTTTTATGCGCTTAGCCAAATGCGAATTGCGTTGCGAGCACTTTGCCGGCGTACGACAATCTTCAGCTTCTTAAGCATCTAAAGAAACACACTCTGTGTCAGCGGATGCAATTTGTAAATGATTTATGAGAGATCATCGGTTGGCTTCCCCCTCGTGCCGTGTCTGGTGCAATTTCCAGTGTTTCGCGAAATAGTAGTTGTCTATTGACTTTGACAAACTGCGCACCAACGACCGGGGGTCTCAAGGTAGGTGGGTAGGGCCCAACCTTTGCGGTCGCGACTGTAGAGCGCAGCAGTTCAATGCATCTCCCATTTGACGAATGGTCTCTACTTTGTCAGACGATTCAACTTCACACAAGATAAACACCAGACAGAAAAGCAAATAAGGCTCAAATGCACTTCATCGTTTGCTCTCAAGAAACTCAGAGGGAAAAGGGCAGCGCAAATTGCCTTCACAAGGGTCACACTATTTGAACAATCACTTCCGTGGCTAATGAGGTGTGCACGATAGGCAAATAGAGGAGGGCGGGGAGCTCCAGTCGAACTGGTTCCACAGAATTCCTTTTGACCAAACGACGGCCCTGCTTTGAAATGGAAATCAATATAAGCGCTGAATTACAAAGCCAGCGAAGGAAGTTTGAAGTAACCTTTTGGAAACAAAAAATTAGTTGGAGTTTTTATATAAAATTAAATGGCACTGTTGTCCAAGAATTTTCAGATATTCTTTTAAGCAAATATAAAGTATAAACGACTTGTTATATGTATAATAATTGTACAAATAAGAGCAATAAAGGATACTTAGTGTAGTTCTCACTCGGCAATTTTAACAATTAGGTAGTATTATTATTAAATATTAGCTACAAAAGGAGTCCCGCAGGGTAGTCACTTAGGTCCACTTCTCTTCATTTTATCCATTGATGACATGTCACACCTTCCTAAAATCGGTAAAATCTTAATCTCTGCAGACCATGTGCATCCATCCAGATGAATAACAAGGTCACATTGTTAAATGATTTGATTTCAGTATAGGCTTGACGGGTTCGAAAGCAATTTTTCCAGTACATAGACTCTTGGCACGTAGTCCATTCTTCCAGCTTTTGTCGAAGATCAGCCAATGCTACAAAAGAATTTAGGAGCCTATTACCGAGATTTTAAACGTCCCCTAGCTAGTTAATCAGGAACTTTATTTCCTTCAAATTTCTTGACAAACAAGTAAATCTAGAAATATGATACATCTTCAATGAATTAGACGCTCATACCAAGACTTCAGGATCTTAGCCTCCCTTGTCACTTTGGTTGGAATGAAGGTAATTGTCCTGTTAATTGTAATATCGATTTTCGTCAGATTTTTTCAAACATACAAATTAACTTATCACCGATTTAAAAAGAGTCAAATTCATTATACATTTATGGTGATTAACATCTGATGAGAAAGTCAAAAGAAATTTGAATTTAAAAAAACACAATTGTGAAAAAAACCACCTCTTAATTTGAATCAAAGTAATGATTTAATGATGCATGAAGTTCTGTATGCGCCATTTATTAAAAATTAAATTTATCGTCAAATTATTGATGGAGCTTAAATGTATTTGTGAATGAAAACTACGATCAACCTTTAACCCTCTCTTTAGACAATAAAGCCTTCGATAAAGAAAGAAAAAAAGCTGGTCATTGAGCTAAGAAAACGAAGGGCCACACTATTGGATAAAGCCAAAAAACCCACTCCATCTTCATTCAGCAGCTAAGATAAGCTGTACGGAGGGCATTTGTCTTAATTAAGTCCGGAATCTTCGCTGTTTATGCACCGCTCGATTGAATAAATTCAGTTAATCGAACAACATCGACCGAATCCACCCAGCACTACTTTAATGGATTTCCGAGGGGAGCGTATATCAATTGACTCACTGAATCCATTTGATTCCCAGGGGGATTAGCTAAACCCCCTGCAACTCACAAGAAAAAGAAAAAACGCCCGAATCCTCACTGTTAAACGTCTTTTCGGGATAAGTTGAATGTACCCGAAAGCGGTCTCAATTTGTTCAAACTCGTAAATTCTCCATCTCAGAGAATTTGTTAGAATAGTCTCGAATGAAACTCTGAAAATCTATTACAATAACCGAGAATTTGTCGTAAAGTTTGCAACGTTTCAAGCAAAAGTGACCTAAGAATGGAGTGGACTTTAGAAGTGATCTAACCAGTTTCTTTTCTAGCCTGTAAAATAAGATACCAGAGCTATTCGCCTATTTTCGGAGAAGAAGTCACTGATTTAGGAAGTGCGTGATTACAACTTATCGTGCTCATAAAAGGGCAAGTGCTAAATGTCGATAAGTGTGAAGTCGCATGCGAGTTGCAGAGATTTTATTACTCCTTGAGTTATTTCCTTTTTTCGCCTCATTAAATTTTCTCCATTTACACGTTAAAAGGGGAATTAAAGCTGCAGCAATTTGTGCTTTGAATGGCCCTGAGGACCCTAAATTGCATTTTTATAGCTCCTTAATGTGTTGGCAATTATGTTTGAGGGTACGGTGTAATTAAGGCTTGTAAGCGTAGGCGCTTCCTCTACTTATGAAGAATTAAAACTGAAGATTTAAACAGTTTGTAGGCAAATTTTAAAATTCTATGTATGAATCTACATATATTTTCTTATTAACGAAAAAATCCGACCAAGCTGGACTTTTGTGGAGATCTCTTTATTTTGATGTTCTAAACATATCCTGAAAATTACCTTAATTTGAACCGTGGAGCTTGAATGAATTCTAGTTTTCCGCAAATATCTCGAAAGTTATCAATTTGCCAATTTTTTCCAGCCTCTATAAAAAAAAACCTCACGGTTTAAATTAAGGGTTCTTTTCGGGATATGCTTAGGACTTCAAAATAAAGCTCCCCATAAAAATCCGGCTTGATCGGAATTTTTTCAAAGTTTTACCCTTTTTATCTCTAATTTTACTGGTGATATAAGCAAAAATGAAAAATTACATTTTTTGATAAGCAAAAAAGGTTCAGTTTAATTATTATTTTATATATAAGTCAAAAATGTTAGAGACAGACTTGTTTTGATTGGATAAAGTTTTTAAAGCAGGCAATTTAAGCGAAAGGCTCGAAACAGTAGACTGTGAACACCTTACATTTTTTTTTTTAAATAATAAAAATCTTACAGTTTATTGTAAAAAGTTTAAAGCACTGCCTCCACAGATGTTTAAATGACAGCACTTCATCAGGCTTAAAGCATTAAGCCATCATCCATCTGTTGAAGCACTTGCTAAAGAAACTCTTCTCTGAATTGAAGTTGATTTCCTGCAAACCTATAACCATAATCTTTCGTCTAAGAGAGGCTCCCCGTTTGTGCTAGCCCGGCGCATAACTCAGGCGTCATTGTTGCTTAATCTCCCTGCAGCACTGAGTGCCGCGTAAGGTAAAACAATAAATTACTTTCATTTTCTGGTTACCTTTCTGAGTACTTGCCGTCGGTCGTCTACCTGTGCTCAACGACACTACGTGCAAGAACAGCCCTCGCGTACCACCCACAATGCCACGACACGACAATAACAAATCTGATAGCAACCTGCACGCGATCATCGCGAAAATAAGTAAATAAATTGCCAACTTAAGCCTTGTTAGTGCGATCCCCGTAAATCAGCCGGCGCGGACTAGGTGCCTCTCGCGGCTGCGACTGCAACTGCGCTTAAATTGGCCCCAAAAACGGAAACGTCGTCGTCGCGGCTAACCTGCGTTGGCGGATTTCTGCACTGCGCTCGGTCTCCAGAAGTAGCCGAGTGTCTGCCATTAAAGCGCCTATAAACGCCACATCGGATGGCGCCACAATTATTTCAGAAAAATTTGCTATTCACCCCCTCGCTGGTCTATGTCCCGCGTTATCGGGCCGGGAATAATCTGCGGCGGGCATGCTATGCTCTTTAGCGGCAATTGCATCGCGCATGTGCAATTCACTTAGTGTCCGGGCGACCGAGGCGCACTCTCGTATGTCGCGGCATAATTCATCTGGCCGTTTACACCATATTTTGATCGTGTTAACCGCACTATTTGTGTTCCGCGGCCTAATCGCAATGACCAAGTCGCGACGGATGCTGGAGCTGGAGCTGGACCGACGACGACGCGACGTTGTGCATTTCGAAGGGCCACTCAACTGTTCGCACTTCTTAATTGGGTCTGGCCGGCCTGTGGGAACCTGTTCTCGGTCTGATTAAGATATAAATCGACCGCTCAAGCAGCTATATGTAAATGGATCAGAGCCGATGGTTATGCCACGCGGAGATGTGCATTAAGCTGCAACCGCGAACCAAACGAGATATTTATTGAACGGCCATCGCGGGCTATTAATCCCTTCACAGGGGGGAATTGATTACAGGGATGCGGCCAGACGTGAGGTTCGCTCCTGCAAGCCTATAACCATCGTAGGTGCGAATTTACAGACAGCAGCTAACCGCGATGCTGCAGAGTGCAGACAGGGGCCATGACTAATTGAAGGGAAAAGGTCAGACTGTAAGAAATTCAGCTCCTGGACCGTGTTGTCTGCAAGACTTCGCCCAATGAATCGTGATGCGAGGTCACTTGTTCTTGCCATTTCGGTTATCTGAACACAAATTTTATTGCCTTCCTCTCCTTTGGTAATTGCATTCGGTTTTTAGACCCCTATAAATTAATGACTTCTGAGCCCTTTAATTCTGTTCCTCCACCAAGATATTAATTACACTTTTTTAAGTTACTGACTACATTTAAAAGAATATTACATATATAGTCCCCAGTACATAACACTGTTTTGAAATTGATTAACACATACTTGAAACTTCGTGAGTGGCTTCATTTTGGCGAGTCTACCACACTTCCTCCAGGAAAATTTTTGTTAGTGCTGCGTTTTCTACTGCGCACGCCCAAAACATGTCGGATCTATGATGTTTTCTTTTGCGATCAACACATACTTTATTTTAATTAATTCGGAAGACAATTTAAGCAGAAATTCGAAAAATATTTTGACCGACAAAAATATTGCTGCAATGAGCTTGTCTACCACCGCCAACCTGTCGTATCTACGAGGTCTTGTTTTGTAATAAACACATAGTTCATTTTTGCACAGTTGATTAATAACTATTTTTATAATTAAGTGGTCATATTGACCGACAAATTCCGTGCCGCGTTCTCTTAGACCGATGGCCTAAAGATGTCATATTTACGATTATATGTTTTGTGATTAACACATGTCGGACAAAAAGCATAGGTGATGGATAGGCATCGGTGATGACATAATATTGCATTGTCCGACAAAAATATTGATTCGTATAGTCAGTCGGACAAAATTAAAGTTAAAAATAACCTATACTAAAATTGAAAGCTGCGAATATTGATAAAAACAAATTTTAAGAGGGATGATGTAAAATTTATTGAGGAATCTAGTTTTGTAATTATTATAATAAATAAATAAGTTGACTTACCTTTCCCATGTCAAATATTTTTTTTTAACATTGGGGGCATTTCACGGGGAGCGGACAACGAAAAAATTGTCAAGTACTGGATTTTGTTCATAATTGGGTTAATTGTACTTCTATGGGACCTGAATAAATGTACATGGTTATTTTTATTTCTTTTAGCTTAGTTATCAATTTATGCGACTTCAAAGATTTGGCAAAATTTGAGGAACGGATTTTTCGAATGCTATTAACACAATTAATGGAATGGATTGAATAATAAGTAAATCGTGTTTATTTGAGAATATTAATTGTTCTACTTAGAAATTAATTCAATTTTGAAATTGGATTTTTTTTTTCGTATAGTAAACCGAAAGTTAATATTAAAAATCTGATTTTTTCAAACATCGCATTTTTTTAAATTTTTTATTTTTACCAAGAAATATAGCGTGTTATAAAAATATTATGCAAAAAATTTTAGAATAGTATCTCGATTCGTTTAGAAGATATGAACTAAAGTACGATAGTGCATGGAGCGCTGTACTGGAGCTCCTTAGTGTGACTGTCCTACTCGCTACTTACGGTTTATTATTATAAATAATGAAATATGGTTAAATAACCATAATTAAAAAAAAAATTTAATTAAATTGTTTGATTAAATTTATTATTTATTATAATAATCATAATTATTAAATTATTAATCAATCAATTAAATTTTGTTCTGAAGGTTTCGGTTGGAAGATTAAATATAGTAATAAAAATTGGTATAATTTATTTTGAAATTTTAACTACTTTACAGTTCGTGGTATAACTTGGTCGTTTTACAATTATGCCCTTGTCCATTCAATTCTTTGAAGTCGCATAAATTGATAACTATGCTAAAAAATGTAAAAATAATCATGTACATTTATTCAGGTCCCATAGAAGTACAATTAACCCAATTATGAACAAAATCCAGTAGTTGACATTTTTTTGGTTGTCTGCTTCACGTGAAATGCCCTATTGTATACCTTATAACATGAAGAATCGTTACCAAAAATGTCGTCATCCCAACTTAGTGGGAGTAACACGTCACTGTATTTATGTCCAAAATGTTTTCGAATTTTTAAAAATTTATTTCCTCTCTTTTGGGTCGATATCCAGGTTTAGGGGAGATGGGGGTAAGACGGGGTAGCGGGTAAGACGGGGTACCCAGCGAAATTCACAGTTTAAACTGACCAATCACGCTCGTTCATGCATCGTTCGATGCGCCGTCATGACACCTGTCAGTTGTCCGGCCATTATTTGTTCGCAAGTGTACGCGTGGCGAAATAATTTAAAAAAACTGTTTTACTGCAAAGTGCTTATCACATTTTCTTCCAGTTTGACACGTGACTGTGGTTTACTAAATAATACTAGCTGGTGAAGTGTGACTGCTATTGACGCTTAAACTAACCTACAATAAGGTAAACATTGTGTTTCCTTGAGATTGCCGACAGTTTCTTTTTTGTTTTAATTATTATTAGAAAATGGCACGGTAGGCAAGATGGGGTAATGACTACACACCATGTATGTATTGTATAGAACTATATTCCGCTTCCATTGAAGGGTGGATATCATGCTCAAATTGTGGAAAATGGGCACATAATAGCTGTGCAGGAATCGATGATGATGATGACGAAGCCTTCCACGTCTGCGAATTGTGCCAGTCGAAATAATCATCATTCTGTCTGATAATTCTCATTACCCCATCTTACCTCAGGGGGGTACCCCATCTTACCAGCACCATGGGGCAAGACGGGGCAAAACACCTTTATTTTTAGTTTGATTTTTTTTTCTAAAATGTATAATTAAAAGTTCCTAATTTCACCAAATATTAGAAGAGTAATAAATAATTGTTAATTAAAACATAAATATGAATGTCTCACTACGTAAAGTTTTCTTTTATTGATCTTCAAACCTTAAGTACCCCATCTTGCCACCCTCTCCCCTACTACTCAAAGAAGTACATACATTTTTTTTTTTTTTTATAAGTATGTAAGAATCAAGATAAACGTTATAAGTTTTCGGAGCACACACATTTTTGATGAGCAGTATAAGTGCGCAGGTTCTCGATAGTATAGTCCCATTTCAGTCAATACTGATTGATGTTTTTTCGATTTTTTATTACTTTGCGGCAGAAAATTTGTCGGCCACAAGTATCAGCATATTCTATGCTCGATTTAAAAAAGATCAAATCAAAAATCAGACATGTGTTAATCACAAAACATATAATCGTAAATATGACATCTTTAGGCCATCGGTCTAAGAGAACGCGGCACGGAATTTGTCGGTCAATATGACCACTTAATTATAAAAATAGTTATTAATCAACTGTGCAAGAATGAACTATGTGTTTATTACAAAACAAGACCTCGTAGATACGACAGGTTGGCGGTGGTAGACAAGCTCATTGCAGCAATATTTTTGTCGGTCAAAATATTTTTCGAATTTCTGCTTAAATTGTCTTCCGAATTAATTAAAATAAAGTATGTGTTGATCGCAAAAGAAAACATCATAGATCCGACATGTTTTGGGCGTGCGCAGTGGAAAACGCAGCACTAACAAAAATTTTCCTGGAGGAAGTGTGGTAGACTCGCCAAAATGAAGCCACTCACGAAGTTTCAAGTATGTGTTAATCAATTTCAAAACAGTGTTATGTACTGGGGACTAATAGTAATGCAAAAGTAAAAACACGAGGACTGCTCAATAAATCAGTGACTTTGAAATGAAAGATGTTTTACCAAAATTCGATTTATTTTTCGACCAATAGCTCGATACACAAAATTTAAGAGAGTATTTTCCTTTTTAGGACCGTACTCGCCTATATTTAGTCTTTATAATTCGCCAGAGAACACGTGTGAATTTTTTCAAAATTTTTTGGGACATTTTTGGATTTTTCAAAAATTTGCCAAGTCCAAAAAACCAAAAAAAGTCGAAAAAATTCGGAAAAAATTCACACGCTAATTCTAAGAATTTTCTGTTTTATAATTTTTTCTTTTTTGAAAGTTAAAAACATCGTGAAGTTTTTTATTACATTGCTGTACAATGGCCATTTGGCAATTTTGCCAAAACCAAAACACAAAAAAAAAACCTTCAAAACCATAGTTTGAGAAAGTTTAGATATTCGGACCGCGATTTCTGATGATATATGATCATTCAATAGAAGCAACTTCAAGATAATCAACTATGAAACGAAAAAAGACCAAAAAAAATCAGCACTTTTTTTAAAAACCGCAAAAAATAATATGTAGGGTTGTGAAGCTTTTCTACAAAACAAATGCCAGATTCTGAAAGAGCACCACCAAAAACCAAAAAAAAAAACAAAGTTAAATTTTATATACGATTTTGGAAGAAAATCGCTGCAATTTTCTATTCAAATCGTACAATTGAACTTGCGTGCACAAAATTCGCGTTTTGCGAATTAATGGGTTAAAGTACAAATAAAACTGATCAAATAACCAAACAAGTCTTTGCGTCATTAAAAGGTGTTTCTTTTGTCATTAATTAATTTCAGTTAACGTAGTTCGAGATATAACGACAACTTTTTACACTGAGAAAAATATCGCATTTTAATATCAAATATTTAGATTATCACATTTGTTAAATTTTTTTGCGAATCTTTGTGAGAAACGCATTGACAACGATTTTCAACAAAGTTAAATTTTAATGCCAATTAATTATTATAATAGAAACTCAGCCTCTTGTTTCCTTCTTCGAAGATGGACAGCGAAGAACACTAAAGAGTGTTACAAGACAATTTGCTAACATTTCTGCCGAAGTTTCTGTGCCGCTCTCTGATTTTTCAACAGGACAATGCTTCTTTTCACTCTATTAGGAGAACAAAACCATGGCTTCAAAATAATAATATTGAAGTACTTGAGTTGCCGGTTGCAACCCTATTGAAAATTTCTAGGAGATTCTTGCATTTATGCTGACAACGTGAAATTCTCAAATATTTTGATGAATTTAAAAACTTAATTTTTCATTAATCAAAAACACCGGCGTTACACCGGGTATTAATATATGAATGTAGATAGACAGAATTGAATTTTGACATTTTGCGAAAAAATATTAATAATAGCAAATTTTTACAGTGCGTGTATACACTCAGAAAAATAAGCATCTTATATTTAAGGAAATCATGTACTTAAAAAATGGAATCAAGGAAAAAATCAAATTTCCTATTTTTAAAGAAATATTTTCGTAAATCTTATAAAAATTTTTAAAATTAAAGAATATTTTATTCATCTTTAAATCTTTAAAAAAAAATCTAGATCTAGAAATGCATCCTTAAATTAAAGATATGATTTTACTAAGTATAAGAAAATCGAATGTCTTTAAAATAAGTTGGATCTATATAAAATTAAGATAATGTTACTAAACTTTAGGAAATGATTTCCACAAATTAAGTTAAAGATTGCTTACTTCAATGCAAATAATGACCCTTGGGCGAATAGATAAATTAGGTGTACTGAAATTAAAGATCAAATTACTTTGAATCAAAAGATGCATTTTCTTGATTTAATGCGTATGCTTTCCTGTTCTTAGTTTGGGCATATTTAAATTAAAGAACAAACACTACATAGCATACTTTTTTGGTTTAAAGAAATGTGAAAGCATTAAATCTATTCCATTGACAAACTTAAAATGAAGAAATGCACCTATGGCTCATATCGAAGTAAATATTTTTTTAATTTTGACTACGTTCTTACTTGATTTTAGTAAAAAAATGTCGTATGAAATTTGTAGAGAGAAAATGTGTACAATAAAATGTGAAGGTCGCGTAAAACGCACAACCATCCGCTTAATTTGGTAAAATGTAAAATATGTCGTTCGTGTCAATTTTACTTGAAGCGATCAAACGCTGTCACGTAATAAACATTCCGCGGAGTTTGCGTGTTAGAGCAGAATTGCTTTGTGGGTCGCGGCGTCTGCGTTAAAGAATGAGCATGACGCCAGAACTGGAGTTTTCTTTTCTATCAAACAATTAAGAAACTTCAAAGTGACTCTTAATTGCCCCGAAGCAATTCACTTATCACTTCAGCGGAAGATAGAGTTCAATTAAATTGCATTAATTGGCGCAGAAGTTTTGTGAGCCAGATGACCCTATATACGCCGGCAACTGAGCGGCTCACTCGGCGCGGCGGCTGCACTTGCGGGAAGTGAATTGTGCAACTCGCAGCCACTTGGGGCTCGCATGTACGCTCCGTCGTCGGCTCCGTCTTCTTTGTTTCGAAGCCTAATCGGGCCGCGTCGCTATCAATCAAAAATTTCAATTGCGGATCAATTTTGTGGTCTGTGAGCCGATTAGAGCACTCATCACACCGCGATCCACTCGCGCGGTCTCAGGCGCTGCGCAAGACGGGCCCGACAGCGCCTCCTTGCGGACGCCCCCGGGTGTTTCCGTTTCAATTAACCACGCTCTATTAACCGCCGTGATATATTCCTGCCGCGGCGGCTTAATTAAAATATGTCTGCGGCAACGGCACCGGAACGGAGTCTGGACCGGGGTGTGATTGATAGCCCCTTGCCATTGTGCAGTTATTTCGGGCCTCTGGGACCCCTATAAGAATTTTCGAAATAATGTTCCACGGTTCAGCGACGAAAAACGAAAACTTATGCATCCGAGCGCAAAACTCCTGCAGCGAGGGCCTTCGGCGCTTATTACCAGTGAGCACCCACTGCCTGTAGCTTCCGCAGCACCCTGTGATATCGATTAAATATAGGCGGCGCAGTCGAGCCAAATTTAAATTATTTCATAAAGGTAAGCGCGCTTCACACGGTACTTGATGGCCTCGTAAAATTTCATTTTATTGAAATTGCTTTTCTGGACGAGATTAAAATCAAAACGCAGTCCAAACGCAGCGGGCAGAGTGGTAATTCTTTTTCTGCCTCCAGTTTAAACCTTTAAGGTTTATATTTCAACAAGATTAATATTGTTTCAGCTTAATTTAGCTTTATTTCAAATACGATATCATTTCTCTTTTACCCTACAGGGAAATTATGTGCATCCATTTGCATACATTTTCTTAATATTTGTATATTGTTTAGCAATTTAAGACATTAATATATATTAGGCTACTAAGTAAGGGGTGCCTTCTTTTTCTTTAATAACTTAACTCCAGCTGTAGTTTAAGCTTTGTGAAAATGTATTACAATTATGGTGAAAATTATACCGTGACAAATATGGGCGCTATGTTATAGCTGAGTTTACATTTACCTCATTTTGTTAGCATGAAATCTCATGACACGTAGTTCCAACAGAACGGCACGACCTGTCACACTTCACGAGAAACAATCGATTTATAGCAGAAACAATTTCTAGTTTTTACGATATCAATCGGCAACCAAGAATGCGATTTGACATTTTGCGACTTATTTTTATGGGGTTTTATAAAATCTCAGGGCTATTTTAGAAACTTTAAAACAATTCCCGAGTTCAAAGCCAAGATTTAAGGCACTATTATGGAAGTTGACTTCATTCGATTCGACTAGCGAAGACACTAATAATAACAACTAAACGCATCTCAGCTTTAAAAAGATATCTTCACTAGTAGAGTTGAGCCTTAAGATCAGAAAAATGAAACTAGCCCAGAGATATTTATAAAAAGATAATAAAGTCTAGATAAGCCTTTAGATCATAGAGAATAAGATTGGGCATAAGTTTAATAAGGTTTAGTTGAAGCAATTTCGTGATGTTATGGTAGCCTTCTTTCTTGTAATGCAGGTGGATTATATTTTGGAAATATTGAAATAAAAAATAAAATAAGAAATAAAACTAATATAGGTCAAAAGTGATTATGCCCTATTTTCTGAGAAACATAATTTTTTCTAAGTAATGAAGTACACAGTATATAAATAAATATAGTAATCTTTAATGTATACACTAAATAAAAAAACTTCCTTTAACACTGTGATACTGAGCTTAACTTTAAATTAACAATTGTAATATGTAGTATACTTTAAATTACTTTCAGTACTTAAAGGTTCTACAACTGGTCCAACTGGTACATTGGTACATAGATATTATAATAACTAATAAGAACTTTTAAATGACCTAATTATATACATATTATACCTTTTTTGCTACGACTAAGTATTACACCCTAAATTTTTGAAATCCCACACAAAACTTGTTGATAGCCCCTGGTACCAAGAAAACCACTCATTACCTGGATTAAAATGATTAATTAATTGACAGGTAAAAGTCCCCTGACCGCAGAGACATAACAAGAAGCTGGTAGAAAATTCTGCCTGGGCGTAGCCCGCTTTCTCTGAGGCAATCACTGCAAGAAGTATGTTCTCTGCGTCTTCTATGTTATTCGCCCCCGAGCGGGGTTCGCGGACGGTGGTGGTGGAGGAGCCCCATTAATTGAAGCAAATCCCTCAATTAAAATACCAACCAGTGGCAGCAGGCTTAGCATAATTTTTCACCCCCGCCCTGCCCGTTCCCCATCTACGGGCGACCTTTCAGCTGGTTTGTGTGATAAGGAGCCCTTGGAAATTTGCATAAAGCTCAGTCCTTTGTTGTTATTTGTCTGCGGAAAGCTCTTGTTACTGTAACAGCTGCTGCCTTTTGAATGTTGGCCATATGCCGTGCGGCGGTGGCGGTGGCAGCGGTTCGCTCGGGGGTTGGTCCTTTATCCGGAGCCAGAAAATAAATTGCTTATTTAAGGTACACACAGCGCCCGCAAGGCTCAGAGGGTTTAATCTAAGAAACGTCAGCTATGTGTGAAAATTAGGCGAGTGCTAAACACTTTTCAAATGTCTTAATTACGCGGGAGGAAGAGTGGCAAAAAGAGCTGACGAGCTGAAAGGACTCACCGCGAACCATCCGGAGCCTCCCCAATCCTGAAGGTGCGTCCGCACAGCTCGCGAATTTCTTGCACTGTTAGGCATTAAATGCGCGGGGGATGCGCGACCATTCAGACCCCAGCGATGAGAGGCGGGCGCGTTCATTTCAGAAATGTTCGGGCTCTGCAGATTCAGATTTTGGCGTATTTTTCCGGGAACAATGGCCACAATGGCTACATTTCATATGGGAATTATGCTCATAAACATAAAAGCGCGCTGAGTGGGGGAGCGGGACACCCGGCGGATTTTGTTTTCCGGCATTCTTATTCACCCTTTCTCTGGTGCTTTTGTACAAAGGTGTGAAAGCGTGATGTGAAAAGGCGTCGGAGTATTCTTTTCAATTTGTCGCAACTATGCGGGTGAGGAAGGATAAAATCGCATCCGTTCTCCGTAATGGGAGCAGGGAGAGGACGGGGGAATCGTGAAAGCATTTTTGAGAAGGATAACGACGCGATGGAATAGTGGAACGCAACGCAAAAGTGCTTTCCTCGGCGCTTAGTCGCGCATAATTACAGAGCACTACGCGAGCCATCTGCGATTTATTGCAGGTATAAAAGAGAATTTTATTAAAATTAAAATCAAATTAACCCAAAGGAAGCGCTCAGCGGAAACTTTTTCGTGTCCCCATTAATTTCAATGAAACGCAAATATTTGCAGGGTGCTGTTTGTTGCCAATTGCCATACCGGCGCGGCGCGTATTTGCCAAGGGAAAGGAAACAGAGGCGTACAAATGTTTATCTGCTTCAATGAGAACCTTATGTGCGTGTGGGCTCGTATAGATACATTTCGAAGTATTTTGATGTTAATGAATGCAAAAGGGAACTTCGTAGGATAATAGCGAATTAATTTTAAATTGAAATAAACACATTTTGAAATCCTCCCCTGACAACAAACAATTGACGAAATGAGTAGCATCAGAAATGTTATTTAATAAAGAGGGATAACATATTGTGCATTCTATATCTATGATCAATGGATAAAATATAAAATATATCTCCTTATCTCATTAAAAATTTAATTTCTGAGTAGCAAAAGACTTCACAGCAACAAAGTTAGAAGTCTCCTTCACTGATTCATTATTGCTTGAGTTTTTCAACGCATTTTATTTTAGAATAATAAAGGGTGGCCCATCAGCTGGTTTCTTTTTAAAAATATTATAAAATAAACACTTCAATATTTATCAAAGTTTTTTTTAATTTATTAAAAAGATTACACCTTCCGATTAGTTGTGGAATATGTTTTCATTTAAATAGCTGCCTTGGCTGGTTTAGCAGTAGCTCATCCTATTAACACAATTTTGCAGCTCATTTTCGATATTGTGGCGTCCTATTTCATCATTTCCTCGATTATATTGTGCTTAAATTCCTTAATCGTTTCTGGATTGGAGAATTACATCGATCTTTAAGGGCACCCCAAGCGCAACGGTGCGGTGTCAAAACGTTTTTACTTTACCTTTTTTACTTTTCATTCGCACACAAATTGTCTAATATCTTGTTTTTCGGTTTCCCTTAGCCGTGATTTAAAAAAAAAGAAAAAAGAAGCGAACATCTTGTAATATTTGCTTATATTATCAATATGTTTCTGAATCGTTTCACATCACTTACCTTTGGTCACGTCCAGCAACTTACTTGTTTCTTGTTTAAATAAATTGCCCTACAAAATTTTCTACAGTCCCTTGGTCCTGAAAATATGCAGGATTTTCAATTTATTTACTTCCTTCGGTTGTCCGAAAACCGCCAACAAAGTGCTCTTCGCTCGAGGGTGGGCACGTAGATAAGACACGCCGCTTAAGGTGTTTACGGGCGTGTCACGTGCGATTACCTCCGTAATGGCATTTGCAGATTAAGGTTGACCCAAAATGCCGACGACGAGGCCATTCCAGGCGAACGGCTCTCCGCAAGTCAGGGCAGTTAGCCGTCCGAAAAAAGGCGTCCAAAGTAATCCGATTTGATCAAATTAGGTGCGTGAAATCCGTGAAAAGTAGCCGGAAACCAGCGGCGTGTTCTCGACATATTCTGGTCAGGTCTGAATCGGATTCCCGTTGCATAATTAAATCACGGGTGCGTTGCATAACGAACGAGATCGTCGGACCGCGCGACCAGTCACCTCTGGGAGTAATTAAAATAATTTCCTGGATTTATAGGGGATATTACCGAGAGCAGAATGTTCTTCCTGCAACAGAGTGTCCTAGAGCAGTCTAGACTTGACTAGATGACTAGGCGCACACAGTTGGAGCGAAATCCGGTGAAAGCCGCCACATCCTGCAGACATAATTTGCAGTCGTCGCGATACATCATCCAGGGTGCAGCGGGCGCACTTTCTTTCTGCGGACGGCTTAATTTGATATAAGACTTCCTCGTTTCTCTCGCTCTTGAGTCGAGTTCACGGTGAAGGTTATGAAATTAGATACAGACCCGCATCTGCAGACCTAACAGCTTTCATAATTTCCACCTTTTTTCCGGCACAATCTGCGTCGCTCAGATTTTAATGGGAAAATTCCTCGGGAACACCAAAAGCTGACGCTCGGGGAGATAAAGCGCTGCTGTGCTGCACCGGGTTATGATAAATGCATTTTTCGCGCTTTGCAGACTCCTTCCCTCGGGCGTATTGTGCACTTTCGCGGATGCAGTTTATCCGTATCATATAGCGAGTTTTCTTCGTGCCTCCATTGTTGTGTCATCTTTATCTCTGTTCCGTCGCTGGTCGACTCAAGATCACGGATCTTTGCAGTCACCTCAAGTCTCTGCCTTCGCCGTGCCGCGGCGACAAAAGATACAGAAGGGCTCAAAGGGCCGCGATTATTCGCGAACAAGATCACGCTGTTGTCGCTGCCGTTTATCTTCCAGCGGTGTCTGGCCGGGCAGATTTTCTCGGTTGCGCCCTTGTTCGGGTTACATGCGAACAAATTTCCCTGAATTCAAAATTCGCAACTCCGCAAATCTCAAGATGTTTATTCGAGCGCAGGCAGGCAGTGATTGCTTACAACTGTTACAAGCGTTCGGAGATGCATATCTCAGGTTTATTTCGAATTTAGCAACTTCGGTGGCGTTATTATTATTGAAAAGGGGTAAAAATGTGAGTTTCAATGCAATACATTGTGTTTTATAGATATCACTGCCTGTCCATCTATTTGCCACTAGATTCTAGGTCTTAAGCAAAATAAGATGCAAACGTTAGATTTATAAAGTACATACTTGCATTGATTTTACCCAAAAACACTATACTCCCCGAGTAAAAATATCTAAAAATCCCTATATATGTATATATATAAAATTGAAAGTTTGTTTGTTTGTTTGTTTGTTGCTCAATCACGCCTAAACGTTTGCATCGATATTTTTCATTTTTTGTCTGAAGGTAGTACATATTCCAACTTAACATACAGGCTAATTTTTTTTCGGATCATACATAGGGTTTCAAAATGGCGGATCCAAGATGGCGGCTGAAAATTTTAAATTTCAAGCGATTTTCATGAAAACTGGTACATAGGGGATTTGCCGAATATTGATTCAAGATCTAATATGGCAATCTATATTTCCCAATTTTAATGAAAATTAGTACAATGATTGTTTCGAGGTCACTGATTTTCAATATTATCAAAATTTACAAATTCAAGATAGCGGACCCAATATGGCGACCTATATCTCTCGATTTCAATGGGTTTTAATGAAAATGACTACAATGGGTTTTAATGAAAATTACTACAATGATTATCTTGAGGTCAATGATTCTGAATGTTATCAAAATTTAAAAATCCAAGATGGCGGAAACAATATGGCAACCATGATTTCTCGATTACAACGGATTTTAATGAAAATTAGTACAATGATTATTCCGAGGCCACTAATTTCGAATAGTATCAAAATTTCCAAATCCAAGATGGCGACCAAAATTTCTCGATAAGAAACTTTATAATTATAATACTTGCATATCTTAGAAAGTTTATTTTGCTCGTTTCTATCGAACAATAGAACTTATTAGAACAGTATAGCTATAAATATTTTTATGCTTTATTTATATGCTATTAGAGTCCTTATTACACTTGAATATTTCATAAAATTAACATATCTAATTGTTTGAAATTTTAAGTTAGCTAATAAAGTAAATTTCTAGAACTTAAACCTGATCTCTCTCTTTAGCTAGCCAGAAAAGTTTCATACACGAAGCACGTAACAACCGTAGAAAATTGTTTGCATATTTTCACATCCGTAAGAAATTATTATAAATTCAGTTTGTTCCAATTTTGTTCCTACCTATAACTAAAACAATTTTAAATTAGATACCCAAAACTAAAACAAATGATTTCTAAAAACAGGCATTTAACAAAATTCACATGATTGATAAGTAAGTTTTAGCAGAAGTTTGCAGATAAACTATTTAATTTTCTCTTACATAAATTGCTTTTAAATGTTTTTCTAGGACATCTACATGTATTTTTTTTTTAACCAATTAACATACAGCAAAAGAACAACAAAATTCTTTTAAGACTAATTTAAAAAGTTATCCAAATCTAACACGTCTCATAATCTTCAAGAGCATTAAATAAGTTTTTAAGTCCTGTTAAAGACGTGATTTACTTCACGATAACGACGTTGAACACGAACAGAGTTGAGTATTTAGCGTAAGCAGAAACTTAAAACTTTCCTTATAAAAGTCAACCTGTGGGATCAAGAAAGATTTGAGAAAGGCTCAGAACGCGATTTTATTTTAATATCTACAGCATACTTTGAAAATGTGAAGCAAAATCTTCTCAACTGCATATTTTGAGAAGTCTTCAAAAGTTGTTTGAACCAAAAAAAAAAAAAAAAAAAAAAATTGTTGAACTTTTCGAATTAACAATTTTTCATAAAGTTTTCGAAATTTTCAAATATTGCTAAATAAACTCTAACAGGATCACTCCATGTCCTCCTTTTGAGGTCTACACAGGAAATTTATGTGCTCTTGTATCCACCCACCACTTACAAGTTGTGCTCATGTTTCGCAAGCAGCGCCGCTGCGGCCGCGAGTCCTTCGAGGACATAAAACCCAAAACACATTCTGCACCCCCGCTCGGCCCCACCTGGTAATCGGAATAAGTTTGAGCTCTTGAAATTGCATCAACCGCTTGTAGTATGTGAAAAAAACATAAAAAGTTTTTGTTGCGTTTCCGCCCCCTCCGGATAAAAGGGAGCGCTCAACGAATCCTGAAGTCGGAAGTGTTTCTTTGCTGGAAAAGTTTTCGTACACCCCGAAACACAGAAGGATATTGCAGCAACCATCGAGATAAGTATCCTGAAGGAAGCTTAAAACACGCAAGGATAAACCGACGGCAGCGGCTGCCGGCGCAGTGCAACTTACTAATGATGACGAGAGCGGGGGGAACGACGCGGCGGGCGTCTGGAGACTGTCTGCTGAAGGTTGATGCTACGCTACTTCGCTACTTAAGTCGCGCCTCGGCTAGCACCTTAAATGCATCTAGAAGCTAGATTATACGAAGGCTTCCCGCCTCATGGCCTTGCGTGACTCACTGGCTGGAACGATGACTCCATGACCAACTACCGCCATTGCTCCACACCAGCCGCAGGAAGTTCATCTTACGCAGAGGAAATTCCCATTGTTGTTGCTGCTTTGATAGTTTGATAAATTGTTTGCTGGAGACACCATCGAAGGAACAGGGTGACTCACCAAATTTAATTTGCTTAAACCGCAACGATGCCTTCGATATTTCTTCGGGGGAATCGGAGTTTGCTCCCCCTGCTGTACTTCTGATTAATGAGCAGGGGAAATATTTCACTCATTATAGCTATTACTCTATAAGAAATACGAATTGTATTGGTTATGTCACAACAATTCATTAAAAATGTAGTTCGACCAAGAATATGCAAGTTATTAACTTCTCAAGTAACCTAGTTGGATTAATGCACGTTCCGTTTACTTAAACAGCCATTGTTTCTATTGCTATGTGGCAGACGGCACCGTCTTGGTGAAGCTAGAATCCTTCAATGTGTATATCGTCATTATCCTTATTAATTTATTCACAAAGAGGACATACAACTTGGTTATTCTGTCACTCAAGGAATATTAACGATTGCCATATGATTCAAAAGGACAACTCTTCTTGTGCTCACAATAATTTTGAACTAAATATTTATAAATGCGAAATTATGTCATTTTATCGGAGTTGAAGGTTTTTCATTTGGTCTACGCTGTCTTGGGTCATACTCTTCGTCGAACTAAGTTTAAGTCGTGGCTAAGGTATTATTCTAGAAAACTTGATTTTATTGAGCATATCGATTTCATGATTATGACAACTTCTTCTGTATTGAATCTCATAAAAAGATAGTCGTTTGAATTCTCTAGCATTACAGCATACAAACAACTATACCTTTCTTTTGGGAGGCCAATTCTTGAATACACGAGTCGAGTTTGGTCTCCTCACTACCATACCTGTATTAAAACGTCGAGTCTATCCAATGCAGATCGGCGATCGTCATGAGCATGAATTTGTTCACATTTAAAGATATAATTATTAAGGCTGTTGTTAAACAACGAGCAATTATTCACGTTTCCAATAGTGCGGAATATTTTCGTATCGTTAGCATAAGTTAAAATTCCTGAGTTACAACCGCGTCCTTTATAAATAAAATGATGAAGAGGGGCCCAAGATGACTCCCTTGTGGGTCACCAAAGGTATTATTTATAGAGGATGAAAGAGTGTCTCGAAAAAGGACAAACTTGGCGTTGGTTAGGTAAGTAACATGATAGTCATTTAATAAGAAGTGACGGAATCCCGTATAAGCTTGAGAATTAAAGCTGATTGATTCTGTCATAAATGAATCAATACAAGTTGTCAGACAAATTCTTATACTACAACGGAACTCAAAAATCCTGAACGTTTCGTGAACTTCAAAATATACTATTATGATTGAAAGACATTTGGACTTTTAATATTCATAATAATAAAAATCATAACCGCGATCACAACCAATTCATGAATATAACGATCATGTCTGATTTGTTAATTCAATTGCGCTTATGTAAAAATGTATAAACTTTAAGTGATTGTGAAATAAAAGAATAATTCAATGTAAATATAGAGAAGAGATCATATTACTAAATTTATTGACTTATCTGGTCTCGATTTAATCTCAATCGTAGGCAAAAGCATTGAAAACTTTCCCATGAAGCATTGGATGTAAACACTTCGATCACACTGCTCAAAGGTGAGCCACAAGCATAGGTGTCTACTTCAATTTCTCAATATTTCTTTTCATCTGAAACCATATTTTACAGGTAATCTTTTTAAATCATCCGATACCACCCTGAGGCATAAAAAGCGGTTTTGTTCGCAGCTCCAGCATTCGATTGTTATTGCCGGACATTTATCTCTAATTATACCAATTTTATGTAGGGTCATACCTTCAAGCAATACGCTAACCAGACTTGCCGCCTTGTTTCTGAATGTCCCAGCGAAATTTATGGATATCTCTTGATCACCATTAAAATATTGCCTCTAGCAAAATTCAAATTTTATTAGAAAGTTTAATTTGTTTGCTTTTGAGAAAAGCGATCGTGCTGGAGATGCGATGCTTTTGATCGATTACTGAAATTCGTTTTACATTTTTATGACACCTTCACGTTGGTTACTTTCTTCATGATCAGAATTACTTACTTACACATAGAAGTACAATTATTTGTATATATGTATAAAGTAACATATCCTGACTGATTCGTTATCCCCGGGCCGAAACCGCTGAAGCTATAAATATGAAATTTGGTCAGTAGTTTTATTTTATAATGCAGAGACTCACTAAGAAGGCTATTTTTAGAATTAAACCCCATAATTAGATACGAATCAACCCCTAAATATGTGAAAAGGGGGTATAATTATGATATAAAAATATTAAACCAATTCTGAAAAATAGTTCAATTAGATGCGGACGAAGTCGGGGGAAAAAATTCTAGTAAACTATAAGAAGCTTTACGACATGCGATATTCAATACTATTTATTTATTTATTTTAGGATTCATCAACAACTGACTACTACAATAATTAGATAAATGAAACCTTAACGAAGCTGATTTTTTAAATTGCGCTTATTTAAATTAAAATCAATCACATCGTATTTACTATTAAAAAGACGAGACATTGAGGAGATTGGCATGTGCATCCCATAATTAGTACTATGCCTAGAAACATGGAAAAAGTCATAGCTCCTAAAAGAGCGAGGAGGTACAGAAATATTGAATGATGAAAGCAATTCAGCAGAATTAATACCGCCCTGTATACAGTCAAAAGCAAAAGCAATTCTGGCATTCATTCGTCTATCCTCGAGAGAGGACAAAGGGAAGAGTTTAAGCCTATTTTCATAAGGCGGAAGCACGGAGGGATTGTCCCAATGTAAGCCACGAAGTGCAAAACGTACAAAATTACGCTGGACGGCTTCGATGCGGTTAATATGAACTGCATGGAAAGGAGACCAAACCGGGCTAGCGTATTCCAATATAGGGCGGACAAAAGTGCAAAAAAGAAGTTTCGTTATAGTGGGATCGTCAAACTCCTTAGACCACCTCTTAACAAAACCCAAAGCGGAGTTACCCTTGGCAATAATAGCGTCATAGTGATCATTGAAAGATAAACGGGAATTAAATAATACACCCAAATCTTTGGTTTTGTCAAGCCGAGATAAGGATGAATTATCCAGAACATAACAGAAGTCAAGAAGTGACCGTTTACGGGAAAAAGACATAACGGTACATTTACTTATATTTAAGGGTAAACAGTTAATAGAGCACCAATGATAAAAAGTGTCTAAGTCAGAATTTAAAAGTTCGCATTCGTTTGCGTTTGATACAGTACGGAAAATTTTGGCGTCATCTGCATAGCAAAGAATGCGTGAATTATTTAATAATAAAAAGACATCATTAATATATACAATGAAAAGCAGTGGTCCGAGGTGACTACCCTGAGGGACGCCTGATGTGTTATTTATTTCATTGGAAAGAGCGTTGCGAAAACTAACACGTTGTGTACGGCCTAATAGGTAAGAAGAAATCCAATTAATAAAAGAGGAGGGAAATCCTAAAAGAGATAATTTAAAAATGAGAATTTTATGATTAATTCTGTCGAAGGCCTTACTAAAATCTGTATAAATGCAATCAACCTGCTGTCCGTTTTCCAGGGCAGACATGCAAAAGTTAGAAAACTCTAATAAGTTAGTCGTAGTAGATTTCCCTTTAATAAAACCATGTTGGAAAGATCCCAGGAAGGGTTAGCAGTGAAAACATAACTATTGTACACCACATACGATATTGAATACTATTATACATTAATAATAAAACTTGAACATACTTCGCGAGGAGGAATTGATAACGCAGCCCAAATGCGAATAATTTCGCAAATTTCGTCAATTGTTCGGATGTGCTCGGAATATCCACGATATCCAATACCTGGAGAGCTGCATAAGAGCATCGCAAGTCATTTTAAACTTATGCGGTCTTATGCTGAGCATCTAAGAAATTTTTTGAATGGTATCAGGGACGCTATTTTTACAGAAAACAGAAATTTAGCCAGTAAGCATTCATACGTCTTGATATTCGATACTCGCAAAATTTCCACCTCACAAGTTTGCGTTACATCTATTTTATTCTCCACGTATCTTTTTTAGGATTTTCAATAATAGCTCTAGGTTAATTCCTGGGCTTTGTTAACTTTTTAAGTCAAGAAAATGTGAGAGTTATTATATTTGGAAAAAATAATACTGAAAAACGTTATCGTTGTAATGGGTAAATTAATTTTAAATTAAAGTTTATAGAAAAAAAGTATGAAAAAGTTATACACAATATATTTATTTTATCATTTATTTTTCTATTTTCCAAGGAAACTTTCATTCATTAGTGTGTTAACATCTTCTCTTAAAGCAGAAATATCAGCCTCTGTGATCTTATCATATGTCCACTTAGTACACTCGTATGACGATTTTAATTTCTCATTTTTGCACAGTTCTTTATGATCCGCAATAAGGTTTTCCAGATATTCAGAAGCCGTAAGCTCCTCCATTAGGCAAGCCAGCAAAATAAAAGAGATAATCAAAATTATTTTCATTTTTCGTAAATTCTTGTAAACGTTCTAAGTAACTTGAAACTTGTAACTTGACTGTGAAGAAACATCAAATCTGATCGCAATATATATAGCAACTTTTGGGGAATGGAATAAAAGAAGTGAAAACTCACACAGTTCAATTTCATTGACGTCATCGAAATTTCCTAAAATAATTAAAACACCTGAACAAACAGAAACGTGGTGTTAAGCTGACATGAATCTTTTGAAAACGCAAAAGCAGTTTCAACTTAACAAGAAGCCACTTGAATGAACAAATTTTTCCTATAAAATTTGGTAATTTTCCGCTTTAGGCGTTGAGTTGCCCTTAAATATATTTTTAAGTTTTTAGGGATATTTTTCTGAGAATATACTATATATATGTATGCGTCGGAAACTACCCCTTCCTTTATGAATAATAGATTTAATATTAAAATATTGGATTTGTATCGGTATTTTGTACCTCCGCCACTACATGTATATGGCAACCCAATACATGGCCATATACACATGTGACAATTTTATTATTACTCGTATTATACAATATATACGCGGGAGGGTACAAAATACTCTCATATTGGTACCTATATAAAGAGATTAGGTGATGAATAACACATATCCACCTGAAATAGGTTTTCGTACATATGTTTTTCTTAGTAGTATTATATATATATATCCATGTGTATAAGCCCATGTATTGAGTTGCTATGTATAAAGGGAGGAGATGCAAGTCACTTACCGTTTCACTGTTTTTTCTATTTTGAATTAAGTAGGTGGTTAACTGAGAGTTTTTAATGAGCTTTAGGTAATAGTCCGAGAGCCGGTCGCAGATAAACGCATAGTATCTGTTCAACAAATTATATGATTAAAAACGACAGTATATATGCAATAGAAACATATGGCATAGGTGTTATAAAGTTTAGTAACGTTGTTCACCTGGGACTTGTTTTATTTTTTATTTTTTAATTTTCCTGTGGTTGCACTACCCATTCGTTCAATGTTAATTCTGGTATGTAATGAAAGTTTGATCTTTCTAATTTACGAAAAAAATTAATTGCCTAACCCTAGGTTTTTAGACAGATCACATGCCTACTTTAAAGGTGGGGAAATCGAGCGTACAGCGGTGCGTACAGAGGTGCGTACTGTATAAAAAATGTTCTCATAAGATCATATTGTTTCGAATATTTAATTGAAATAAATTATTTTTCCCATAATGGCAAAAGAATATTTTTTATAAAAAATAATAAATATTATTTGTTATAAATTTAATTATTAAAAATATTATAAATAATTGTGTTAAAGTAGGTAGTATTCCTAAATGCAAAGGGACCATACAGTACGCACCGCTGTACGCTCGAGTTCCCCAACTTTAAAGTAGGCATTTGATTATTCTAAGAACCTAGTGTTAGGCAAATTTTTTCTTTTCATACCAGAATTAATATTGAACGAATGGTATATGTGAAATTTTTTAGAAACGTGTTAATAATAACATATTTAAAGGGCAGCTAAATCGGAGATGAAACCCCTATTAAAATTCTATGGGAAATTTTTCATTATTTGTATATTAATTAGTTTGCCCCTTCAATCCTTGGCTGGCGTAATTCTCCAAGCAATTTAAAGGTAATGTCGTCACAGCTTTTGTCCTTTGACGTTGAATTGCTTCATTACATTTTTATGATACCTTCACATTGGTTACTTTCCTCGTAATCAGAAGTGCTTACTTACACATAGAAGAACCATTATTTGTATATATACAATATATATGGATAAAGTAGCATATCCTCTGATTGATTCGTTATCGTCGAACTGAAACCGCTGAAGTTATAAATATGTAATTTGGTTTTTTGGTCACCCCAAAACATAAATAATTAGACATGTATTTATTATTTTTTTGAAATGTGTGAAATAATTATGATGTAAAAGTATTAAACCAATTCTGAAAAATAGTTTAATTAGATGCGGGCGAAGTCGGGGGAAAATTCTAGTAAACTATCAGAAGCTTTACGACCAAATATTTTATTAATTCCAATATCCGCACTGCAGCGTTATCACATGCGATATTCAATACTATTGTACATCAATAACAAAACTTGAACATACTTCGTGAGGAGGAATTGATAATGAAGCCCAAATGCGAATAATTTCGCCAATTTCGTCAATTGTTCGGACGTGCTCGGAATATCCACGATATCCAATACCTGGAGAGCTGGATAAGAGCATCGCAAGACTTTTAAACTTATGCGGTCTTATGCTGAGCATCTGAGAAACTTTTTGAATGATATCAGGGACACTATTTTTACAGAAAACAGAAATTTAGATACTCGCAAAATTTCCACCTCACAAGTTTGCGTTACATCTATTTTATTTTCCACGTATATTTTTTAGGATTTCCAATAATAGCTATCGGTTAATTCCTCGGCTGTTAACTTTTTACGTCAAGAAAATGTGACAGCTATTATATTTGGAAAAAATAATACTGAAAAACTTTATCGTTGTGATGGATTAATTAATTTTAAATTAAAGTTTATAGGAAAAAAGTATGAAAAAGTTATACACAATATATTTATGTATCATTTATTTTTCGAATTTTGTACATTCTCAGGAAATACAGTGGTTATTGCGACTTCGGTTATAACGACATACCGGATATAACGTCGTATTGCGTGTTCTGTATCCATATCGTCAAACTAAAAGTCCACACTTATATTAGAATCATCTCAATATTATTTTTAACTATTAAACCTATTCAGTACCAAATAAACCTTTGTACTTGCTGCTTCTGAGAGTTTAGTTTCATAGATACAATATATGTACATACATTGCATATGTATTTCAATAAAATAAAAAAATAAAAAATAAACATATTTATTTCCACTTATACCGGATATAACGATTATCGGAAATAACGACGAAATTTTTCGGTCCCTTCCATGTCATTAGAACTCAATTTTATTAATTAGTGCCCCATTATCACTTGCTAAATTCTTTTCTATCTGTACCCACTTAGTGCACTCGGGTAACGATTTCAATTTCTCTTCTTTGCACAGTAGTTCATGATCCTCCATAAGGCTATGCAGATCGTCAGAAGCCGTAAGCTCCATTAGGCCAGCCAGCAAAATAAAAGAGATAATAAAAAATATTTTCATTTTACGTAAATTGTTGAAAACGTTCTAAGTAACTTGTAACTTGACTGTGAAGAAACATCAAATCTGATCGCAATTTATATAGCGACTTTTGGGGAATGGAATAAAAGAAGTGAAAACTCACACAGTTCAATTTCATTGACGTCATTGAAATTTCCTAAAATAATTAAAACACCTGAACAAACAGAAACGTGGTGTTAAGCTGACATGAATCTTTTGAAAACGCAAAAGCAGTTTCAACTTAACAAGAAGCCAAGAACAAATTTTTCATATAAAATTTGGTAATTTACCGCTTTAGGCGCTGAGTTGCCCTCCAAATATGTTTTCAGATTTTTAGGGACATTTTTCTGAGACATTTCATATACTATATACAGCGTGATCCAAAAGTATGGAAACGGCTATATAACTTACGAGGAATGCATTTTGGAGAAAAAAGTTGTAGACAAAAGTTTTAGGAATTTTCCCCAGCTATTTAATGGTGACCTTAGATTTGACCTTGACCATGGCCTTGAAGGTCATTTCGAGGACAAGTTGACTTTTTTAAATTGGAACCCTTATTTTCGACCACGGAAATGGAAAATTAGAAAGTTAACGACCACGGAAATGAAAAGAACGGAAAATTTAACGACCGACCATGGTGAAGTCGATTAAGGCAAGGTCAAGTGTGTCATGGTCAAGGTCACATCCGGGCGCAAAACTTCTGCTCTTTCCAAATCCGCAGTAACAATGCAGGTTCCCCTTTAAAGAACCATCTTGACCTTGATATGATCTTCAAGGTCATGGTCAAGGTCACAGTCAAACGTTAACTTTTCCGCTCTTTCCATTTCCGTGGTCAAAAACATGGGTTCCCCTTCAAAAAACCATTTGACCTTGAAGGTCATTGCCAAGGTCATGTTCAAGGTCAAGGTTGTGGTCAAGGTCACATTTGGACGCAAAACTTCCACTCTTTGCAAATCCGCAGTAACAATGCAGGTTCCTCTTTAAAGAGCCATTTTGACCTTGATATGACCTTCGAGGTCATGGTAAGGGTCATAGTTGGACGTAAAATTTTCCGCTCTTTCCATTTCCGTGGTCGAAAATAAGGGTTCCAATTTAAAAAAGTCAACTTGACCTTGAAATGACCTTCAAGGCCATGGTCAAGGTCAAGTCTAAGGTCACCATTGAAAAGCTGGGGAAAATTCCTAAAACTTTTGCCTATAACTTTTTGCTCCAAAATGCATTCCTCGAAAGTTATTTAGCCGTTTCCATACTTTTGGATCACCCTGTATATGTATACGTCGGAAACTGCCCCTTCCTTTATGAATAATAGATTTAATATTAAAATATTGTATTTGTATCGGTATTTTGCACCTCTGCCACTACATGTATATGGCAACCCAATACATGGCCATATACACATGATAAAATTTTATTATTACTAGTATTATACAATATATACGGGGGAGGGTGCAAAATATCCATATATTGGTGCCTATATAAAGGGGTTAGCCAAAACCCCCGGGAATACATATAAACACAAGCTGTGAAGTAGAAAATGCATACGTAGTGATGTAGTCCGAGAATCGCCGTGAAATAACATTGCTTCTTATGGCGGATGATCCAAAGTAAGCCACTCCACTCGCCTGAACTGCTAAACTATAACTTTTACGCGAAAATGATGTTCTACTAACTATAACTATGGAGGAATACCTTTCTAGTGATCGGAAAAACTTTATAGTGGCAAGAACAAAATATTAGAGTTTTTTGCACTTAAGAACAACTCTAACCATTTCCTCGAACAAAACAGCAGCGGCAGGTCGACTTGACAGCACGACTTTCCGTGGTAAATTTGTTCGATGGGCTGTAATAGTAACTTTTGAGCTCAAATATCTTTAATATTTTGTTCTTACCACTATAATGATTTTGGTACCATAAGAACGGTATTCCTCCCCAGTTACAGTCAGTAGAACATCACTTTTTCGTAAAAGCAATAGTTTAGCAGATTCGCCCTGTGGAGCGGAATGAATGGGCTATACCGCCATAAGAAGCAATGTTATTTCGGTGCAATCATCGGACTACATGACCCTATAGGTGTGGTAGTGAGCAGGTCTACTTCACGACTTGTATTTATTATTCCCGGGGGTTTTGGGTTAGCTGATGAATAACACATACCCACTTGAAATAGGTTTTCATACATATGTTTTTATTAGTAGTATTATATATATATATCCATGTGTATATTCCCATGTATTGAGTTGCTATGTATAAAAGGGGGAGGTGCAATGTTATAAGCATGATCCCCATAGACAAGCTTCCCACAGAACATATTCCCATAGATCACAAAGGTAGATCATCCTCAAATCGCGAAGTCAACATAATCTAACCCTGTCACGTGTATTTCCCATATGTCCGTCCGCCTTTCGGGTCTTTGCCACCTGCAAACCAGACGCGAACATTGCATTTTCCCACCTGCGAACTACTTAATTCGGGCGAAAGAAGACAAAGAGGCTCCTACGAGGCAATAGCGTCCAGAGGTGAAAAGTCACCTCGCGACACAATTAAAGTTAGTTCTAAGGAGACCGAAGTGTAGAGCAATTAAGAAATTTAATTAATAAAATAACTGGTGAAAGAAGTTCCGGAGTTTCATTTGAATTAATATATACATATATATTTTTTTTTAAAAGTTTGGAAGACCAAACTCATTTCTGGCGCAGTCGGTAGGATGTGCGACGCGTTTACCAAAATCGAATCGTGCTATGTGAAGACGCATAATTAAAACGGACGAACAGTGTAACGCGTGTATTTTAATACTTGATCGCACATCCGCATTTAGTGCGAAAAGATTCGTGCAAACGGGAATCTAAGAGGAGCCCTGTCAATTAGTAGTGCTGTTTTGTTTCTCACTGTCGATCACTGAAGTGCGACAATTAGTGAAAACGTTAATTTGGAAGTGTCCACACCTAATAAAAGAAAATACCGGAATTAGTGAATTGATCACCAAAAAAAGGGCAAGTGTAAAGTGCCTACACTGAGTGAAATTACACCTTCAGGAATTACGTGTTCATGCCAAGTGAATCCACACCTCCAGGAAGTTTGTGTTTGTGCCAAGTGAAGTTACACCACCGCTGGAAACTGCACCCCAGACATCACCCCCTGGACCAACCCGAGTGCTCCACACCTTCACACAACATCATCTTCAAGGACTCAACCCTCAACCCATTTCAGCGAGACTTTAGCGGCAAACCAACGTTATTTTTAATCGCAAGTAAAATTATACTATTAGTTATATATTACAACTATATTTTAAGTTACCTCGTTCACCTTCAAATTTTTTGTTATACTACTTCCTATTGTAATAGGCATAGAAAAAATACAACACAAAAATGAGTACCGAACCGGAAAATATCGATGAAATTATCGACAATATAAGAAGCAGAATAAATGCCATTAATACAGAACCTACTCCAAATCCCATACCAATAACTTCAACTCCAACGATTACAATAGACCCCATGAAATATTTGACAAAATTGCCAGAGTTCGATGGCAACCCGAATTACCTACAGAATTTTGTCGATCTCGTCGACAGGGTACACCCCATACTTCAAAGATACGATGAGCTGTCACAGTTAGTGTTCTCAGACACAATTAAATCGAAACTAAAAGGAAGGGCAAGAGAAATAGTTGAAATCAATTACCATATGAAATCATGGTTCCAAATTAAATCCTTATTATGTAACAATTTCGGTGACCGAAAATCCGCGACTCAACTATTCGATGAACTTAGAGGTGTAACTTTTAAAACAAACAGCCAAGACTTTTATAATGAGATAAGATCAGTTCTCCGGAGGCTTAATATTAAAACTACACAAGAAAATACACTAGGCTCACAAAATCTCGAACTTATTCTCAAAGCAAACATAGATTCAGCGTTGAGCGTATTCAAAAATAAAATCCCTGAGCCCATGAAATCGATCCTTTATTGTAGGGCACCAACAAACCTAGAAAGCGCGATAAATATATTATACGAGTCGGGTCACGCTTTTTACAACCCATTTTCGAGAAATGCAAACGATAATTTTAACAGAAACCCATCAAGAGACAATAGAAGCGACCAAAGGCACAAACCTAATAGGAATAATAACGAAAGACAAAACTCTAACAATTCTAATTTCAATCGAAATTTTAGAGGACCATCCAACACAAACCAAGCGGAAATTAGAGCAAATCGGGCCTGGAACCCATCAGATAATAATTCCACCCCAAGACCTGCCCCACAAAATAATAACCACAACAACTATTCTAATAATAACAATAATTCGAATAATTCAAACAATAATAACAGATTTAACCCAAATCCTTATAGACCAAATCAAACTTATAACAATCGATATAACCAAAATCCTAACAACTATAACAATAACTATAGATTTAACAACAATAATCATAATAATAACAACAACAACATTAACAATAGTAATAGCAATAGGCCAGAGCCTATGGAAGTCGACCTTGCAATAGGTAACTCAGGTAATCCTGCAAAAAGGGAAGAAACACCAGACGACGTAGTACAAAATTTTCATTCAGGAGCCTCAGTTGCAACCTACCCTATTTGATTTTCAAATCGAAAACCATTCCACTTAAATTTATAATAGATACTGGAGCCACGCACTCCATAATTAACCCAGACCTCTGTCACCCCAAGTGGGTAGAGAAGCTCGAAGATCCTATAAAATTAAAAACCCTTAATCACATTTCAGAAATAAATGAAAAAGCAGTGATACCAATGTTCGCGGAACTAGGCGACCCCTCTCAAAAAATTGAACTACTAATATGTCAATTCCACACGAATTACCACGGATTGATTGGTAATAATATATTAAGAAAATTAGACGCAACAATAGATTATAAGAATAACGTGTTTATGTGTGGAGATAATAAGTTAAAACTAAACTTCGAGTTAGACGTAGCAATCGACGACCAAGAAACTGTTAACATCAATTTCCCGGTGCAATTTAAAGAAGGGCTCGCATACATCAACGAATTACGAGCCGAAAATAATTCGTATATAGTTAAAGAAGGTGTCTATAACGTGAACGACTTTAAAATTGAAGCAGAAGTATATTTAGCAAATAAGAATTTAAAATTAACTTCCTCAAAACCCTTAAAAGTAGAAATGGTAGATGAGAAGAATTTCAATGTTCTAGAGTTACCTGATTCCCAAAAACCCCTTTTAGAACAAATTCGCGTAGAACATTTAAATACAGAAGAAAAAAAGGGACTATTCAAGCTTGTCAATAAATATCGAAACACTTTTTGCGACGAAAATTGTAATTTAAGTTTCACTAACGCCATAAAACATCGGATCCGTACAACAACGGATACTCCGATACATGTTAAGTCTTACAGATATCCCTACATACATAAAAATGAAGTGCAAAAGCAGATTCAAGATATGCTAGCTAGTAATATCATCAGACCGAGTAACTCGCCGTATTCCGCACCCATATGGATCGTGCCTAAGAAGGTCGATGCCAGTGGCAAAGCAAAATGGAGACTTGTCATCGATTATCGTAAACTTAATGAAGTTACGATCGACGACAAGTATCCGATACCGAATATCGACGAGATACTTGATAAGCTAGGAAAGTGCCAGTACTTTACAACTTTGGATCTGGCCAAAGGATTTCATCAGATCGAAATCCAAGAGTCAGATGTCCACAAAACAGCGTTTAGTATTGAGAATGGCCACCACGAATTTCTCCGTATGCCATTCGGGCTTAAAACAGCCCCAGCAACTTTCCAACGCTTAATGAACGATGTGCTATCTGAATATATCAACAAGATATGTTTAGTATATCTTGACGATATTATTATATTTTCCACGTCGCTGCAAGAGCATCTAGATTCTCTCGAAAAAATATTCAAAAGACTACGAGATGTCAATCTCAAAGTCCAGCTCGATAAGTCCGAATTTTTGAAGAAGGAAACTGAGTTTCTGGGACATATCGTAACGCAGAATGGTATTAAACCTAACCCTAAAAAGATAGCCTGCGTTAAAGACTTCCCTATTCCCAAAACAGCCAAGGAAATAAAACAATTCTTAGGTCTCACCGGATACTATCGGAAATTCATCCGAGACTACTCTAAAATCGCGAAGCCAATGACAAAATTCCTAAAGAAAGGAGTTAAATTAAACATTAACGATCACGAATATAACACGAGTTTCGAAACACTTAAAAGATTACTAATAAATGACCCCATCCTTCGCTACCCTGACTTTCAAAAACTCTTCACCTTAACTACTGACGCCAGTCAGTATGCACTCGGTGCTGTGCTCTCTCAGGAAGATCACCCAGTGTGCTATGCTAGCCGCACACTTAACGAGCACGAGATAAATTATAGCACCATAGAAAAAGAATGCTTAGCAATAGTATGGGCTACGAAATACTTCCGCCCATACCTCTTTGGCCGTAAGTTCATAATCGAAACCGACCACAAACCGTTAACTTGGCTATTTTCAATAAAAGAACCAAATTCGAAATTAATACGATGGCGATTAAAATTATCTGAATTTGATTACCAAATTAAATATAAAAAAGGGACCAAGAACAGTAACGCCGACACACTTTCTAGGATACCAAAACCAGAATTAAACCCAGAACTAAATGTTTTAATAGAATCTAGAGACTCTAGCATACCTAGCACCACTTCACCCATAAATGTATTCAAAACCCAAATTTTCATCCACGAATCACAAACGGGATCAATGAGAATGAAAAAACAAACGGTCTTTGACAAAAATCGAATCATTGTACATACTAAATCACTCGATGAAACTACAGCAATAACTTTATTAAAGAATCATTTTAACCCAAAAAATTTAAACGCTATCCTCGTCGAAAACGAAACCTTCTTTAAAACTTTAGAAAAAGCATATATTGATAACTTTTCCAACAATAAAGACTTTAGGATAATCCGCTGCAAAATTTGTTTAGAAGACGTAGCAGACGAAACAAAATTATTCGAACTCATAAAGAAAGAACATTTACGCAACAATCACAGGGGAATAGAAGAGGTATTTAAAGAACTTAAACTAACTATTTACAACCCAAAATTAAAACTTAGGGTTACACAATTCATAAACAACTGTGATGTGTGCTCACTTGAAAAATACGAAAGAAATCCAGTTAAAGTAAAGTATAAAATCACAGAAACACCATTTAAACCATGTGAAATCATCCATATCGACGTATTCTATAGTTTGAAAGGCCAGATGTTTTTAACAATAATCGATAAATTTAGTAAATTCGGACAAGCTATCAAGATTAACAGCCGTAGTTGGACAGAATTTCGTCGCGCTCTTTTGCAGTATTTTAGTACTCACGGGAATGTTAGTAAGATTATCGTCGACAACGAACTAGGCTTCAAAGCTTTGCCTATTCATGAATTTCTCAGCGAACGAAATATCGAAATACATTATACATCCAATAGAAGCCACACATCAAACTCTGATGTCGAACGTTTACACAACATCATAAACGAACACCTCCGTCTCCTTAAACACGCTGAAAGTAACGATCTAGAAACAGTTGAGGAAAAAATACTAAAAATTATAGGATTTTATAACAATACCATACATAGTGTAACAAATAAAAAACCCGTAGATTTTATAAATGGAAAAATAAACGAAAACGAATACGATAGTATACGAGAACGGATCATTCAGAGAAAAGAGAAAGTTATAAACAAGTTAAATGCAAATAGAAGTAATGTAGACATAGAACCGGGTCCCCAATTTATAAAAGAAGTCAGAGGCGGTAAAAATCATTCTAAATATTCCAAAATTCAAGCCGAAAAATTAGACGACGAGCATATAACAGACATAAAGAATAACCTTAAGTATTATAAAACCCATATCCGAAAATCGAAGAAATACCAGGATAGAAACAATCCCAAGATAAAAGCTAAATCTAAATGTTAAACTATCGTAATAATACAAATAAATATAATACAAATAAATTTGAATAAATAAATAAATACGATTCATAATAGAAATAAATATAATAACTGTCACGATAACTAACTAATAATTTCTATAAGTGATTAAACTACATATCTCAAAATAACTTCCAGGAACACAATAACAAAATGACGATAAGGCTGTTCTTCACGGGACTAATTTTATTAGCTGCGGGAAATGCTTCCATAGCACAGGAAATTGAAGTTCACAATTTAAATGCAAACAACGGATACCTTACACTGAAATTGGGGAACGTCAAAGTAATCAGAAATTATAATAAAGTACTTCATATAGTTAATATAACGGAATTTGAAATAACGAAAGACCACATAAAAGACAACCTTTTGGCTATGAAACCCAAATCTGACTTAATAGGGCCCATGTTTAGTAGCGTCAACCAAAGTATGGTACTGCTAGAAGCAAAAATTAGAAATCTAAAACCGCGGTTTATGCAAAAAAGAGGCTTAATTGATATAATCGGGACCGGACTAAAATATCTCGCTGGAACGATGGACCATTCAGATGAAATCGAGATAAAACAAAAACTAGATCAATTGTTTGAGTATAACGGGAAACTCATCAAAGGGAATAATAACCAAATCCGAATAAATAGGGAACTATCAGACCAGATCCAGAATATAACTTCACATATACGAAAACAACAGTCACTTATAGAACGGTATATAAACAGTAGAAATAACAATATTACGCAACAATTAATAACGATCGAGGATGAAATAAATCTAATGCAACATATCTACCATATAAATCACGATATCCTTTTGCTTAGAAATCATGTGGATGATATCGAGCAGGTCTTGTTTTCTAGTAAACTTGGGTTACTTTCGAGAAACATTCTAACCGCGAACGAACTAGAACTTATTACAAATTTAGAAGCCTACGAGAATATTAAAATAACAGTTACATTTTATAGAGATCAGATAATAATTATCCTTTTGATTCCTCAATTCTCCGATGTCAACTACTCCAAAATACTCATAGAACCCATCCCCGATGTCAATAAAAAAGCTTTACTACTTGGTAGCAACCAAATTCTGGTAGATGAAGATAACACAGTTTACGAATTTCCGGTAAAAGATAATATGAAAAAGAATTTAATCCCAGTTGCAGATAATTGTATTAAAGATATCATAAATTTAAAAGAAACGTATTGTATTAAGCAAATATTAGACGAAGTAGAAGTCAAAGAAATAACAGAAGGCATTGTCCTCACAAAAAGTGTTAACGAAACTATAATAGATCAAAATTGTAATAAGCTGAAAATCAAAATAAATGGAAATTACCTAATAAAGTTCAAAAATTGTAAAATAAATATAAATAACCAGACATTTGTAAATTTTGAAACAAAAATATTTGATAAAGTTATTTTACCGAACTTTCTAACAAGAACAAAAGAAGAAAAAATTATAAATAACATCAAATTAGAAGAATTATACCTGAAACATGTAAATAATAGAGAAAACATAGAAGAAATATCAATCGAAAACACAAAATTTAGAGCTGTAACAATAAGCATCGATGTTTTTGTAATCTTTGGCATAATTACCTTTATTATAATACTAAAATATAAGAAAAACAATAAAAACAAAAATAATGTAAAAATAACTTCGTCGGAGCCTCAGAATAACGGTGGGGGTGTTATAAGCATGATCCCCATAGACAAGCTTCCCACAGAACATATTCCCATAGATCACAAAGGTAGATCATCCTCAAATCGCGAAGTCAACATAATCTAACCCTGTCACGTGTATTTCCCATATGTCCGTCCGCCTTTCGGGTCTTTGCCACCTGCAAACCAGACGCGAACATTGCATTTTCCCACCTGCGAACTACTTAATTCGGGCGAAAGAAGACAAAGAGGCTCCCACGAGGCAATAGCGTCCAGAGGTGAAAAGTCACCTCGCGACACAATTAAAGTTAGTTCTAAGGAGACCGAAGTGTAGAGCAATTAAGAAATTTAATTAATAAAATAACTGGTGAAAGAAGTTCCGGAGTTTCATTTGAATTAATATATACATATATATTTTTTTTTAAAAGTTTGGAAGACCAAACTCATTTCTGTGCAACTCACTTACCGTTTCGCTGTTTTTTCTATTTTGAAGTAAGTAGGTGACGCACCACTGTACGCTCGAGTTCCCCACCTTTAAAGTAGGCATTTGATTTGTCTAAGAACCTAGGGTTAGGCAATTAATTTTTTTCGTAAATTAGAAAGATCACACTCTCATTTCGTACCAGAATTAACATTGAACGAATGGGCACACAGAAAATTTAAAAAAAAAAAATCAGTGCCAGGTGACCAACGTTACTAAACTTTATAACACCTATGCCATATGTTTCTACTGCATATGTGCATAATCAAAAAATCGTACGCTTAATTTGATCCGATTTTCACTCAATTTTCAAAAAAGGGGCACACCTATGGGACCAAGTAGACTTTGTTCTTTAAGGTATTTTGAACGTAAAAACGCTTGTGAACAGAGGAAAAGCGATGACCATTTTTTTTAAATCGAATTTTACGAAGTTCCTTGCAATGAAAATTTTACGCTTTTTTCCCTACTTACGAGTTGTAACTTTTGCTTACATTGGGCTGCGGGGGGGCAGAAAAAATACCAAAAAAATCATTCTCCATGTGAAATTCACTGCTGAATCTGAATTCGCTGAGATATTTTAGCCTAGAGCTAAGGGAAAATTAGAAAATCGAAAAAACTGCAGTCAGAACTACTTTTACGACTAACTACTTTTATGCGAGTTTGATCGTCTCTACGTACACTGTATGCATACTTAGCATTACTTTTATTACATATTTGTCTTCTAGTTATCAATACCTTCAAAATGAAACCTCGATGAACCTTCCAAGTGCATTCTAACCGAAGTTATGGGCTTTTGAAGTTCAAATGAAAATTAGGACGAGAAAAATTCAAAATCAGTAGTTCTCGTGTAAAGCAAAATAAATCTATTGTTTCATAGGCTTTATACTTACCTTAAATATGTAACAAGCTATATTATTGTAAATTCATTTGAAGACTAAAAATAATAAATTACTTTTGTAACTTAAAATTGCAGTTTGTCATGGCAATACGAGTACAAAAATATAGTTGTTGCACTTCCAAAAATAACACTTTATCAGTACAAACACAAAACACACGCGAAAAATGCCTTTCCGAGGTCTTTCATCTGATCACTACAAGACACGTTGATTAATCTTTGAAGCAGATCGAGAAAAAGAGTAAAACGGCGTAAAAGTACACTATATCACTTCCAATAATTAAAGTTCGACGAATCAACAATGTAAACTATACATAATAGTATCGAAATTGCTGCATTTTCTTATACATGTACATAAGCAAATAAACAGCACAGTGCAGTACAATATTATTGCTGTATGTACATTTTTCAGTTTATACCATTTTAAATTAGAACCTTTTCTTATTTTAAAATTAATGTGGTATAGGAAACGTTTTCGAATCAACGAAATTTAAAGATAAGACGATCGCGAATTCCGTTCGCTGCGGCAGACCAGCGTGAATGAGAGATAGAGAGAATTAAATAAATAATTTATTTATGCCAAGGTCCAAAGGACCGAATGAGAGAGAGAGAGAAAGAGAGAGCTCGCGCGAGACGGTTGCAGTTGCAGCATTGGGGAATTCGTTCCAAGAATTTCGAGAAGAATTTTTCAGAAAAGAACGTTATAGTAATATTTATTTCAAGCGTTTGATCTTTTATTTTTAGGAGCTCAATATTTTCCAATTAATATATTATTAATATAGTATTATCAAATATAATACTGATTGACTGTACAGAGCGATTGTTTTTAGTTTATTAAAATTATATATTAAAGTGTAGGGAGTCACGCTACTATGCTAATTAAGGCTATTTTTCTCGTCCTAATTTTCATTTGAACTTCAAAAGCCCATAACTTCGGTTAGAATGCACTTAGAAGGTTCGTCGAGGTTTCATTTTGAAGGTATTGAAAACTAGAAGACATATATGTAATAAAAGTAATGCTAAGTATGCATACAGTGTACGTAGAGACGATCAAACTCGCATAAAAGTAGTTAGTCGTAAAAGTAGTTCTGACTGCAGTTTTTTCGATTTTCTAATTTTCCCTTAACTCTAGGCTAAAATATCTCAGCGAATTCAGATTCAGCAGTGAATTTCACATGGAGAATGATTTTTTTGGTAATTTTTCTGCCCCCCCGCAGCCCAATGTAAGCAAAAGTTACAACTCGTAAGTAGGGAAAAAAGCACAAAATTTTCATTGCAAGGAACTTCGTAAAATTCGATTTAAAAAAAATGGTCATCGCTTTTCCTCTGTTCACAAGCGTTTTTACGTTCAAAATACCTTAAAGAACAAAGTCTACTTGGTCCCATAGGTGTGCCCCTTCTTTGAAAATTGAGTGAAAATCGGATCAAATTAAGCGTACGATTTTTTGATTATGCACATATATACTATCGTTTTTGATCATATAATTTGTTTAACAGATACTATGCGTTTATCAGCGGGCAGCTATTCGCCTATAAACTGTCCATAGAAATTAAGATAGATTATAGAAAATTCACCTAGATTTTGTAGCTTTCTAGAAAGAGATTGTTTACGAAAACCAGAGAAATTTCCTACAATTAGCCTACAAAATGCAGTCAAATTTTGTACAAGATGTATGTTTTTGTTACTTAAAGTAATAGAACGGATCGCACAAAATCATATAGTACATAGCTCAGTGGAGGCAGAAATTCGCAGGTAAATAAAAAAGGGGCTTAGAATCAAATGGTTCCGAAAGCTGTCCCAAATTGTAAAATGACTAAACACAGTAAGTAAGATAACGACATTACATCTTATTTGCTTATTGCAATAGGTGATTATAGATGATTTGCCACATACCATGTGGATGCCGACACATATATGTGAAATTTCACTAGAAAAGTGTCAGTAATAACATATTTGAAGGGCAGCTCCATCAGAGATGAGCCTAAAGATAAAAATTACCTAAAATTCTATGGGAATTTTTTCATTATTTGCATAATAATTAGTTTGCCCCTTCAATCCTTGGCTGGCGTAATTCTCCGAGCTATTGAAAGGTAATGTCGTCACCGCTTCTGCCCTTTGACGTTGAATTGCTTCATTATGGCCTAATTGCATTCATAGCGAGCCGATTCACGGTTTCGTTGGAATTTCTATCTTCTAGTGGAGGCTGACTTTAACAGGCTTATCATTACGTAGGTACTTCTTTGTTATGAATGCACAAATGGCCTGACAATTTCCTTGTATGTTTTATGGAATTTGAACCTGCTTTGTATGCAATTCCTGCAGATGCAAATGTATTGCAGGACTTTTCATTAAACTATTTGAAATGATGACATTTGTCGTAACTACAGATTAACCAGGAATAACTAGACACATTGATTCAAAGTAACTCACATTTGCCTGCTTAACCCATTAATGTGCAAAACGAGAATTTTGTACACGCAAGCTCAATTGTACGATTCAAATAGAAAACTGGGTCGATTTTCTTCCAAAATTGTATACAGGGTGCTTCGGGGATGCTCTTTCAGAATCTGGCATTTGTTTTGCATAAAAGCGTCAAAAACCCTAATATTTCTTGGGGTTTTTAAAAAAAAGTACTGATTTTTTTGGTCTTTTTTCTTTTCAATGTCGATTATCATGCTTTTGAAAGTTTTTTTTTGCTTTGGTTTTTGCAAAATGGCCATTTTGTACAGCATTGTAATAAAAAATTTAGGATTTTTTTACACGAAAACGATCAGCTTTACAACAAACAGAAAATGCTGAAAATTAACCAAGGAATACGTGTGAAGTTTTTCAGAATTTATTCCACTATTTTCGGTTTTTGGATTTGGCCAATTTTTGAAAAATCCATATGTGTTCCGAAAAATTCTGCAAAATTCACACATATTCTCTGGCACTTGTTGTCCTATACAATTTATTCGTAAAATTTATCCTTTTTGAGTAAAAATATCACCTGAGAACATTAATTAAATACAATCAATTTATATAATCATGCTTTTATCAGCTAAGCATTTATGTGATTTGCCCGTAACTGCACAAACTGAGCTAGTATTTAAGTTGCGCGGTAAAGTTCGGGCTTGATCTTGTAAATAAAGAAGGGTTTCATAAAATCCTTTTACCATAATACATAGACCACTAACCCCTGAAATATATTTAAAAATTTCTCAAATCCATTCTTATCAAGTCGTGCCTCCCCTTGTCAGTAAAATTGTGTGCCATCATAAACGTGTAACTTTTAACAACATTCTGTAACTGAAAAATTCCCTATAGTTTAAATAAATCTTTGATCCATAAAAATTGCGGAAATATTAATTCCATAAAAATAAATTAAAGTTTACCATATATAGTCGGGGTGCCAGAGGTTTTCATTTCGTTGTTGGACGGAATTTGATGAAAAATGGCAGAAAGGGAAGGTCATTGCCCGTACAGTGACCCATTAAAAAAGTTAGAATGAGCGATGTCGGGAAGGTACTTTGTTATTGCAAAATAACTTTGATAACCCGTTATTTTTCAGTTTTTTTGGAATAATTCGAAAACGAAGCGTTTCAGCGAAAAATATTAAATACAAAAGTTGTTCAGCTGATGATTTTACGTAGGAATACGGTTTTTTGATTAATTAAAAAATTGTTTTTCCGACCGAAAACCAGCAGAAAAGTAACAAAAATGCAAAAACAATAAGCATTAAAAAATAAAGGAAAAAAACTATTTCCATCGTTGATATTTGGGTTATTGATAGGTATTGGTATTGTTAACCAAATGCACCCGGTCCGGTTTTTCAAAAACAATATGGCGACCTATAGCAAAATTGTTAAGTTAAAACTTTGGAACGCTGTAAATTCTGCATGAACAAACGGATCTTGATGAAACAAATTGGAATCGGTAGGTATTAACGGCATCTTTGAGTGTGCCAAATTTCAAAATTTTTCAACAATTACTTTTTTTGTTATTAACCAATGTGTATTCGTAATTTCGTCAATTTACAACATTAAGCTTTGCAACAAAATGCATCAAATCATCAAAACTCGCTATTTTCGCGTTTTTAGTCACCACTGTAGGATGTTAAGAGTAATCAAATGCATTTTGTTATTGTTGTAATGTTGTAAATTGACGAAATTACTAAGCACAGCAAATGGTTTTTGGTTAATAACAAAAAAAGTAATTGTTGAAAAATTTTATTCCAAGAAAACTGAAAAATAACGGGTTATCAAAGTTATTTTGCAATAACAAAGTACCTTCCCGACATCGCTCATTCTAACTTTTTTAATGGGTCACTGTACGGGCAATGACCTTCCCTTTCTGCCATTTTTCATCAAATTCCGTCCAACAACGAAATAACCCATTTTTTGAACCTCTGGCACCCCGACTAATAGGAAAAAAGTGGGAAAAATGATACACAATATATTTATTTTATCATCAATTTTTTAATTTTCAAAGATTATTAATTCGCTTATACAACTTGGAATTATCTTTTACTAATTGAGGCAAATTAGCCAACTTTATTTCAACATTTGCCCACTTAGTGCACTCGGGTAACGATTTCAATGTCTCTTCTTTGCACATTCTTTTATTTTCCTCAATTTCGTGTGACAGAAATTCATAAGCCGTAAGCTCCTTCATTAGGCAAGCCAGCAAAATAACAGAGATAATCAAAATTATTTTCATTTTACGTAAATTGTTGAAAACGTTCTAAGTAACTTGAAACTTGTAACTTGACTGTGAAGAAACATCAAATCTGATCGCAATATATATACAGTGCAACCTTAATATAACGTACCTCAATATAACGAATTCCTCGATTTAACGAATTCTTCGTAATCCCCTTGAATTGTCCATAAGAGTCAATGTAAAATATACCTTTACATTGCGAACATTTTTTGCGAACAACCTCTTTATAACGAATTTTCGACTATCAAGAAAAAGTATAAATACCTCTAATTAACGAATTTTGTCAACCCAAAACCTTTATATAAAGTTCTCACCAATGTATGACTCTTAGCGTACGACGACACAACGACAAAGCTTCTATGCACATCTAAACACATTGACGCGACACAAGCTACGCGCCGTGCAAAATAGATCCGATTCTATTTTGCACGTCGTACGCGTCGTCAGTGCCAACTGTAAACAATTGTGCGAATTTTTGAAATTAACATTAAATTACCTACATAATGTATGTACCCACCAAGATATGTACCCACTTTTACGGATTTTACTGCATTTAATTTTGATTATTAATGTAAAAAAAAAATTTTGTTACCTACCTAATTGTTTTTAAATAGAAAATACATACAGTAATTTGATAAAAATGTGTTATAATTTATTAGTAGAAGTTGTTCGCTATAACAAGATGAGTACGTAATGTTGAGGTGAATAAAACTATTTTTTTACCTCTTTATAACGAATTTTAGACCAACCTAACCTCAACATAACAAACCTCGTTTCAACGAATTATTTGATATAACGAATATTTACTTGTTCCCTTCCGATTTGTTATATCGAGGTTGCACTGTAGTAACTTTTGGGGAATGGAATAAAAGAAGTGAAAACTATATATATAGTAACTTTTGGGGAATGGAATAAAAGAAGTGAAAACTAACACAGTTCAATTTCAATGACGTCATCGAAATTTCCTAAAACAATTAAAACACCTGAACAAAAAGAAACGTGTTGTTAAGCTTACATGATTTTTTTGAAAACACAAAAGCGGTTTCAACTCAACAAGAAGCCACTTGAATGAACAAATATTTAGTTTAAAATTTAGTAATTTTCTGCTTTAGTGGTTGAGTTGCCCTCAAATATGTTTTCAAGTTTTTAGGGACATTTTTCTGAGACATTTCATATACTATATATATTTATGCGTCGGAAACTACCCGTTCGCTTATAAAATAATAGATTTAATATTAAAATATTGAATTTGTATGGGTATTTTCCAACTCCGCCACTACATATATATGATAACCCAATACATGGCCATATATACATGTGGCAATTTTATTATTAATATTATTATATATAGGTGTATAGTTAATTCTATAATTAATATAGCATATTATAAAAAAAAATAAAAAACTTGTATAAACATTTATTTTACTCGACTAAAACTATAAAATTTTTCCTCTGTTTCTTTTTAAGTATGTACACAGTATGTGTGGGATGATGGACCGCCTTGCTGAATAAACTTTTACCGTTTGGCTTTTGTATTTTAGTGTTGTTAGTATACAAAAAAAAAGAATTATAGTATAAATGTGTATTTTTGCATAAATCAGGAGGAATATTTCCCTAAGATTTAATACAATTTAATAATTTACATATTTTAATGGAACCTTACCTAAACAAAAGAAAAGTTTAGCATTGTTTTGTAACTAATAGTAACTAATTTTTATGTAATGCTCCCCTTTTTTTGCTGTGTACATATCTTTTAGTAAGATGATGCATAAGAACATAACTAGAAAATGTAAACATAGTGTTAACTCGAAAATCTTGAAATTTTTTATAATAGCAATTTAATAAATAATTTCGTTTTCATCCATACTTGTTTTGATACAAACGGCAAAATCTGCACAGCGTAAGAAAGTAGCAACAATGAACAATTAAAACAAATAGAACACCACCTGATTAAATCTTGCATTCCTTATGTATGTGTCTTGTCTGAAACGAATTTGATTAGCAAAACACATTAACTCATTAATGTGCAAAACAAGAAATTTGTGCACGCAAGTTCAATTGTACGATTCGAATAGAAAACTGGGGCGATTTTCTTCCAAAATCGTATGTAAGGGGTTTTTAGGGATGCTCTCTCAGAATTTGGCATTTGTTTTGCAGAAAAGCTTCAAAAACCCTATTATTTTTTGGGGTTTTCAAAAAAGTGCTGTTTTTTTTTTTTGGTCTTTTTTCTTTTCATAGTCCATTATCTTGACGTTGCTGCTACTAAATGATCATATAACCACCAGAAATCGCGGTCCAAATATCTAAACTTTTTCAAATCATGGTTTGAACGTTTTTTTGCTTTGTTTTTTGCAAAATGGCCATTTAGTACAAATTTTGGATTTTTTTACACGAAAACGATCAGCGTGTGAATTTTGAAATGATTTTGAATGAAAACGAAATTATTTATTAAATTGCCATTATAAAAAATTTCAAGATTTTCGAGTTAACACTATGTTTACATTTTCTAGTTACGTTCTTATGCATCATCTTACTAAAAGATATGTACACAGCAAAAAAAGGGGAGCATTACATAAAAATTAGTTACTATTAGTTACAAAACAATGCTAAACTTTTCTTTTGTTTAGGTAAGGTTCCATTAAAATATGTAAATTATTAAATTGTATTAAATCTTAGGGAAATATTCCTTCTGATTTATGCAAAAATACACATTTATACTATAATTCTTTTTTTTTGTATACTAACAACACTAAAATACAAAAGCCAAACGGTAAAAGTTTATTCAGCAAGGCGGTCCCACATCCCACACATACTGTGTACATACTTAAAAAGAAACAGAGGAAAAATTTTATAGTTTTAGTCGAGTAAAATAAATGTTTATACAAGTTTTTTATTTTTTTTTATAATATGCTATATTAATTATAGAATTAACTATACACCTATATATAATAATATTAATAATAAAATTGCCACATGTATATATGGCCATGTATTGGGTTATCATATATATGTAGTGGCGGAGTTGGAAAATACCCATACAAATTCAATATTTTAATATTAAATCTATTATTTATAAGCGAACGGGTAGTTTCCGACGCATAAATATATATAGTATATGAAATGTCTCAGAAAAATGTCCCTAAAAACTTGAAAACATATTTGAAGGGCAACTCAACCCGTAAAGCAGAAAATTACTAAATTTTAAACTAAATATTTGTTCATTCAAGTGGCTTCTTGTTAAGTTGAAACCGCTTTTGTGTTTTCAAAAAAATCATGTAAGCTTAACAACACGTTTCTTTTTGTTCAGGTGTTTTAATTGTTTTAGGAAATTTCGATGACGTCAATGAAATTGAACTGTGTGAGTTTTCACTTCTTTTATTCCATTCCCCAAAAGTTGCTATATATATTGCGATCAGATTTGATGTTTCTTCACAGTCAAGTTACAAGTTTCAAGTTACTTAGAACGTTTTCAACAATTTACGTAAAATGAAAATAATTTTGATTATCTCTGTTATTTTGCTGGCTTGCCTAATGAAGGAGCTTACGGCTTATGAATTTCTGCCACACGAAATTGAGGAAAATAAAAGAATGTGCAAAGAAGAGACATTGAAATCGTTACCCGAGTGCACTAAGTGGGCAAATGTTGAAATAAAGTTGGCTAATTTGCCTCAATTAGTAAAAGATAATTCCAAGTTGTATAAGCGAATTAATAATCTTTGAAAATTAAAAAATTGATGATAAAATAAATATATTGTGTATCATTTTTCCCACTTTTTTCCTATATGGTAAACTTTAATTTATTTTTATGGAATTAATATTTCCACAATTTTTATGGATCAACGATTTATTTAAACTATAGGGAATTTTTCAGTTACAGAATGTTGTTAAAAGTTACACGTTTATGATGGCACACAATTTTACTGACAAGGGGAGGCACGACTTGATAAGAATGGATTTGAGAAATTTTTAAATATATTTCAGGGGTTAGTGGTCTATGTAATATGGTAAAAGGATTTTATGCAACCCTTCTTTATTTACAATATAATCAAGCCCGAACTTTACCGCGCAACTTAAATACTAGTTCAGTATGTGCAGTTTAGGGCAAATCACACAAATGCTTACATGATAAAAGCATGATTATTTAAATTGATTATATTTAATTAATCTTCTCAGCCTTTTCCTGCTTTTTTGTGTTCTTTATAAAAAATGACGTTTCTCTTTTGACACATTTTTCTTCACCTTAAACTACCCTATGGTATGCAATTTCAAAACATTTTTAAGTTTGTAGGCATTGAATGGAAGTGTCGGCTGATAAATTTGCTAAATTCACGTCCTCGCAGTACTTTATCATAGAAAGACGTGATTTAAGTTGCGCGGTAGAGTTGGGGCTTGATTATCTCGTAAACGAAGAAGGGTTCCATAAAATCCTTTTACCATAATATATAAAGGATTAACCCCTACAACATATTTGAAAATTATTGAAATCAATTCTTGTGCCCTACCCTTGTGACTAATTTTCTTTTATTCGTTTTGCATTCTCTCTCATAGCCGATGTACCAGAATTTGGGACATTTTCTATTGCAAATAGTAGTTAATTGGATGATATTACAACGTTTTTATTTTTGATTGGCACGTGGCTGCTTCCGTTCCCATTGCAATATTGCTTGTGTCATTTTTAACTCTTAAAATACGTCATAATATTAATGTTGACCGTCAACATTGACATAATGACTTCCTACCCTGCAGTGTGATACGCCCAAAGTACCTTTTAGGACTGTAATTAATCACATCTCTACCACAAGAATGAGGTCAGAACAACATATTTCCGTGTATCTCGCCAATGCATCTTGAAGCATTATCAATTACACGCATCTTCATGCATAACATGTGCTTTGCGCAACAGCAAGTATGTTTTCAGCGGACCAGCAAGGAGGAATCAATCAACCGGGCGGTCTGTCGAAGACAATCATGTAATTATCCATCAGCTCCCTCTATTTAAAAGTTGATCGAGTCGTTTTAATTTCTAGTAACTAGTAATCCAATGAAATAGTTTTTTGCGTGACTTTGTATTTATATTTTACGATTCAGCCCATCTATCTACAGACACTATAGACAACGGATCAAGTGACCTGCGTCCTTTGCTCCTAAAGTACGCTAGTGCTTCGGAGGAATTTTAATGGATTCATGCAGAGAGACATGCTGATAACGCTTGTCTGAGACTTGGGTTACTTGATACCGTCGAGCATCGGTTAATCGCCAATCGAGTCTACGAGATCAATGACATTGTAAGCTGAGCAGAACAGCTTTGAAGACATTGATCTATCTAAAGCAACAGGGGTTCTTTTTTCTAGATCATACTTTTGTTGTACAAAAAATGTCATGCCTAATTTTTATATTAGTAGAGGTATTCGGAAATAGAGAGACTTTTAAAAGGTCATAGATATGAGTTATCGTAAATGTCGACAACAACATTTCAATCAAAAATCAAAATGATCTAAGCCGGCAAATGTAGCAAAATAAATTGCCTTAAGGGTAATAATATCTCATGAGTATTAACAACATACAATGTTTGTGTTGAGATTATAATACTTATTACATTTACAATCTGCTTTTATCGTTTTATTAATTAGTCTGTAGACTTTCAAGCTTGTAGTTTCATCTGCATGAAATTGTTGGTAGAATAAAAGCATTTTTGATAAAGACTGTTAATTTGTATTCACTATCAATTTCTTTCTTAATAGCTAGGGTCCCATAAGTTGTAAAACTGAACTTGAATTTCTGAATATTTTGTACCACGAAAGACAAATTCCAATTGTACTTTTTTCCCACTTTGCATGGCTAGATATTTTATTGGTCGAATTAATAAAAACATGACAAAATTGACCATAACAACTTGGCAAATAAGCATAATGCCACAAGACATGGAAATTGTTACACGTGACGTGACTTGATATTAAATATAAGATAGGGAAATTGCACTTGAATTTTGGGCCTAGGTTTGAAGGTTTTTTTTAGGACAAGACTTCCTTTCGTTCTAATTTTCGAGCACTCTGTTAGGTTTTGGTTTCTTTAAAAGAATGATTGTTTCCGGAAAACTCCGAGTAACACGGCTAATAAAATAATAATTTAATAAAACTAAAATGTACTCGGTTTTGATCTTTGATTTTAATTTCATCTTCACATTAGAAAATTGTACCCAATGAAATTGTATCAAAAACACCACCGCTTATGGGAAAATTAAAAGTTTTATTTAAAGTACTATCTATTAATTTTAACACTTGTACTTTAATTTATAGGAACTCATACAAAATTAATAGTAGATTGCGGTGAAATATAGAATAGAAACCTGGCATCATCGCTGATATCTACTATCGTTTACTTAACCATTGGAAAAGCAACCTAATCGATAAAGAATATAAAGTATAAAACTTTAATTTTAAGCACCGTGCTCATTCTAATTAAATTAGATATGGGAATCGTTCTCTATTGGATGCCCAAGGAATTATATTTATGTCCCGTCACGGTGGTACCACGCAGCTTTAAGGCCTTATGGCCCCTTTTCCGTTTGAGTGAAGACAGCATTGGCTTAATACCTACACGGAACTGGATACCACTGACCCCCAAGATCACAATCTTGTTCGTTCGCAAAATTCATTTCGATTCTTTATTAATCTGCGAAGAGAATCGACAAAAAAACTCTGCATACCTTAAGGCGGGGAGGTAACGCTCTGTTGCGTATCTGCGAGCACATCGCGACATTCGAGACATCAAAGCAATTTTCCTCCTCCTAAGCAGTCGCAGGCACAGAGAAATGTCTTTGGAATAAATCTCGCTTAAGGCTCCGATTCAACTAGCGAAGAGATGATCAATAAATCATTGAATCGATTGTGCGCTTGCATTGAGCAGCAGAGGAGCTCTGGTCCCTCTATTGCTGCACCCACCATACCATTTCGATTCGACGTTTTCCCAGATACTCCTAGACAATGTCAAATTTTCTCCGCGACAGAGCGGCTCGTCGATAAGATGGGAAATAAATTTATACCCTTCTTTCTTGGGGGATTTGTAAAGAAAAACAGTGACTTACGGGGCCTTTCGAACAAAATCACATTTTTCACGACTGAAGCTGCTCCATCAGAAGACAGGGGAGACGTGCACGCGATTGCCCTCGAAATATATTTAAGTATCTTGTATATGTTCGAAATCGAAGCGGCGCAGGTGCAAATTTTGGCAAAAGCATGAGTTCCTGGTATCGGAGGGCCAAGTTCGTCGCTACCATCACGTTGTTCGTATCCATCAAACGTCCCTAAATATCCAACGAATTGTGGGCATATTTTAGCGGAAGCACAGAGCGCGGTTAATGAAAATTAATTCGATCCCCATTCGTCGATTACGAATTCCAGGCACATCGTCACCGGCCCGAGAATGACTGCATGAAGAGGATGTCCTATCGACGCAACACGCGTACGTGCCTACGAACCTCGCCAAAACAGCGCGAACGCCCTGAGGATCCTTTTTTTTCGGCGTGTCAGGAGATTTATGCGAAAACATCAGCACAAGTGTAATGGACGTTTCAATGGAGTCATTAGGGTCTTCTCGCTAATTGCCGATCCCATCAGTCCGGGAAGTGTGTCAGTTTGAAGGACCCTGGCCGTAAAGTTAAGATTCACGGGAATTTGTGGCGAGCGAAGACAGTTGAAGCGCTGAGGATGTTATTATTATGCTGCGAAATCACGTACCAGCAGCTTGTTAAATCCATCGTATTCGCCCAGTTATTGAAATGCAACATTCATGCCCATTACTGGCCTGTCAAGGGATAATTTGCTGACTTATTGTTTCTCAATTTGCTTATGATCATGCCTTGGAAATAAAAGATATCGTTTTGTTTTGAACGATTGCACTTTGTTCTTTAATTTCCATGTCCTGCGTGATGTAGTTAAAGATGTGACTATTTTTTGAATATATTTCTTCTGATTATATATAATAACATTTCATTATGCGAAAACTTAATTTTATTTTTCGACATAATGTACTTATAGTGCGATAAACAAAATTTCAAACTAATTTGTCAAATAGACATTTTTTTACAACGTTCGAAGACGAATAATTGTTATAATGGAGAAAGGAAAATCTCATTAGCAACTTTTAAATTATGTTTTAGAATTCCAAAAATCATTATTTTTAATAAAGCCTATAATTTTTGTTTTAATGATTTTCTCAAATACTTTAGCTAGGGTATAAATCGATTGGTTTAAGTAAATAAAATCATATTCCATAACTAAGCGGAAAGAGTACTCTTTGCAATAAATTAACAAACATTTCAAAATATTGAACAGTGTTTATTTTAAAGCATTTTTAAAAAGAAACTAACCGATGGGCCCAACTATATATGTATGTATTTGTAATATTCCATTCTCCAAGTTTAAATTAACAAAACATTATTTCATAGCGAGAATAAATCATTAATCTCAATCCTCGCAACAGCACTTTTTATTATTTACAGTGTGTGAGCACATCGTCATCGTCTTTAAACATAATCTCGATGCTACAGCGTGAATGGTTGTAAAATCTTCTGGAGGTAATTTCCCCCCTAATAGCAGTTAACGACACGAAAATTTATGGGCGAAAGCTCAAAAGTTCGTCGCACCTGGGGACATAAATAAAACATAAGATTCATTGGCAGTCCTTTAAGTGTAATCAGATGCAGAAACTTGAAGGAAACTTTTGTAAAACTTCCTGCCGTCGAACGCTGCTGAGCATTCTTGGCGCCAAATGGAACCGACGCGACGTCGCGGTCGGCGAGAAAAAGGTGAACCATTCGAGCAGATTTGCCAGATTCTGTGGAAGGAGGAAAATATATTGCGAAAATCCTTTAATAACTCCTTGAGTGTGACTGAAGTCATAAAAGAGGAAGGGTTCATTTCCATTAGTCTCTTTCTTTACAGTTTTATTGAAAAATGGAGCTTAGTGCTGTGGGTGAGCTTCAAGCACAGCACCGCCAGATGGCAGCTCTAAGTCACATTTTTTTAAAAGACGATTAATTTTCTAGAAAAATGAGATATATCTAAAATGTCCAAGTTGTAACTTAACACGAATGAGATTTTTCTCATTAATTTTCGACACTGAAATCATTTTGAAATCAGTGACTCTTATAACCCTTAGGTATGTACTCATTCCCATGAAAATTTTAAAGTTCGTCAAATTGAATTTTTAACTTTAGTATAGCTGATTCTTAATCTAGACAGTTAATCATTTATAAAATGTGTTTAAGTCAGAAATATTGGTGTCGTTAGTATAGCAAAGTATCTTGGAATTTTTTGGAACAATGGGGAAGCTAAGAAAAGATAACTTGGATTATTATTGACTTTTTCATAAAAGGTTCGCAATTAAAGTAAAAAACATTACAAATCGAAGATTTTGACAATACAGCATAGCTTAGGAACAGAATTGTTTTTTAACTACAGAATACGTTCGATACATCGAAATTCATTTCAGAATTCTAATAGATCATAAAGCTTCTTAAACAGATCTGGTAACAAAAGTGGTCTAAGTGGTCGATTTTAATGCTGATTCCACATTTGTTATCTCTGAAAAAGGAATGTATTGGATAATAGAAGCCACTATTTAGCAGTCATATTATTTGGACAATTTTAATGAATATCTAATTCCGTCCGTAGGCTTTCCTGTCACTAACTTCATAAAATTCCTCGACACGACCACAGCCCTATCGCTCGACATGGATCAATGTTTAGCTATCACAGGACAGATCGGTTAATGCGGTTAATTGACCTATTAATTGCCAGCGGGCTATTGTTTGACGGTAATTGCAATATTGACTCACAGCAATATGGAAATTACGGAATTTTGGTTAAATCTGCAAAAATTCAACAAATTCAAGTAATGCATGTGTGCTGAAAATTTCCTCGTCACAGCTGCTCATTTAATTTCATCATGATTGTGATGGCGGCGATAGTGATATGCAAATTTTGGCTGGAAGAGCCCTGCTAACGAGTGCCGACATAGCTCAGTGCGCTCCAGTGACGTAATCTGTAATGAGCGCCGAAGGCTGAATGGATTTTACCATTGACTTAACGAAGCGCTTTAATATACGGTTGCCGGAAAAGCATCTATCTTAATTTAGTCCGAAGTCTACTTCTTTTTTTCTAGGTGATGATTACACTAATCTCAATTGGAACATTGATTTAAAAATGTCCAGATTAATCTGATTGTTTCCAAAATAGACGATGATGACAGGCGCAATATATAAAATTGCAAATTCTTTAATCGCGGTGAATTTGGGATGATGACAGCTTTATTTACATACTGATAACAATATTATCTCTCAATTTGCTCAACAAAGCGAAGTTTCATCAAATCAAATATAAATACTAAAGTATATAAAGCTGATAAAATAAATTGAAAATCTAAATGTATAAGCCAGATATAATGTGTTATTCTTGTTTTATGTTAGAATAATTTAGGTTATAATCAACTTTAATGTGCTTGTTTTGAAACAATTAAAGCTTTAAAAAAAAATTCTTAATTCGCCTAGTTGATAGTAAATAAAATTAACTCGTTTTCGTTTTCTTTATGCGAACAACGTTTAAAATGAATAATTACTAATTATCTCTCTTTTACGGGTTAATTCATCATTTACGACAGTAATCTTAAGGCGGATAAGCAAAACTGCAGTAAAATATGGAGTAAGTCGAGGAGATTAAAGCCTAAGCCACACTCACGTCGACTAGTTCAAGGCATCCTTCAAACTCCTTTTCATCTTATCGGAACGAGCTGCCAGAGAACACGGCCAACGAAAATACCCAGACAGTGTGAGGCAGAGCTGGATGCTTAATTTTTCGAAATCACCGTCTGCGTACCGATCTAAATTTAATTTAAAAAAAAAAAGGTTTAATATTCATCGCGACCCACGACAAACGCATGCGCCCAAACAATAAAAAGACGAGCATTTTGGTATAGTTGATTTCGAAAGTAGACAAACCTGTACCGACACTTGCTGTTGCTGCAAATTAAAATTTCTTTAAATTACTTTTTATCCGACTCTATATTAAAACGGGAGCAGTGGTGCCCCGAACGCGCCCGACTACGATAGCCTGCTCGCGCCAGTCCATGGAGTGTGTTAGATAAAAAACAGATGATCGCCTACTTTTTCCGCAGCCTCCGCCATATGCAAAGTGCAATAAACTCTGGATGTCTTAGCGCGCCACCGTTTCGCTATTTTTGGACTCAAAACCAAACATTTGGAGGGTTCTTATCCACTCCAGCGAAGTGGCTCGTTAATTGTCCGATGCACTTGGTTTAGCTTTTGATCGAGAGTTTTGGCCACTTCTGGCTTGTTCGGATGGATCGCGACGCTACCGTTTCGCCATTCCAAGGGATTAAGAAATTTGGCGGCGCACACTGTAATCTTTTCGATGCAGATTTTAAGGTAATTTTAAAAGCGAAGGAAGTAATAATTTTAAAACTTGTTGATTTTTGCATTACTGAATGTTAATGAATTTTACAATGTTGCAAATATGCAATTTATAAATATATACAGCATGACTAAGCAGCATTTTACCGAACGGACGCATTAAGCAAATGTTTTTTTTTTGTTTCTAAAATTATCATCGAAATTAATGCGAATGGTTCGTTCAAAATGGCTTAGTGTAATCTTAATTACAGCCAGAAAAGCACAATGTATTTTCATGAAAATAAAAATTTGTTTTAGGGTAGTTTTTGGCGCCGTTGAATTCTAATCTGTCAAATTTTGACATATTATCATGAAAATGGGTATACAGAAGTTTTTTAGAGCCGCTTTTGTACAGATAATTGAGATGAGTCGTAATATCCTAGTATCTCTATTTTCATTTAAGAGCTTAATGTTCAAGCCAAGTTTTTTAATTTACAAATTCCCAAAAATGGCTAAAATATCACTTATTTTACAATTTAGAGCTATTTTCCTCAAAAACCTTAAGTGGTGAAAAATATTCGTTTTCAGATTCGTATTTAACATCCTAAATAACTACAAAATCAGTTGTTAAAACTAAAATAAGTTTCGATTTCTCAATTTCCGCAGACTTGTGTAATTTATTACTAGTAATATTTGTCCATTCTCCATTCCTTTGCAAATTAAACTAGATGCTTATATGCTCCTAACAACAAAACATTTTAACAATATGTTTATATTGTCGTTTTTAAAAATATGATCTTGTACCTTTCCTTCTATTTCTATACCATTATTTTTCTTAGTTCCTCCAAATTTGACGCAATTTATCAAGATCTTGGATGAGTTTTCTCTAAATCAATTTAATTAGGTGCTAGACAGCACTTTCACGAATAATTTGTCTTCTTCTGTGGAGATTAAGAAAAATGTATAATACCATTTACGCGTGGGAGTGAACTTGTAAATAATTAATTCGTTCGCATTTCTCCGATATTAACAACAACTGCCCTGGAAGTTTGGACAACTGCTCGGCAGATCCCACTACAAGATTCTAGGGATTATCACTGGTGAGGCCAGGCGGTGAAAGGCCCCTCAACATCTATAATGAGTCACTAATTAATCTATCCACTGCTGATTAATGAGGAATCTTGAGCGCTTTCTCACATTGTAATGGGCTAATTCAACTAAAAAATTTATCTAAATTCGTCACATAAATATCGGATGGAATCTTTTCCCTCCGAATCCAGAAATGCCTTCATCCAGGAAAATCTTCGCTCGGCATTTCATCACTTCAATGACATAAAACGTCCAAAAATACTCTGCTCTTGTTGCCAGAGGAGTTACAAGTCGCTCATGTAAGCCAAATCTAGATCAAAGGGCTTTTCCTGGAATGCCTTAAGGTATGGCCCATTTTTGTCCCATGAAACGTATCACACCTCGAAAGTCACAAAAATTTGTTTTCCCTTCTCGAGCAGTTAATGTCGTCGGAGCTGTCGCTTCTCCCGGAATTTGGGGGGTTCACAAAAATGTCACCTTGGGCTTTGATGGGCCACGCCTCTGTCACTGTACGCGCCTCGCATCTCACCAGTAGTGCTATATTTTATATACGGGTGAATTCAAGAGACGCACACCATCCGATTGATTTTTAAATAAAACTCCCGTCAATCTTTCGTGGAGGTGGCCTTATCGACAGCAGAGGTGTTAATCTGCCCGAAGCCAATTTGTTTTCGGATTTTATTAATTTTTCAACCTCCAGGTTTAGAGTTGGATCTAATTTATTTACTAGATTTTTATCAGTCAGTAATTGGACGGGCGTATTGACTTGATTGATTTGTGGGCTCTCACAAATCTCGTTGAAGTGTACCAATCAATGGAATTTCTCGTTAAGGCGTTTTGGTTTTGCAGCTTTAAAACATGTCCATTCTTAAATTTAAACGTAACAATCTCTTAATCTCAGTCAAATAATTTTAACGAAATATTTAGATAAAAGAAATTAGTAATAGATCATTGAACCGGTTGGTCAAATAAGAACAATTTCCAAACCAATTTTCCACTGACGGCGATTAAAAGTATTATTTCGATCTTATAAAGGTGTTGGATTCCTTTTAAATAACATGTTGTTTTGACACAGAAAGTTCTTTCGCGCTCTTTCTTTGGCAGAAACATAGTATCATATCTCCGCGGTAGAATAGAATAGATTTACGCCTCAATAACGCAGAATTTAATAAAAATGTGAAAGATTTTGGTGTCATCGGCATAACAAAGAACTTTAGAATTAGGCAGGAACATAAATAGATCATTAAATAAATTATATTATAAACAGAACAGGACCTAACTGACTATACTGAGGTATGTCAGATGTATTAAAAATTTCCCTTGATATGAAATTATTAAAAAATATTAACAGAGCCACTCAATAAAAATCTGAAGTAAATGTAATTATGTTTACTCAAATTTAAAATACGTGTCGAAGGCACAAATATGTACTTAGCAGCAGTAGAAATACTTCTTAGTCTTCTTTTCTTTTGTAATATATAACCTAATATCCGAATATTCACAACATTGACTACAGATATTATGATACCATATTCCTTCTTAAGTATGTACCTAAACTTATGCTACGTATATCCTTAGCACGCTAAAAAATTATGAAAAACATGAAAAAGTCACAGTGAAAGGATTTTATGCAAATTCATTTCCGCCCGCACTTGACTGAAGTAAGCCCCAAGAAGAAAACATCATATCTTGGGCGTTGGCATATCCCACATTTATCGCAAGCTGCATTGCGTCGTCGTGCACTTCAGTGATAAACATTGTGCAAACGTTTCGCCATCAACCTCACAATGGAATTCAACGACAGTCCCTGAGAGTGTCAATAAACTTGACCGTCGTCTTAGTGTTTACCTTGACTGTTACATTTATATGTACAAGATAGCGGTACCATTTTGATAAATAAGAAAGCGAAGGATTTTCAATGAAATTGTGAAGACAGCCCCACAGGCAACGTCTTTATATTTTACCAGATAAATGCCAGATGTTGGGATGCTTTCATAAACACAATTTTCTGTTAACAGAAAAGATGATATTAAAACATCAATAAAAAATGTTTTCTAATGCTCTATATCATTATTAATATCTTTTACAGAGAGATAATCCTTTTTAATGCAAATTTTTTTAAAAGGGTTTCAAATCTTTCTTCATTTTTAACATTCCTAACATTGTAAGGAAATCTTACAACTCCCTTTTTACCCATTTCTAATTGTCGTATCGATTTGAAATTTAGCACATTTACTCGATTCTGGTGACAAGACAATAACATGTTATCCTCGAGCTTGTATGATAATGGAAGGTGGGAGGTAGTCATAGGGACTCCTCAGTGGTTAACAATAAACCCATCAAGTTTGGGCTCGTTTGGCCTGTTTCAATGAGTCCTTTGGTTACATCAGAAAGGTTTGATTATGGAGGAGGGACGTAGTCATGGGAACTTCTTAATTGCTAATACATAGTAAAAAAACACTAGGGACAATTTTTTAACTTTTTAGCTACTCATAAAGGTGTGTTTTTTAAGAGAATCAACATCGTTACAAATTTCATAACTTTTGTAATTAAAAGGTATTAAAAAATAAAGTTTATTATAGTATATTATTTCGCGAATTTATCTCTGTTGTATTGGCCAATTGGAACTGTCTAGAAGAACTCTTTAAAATATTCCTTGACGAGGTTCAATAAAATGAATTTCTCGTTTTTCTGTTAATCCGCAATTAGATCGATAGTAATTTGCCCAGATACGCTCTCCACTTAACCTTAAGTACCTTCGGCCGCCTTTCTGGTGGCAACAAAACTGCATGTCGCGCATCATCGCCGTGGCACTCTCGTCGCGGAAAAGTTTCTCATGCAAATTTGCGTTAAAGTGTTTTGCCACAGTATTAAGCGCCGGGATCTTATCTAGATCACCGAAGACAAATTAGAGCGATCTTGAGAACATTACGCACGCTCCAAATAATTAATGGATACATACCGCGGGAGACCAGAAGTCGCTAGCACGGAAAACCGCCGATGATCTCGGGGAAAGAAGTCATCCGCGGTTTAATCCGTTGTGCTTTGGCGCGGGTAATTGACACCTTTCGTGGTCTCGAAGGAGGCGAACTGATGCTAAGTGCTGGGAGTCGCCTCTCGAGCCGAACTTTCTAGTGTTACCTCATGTACTTCATAACTGTACAACACCTCTGCAGCAGCGCACCGTGGAGAGTGTGGGCAGTGTGTTCACTTGGGTGCTGGCAAAAGGTAAGAAAAGAAGGCAACCCGCCTCGCGAGTGTGACTGCGATGTTATAAGTATGTTGTGGATCGCTGCAACGCGTACGTCGCACGAAATGAAGGCGAACGAAAAGCTGGCAAAGCAGCGGCGGATAGGCTCAAGCTCCGTCCGACCCATGCTGTGTGACTTATTTGCATAAAGGCCAAGAAGAAGTTTGACGGCAGATTCTCAACTCTTTGCCTTTTTCCAGACTATATACTACAAATGTGAGACGGGACGTATAGCCAGAACGATGTCTTGGTCATGTTCTTCGTGCGTTCTTCGCGCCTAGGGCTGCAGTGACAAGCAAACGCCATCTCGCGGCCTCCCAGACCAACCTCGAAAATCTTTGAAATGTGGCAGAACGAAAAAATTACCCAAAAGGAAGGCGAAATTATGATTCTCTTTCCCTCTGGGACCCCGGAAAACCGGGGCACATTTGCCATCTGACTGGCATTCGAGGAGAGAAATTGCACACTGGCGTGTTGCATGCAAGGTGACGATTACAGCCGCTTAAACAGCACATACTGCACGAGTTTGGCACTTTTTCTGCAGTGCCACTGGTGCCTTGCATTTATGTTTACTCGTCTAGACGCAAAGGCCTTCTAAATGATGTGCCCTGGCGCTGTCCAAGGACTGATTTAGAGCTCCTCGGATGATGAATTAACGCAGCGAGTAGTAAAAACTTGCAGGGGATACAAGGATACCTACGGAATGATGTCTGCCGAAGTGTCCAACATTGGAATGCATTTTTAGTGTCCTGCACCGAAATGAAAGAAGAAAAAAAAGAAAATAGCGTCTACCTCTGTATATTTTATGTCTAACATATACTTGTAACTTCACAATTGTTTTATTTAAGCTTTAAATCTTTCTTCTGATGAAATTTTTTAAGATAGTGTTTAATGCTGAGTTGGTCTAAGTTCACCAAGAGAAAAGACCATTGTAAAAACACCTCAACCAGCTAGGGTAAAATATTTTGTGTAGAATTTTATAATTAGGAAAACATTCCCTAATCACCTAAACTAATTTTGTTGGTTTGCTCCAGAATTTTGGAAAGTTTGGACGTAAATCTAGTTAAAACAAGCCAATAGAATTCTTAATTTAGACATAAATTTAATTAAGACAAATTCATTGGATTACGAGTGCTTTTAATTCAAATTTTAGTTTAAAAAAAAAATACTATAGAATTCTATCGTTTACACCTGGAATTTTAGTTAATTCAGATATAAAAATATGGGTAAAGATAGGTCAACTCTAGTAGGAATTTCGCTAGATTCATTTTGTGTATATAATTCATGACATGACGAACCCAAGAAGTCTCTAAATAACTAAGAATACTAGCGTATGCAATAAAACTGACTATTTGGATCAGTTTATGAACAAATGTCATCATTGCAGAGTTCATTTTTTAATATACTGATGATCTGATATCAACAAGACATCGGCATATCCCATGCAAGCTGTAAAATAATATATTTCTTGCCCCCGAAGTTTGATATACGCAATATCATAGAATTACAATGAAAAATTACGCCTAAATAAAAGTCTGCAAAAAATATGCAACATTTATTTGCATTTGAATAACAGGGTGAAAACCGTTCGAACAACACAAACATGTTCCAAGGCTTCCAAACTGTCGTACCTCCAGGGGTAATAAATCTAAAAAATCCACGTAATGACCGGCAGCACCAGTAAAACTGGCAATACCCCAAGACGGCGAAGTGCCCACAAACATGCTGTGGCGAAGTTCCTGTGCATCAGCAATCGTGTCGTGCCTATGCCTACACGAAATGCAAAACGTAAACATGAAAAGGCTCATGAACCGCGCGTCCAAACCCAAAAAGATCACATTGACGCGACGCGATCTGCGGCAACTGTGTGTGCCTGTGGATTGAAATCGATACCCGATCGAAGAGGAACAACTGTTCAGATTCTCGGACGCTACTCGCCACAGACCGACTTTCTTGGACTGCCTGTGGTGCGATAGCGTCATTAGATCCAAAAGTGATCGAACGGTACTTTTCCGACTTTTAATTTCCAATGCCCTTCGGACTTGCGAAGATCCCACCTTCGCTTTTAAGATGTTTAACTACATCCAGCCACCGGCCACCTGGACTTAAGATCAATGATCCCGCGTCTTGTTGACGAGGTTTCATTTTACTCAGGGACATTGTGGGCCACAAAGTGCTAACTTTTCCCATTAGGGATCGGTTTCTATTCATTTTGACGAAATCATTACTAAATGGAAAAGTCACTATTTTCATTTTCAGATTACTTCCGACATCTTCAAAGAATCATCATTGAAATCTTTTATAATAAAACGCGTCCATACAAAGTTATGCCTTTTTTAAATATAAGGTCAAAAGCACTACCCTAACCCACCCGAAATATTATTATTTGTACTTGGTTTCTAAGTATTTAATGAAGAATACAACAACGTTCCACGTTTATACATTTTTTTACACACAGGTGAGAATAAAAATGTAGAGGGTTACACTTAGGATATATTACCTATAAGTCAAATATTAAATTCTCAAGTAGAGGTATCTGAGTAAGAAGCACTTTTGAAAAGAAACCCTTTGTGAAAGTGGACCGTCAAACAACCCTCATATAAATAAGGTACCGGATATAAAGTCCTTGTAGAAACGTTTCAAAACTTTTGTTCGCCCTATTGACTCCATAAAAAAGCTCAAATAGCACCCCAACTTGACCAAATCGACTGGCGAACGCACATTCACTTGGAAATCAAGTATGTACTTATATTGTATCCAAAAAGTTTAGGGTAGAAACGATCTACAGAACACGCTTGTTCGGTTTGCATGGCGATTAAATACATTCCAATCTTTTACCCCAGAGATAAACCACGAGGGAGCTGTACTCGAAGAGCATTAGCAAATTTCATGTTGTCCCATGCATCTCGATATTTTAGCTGGAATTACCCTAGGGAAGTGGATTTTACCGCCAGGAATAATTGTTTCTATTAATCAACTGTTGAAAATTGATACTTGTCTGCGAAACTTTTGTGCTTTGCGATAGACAGAAATAATAAATAAATTAAAACTTAAGTGAAATGACGATTTTTCCATCTTAAATAACTTGAATAGTTTACTTCAAAGAATGCATTATTAATTAGCTAAAACGTGATAATAAAAATTTAAATAAGCAAAATATGCTCTTATGTTGAGTTTTTGTCGATTAAAATTTTAAATTTATTATCGGTTGGAGAGAGCAAAACGCGTTCTACTACTTACTGGCTGATTTTAAGGGAATACCAACCGAACTTTTAAGTACGACAAATTAACTATTATATTAAACCTCTAATTCCATCCATATAAAACAAGTCAACACCAATTTTGCAACCCAAAAAGAGATATACATACTATACTATTTCTAAAGGATTTTTTACGAATTCATATACAAAAATAGTTTACATATCACATTTTTGAGAAAATATGGTTAAAAAACCTTTCTTTTGAGTCATGTTACAAACTCTTATCATGCTCAGTTATTGTTTAAGAAATTTTCGAATGGGCAAAATACGATCTTTTGTACTTTTCAAGCCTTTCTTGCTTAAAAACGTGACCTGATTGGACATTTGCGCTTACGAATTCATAATCCATGGAAAAAATCGGCCACAAAAATTGTTGTAATATAGAGTCTTAAGTCTGATTATTAAAGAAAGTTATTTTAAATATTATAAATAAATTAATCGCTTTGGTCTGTGAACGGCTCATGTTTTTGTATAATCTAAGTGACTTGTAGAACATGGTTTCATATAACAGAGAACGTTTTATAGGGGGTGTACTGTAAAGGTAACTAAAATCAATTCACCCCAGTAGATATTGGTGGACACATTCAGAAATTAAACAACAAATAGTACCCTAGAGTGAAAATTTTAAACATGTAGTTTATGTGATTTAAATAATGAATAACTTTGATAACGTTCAGCACTTTGCATTGAGTCACCTGCTATGTTCGCTCCGTCCAAAGATAAGATTCCACCTGAAGCTGCTAAATTAGTCGGAAAGTTAGAAGTGGCAAGTTGCCTAGGCGTTATCTCATTGCGAAGAGTGTTGAACAACAACAACCCAAGGTATCTATCCCTGGAATCTGGCCATAGAACGAATTGCGGCCATTAGTCACTCCCTATCGGAGGAGCCAGCAGGCGGACTAACTAAGCGCCTGCAAACAAGCGCTCGTCAGCTGCCGTTACACTTTCAAAATCGATTTGCTGCCCCAAAACCACGTCGCAGGGAAGAAAGAGAATCTGTCAGTGCCCCCGAGAGCTCCCCCGAAGTGACAGAAATGTCACAAGAAAAATTCGAATCAATTAAGCAAATTGAGGAGGTCGCCCTACACATGACTCCTCAATGGAACTCGTTTTAACAAAAATAATAAGACTCACATCAATTCCGAAGGCGTTCTCGTCGCAATCTCGGTCCTCGCAACCCTTTCAGCCGAGCACGTTGAGTAGGGTGGAGGTGGCGCGGGCGGGCTTCGGGAAGGGGCGTCGCTATGCAAATATCCGGTCGGCCAGGCAATCAACACTGCACTTAATCTTCTTCACTTAAATCACTTTAAAAAATAAAAAAAAAAAAAAATTTGCAAAATAAAAAAATAAGAACGGAACGATTCGACTGAGTAGTCCAGGGCAAGGAGCGATGGTGATGGCGCGGCGGTCAGCAGAAAGAAAGGGTTAGCACGCACCCCACTAATTCACCATATGACACAAATGAAACAGACAACAAACACAGCAACAACAAACCACGGCGGCGCGGGTGCAGGGGTCGGCCTGGGCGGCAAGACGGTCGAGTTCGACCCGCTCGATGGGATCTCCCGGCCGCACGGCAGACAAACAGTTGAGGGAAAAAAATGGGAAAAAATCAAATAATGGCGCACTTGAATTTCATGAATCCTTTCTGGCCCCCCTCGGGCTGCTCAGCTCACCCCCGAGACAAGACTTCCTGGGGAGTGCTGCGGAGCGCTTCGGACGATGGAAACGCTGGCCTGTGTCCCAGACGTGTGCCCCACACGCGTCCTCTCTACCACTCGAAACGACACGAAGAAGACACGCCGGCGAACAGAGCAGAGAAGTCGTTAAAATAAAAACGAACAGCGAAGCACCACCACAGACCGAACAGCTGCAGCCACAGGCATGGACTGATGAGCCCGAGTCGAGCCCCGAGCTCGATGGAGCTTTGGATTTGGACTCCAAGTGGAGCTGTGGAGTGGTGGAGGCGCTGCGCTACAAGCTTTCGTGCCCCCAGCCCGGCCTGGCACTCGTCTGAATGTGCAGCGCTGCGCCGGCTTGCAGTGAACCAGCTGGTGTGCGGGAAGATGGGGCCCCACCCCAACGACGACGACGACGACTGCACCACTGCACCGCTGCACACGGTCTATGTGGGTTGGGGCTGGGCCTGGGGTCGGCTCCGAATTAGAAGCATGTGCTGCGCTGCGCGTTATCACCACCTGCCGGCTGGCCTCTGCTCCCACTGCTCCAGTAGTCTACTGGGTTAGCCGCGGTGCATCTCGCGGGGGCCCGGGGCGGCAGCCGGCTATAGACTCATTTGGTGTGGATTAGCTTTTCCACCTTTGGGGAACTTTCAAAATGGACAGGAGAGACAACCTGAACGAGATTGGGGTGCTGTGCTGTGTACAATCGATGCAAATTTCTTAAAGTCGCTGCTCCAGGGTGCGGGGGCGGGCGAGTCATGCAAGTTCGAGGCTGGCAATTATCGTACTTTTATCGAAGCATACGGGAATAACGGGACACAGCATCCAATCCTCGTCAGCCATTAACGTAATGCTCGAAACTTTTCGACGGCTCTTAAGTCGAACGAGACAGCAACTTTCTACATCTTAAAGTCAGTTATAATAACAGTCTGAGCCGAGATGGGACTCGAAGAGGATTTCGTCTTTATCTTACTGCCCATTAACAAGTTAAGTTTGCGGCTTTACGATGACAGTAATTCAAACTTAAAGTGTCGAGATATTGGCTCATATTCTAAGAAAAACTAGTCAAATGCGTTTACGACTCGTGCGTAGAGGGTTACATACCATATTTTCCAGATTTTCTAATTTATAACATCTAGAACTTTATAATTTTCCTGTAAACTTCAAGCAAGTAATCCTTGATTTTCTCAAAGTTTTAGATCCAGTAGTTTCAATTTTAGCATATTTTTCAGAATATCTTCTTAAGGGGAGGTTCTCATCTAGAACGTCAAAAAAAAAGGTAAAGTTCGTGATTTTTTTGAAGGCAAATGACAAGACATAGGGAAATGATATTTGGCATTATCTTTTATTGTACATTTATCTGTACGAAAAATTTTTTTTATTAAAAAAAAAACAAAATGGCGCCCGTTATTCAACTTCTCCGGAGGCACGTTTGTGTACAATTTGCGTACAAGATAACTCAAAAACGGTTCAACCGATCAACTTCTAGTTTCGTGCATATTAAAGTAAACAATTTTCTTCATAGAAAGAGTGGAGCACATTTTGAAAATTGTAACATTATCTCCTTTTTGTAAGTGATAAACTATGAAAAAAAACGGCCGAAAACGGCCTTAAAATTTCAAAATCGCGCCATTCCGTCAATTTTAAGTTTTTTTTGAAAGTCGTCCACTCTTTCTGAGACAAATTTATTCTAGTTTATAATAATGTCATCATTATTTGATTTCAGACCAATCTGCGACCCCTAAATTGTACGCAGCTGGGCAATTTTCGAAAAACATGCCTCCGGAGAAGTTGAAGAACGGGCGCGATTTTGTTTTTTTTTTTGAATAAAAAAATTTTTTCGTACAGATAAATGTACAATAAAAGATAATGCCAAATATCATTTCCCTATGTCTTGTCATTTGCCTTCAAAAAAATCACGAACTTTACCTACTTTTTGACGTTCTAGATGAGAACCTCCCCTTAAATATGCAATTTCGAATTATAAGAAGGAAATATTTTTGTATTCCACATAACAAGCCCTTTTAAATGATATCCCTTTATACTATTATATAAATGCCAAACTGTGATGTGAACCAATGAACCGATTTTAATGAAACCTTCATCATTATCTTCTTAAAATGTTAGATAAAATCAAGAAAAAGGGGTGTGAAAGCAAAATTTTTCAAAAACCCTTTCGAAACGATAAGAGACAATGTATATGATTTTTATGTGTGAAAGAAATATTGAGTTTTACATTATCTGTCTATGGCACATAAATAACTCAAAACAAGTATTTTCATATTTCCCTTGCAATAAATTTACCCTTTTTACCTTTTTTTATCATTAAAACATCTGAAGAATATGTTCTCAAAATAATTCATACGCTTTCGGAAGCTACTTGTTATTCGCTACTCGCGTATTCGAAACTTTAAACGCGTTTTCCTCAAAACTACATTTTTTATATTTGCGTACATAATTACACAAAAACTAAATGACTGATCGTTTTAAACATTTTTATACGTTTACCGTATTGAGAAAAATTAGATCGATAGCTTTTTTAGTTTGTTTTAATATCATTTTAAAAATTGTCCATGTTTTTCGTCTTTTAACACTAGACTGCCGTATTAAATCAAAGTACCGAAGACCATCTATTTTTATATTTTTTATATAAGTTGAAGATAACCCCGGTTCACCCTCATTAGTTCATTATTGATTATCTTCGACTATAAAGCTTTGTGTTGTGTATATGTAGTTATATATTCAGTAATATTTCGTATATAGCAATCGGCTTCAAATGCACTAGACAAAGAATCTAATTAAGCCACGGTAGGGTACGAACGAAACATCAAATATTCGCAGAGACTTAGTTCTCTATGTGCTGCTATGCATTTATCTTAATTATCCAAAGTGTTTTCCATCCCCATTAATACACAGCCCCATAGGGGAGCCTGGGGATCTTATTAATCAAGCAATCAATAGCTTAATATGTCTGCATCAAACGGAATTAATCATAGTTTTCTCTAAGGCGCATCCTGCCTGCCTTCCTACAGGGCAGACGTTCGCCTTGCGCGACGTCAACAGGGAGTAAGAAAGGAAAGGCTCATCCGTCGCATTTTTATATCTTATAGAATCAGACGCACTACGAATGTGTGAAATGTTGTGCAAAGCTGCAAGCAACAGCAAACGCTATGTCCTTCGCATGGTAGCTATCATTCCCTTTATCTGTTCCAATATGAACAACAAGCGTCCCATGCTGCCAATTTTATCCACTGAACAGTGTGCCCTTCTCCGCCCTAAATTTATAGGACAGTCACATACAACGGCTATCGCATATCAAGGATACATGGAAGTGCCGGAGGATATGTGCAGGATACGGACCTTGATATCGAACGCTTTATGGACTGGTATGAGATCTGCTGTGGAATTTTATAATCCCAGTGACATCACCATCGAGACATGTGCTATGTCCAAAGTATCGCCGCCTGTTTCCAACCAAATAAAGTATGTATTGATATTTTGAAAGAAAGAAAACATGTTAAATGATTTATATCAGTAGTAACTAATCACATAAAAAAACAACTTTATTTGTTTTCTCCCGTTTTTTACATCCTTGTTCGAGTTAAAGAAAAATAGGTTGTCATATTTTTCGTTGATCATAATCGTAATATTTTGTTTCGTTGATCATAATCGTAATATTTTGTATTAAATATATATTTAAAGTTATAGAAATGTCCGTAGAGTGCAACTAAAAATTCCGAAAATCCTGATAAAAACCCGTAGATTTAAAAATAAGCCCTTAATTAAAAACATAATTTATTTTAATCAAAGAAGAAAAAACTTGATAAAACTTCAGATTAATAAATAAAAGTAAAAATGGCTTCTTTGAACTATCAGTTTTTTTTTATTTCATTCGGGGTAATGAAAAAATAACAATATACAAACATAATTATCTACTTAGATTCCGTTCACATTCTCTCAGCGTCTGTATTAACCAAAAATGGTTACAAAGCATAAAACGTATTACGAGCTTAGCGAATTTAATTTGCCAAAGAACAAAATAAGCGTGATAGCATTCATGGCCAGGGAGTACAAAATAGACCTCGAGGGGCATTACCTGTAATTAAATGACTGACAAGGTGCTCTGGGCACTTACGCCCCATAAATATTTCCTTGACCCGCGGAACGACTGCCTGTAGCAATCATCCGAGCTTCCGCCCAGCGGCTGCCGAAACTTGAGAGAGCCTCGCTAGGCTGACTAGAAATAAACGAGCCCAGCAATATAAGTGCTGAATTACAATGGGATCGCTCACTTATAGTCCAGTCAATTTAACCTCTGAAGCGGAAGTTTGTGGTGGAGTGCTAATTTTTGGATATATTGTTGGGGACGGTGAGAAATGAAGCTATAACTATTTTTTGCCCCTCGGGGGTGTTTGCGAAGGGGTGAAAAAGGGTCAAAAAGGGTGAAAAAGGTTTTTTGTTTATAACTTTGAATAAAAAAGTCAGCCTGGGTGGGAACGTTAGAGGGTGATATAATAAATGATTATTCATCTTGTATTAAAGTTTCCCCCGGTTTTGTTTATTGCAAAATTGTTTATTAACAATTTCACTCTCCCAAACCGAAAAAAATCACGGCTGATTTTTTTAAAAATACTTAAGCTCGTACGATGTCTTTCATTTTCACAATATCACTAGAAGACGCAATCCCCCATCATATACGAAAAATTCAAAACGGTTCCATGCATTTCACCTGAGATAATCACCCAGATAGCTCACCTGTTTTACACCGAAAAATGTACAGTTTTAATCCAAGTCAAGATATCCCCCACGAATCGTCGCCCTCCGACCAGATATCGCTGAGCAGCACACATTTTTCACATTTTTTCCCAGCCCACGGCGGGGAAGAAGAAGATTTGCGACTGATTCAAAAACGGAAATCGCTATAACTTTCGATGTATGTAACGGAACTTAATGTATGATGGCTTCAAAAATCACTTATTTTTTTCTCCATCTTTTCCTCATACACCACTTTCACCTAATATTTTTACTTTTTTTTATATTGAATTAAACTTAAAAAAAAAATAAAAATTAATTACATTTTATTCCTTTTCTCCCACAAAACTAAACTTTTTTGAAATATTCTTAATTTTATAGTTATCTACAGATTCCACCCTTTATTCTCATTTTATCATTTTCCACAAATCCCCCCCTGACCCCCCGAATAAATATATTACCCCTTAAATTTTACAAACAAAAAAACTCGCCAAACATTTTATTTTTTTTCTCCCACAAAACTAAACTTTTTTGAAATTTTAATAATTTTGTAGTTATCTACAGATTCCGCCCTTTATTCCCATAATTTTTATTATTTTCCAAACATCACCCCCTGACCCCCCCGAATAAATTTATACTACACCTATCCCTCGATTTACACGATAGATAGGTTCCTCAGAAAACCGTGCAAATCGAAATCGGGATTTCGTATAAGTAAAACCGTGTAAAACGGAAACAGACTGAAATGTGCATAATTCGGTAATTTATTTAAAAGTAAAATAAAAGTAAATATATTTTGAAAAACATAAAAATACTAGTCTATTTATAAAATTAGTAGTAGGTGTATAAGGTATAAGTATGGAATTCATTTTACATATAGAAAGAAGAAATCAAGTCCTTAAAACCTTTCTTTCTAATCTTTTCTTCTTGATTGGTGTTGTGTTGTCGTTGGTATCTTTCATAATTTGATAGTACTTAATGCGATATTGGTTCTATGTAGAGAAATAAGAGACAATCTCGCATTAACCAAAGGTGGTATTAAAATCTTAATTAAAAATCATAAATAAATAAATAAACTCTTACTCAGACGATTTTTATTGTGAACACAATTCAAAAATGGCAGTGGTAATATCCATGCAGTTAAAATGTTCAGTTTTACCTGTTTTTTTCTTAAACCTCTGATTTTATAAACCGTGTAAAAGCGAAATCGTGTAAAAAAAGTATCGTGTAAATCGAGGGATAGGTGTATTTACCTTTTTTTTAAATTATTCCCCATTTTTACTATTCAATTTTTTCCACCAATTCTCAATTAATCTCACTTTTTTTTTCACCCACATCTACTTCAAGGTCTTCCGAAACCAAATCTACATTTTTTCTCCATTATTGCTAATAGTTTGTCCCCAATTGGAGTAGATCTTTATGCAATAATCGTAAATCGAAACTGGGGAGAAATTAATATTTTGGGCGAAAAATGATCCGCTAGCACACACGGGGGCAGATTGGGGACATACTATTAGCAATAATGGAGAAAAAAATGTAGATTTAGTTTCGGAAGACCTTGAAGTAGATGTGGGTGAAAAAAAAGTGAGATTAATTGAGAATTGGTGGAAAAAATTGAATAGAAAAAATGGGGAATAATTTAAAAAAAAGGTAAATGGTATAAATTTATTCGGGGGGGTCAGGGGGTGATGTTTGGAAAATAATAAAAATTATGGGAATAAAGGGCGGAATCTGTAGATAACTACAAAATTATTAAAATTTCAAAAAAGTTTAGTTTTGTGGGAGAAAAAAAATAAAATGTTTGGTAAGTTTTTGTTTGTAAAATTTAAGGGGTAATAAATTTATTCGGGGGGGTCAGGGGGGGATTTGTGGAAAATAATAAAAATTATAAGAATAAAGGGTGGAATCTGTAGATAACTACAAAATTAAGAATATTTCAAAAAGGTTTAGTTTTGTTGGAGAAAAAAAATAAAATGTTTGGCGAGTTTTTTGTTTGTAAAATTTAAGGGGTAATATATTTATTCGGGGGGTCAGGGGGGGATTTGTGGAAAATAATAAAAATTATGGGAATAAAGGGTGGAATCTGTAGATAACTACAAAATTAAGAATATTTCAAAAAGGTTTAGTTTTGTTGGAGAAAAAAAATAAAATGTTTGGCGAGTTTTTTGTTTGTAAAATTTAAGGGGTAATATATTTATTCGGGGGGTCAGGGGGGATTTGTGGAAAATAATAAAAATTATGAGAATAAAGGGTGGAATCTGTAGATAACTATAAAATTAAGAATATTTCAAAAAAGTTTAGTTTTGTGGGAGAAAAGGAATAAAATGTAATTAATTTTTATTTTTTTTTTAAGTTTAATTCAATATAAAAAAAAGTAAAAATATTAGGTGAAAGTGGTGTATGAGGAAAAGATGGAGAAAAAAATAAGTGATTTTTGAAGCCATCATACATTAAGTTCCGTTACATACATCGAAAGTTATAGCGATTTCCGTTTTTGAATCAGTCGCAAATCTTCTTCTTCCCCGCCGTGGGCTGGGAAAAAATGTGAAAAATGTGTGCTGCTCAGCGATATCTGGTCGGAGGGCGACGATTCGTGGGGGATATCTTGACTTGGATTAAAACTGTACATTTTTCGGTGTAAAACAGGTGAGCTATCTGGGTGATTATCTCAGGTGAAATGCATGGAACCGTTTTGAATTTTTCGTATATGATGGGGGATTGCGTCTTCTAGTGATATTGTGAAAATGAAAGACATCGTACGAGCTTAAGTATTTTTAAAAAAATCAGCCGTGATTTTTTTCGGTTTGGGAGAGTGAAATTGTTAATAAACAATTTTGCAATAAACAAAACCGGGGGAAACTTTAATACAAGATGAATAATCATTTATTATATCACCCTCTAACGTTCCCACCCAGGCTGACTTTTTTATTCAAAGTTATAAACAAAAAACCTTTTTCACCCTTTTTCACCCTTTTTCACCCCTTTGCAAACACCCCCGAGGGGCAAAAAATAGTTATAGCTTCATTTCTCACCGTCCCCAACAATATATCCAAAAATTAGCACTCCACCACAAACTTCCTCTTCAGAGGTTAAATTGACTGGACTATTAGTCGCGAATTAATTTGCACATAAAGCCCAATCTGATGCCCAAAAGAGTGTGCCGATAGGAAGAGTACGTCAGTCTGATCAGAGGAACAATTAGCGACTTCCTCTAGTGGAACGTGCTAGTTTTGCCTAAAGGGTTTTTTTTTGCGGCAATCTCATCAATACTAGCGTCAAACGGGAACAATCTTGTAAACTAAGCGGATTCCATGTGGGGACAGTTAGCGGATAGAGCTGTTCTCACCTTGCACCGTTTCGCAATCACGCTATGCAAACTATGCACTGGCCACTGAATTAGAATTCACTTAGCGAAGTCCCGCATCTGGTGCATGGCCGATAGTCAGGAATACTAATTTTCTGGCGGCGGCGCTGCCTTAATTTCAAACTTTCGTAGAAGTTCGATGCGAGGCGACCGTAGAAAATAGCGAAATGGTCTTGCAGGGCCCAGGAGGAGAATGCGGATGGAGTTTTGCCGCACAAAGGAACAATTAAGCGCTGAAAAGGTTCGCCGCAAATTCATTAAAACGACACGTACCGGGCTCTCTCCAGCAAATCCAGGAAATTGAACTAATTTGCTTTCCTCAGCTCAGAAAGTGCAGATTTCTGGTTCTGTCGTGAAGGATCATCGTGAAGGCGCTTCGAGGACTAGACTCCCCTCGACCTACTTCGAAATCCAAATTACATCGGCTTCGTGCTCCGTACAGATGAATAGGAACCCATCGAACAATGGTCGAAGTCGGAGAGATAATCAATCGCGCCGGGCAGCCAGGATAAAAAAACTGAAATTGCTGATTTCTTATTGAATGGCTCTTGGCCGCGTTTCCCATCTGCATACCACGAGAGTTCGACAAATTGACCTAGCTATCGGTAGGTATTGGTCGAATAAGATATTTTTTTGTATTTTACTAAAACTAACACATCGTCGCTGCGTCCTTTGTACCATTAAATCCCAATCAAAAAATCTACAATATTTCCTTCCAATGAATTCTCCAGCATATTCCGATACATAGGCATACCAAAAGGGCTCCATTAATGTTCCACTAATAAATTATTAATTTATAGTACAAATTATTACTAATAACTCTTACTTCTTCAGCTCCCTGGTGATCAGTAGTGATCTTCGGAAGCTTAGAAATAAGAAGAATAAATTGTGGAAGGCATATCTTTGGGATAGGAATAATTCTTTTACAATCATTCTCCCCTGACTTTCAACCTTTCCACTTTTAGGTTCAAATTCGAAAACCTGACTCGATGGAGTAATTCTGAGGTCGGATTCGGATTCAGCGCGTCAAAACCTTTGGAAAATTATAGTCTGGTTCCTGGTTTAGAAGATCGGTTCAATTTTATCGGCCTTCGTAATTTTATACGGATTTCCATTTTTGTTTGTTAAGGATAAACGAATGCAACAACTACCCTAAAACAATACTTTGTCATTTGCATTCTTTAGTGATCAGCACAGCCATTTGCATTATTCTGCGGTAATCAATAACTAAAATAATTGATTAAAACTTTAAATATTGCTTTCTAACCATCTGGAAATTATAACTTACATTAATCAATAATTGCCAGAAGATATCAATCACTTAAAATCAATTACGCTGATATGAAATGAAATTATTGTAAATCATTGTTGACATCCATTTGATATTCACTTGGACCTACGCTCCTACGCCTTATGCTGCAATATGATAAAAGAAATTTATGGATCCACAAACGTTGGGAAGAGTAAAGTAAATCGCCGCAACCTAGAAACAAAAGAGGTCATAGGAAGACGGCCCATAATCGCAAGTCATGGCAGTTTAAACTGAGTCTTTGCAAAATCACGGACATACAAGCCACTCCGCATTATGTTAAAAATCGACCAATTCACAAAACCAAATGTGCACTTATAAATTTCTGCATAAAGTGCTCTGTGTACAGCAGTACAGCATGCAGAAGAACGAAGCTCTGAACAACAAAGTATCCCATAAAATTGAATATTAAATAAAAGGCAGCCAGTAAGACACAAGATCGGAATCGCGCCTAGGTAGGAGAAGCAATTGAATCCGCTGAAATCAATTGACGATGATGAGATAATGCGCCAGTTGTAGACCAGCAGAGGATCCCATTGAACCGCGGACTTCTTTTAGGGGGCCCGGGTTGGACGCACGACTTTTACTTAGAAGAATTCCCAGGCGAACGTGAGCATATTCATAAGGTTCACCTCGATTGTGGTTGCGCTGCACAAACGCAGTTAAATTGAAACACTGCGCACTCGTGCTCCATGACCATTGCGCATGCATAGCAGGCTTGCGTTCCTGCATGTTGGCGCATTTGATTAAATCCCGACGCTAACGCCTAGCATCAGATAAGGTACTGGCGCGCAAATGCATTTCTGATGTTGCGTCGAGAATTTCCCTATTGACTTTGTCTTCTATAGGTAAAGGGCACAATGGGCAGGCTTTGTGGCTGGTTTTGTGGCGGCAGATCGTTATCCGGATATCAGCGTTAGGTAGTTACTGAAATTGATTAATATAAACAAACTCAAATATACTCTCCTGCCAGGTGATCCAATGTGATGCTTAATTGCGTTCACGTTCACGTTACTTCAGGATGTGATTAATGACTGATTGGAAGTTATTCTAATTTCACCAGAAGCATATTATATGATACAAAGTGGTGATAGGAAGATTTTGAATTTTTATTCATATCCATGATTTACATTAACGACTCCGCGGAAGTATATAAGTGATTCCATGGAAAACAATTTTTGTAGGACAAAGTACAGCAAATATTGTATTGCCATTATATAATAAGAACCAACCACATATTTTTTAGGCAAAGAAGCTAATGTTCCAACAAATTTAGCAATATAAAATTATGTAAAAAATTAAAAAAAAACTGAACTTACCGAGGATCTTTCGTCTTTTTGTTTAAAAAATCAATTAAAGGAACCAATTCGTTCGATGTATTAAGAACATCATCAAGGCTGACTGGCTCGTAAAGATAAAATTAAAGATAAATTCCTACAATGCATATTTTCATACTTTTCAAGTTTCAGATTGAATAAAATTCAAATGTTGTCCCTTCATTGTGGTCCTCTCTTATTTCAAATATTTTATCCAGATCCAATACTTTCCCATCTTCCAATTTAGTGTTTTTAAAGTTGATTGTGTGGTTCATGGCTTTTAAATGTTTAGCTAAGCCTATATTGGCGTTATGCATGTTGCTGGTATTGATGTGATTGACAGTGAATTAATTTTATGTGGTGCTATCGTTATTACTTTAGGCAGGAAAAAAAAACCTAGAAAAAATTAATAATTATAAAAAAAGGTATTAAAAATTTAATGATTGAGCATAAGGTCGCGTATGAAAAACATTTTTCCAAAAATAAGTAAGGATTTAATTCCTTTATTGCTAGGTTACAGCCTTAAATCACTTTTAAACCTCGAGTTAGCTTAGAAAATGTTTGATCGAGCAGAAATAACTTTTTTATGACCGAACAGAAATTACTTTTTATAGTGCAATTTCACTTTAAAAGCACACCATTCATTGTTGTCAAACATTATAAATTCACTGGGCGTTTTAGCGTTTGAAGACAATAAAGAAAGATTTATAAGTTTGCATGCACTGTCCATTAAAGTCGTTACTCCCAGCCGCACTAGTCATCCCTGCCCGTCCAAACAAATCGTACAATCTTTTTGAGAGTGGTGTTGAGGACGGAGCTACTCGTCTCAAGCTAACTACAATCTATAGCTCGTTATCCACTTTGGATGAAAGCCAGACGAAATGGCTTGCGCTGCGCTACGATGTTGCGGATGAATACGCTCACGTTCCATGTTTACTTTAAACATTTATTCATATTTCATGTAAATTCGTCCTCAGAAATGTATAGAGCTTCCTCAGAAGGACGAAGGAGATTTTTGAAGGGTCTGATTCAAATTAAAAAGGAAAAAAAATAAATCACAGGAAGAAAGTAAGACCAGAGCTTATGCAATTCTCTGAAGTTGTAGTTTGTTTTAGTACTTACTTACAAAATATTTTGTTACCAACGATGGACTATAAAAGTTGTAAATTTTATTATAAAAATTAGACATTAATGGTTAGTTTTGAATTAATTTTTTATTGGCTATAGATTACACTATTATTTGTTATCGCTTCTGGTAGGGGCTCGCGTTACATCAATGGAGATTGATTATAATAAATAAATATCATGGTTATTATACAAAACAATGTTTCTTTCCGGTCCCTGTTACTAACACTTCACGTTTATTACCGAATCCAAATTTTTAATATCGGAGACATTTTAAATGCATTATCCGGCTTTGAACCAAAAGACACACATTTAAATCCTATTAGCGAATCAATTTTGGTCACTTACACGCAAATCCCTCTGTAAGTCGTTTGAATTCCTAGGGGCTGCAAAACTGCAATTTCTTCGCCCTCGCTTATTGCATTGCAGTCTGGGGAGTTATTAAGGTAGACCGAAAAAAGCACAAACAACTACTAAGGGAAGAGAGAACACAATAAAAGGTCGGAGGGAAAGCACAGAAAAGTGATTGATTGAATAAATATCGCCCAGACGGAAATTCTTCCCAATGATTTTGTAAGTTGTTCTTCGCACGCGAATTGTCGATTTTTTATTGTTTTTAGGTTGCCTTTTTGTTATTCAAAATTAGAGCCCTTTGGGTTAAGCAGCCAAAAATACAATATAATAAGATTTTTCTTTGCTGAATAAAGGGTACCTGCATGGTTTATAGCTTTTATAATCGCCATATTCAGTCACGTAATGGTTTGGTTCAGTCGGGTTGATGTTAGACGAAATTCTTAGCTTTTAGGGAAATACATATGGTCGTTTAACTCTTTCCTCTTCTTCATGCTATAACTTCCGCAATTAAATTTTTTCTTTAAAATTGAAATGTTTTTTTATTGTGAAGATTCAAAATCCGCAAATCCAATATTCTGAAACATTCATGTAAAGCACAAATGTGTGCTTGTCAGCAAATTTGCAAGCACACAAGCACGCATTTCTACTTTATTCGATAAATTGGATATGGGTTTTTGGGGACTGTAACTTCGGAATTTAGACTCGCAAGACGTATTTTTATTCAGTATCACAAAATATTCATTAACAGTAATATATTTCTTGCTCAACAATACTTTCGGCTTATATAGTAAAACAAAAAAATTAATATGTGTAAAATATATGTCTTACCTACTCGTTTTATTATACGTTATTTATCTGATAGTAAATAAGTTTCCCACAAACGCCATAAAATGTATTTTAATTTGACTATCTTATTCCCAATTTTTTTTATCACACATTCCGCCCTGGTTCGGTTGCACAAAGAAGAAGGCTATGAAAAAAAAAAGCTTAATACATACAATTTCATATATCTTTCCGCTGCAAATCGGCACGGAAATTCTCTGAATTCCCCGACTACCTTTATTTTGCAGACCTATAGAAGAAGTCTACTGGCAGTTGCTGTGCAGGCAGCCCAATCTATAGATAGGAATCGCCGAAAACCAGTTCCGCGTGTAAACAACATTAATTGAAGTCTGCAGCAAAGGTTGCCATCAAAAGTGTTTAACTGATCCGATGATGGTACCATAAATGGGGTTACGTACACAAGGACCAAAATCTCGTTCGTTTGCCCTCGCCCTGGACCTGGGAGCTCTCCGGCTGCCTGCTCCTCTGTAGGGCCCAGATAACAGCATCAATTCTGTCCTTAGTTTCAGGCTCATTTGGTATTCTCCGGCCGAGCCACAATAGGAGGAAAGTGTGCCTTTGGGCTTGGAACCTTGCCTAAGATTCTTTTTGTGCATCCACAGCGATACCACCGACCGGCAGTCCCATGCTGTACCAATTTTTGGGCTTCCTTTTTTTTAATTTTGGCTTTAGAGTTTTATTTTTTGAACGTTCTTGCCGCTTTGTACGTTCTGCACTGAAATGCGAATTGTCTTCAGCCTTGATATATGGCGAATAGAAATCCACTGGACCGAATTTTTGACGTGATAGGAATTTTTGTGGATCATGCCCCAGACAATTTTTCGAGTCGGGAATGCTGCACACATGAGGGAAAGGTTATTTATGTATGGGGCCAAGTTGAAGGGTAAAATTATGAGAAAAAAAGGGGTTTAGTCTGATTCGTTTTAATATCACTATTCGATTTTTCGGGACGTGTTTTTTAAGCGAAACGTTTTAAGGATAAATCCCCAAAACTAACGCTAGTGCGAACCTCATATAATTTTGTATGGAAAACTGGATTTGCTTCAGTTTCAATTTCAATGTTGTCCTTGTTCGAATTTTTTAAAACACAACGACAGGCTAACAAAATAAAGACAGACTTTGCCTGGGAGGAAAAAATGAAAGTAGCATTATTGTTAAAATTGCACACAATTTATGAAAATCGTCACTTCTTTGAGTTTAAATTTTGTAAAGGCCCCAACTGAGCTGCATCTGTTTCCACTAAAACTTGACATCTGACTAATTGGACAAGATAATAATGGAATATCCTTAAAATAAAAGTAAAGTTTTGCATATTTTTCGTCTCCATAGTAAACAACATAATAAAAAAAATATTTCTGCATTGATTTGTAAATTTTTCAATTCACGTAATTTATTTTAGTTGTTTAAAATTAGCGCGTTAAATTCACCCATTACGTAGCCGCAATAAGGGTCAGCACCGCAGTATAGCGTACTTGTTGTCAAAGTATAGTTTATTCGCTGAAAGACATTGAAGCCGAAAAAACTGTTTACAAACTTGAATCACATTAACATAAAGTCCGCTGATGCCGCTGCTCTTCAGGAAAATCATATAAATTTTTGGGAAGGATACGAAATCTCGACATGACAAAAATCGAGATTGTTTTAACTAATTAAAAATCATAAAATTTCGACTTGAAGGGTCTCGAAGAGCAAACATCTCGACCTGATTTCAATTAGATTTTTCTTAAACAAAATGTTTATCGACTGAAATATTACTTTACGAGATTTTGGTTAGATGAGATGAAAAGATACGAGATTTACGTGGTCGGTATGTATTTTAAAAATCGCGATATCGTTTCCAACCCAATTTTTTAACCCTTTGAAATAGTCACTCTAAATTCATAATTACTCATTATCAGAATCTATATAGAATTTTCGATATCAGCTTTCCGGATATTATATGACGGCAAAAGTGCGTCAGCGCCTTGTAAAGTATTAAAATGAATTTTGCATAACAATCCACTGTGAAATGAATTTCCCTTTAATTTCATATAATAATTTCTGCAAGTAATTCAGCTATACATAATATACGGAATGCTTTATCTTTTGAACTGTAGCTGAATTTAATAAAACAATTCTTTGCTTGCCGCAGCCCCAGAACCCCAGAAAGGACCCCGCAAATTTCTTATGGAAAATGGGTTTCACTGAATTTTCTTCAAACTTAGCATAGTGATAGTTTTCAACGTGCTGATCAAAAGTCTCAATGGGCACGAAGTCATCCTATGATTAGTTGCGGAGATATAGAGGGGTGAAGTGTGAGACATTTGCTGTACAGCAATGTAATAAAAAAATTTCGCGATTTTTTTACACGAAAACGATCAACTTTGCAAGAAAATTGTATATGACAGAAAATACTTTAAATGAGCCAAAGAACACGTGTGAATTTTTTCAGAATTTGTCGGGACATTTTTGGATTTTTCAAAAATTGGCCAAATCCAAAAAACCAAAAATAGTCGAAAAAATTCTGAAAAAAATCACGCGTGTTCTTTGGCTCATTTAAAGTATTTTCTGTTATATACAATTTTCTTGCAAAGTTGATCGTTTTCGTGTAAAAAAATCGCGAAATTTTTTTATTACATTGCTGTACAGCAAATGTCTCACACTTCACCCCTCTATATCTCCGCAACTAATCATAGGATGACTTCGTGCCCATTGAGACTTTTGATCAGCACGTTGAAAACTATCACTATGCTAAGTTTGAAGAAAATTCAGTGAAACCCATTTTCCATAAGAAATTTGCGGGGTCCTTTCAGCCAGCTCTGTCGAAAAATATTCTGAAAACACTTGCTGAGTCCCACTGCCCGCTGCTGCGCCGGAAATGGGCCGTAAGAGCGCGTATAAGCGTTTTGGGAAGAAAATAGGCAGACTACTAGCTACTGAAAAAGGAGCTCGGACGCTTACGCTAATCTTAAAGCGGCAAGCTATTTTTGTTTCAGGAAAAATAGTATTTTGTTATTCAAAATGATTCAAAGTCGTAAATTTAATTTGAAACAGAGCTTAAGATACTAAAGAAAAAGTGGTAAAATGCTAAGATAACTTGACTTACCGTATTTATAGGCAATTAAGGAAACTATTCGCATTAAATTCACATTTTCCCGTCACAATTAAAGTTTTTACATTCTACAGAAGCTCGGCTGTTTCCTTGTTCAAAATGGCGACGAGTGGCAAGCAAAAGAGGGAGGAAGTACGCACTGAGTCAAAATGTTCTTCAAATACGTCTACAACATAGGTCAAACCTAAGCAATAAGGGGAAGTATTATTAAGAAGTGATTCGAAAATAGTGAAAATTCCCATAGTTTTAATTCCACTTCATCCTATTTTGCGGTGTTTATATGCTCGTGCCATTTGAAAAAGTGCATCTAATTAGCAGATAAAACCGTTACACTCCCCAACAAGTCCGTTTCCTTCCAGAGCCATTCCAGCAGCATCTCATCTCCTTCCAGCGAGTATTCCACAAAAGTCAAAATCAGCTGTTGTGGTCGGCCATATTGTGCTGTTTTTTGTTTACCTCGCGAGTGGTTTTATTTGGGCCACCTGTTGCACCACGCCCGGGAAGTGCTCCACTAATCTTCACCTGAATTAGTGTTCGCATGATGGACTTGCAAGGAATGGACACCTTAATAGCAGCCGCAATTGGTGCCCTCGCAGCCATTTTCGTTGGGGCCTTCATCGCCCTGTTGCTGATCTGCCGGAAGCAGCAGAAGCGGAAGAATTGGGATCGCCTCGACAATCGGTGAGGATTGCTGCTTTTCGCAGGCACACTCGTTCCAATTAACTTTAAACATCTCAAGGTCTATCAAGAAAAAGAAGAAACGACCCGAGCCCGAGCTGGCAATGGCTCTGGGTGACATCGGCCTGGGAAGCGCCCTGGAGCAGATCATGAATGATGAGCAGTGGGTGGACGACGCCTCCGGGCTGATACCTCACTGCTTGGCCGTACTCAGGACGTGCCACAGCTTAACCGAGCGGCTCGCTAACCTCGCGATGGGGCCAGGGATTAAAAATTCAGCGGATCGTATGATTGAGGCTGCGAAACGGATTCCCTCGCGCGTCGATGACGTCGGTAAGGCGGAAAATGGTGTTCAAATATTTCTATAGCTAAAATTAAAATATTTTGTAGTACAAGCGATGTATCCACCCCTGGATCCTCGCCTCCTGGAGGCGCGATCAGCTGCTCTGGTCCTCGCAGTAGGCCAATTGGCCCTTATAACACAATCAACAGTGGGGACGAACAAGAGCTGGATCGATCAAAGCTTGCAGGAGATGGATAATCATTTGCTGGTAAATATCTTTTCCAATAACAGAAATACATAGATCACTGCTAGCTCTGATCCTCACTCAGGTACTCAGAAAGGCTTCTATGGAAATAGATGAGCCGAAAAGGGCGGAGTTTATGAAGCACAGCTCTTTCGTTTAGAATCTCTGAACAATCCGAATTAGAACATGACGGGAATCTTTAAGTAATATAATTACGAATAGTATTTCCACTTTTTTTACTATGTGGATGATGGTGGCAATTGCAAATGCAAACAGGGAATGCAATATTATCACTTTTAATTTGTTATATATTGATTGTTCGTTGGAGTCGCTCGGACACATGTTTTAATATTTTTTTAGTATGAAAGTCTAATTTAGTAATAATCATATGTAATTAAGTATAAACCATTAAAAAAAAGTGCCTTATTGCTTATAAATTTTATCTTTACTCTATATCCTACTTTCCGTAACAAACGAAAAACAAACTCCCTTCCGGAACAAAAAGAAAAGAAAATTCATCTCGTAAATTAAGTCAGTCGCACTCTTTAAAGAACAGAACCTCATCCAGGCCTTAGATTTAAGATTTTTTTAAGTACTTCAAAGAGCTATTTATCCAAGGAGGGCCTCAGGAATCCCTTGATCTGGACATAGGGCCACAAAAAGTGAAACAAGCAAATTGTCGTAGAAAGTGTAAATAGCAACACCGATGCCCCGCTCTTGGAAAACATTACTCCAATTACAATTAGCTAATAAATTATTTAGTTCGGGGCAATCAGTCGCCCTAAAATTAAAACAATAATTTTAAAAAAATTGGAGATGCAGTCTCCACAAGGGCGAGAATACTAGAGAATGAAGAGCTGAAAAGCATTAAGAACGATATCGAAAAAAATAATAAAACATTTCTCATTTGGCTTTTCCGTAGCTGTAAAATAATATTTTATTTTCAAGTTACAATTTTATATATAGTTTTTCCAGTAATACACCATTATTTCAGAATTCAAAAACTTTCATAAACATTTTGTAATCGAGTCCAGAATTACATACATGTCCCGGAAAAATACCAAAGAAAAAAATTACAGATGTTGCCCCAGTTGGTTACTAATAGAATATAAGGTAGGGTGCGATTGCTCTTGAGCCGTCGACTTCTTAAATACTTTCGGAAGTTTTAAATAGAAAGGTGATAAAGATAACATTAAAACCTACGACAAATCAATAAATTCACAAAATAATCACAAGACAATTATTAGCGTCACAAGTATATAAGTAGAAAAGAAAGCTGAATAAATGAGATTTTTTAAGGATGATGTTGGTGGTGGTGCGGCGAATTGGGTGGATGGAAATCGTTTTTTTTTTTTTTTTCTTTTTTTATTGTGATTAGGGCTAAGAGGGTCTTGCAGCAGCGGCTGTTGTAATTACTTTTTTGTCTTTGCTGAATTATCTTTTGTAATTTTCGATTTTAAGAAGTCCTTGTAGTCGAGAATGTTTCCGTTCCATTTGGTCACAGTCTGATTCTCGCAAATCCAAATCTCTTCAGCAACCTGGTTTGCAAGTATGACGATTAATAATAACCATGAAGAATGAAACAATTAATAATTACCTGATTAATAAGCCTAAAGTCGTGACTAACTAGCACCATTCCACCTTCGAAGTCGTTGATTGCATCAGCTAGAGCATCAATCGTTTCCATGTCCAAGTGATTGGTAGGTTCGTCCATAAGCAGGAGATGTGGACATTGCCAAGCCAGCCAGGCGAATACGACTCTGCACCGTTGACCGTCCGAGAGTTGCCGTATCGGGCAAACTTGCTGTCGGCCGGTCAAGCCGTACCGCCCAATGATTTTTCGCATCTCTTCTTTTTCTTTGACTTCGGGGAAGGCTTTCATCATATATTCTAGGGGGCTAACATCTAAGTCTAGAAGCTCGTGCAAGTGCTGGTGGTAGCGTGCAATTCGCAAATGGGAATTTTTACGTATCATTCCGGATGTAGGCACTAAGTCTCCGTAGAGAAGTTTTAATAGGGTACTTTTGCCCGCACCATTTGGGCCGACCAGAGCCAATCGGGTGTCTAGGTCAATGCCGAATTCAAGATCCTTATAAATCCATGGTGAGTTGTCATTATACCGGAAACTGACGTGCTATAAAAAAAAAAAAAAGATAAAATAATGAGCTCAGCGAAATACGTAAAGGGGCAGACCTTAAATTTCTATCAATGACCTGAACATATAGGGTACTTATTTTTGCAGAAAATCCAAGATGGCGAATGAAAATTATAAATTTGAAGGGATTTCCATAAAAATTGGGACTTAAGGGTTTTGGGGAATACTGACTTCAAATCTGTAAAAATGGTGGATCCAACATGATGACGAATAGTTTTACAATAATTCAAAGGATTTCCATGATAATTAGAATAAAGAAGTTTTCAGGTTAATTCAGGTCCACTAGTGTGGACAAATTTGAAAAGTCCTGCTTTATTTTGTACTTTGGAAACTACATAAACCCAGAGAGACTTATTTCCAATTGAAAAAAGTTAGTTTCAAAACTCACCTGCACCATAATAACGGGCGGGGGAATTTTTCCGCACGATGGAAAGTAGAAGTTTAACGTTTTGTCATCGATCACCTTTTCGGTGAGACCTTGTGCAACCATTTTGGCCAGTGTTTTCTCCTTGGACTGAGCTTGTCTGGCAAGTTTTGCAGAACCATGACCAAATCTCGCGATGTAGTTCTTCATGTGTGCGATTTGGTCCTGCTCCCAATTGTACTGTTTCATTTGGTTTTCGAGCAGTTCCATTCTCGTCCTCACGAACGCCTCATAATTACCACCGTAGTACTTGAGGCGCTTCTTAGTCATGTGAATAATATTTGTACAGACACCGTTAAGGAAGTCTTGCGAATGTGAAATGATCACAAGGATACGTTTGTATGTCTTCAGCTCTTCCTCGAGCCAGACGCAGGCGTCCAAATCCAAATGGTTTGTCGGTTCGTCGAGGAGCAGTAAATGGGGCTTCACGTACAAAGCCCTGGCCAGAGCGATCCTCATGCGCCATCCACCTGAGAAATCTTTAGCCTGCTTCTGTTGCATTTCTTTGGTGAAGCCCAGACCGTGAAGAATGCGTGCCGCCTTCGCTTCGGCCTGATCAGCCGACATGTCGTCGAGGCGCTCATAAATGTCCATCAACTGGTCCTGGGATTCGTCGTCCTCGCAAGTGATCAGCTCCTCAGCCAATTTCTCCAGCTTAACTCGCTCCTCGTCTACTTCCATTACACACTGAAGGGCAGTCTTTGTGCTCGCCGGAATCTCTCGTGTTAAGTGGAAAATATCGATGTGTTCTGGAATTGGGACCTCCCGCTTCCCAAGCACTGCCAGGAGGGAGGATTTTCCGCACCCGTTCAATCCGATCAGACCGTACCTTCTGCCGCAGTTCAGTTCCAACATCGTGTCCTGGAGCAGTTCGCTGCCAAAGAACGTTATGGAGAAGTTCGCTAATTTTATGTCCCTGGAACGGGGGTCCACCGCCAATGAGCCGGTGCAAGCACGGGCATCTGCACTGATCCTGGCCTCCTCCTCGAGCTTGGCGCAGAGCTTCTCCTCTTCGGTCATTTCGACGACGCCGTTTACGCCGTTCTCCTTTTTGGTCGAGTCCTTTCCCGACTTGTTCGATGCTGACGTCTGGGCGATCTTCTTGTTGCGAGCATCCTTCTTGCGTTGCTGCTCACGTTTCTTGGCATCGGAAGGCATCTTACTCCTATGCGTGTGTAGGACTCACTTGAACTCTCTAGAAAGAAACCAGCTTTCAGAATTTCTCAAAACCGCCAGCCACTAATTTTAGGTTATGCTTTGTCCTTGACCACCAACTTTTTTGGCTGGTTTATTAGGGAAAAATTAATTTTTCCAAAAGTACAGGCAACTACGTAACCAATGCAGGCACCACAAACGACAAAATTAAGATACTCGTGAAAATTTCACAAAATCCCGATCGATTTTCTCGCTTGTTCGATAGCATGAATAAATAAAATCAGCTGGATGTCGTCAGTGTGCAACGCTACCTTGGAAATTGCCACTACTTTGCAAGGACAAAGGGCCGATTTAAAGTTATTACTTATTTGGGCAGACGAACCTTTCCTCTTGGTGAGAATAAATTAGCAAAAACCACGACGTTACCCTTCACGTGTACTCGCGGAGGAAATTTTCCACAGAAAAGAAATTGACAGCATAGAAATTCATTTGTCACAGTAGTTAAAAGAACGGACACCAGGTGTCTCCCGATCATGAAGTTGAAACAACTTCACTGCATAACTCAGGTTTTTGAATTTTTCAAGCGCATTTAAGCAAAATCATTTTTCCACTCATTTACGAGGACGCAAAGCTCTGTTTTGAAACATTATTTCAACCCCCACAAACATCCATAAATTACACAACATCCGAACTTACCAAACCGCTTGCCGATGATTTCCTAGCATTGAATTTAGATTAGATGCGATTTCTTCACCCATCCAAATCAAAAGGGAATTACCACTTGAATTAGAGTTTATCGAGAGTAACAAGAGCAAAGAATTAAAGTTTCCTAAAAACAGCATGAAATTGCTATGACATAACTATTTTTAGGTCAACTATTAATCTGTAAAATGTTCTGTTCACTTTCCCAAATATTTCAAATATTTTTTCTGGGTAGCTGTTGGATAACTTTCGTTATACCGCCAGGCTTATTACGTAAAATTTTATAGATAGCAATAGTTGCGCAGTTGTCGCACGGCAGGGAAGCAATCTATTGTTAAATGGAAAAAGAAATCGTATCACGTATAACGATTGCTCGCTTTTTGTCCAATGGATAAAAAACAGAAGGAAGTACCAAAAAAAATTATTTAAACTTTATTTTAATTCAGTATGTATTTCAGTAATCAAAATATATAAAATCGCAGAATGTAGAAACTTTATTCCCATTCATTTCGATCATCTTTCCGGTACAAAATTTCATTTCTTGCAAAACAAAAAAATATTCTAGAACACGTCACTTCTCTTCATACCATCATCATGGAATCAACTATTTCAGTGTATTTGTACAAAAATTGAGCTTACAATCTACAAAGTTTAGCTAATATTGAAGAATGCGGATTAAACTCAGCCTTAGCTCTACGAAAAATTAAACGATCATCTCACTCCCGGGAGTTTTGGCAGACTTTTTCCTTTTTTTACGTTTGTGTGGTTTAAGCATTTTGCAGACGACTCAAACTCGACTCTGCAGGATCGATTTCGCTTAAAGAATAAATAACATAAAAAAAAATATACATTTCTTGAAAAAAAAAATGTTAATTTGGCTTTTATCGATATTGATGTCTGGGAACCTCATTCCGCTTCCCTAAAATTTTCATGAGACTTTTCGACATAAAGTAGGGCTTTTCTGCGGATCCATCGTTTCGTTCCGAGTCTTCCACTAAAAGAGTGATAAATTAATAAGCAATTGAGATTACTATTTAAAACTACTTACAGAAACACAAGAAGAGTGTGTCCACTGCCATAGAATAGACCCCGAAGAAGACGGTGGCTATGAGGTAAGTTACGATCACAACGATCGCAGTAGGAACCCAGTTGTAGTGGAGTTTATACTGTTCAGGGAACCCGTCCACATAAAAGTACGTTGCGGCTCCAATTGCTGCGCTTATAAGCAATTTTGAAAAGAAGAACAAGAGGTCGGTAACTTTGTCCACTGTAACGACCCGAAGAACGTTTCTCATAAGTAAATTGAATGCATCTTTGGCGCTTGTACAGAAATTCTTTCCATGGATAGCGCACATGATGTAAGCATTCTTGTTGAGGAACCTCAAGAAATTCTCTAAACACCAGAAGAAGCACTTCATGCAGCAAAGAATCCCTCTCGTGAAAGGGTTGTCGTATTTCTTCAGCTGGGCATCGATAAACTCGAGGATTAATCGTATTATCCTACAAATTGTTATGATGAGTGAGCCCAGCGCTAGAGTTCCCATGTGATAGCGTATCGTTCGGCCAAAGGCTCGGGTTAATGTGAAAAATGGGACGTCGGATTTATGGAAGGTCCAGTACCATGTGGCAAACGTTGCCGCTAGAACCATTTCTCCGAAAGCCGATATGAAAAACATTAACCAGAAAAATCCAATGACATTGTACGCCTGAAAGGATGATAAGTTTTGTGATTTCAGAGTAGTTAAACTGAGGACACCTTCAAATTCATATTTATTTCGGACCCGTATCGTACGATTATATTCTTTTAAAGATAGGTACATGATAATAACTGAAGGAAAATGACCGTGAAAGAAAATAAAGAGAATTAAAAAAGTAACGATAAGGAAGAAAAGCGAAAACAAATATATATATACCACATATTATTAAGGAGGCACGGAGGATTTGGGAATCCAAATCTATTAGTGATCCCTATTAAAAAATAGTATTCGACCAGATAAAACTTGGTTCAAAATAGCAAAATTAGAGAAAGTGTGGGGAGGTGTATAATGTTAATTTTTTTTAATTAAATTCATTTTAAAGATACTTACATGCATGTAACTTAAAATTGATGGTCCCTGCAAAGACTCAAAATAGCATCCAGCTACACAATTACCACAATTTTTTTTGAAAATGGCTGGGTCACAAGCTCCTCCAAGTTTGTAATTAGCTGCCTCATTTGTGCATCTACAATTTTCGAATTTTCCAATAACTCTGAAGGAGGGTTCACCAATGGAAGCCAAATGCATTCCAACAACAATGGCAAAACCGATTGTTGCAATTTGAAAAACCCATGGGAAAATTGGGAAGAACACTGTTGAGATAATTGTGCCCACAGCTCTGAATAGTTTAAAAGAAATATTTTAAAAACGATCATTATGAAAAATACTTATAAATCTATCACTTACTTGCTACCTTCTTTAATTAAAGCAATTGCAATGACGATTCGTTTTCGTAAAAATATCACAACAAGAAGGAGAATGACGAATACGACAGACACGAAAATGCACAGCACGAGCCACGTATTCTTATCCTGGAACCAATTTTTCATCTTAGCTACTAGATTCGGTGCATGGTTCGGCGTGTGCGGGGTGTCTCTCCAGTAAATGTATTGTTCAGCAGTTAGATAAATGGCTGATGAGAAATTTATTTATTTATTTTCCTTCAACCATATAAACTTGACGTACCATATCCAAGACCAGCTAAGACCCCGATTATGGAAAACCACACCACGGGGGCTGCCAACCATCTCATTAGAACTATGAAAATTAATGAGGTCACCATCGCTCCTATAAGAGCTACTAGGATGGTAAGCCATGAATTGATGATATCTTCCACCAGCTGCTGACCAAGCTGAAAAAATCAATGAATTATAACAATTACCTTTTAAAATTTCAACTTAAAAAAATAGTAGTAGTCAATGAAGGCTCCAAGCCTAGAAGTTTTTTTTTGGGCCCTGGATCCTTGAATTAGAACGTAGATGGCAACACAACGTTTATTAAAATCTATATTGGTATATTGAATATACTAAGTAAATTAATATGATTAGGTTTTGGGTTTTAATAAAAGAAAATCTGACTTGAGACCCCAAGCACGTGATTGTTATCTGCAAACAAATTCTTAGTAGTTCTGTATATCATAGATATGTTTAAGTTAACACAAATGAATTATTTGATACCAAACTCGATACATTTGGCTAATAATTTTTATTTTTGCTTTACGTATTTTGTTGATTATATCCGTCATGTTGGATTTAATATAACATAATATAATCTATAACATGCAAAACACTAAGCCGAAGCCAATAATAATAATTTTTCAAAATATGGTGAGTAGTATAGGAGTTACGACGGAACATATGAACATATCTACTAGCATACTCTCTCTTGCTTTGACGTTGTCGGATAAAAACAGCCGAATTTTCTTTCTAATTTCTGTATGCGTTCTTGGGTCGATATCAAAGAATTAAATAAATAAATGACTTAGTCAATTGAAAAATGTCTCTTTTCGCAATAATGTTTTTCCTCAAACTTAAAGTAACTTAGTGTTTAAAATTAAAAGGTATAGAAAAATGTCTTACGTACCGAATTCAAATTTTGCAAACTAAAAGAAGCTTTTTGTAAGAAATTATTATCTAATTCTAAAAGCGTAACCGGAAGATCCATGATGTTTCCATTAGGTACACAACGTTTTTGAACTGTGGCAAAATAAAAAATAAAATAACAGAATAGGAAATATTAGTATAGGTGGTAAACCAAAAGTAAAGTGAAAAAGCTCCTTGGCAACCAAAAGCAAACACAGACCCAAAATTATCCACCTACTGTCTCCCGGGGTTAGCAAGAAAAATGCAAACATAATTCAACTGGCAATAAATCTTACCTCCTGAGCATCAGGTCCATTGTAAAAGTGTGCTACCACATTTCCAATGAATCTACCTAAATAGGTGTCGGTTCTTTTGAGCTTTTTCATGATCACCTCCTCTCCGAGTTGTTGTCGAATTTTGCACTGGACTCTAGGTTCGTCTGGCAATTTTTTCTGATTGTAAACTTGAAACGTTTCTACAGCAAATTTATCTTCAGGAGTTGTGGCAGAAAGGTCTCCTATAGTCAGAGAACTGAATGGCGGCTCCAGATTTACTTTAACTTGATTTGACCCAGAACTGTACTGAGTTGGCTCACTAATGTTGATCTTGTTTTCCGGGTATGACCAAGCATCACGTTTAGACCGATCGAGTATATGTGATGGGATGAACTCGCATACCGAAGACGAAAATTCCCACATACAGCGATTTAAAACTGCTTCCAATCAAAATTCAGAAGGAGGACAAACAAAAGCACAATATTAGACAAAATTGTAAAACAAGACAACAAATATAATGAATGCAACCAATCTAACAATGAGCCTTAAAATGATTAACAACGCACTACTACACAAGACTGCTAGGTCGATCTATTCCTTTCAGGATATCCTAAGGATCATGAAAATTTTTATTTATGGAAACAATTTGTTATTATCGAGATGTTAATTTTTTTCTATGATTTTAACCCAAGAATTTAAATAATAAACTCCAAAAAGCCTAAATACTAAATTTAACGGAAATCCATGGTTATACCATGTAGACAACACTGTGCAACGATATTGTGGAATCTAAACCACGTGGTTAAGCCACTTTTGTGTACTGAAAACAATACGAGTATGTAAATTACGAGCTCTATACATATTATAATATAAATTAGCAAACTAAAATTTAATAACAATTTAAAAAGACAATTTTGAAATCACTCTTTTTGACAAAATGAATGTAATGATTATTTTTGATACAAATAACTACATATATCCTCAAAGAAATAGTGCGAGTTAGCATAATGCAAACATTATTTGAAGCCAAATGCCAAGTGCTTTATACAAAAATCAAACAAATTTGTTACATCTACTTACTCGGCCGACTTTTCACATACCAAGCCGCACATCTTTCTTCGTCTACCTTCCTTCTAGCATCTTCTAGCGTTTGTATTTCTGCTTTGTCCGCCTCGTTTATGCAAATCAACTTGCTTTTCAGCTCCTGCAGGCTTCCTCTAAATGTTTCGAATACAAAGGTCTCATCAGGACACTTGGACACACACACTTGTGGTGTTGGGCAGCCAGATATTGTAACGACTGGATCTATACATTTTTTGAGATTAAAGAAGAAAAGATAGGGCTTATCCAGCACATCACTGTCCATTCCACATTTTCTATTATGTGAATCGGTCGGAACTAGTAGCTTATTTAAATCTCCTTTTGTGAATGCTGGAAAAATGAATGAATTAACATAGACAAAGGAGTCGGAGTTTTAATAAGACTTACCAAAGTAGGCGACAAAAGCCCAACATCCAAGAAATACTAAAAATATTAGAAGACATATCACATCTGTGCAGGATCGTTTGGCGAGAGGACCCTTGAATGATTTCTCGTAAGTTAGAGGCTCGCCTGAAATATAACATAGTCATTAATTGATAATCTTGGATATATGGTACAAAGTACTTATACGATATTTTATTAAGAATTAATTCTCATCCAATTATATGTTTTAATTCTAATATTTTTCAGTTAGTAATGAACATTACGAATGTAATTATCATTCATATTAATGAAGTACCAATTCGATTTAGGTTTGAGAAAAAAAAAATAGTGACCCAATGTCCAAGTTCTTTAAATTCATATCGCCTTTTTCCTACGCCTAATATATATTACATAGAACAAACTCTATCGAAGGTGCCAAATCGACATTTGCTTTGGAATTGGCATTGATTTTTCATTGTTTTGAAATACTCAATGTCAATGAGAAAAAAAAAACATTGGAAATTGCAAGGTCAGAGCAGATAGAACAATTTATTGGTAATTAAATACATGTTAAAGGTAGTTAAGGAGACTAATTTTCATTAATTGTTGAACCATTTTAACAGCAGCTAATTAAACAAAATTTCACATCTTCTCAATAACCATTACTAAATCTAATATTTGATCTTGAGGTTGAAGGAGTAAAAATAAGTGGGAAGATTTGATATGTATAGGCAATTCCAATACTTTTCGCCAACTTTTGTGCCGAGGGGTCATGGATTTTCACCAAAATTTAGTATGTCATTGTACGTTATGAAAAAGCAGCCCACATTTTAGCCCTCTAAGTGCCCCGGGTCCGAGATAGAGGGCCTCAAAGGCCCGAAAATAACCCCCTTTAAGCCTATTTTCAAACTATCATAAATCGAGGTTGTGTGAGCGCTTCGGACACATTTCGAAATCACAAAATTGATAGAGATTGCTAGTCTACTCGATGAAAGTTTAGTTATGTAGGGTTAAATTAAACAGAAAAAAAAAGTTAAAAAATTGTTCTCAAAGTGGCAGCGCACGATCGACATCTATCACACTGGTTGTGTAATTTTTGCATCTAAAATCAACAGCACAAACCTTTGGACCTAAACGCTCCCTTAGACGGGACAACACTATTCGACGTAGGCATCCGATTAAGTAAATTTCACCATAAAATTACTAATGATCTTAAAATTTTCTAATCTTTCAATATTTCACCAAACGACGACACTCACTTGGAGGCAGCAACTCGAAGTCGTTTGCGATGTAAGATCGGACTCTGTCTCGAGATTCCCCACAGCATCCCATGTTGCACTTTTGTATGAGGCAAAGTGTGTAAACATTCCTCCACCCGACCGACAGACACTCTTATTTACTTCTCAAAGGCACAACGCACCACTGAGTTCATGTTTTTCTAAAGATACTTTTTGCGATGACGACCGGCTAACTACTGTCGGAACTGCAGCTCTTTGTTGTGTCTTTCAATGCATTTTTAGGTCTTCCTGGTTGTCTAACGTTCCAAGAAAAATACTGAGGTGTAAGTGTCGTCTAACCTCCGTCTCATTCAAGTCCAATTAAGGAAAATTACGTCTAGGTTTAATGGAAATTTGTCTATCTATTCGCCGAACTAAGTAACGCGCTCAGACTGCTTTCACTATCTTAGAAATGGCTTATTCATCAGTATCTTATCAGTGAGTATTTCCCCCTGCTCATAGATTAGGTGATATGTGTGAGATTACACAGTAGGTTTGTTGTCTCTCTGCTAAATGTGCTTTATTCTACAGGTAAAATGAGAATAGCCACACTCAGGTAAAACTACGAAGTAGATCGCGAAGTGAATGAAAATCTTAAGAGATAAGAGAAAGAAATTGGTATAATTATTTTAAAAATAAAATCTCTCACCACTCCGCAACAGTGAAAAGATTAATTAATTAATTTATTTTAATCTACTGATTAACAAATCTTAAAGACTATAGAAACATACACTAAGTGAAATGTCTTTGCATAGATTCGATCTTATCAATATTTATAGAGTAATACGGGAACAAAATAGCTGAGGTATATTCCAATGTAGTTCTAGCACTGTAACATTTTATCTAGGCTTGTGCACGGGAATCGAAGATGGTATCCTAGGGTTTTTGGGGTCGCTGATTACGATGAGCGGGTCGGTTAGGCTCCATCACGTCAAGTTCAAGGCCATTTGAAGGTCAAACGGTCAAAAAACCTTCCAAAAATCTGAAAAAATTCATGGACATGTTTTTGAGGTCGCTGAATCCGAATCCGGTGTTTATTTTTACTTTGCATGCATCCTCGATGACATTCAAGGTCATTCATGGTCATTTCAAGGCAGGTATTCTAGTTCTGTGGCACAATTGTGCATTTCGCAAATTGAGATTGTTACCATGTTATGCATTAATGAGATATATACCAGAAAAGATTCTTTGGAAAATGACTGCAGAATCCAGGAAAAAAAGTAGAATCCAGGCTGTCTATCTGACTAGTTTTTTTCATATGTATTATTCAATATTTACCAAGTAATGGTAACAATTTCAATCAGCGAAATGCACAATTGTGCCACAGAACCAGAATACCTGCCTTAATATGACCTTGAATGACCTCGAGGATGCATGCAAAGTAAAAACGAACACCGGTTTCGGATTCAGCGACCTCAAAAACATGTCCATGAATTTTTTCAGATTTTTGGAAGGTTTTTTGACCGTTTGACCTTCAAATGGCCTTGAACTTGACGTGATGGAGCCTAACCGACCCGCTCATCGTAATCAGCGACCCCAAAAACCCTAGGATACCATCTTCAATTCCCGTGTACAAGCCTAGATAAAATGTTGACCTGTGTAATTTTAAAATTGCAGGGGTACGGAAATCAGTAGTATTTCATTTTATAAAGCCTGACATTTCGTATGCTTTGCATACTATTGGTTTTATATACCTTAACACTTAACGGACGGGTCGAATCTGCTCTGTCTTTCCTAGTTTCCGGGAATTTGTCAGGGGAATTAAATAAACATGAATGTATGGATTTAAAGCGTTGTAACTACAATAAAACAGTGTGCATAAAAGAAAACCCTAAATGCAACATACTAAAACTTCATGCAAAAACGTAGATCTACGTGGCCCGTCCTAGGAAGTCAGAATGGAAAAACGTAAATCTACGGGGCCCGTCCGTTAAGTGTTAAAAAGTATGGTTATTGTCAATTATAACTCCTAAGTCCTTGAATTCGTTCACTCTTGCTACGAAGATGTTCTGATCAATGATCGAATAGAATAGCATAAAATTTTAAATCTTTCACATATAGAAGGACAAAAATGAAACAATATTATTAATAGAAGAGCAGTGGGCTGAGATGATTGAATTATATCTCCAGGAAAATATCCTAGATTGATCTACCTTTTATTATTTGTATGCGTTTTATAAATAAATATTTTTTTGTTAAATCAGGGATAAGTAAGTGAAAAGAAAAATAATAAGTGCTGTAATGGTACTAGGGCTTAGCTCACTCTTAAAACATTAAAATAATAAAATCAAATTCGACTGGAGCAAAAGTTGTATACGTCTGCGAAAAAATACCTAGAAATCAAGGGAGCTGTGCACAAAATATAAGCTTAATTTAAAAAAATGTATAACCATCTTATTTACTTATCAAACTAAAATTAGACAAACCTGTTGCAGGACACAATGGCCAAATCTTTTGTCCCATTAAAGGCACTATTGCACTTATAAAATTAAATATCATATCCACACTCGAGTTTTGATGATACTGCCTTTTATATTTTAAAGAACAATGTTACAACCGCATAATATTAAGGGTGATAAATAAAATTAATAAAAGTTGATTTCAAAAAAATAGACAATGTAGTAAATTTAAAACTAGGGAAGCTAAGTACCGCACTGCACGAAAAACCTATTTTATACAAAACTGAAAATAAAATCGATTGTGTTCTGAAAACCGATTTTCTAAACATCCAAATAAAGCACGCAAATGTTCAAAATAATCAAACTAGGAAATGAGGCCGACACGAAACGATGCATATCATCATCGGTTGCAGCCACTAAATTTATTTTAAGCCTTCGACCTGCATTTACACACGAACGTTGCGCGTTAAACCAAAATTGAAATCTATTAAAAATTTAAAAAAAATTCCAAAACACTCTTATAGAACCGCCTACCGGCCCAGTGCCCTATCTTTGAACGAATGGCTGGACTTGTTCGTCTCCACTTTCTCCGAACATCGCCATGCAAATCGCTTGCATGCAGAACGCGATAGCATCAATTCAGCTGGTGCTCCCCAAGGAAAATAATTCGAAATCAGCGCATATGGCTGAGGGTTCGTTGGCGGATTTACCGCTGGAAGAAAATGTTTTAGGCGACAAGGAAACTATCAGACAGGAGGACTTACGAAAAGTGGAAGCAATTTGTAATGTTACCTCAGCGTTAGGGCTGCTCGTCCAGTTCCAAATAAAAGTTGCGGTCATTGCACTCGCTTGCGGCGATTAGATGACTTCTTTTTTCGTGAACTGCAGGACCTGCACAGGTGCCATATGATTGCCCAATTGTTTGATCGATACCGGACAGCGATACCATCGCAAAGAATATTATTTTAAGTGGCCTGTTGTTGGCATTACATAAGGAAGGAACTCTTCTTATGTCCCTGTAATTGGCTGCATTTAAACTAACATTATGGTATACAGGTTTACAATTTTAAATTACGAGTTCTTCTATAGGGAATAGAAATACATTTTTAAATATGCGTTAACAAAATATCTTCAGACATTTTATGTGTTCTATAACAAGAAGGGACACTCTAACACTGAGAGGGAAATACACCTTTTAAGTGTAAGGTATAATTCCATAATGCATTTTTAAAGGCGACCTGGAACGATTGTATTGGTATTGATGATTTCTCAGTTCTACCTCCCTTTACAATGTTAAGTTATAGGGAAATGGCGAATCGAAGAACGGGGAAGGCACAGGTAAGACACACCGATACACATTTTTTCATTGTCGATTTTTAAAGGCGACCTAAAGCAAACATTGTTGTGTATGTCGCTCGATTAAGAAAAGTACATGATGGTCTTAATTTAATCGCAAAATTGAACTATATTAGAAAATTTTTAAATAAAAAAGTGTATTTTTAAGCAGAATTAACTGAATTAAATTAAATTAAGTGTTTGGTGTGTTTGTGAAAAAGACAATATGGAATACATTTTTTTAATTACTTCTTTATTACTATCTAATTCTAACAAAATTTTCTACTTCATTCCGCTGACGGTAGCAAGGTCGAAAAAAGATAACGAAAAATGTCACGAGTGCCCCTTCTTGTTATAACTATTCTTTGATTCTAACCCCTAGACGACACGATCATGGCTACCGAAGGCTTGGAAATCAGTGAATTGAGGACAGAGCTTAAAGCCCACTTCAGGTAAAATAAATTATTTGAAAGCTTGCAGAAGAGAAAATATACAAATTATGCATACCCAACCAACCATAACCCATGATTCAAGAATTGCTTTGCTCGCGGAGAAAGGCATATTTGTTGTTAATTTTGCAATTTAATTTCATAATTGTACTCGAAGTAGGCACCTTAGCATTGAGAGAAAACTTAGTTCGTTTATTTTAAAGAGGACTCTTTTAAGTTTATTATTTGTTATATCAATTAAAAATAGGGGGGGGATAGGGGGTGGTGTAAACTTTTTTGGAAAGGGCTTCCAAATAGTGATTTTTTGAAATCAGTTTGGGCCGCTGCGATGCGTGGAAAAAAAGATAAAAATACAAGAGCGGTTCCCATATAAGGCAAAATCCTGATTTACGAATCACCCTGTAACTGCCAAACGGTGCGAGATGCCCCCCCCCCCCCCCACCCATACGATTTTTTGCTTGTCTCGGTCTGACCTTTCACCTCCTGCAGTATTGACCTCTTACCTCTGAACACCCTGTATATTCTTTTCTATAGAGTGGACCATCAGTTGGTTTCTTTTTAAATTACATGTTATTTTTACACAGAAAGCTCTTTTGCGCTCAATAATTTACAGAACCATAATATGATATCTCCGCAGTCCGAAATGGATGCTTGAGTAACGTTAAGAAATACTGAAAACTTATTTCCAAAATGAGTGCTGTATTGCCGAAACATTGTGGGGTGCGGTTACAGATCGATGTTGCCAATTAAATGAAATCATATTCCATAACTAATCGGATGGTCTTCTCTTTTCAATAAATCAACAAACTTTCAAAAATATTGAACAGTGTTTATTTTATACCATTTTAAAAAATAAACCAGCCGATGGCCCGCCCCGTACAATAGACATTTTGTATGTATAAGGAAAATCCTCAGTTAAAAGACATTTTGCAATCCATATCCGTGTCCACCTGTATGATGCGTCTAGTCACTTCATTTATAAATTTAAAATATACGAAACAATAATAAACAACTGTTTACGCAATGTAAGCCGGAATTAGATTATGTTTCTATATATAGTATGTATATACCTAAAGCTATCTGAGCTAATTCAGTTTTATTGTCATAACTCATAACAGATAAAGTATCACTTCAGGATGATTTATTCTTACAACACTTGAGAGTTCTCACTCATAACTAAAGCACATACTTAAGATATGAATTAAAAGTTGACGATAAAAGAAATTTAGTATTAATATAACTTTTTAGTTCATAACTATTGTGAAAATAATAAAATGAAATCTATACATCTTTTGATAAGCGCTGCTTAGAGAATAGATGTGCTTTTCTGCACTTGTACTTTGGCAAGTTTTTGAGTTAGGGAAATAGGCCTTTTATTTTTAGCACCTATATAAATATGTCAAAAGCGTGAGAGAATTTTGATCGATCGCATAGACGAAGATGTCTAATGAATGGCATTGAAAAAAAATTTTTTTTTTTGATTCATAGCCAAGTTAATTTGTTTTTGAGGGCATTTCTCTGCGAACAGGAAACTTACAAATGAGAGAACATTTAGATATAAATAGGTTATTATAGCGTACAGATGTAAATTAGTGTTCGGCAAAAATATAAACAAGTCTGGTGTTTTCATGAATGATGTCGTATTAAATAATGTTAAAATAGTAACATCATTTAAATTTTTAATATGGAATGAACTAGCATAACTCAAGGTAGATTTGAGGGTCATGGTTAAAACAATTTTATTTTACGATATTAGTTATATAGATTCCTAAAAAACTTATTTAAGGAAAATATGGCAATTATATTACTATAGATGATCTAGAACAATAATTTTTCTAAGTTCGAATGACTTAAAACGTTTAAAAGGGGTTTTATTATTAATCATTTATTCTGTCATCGGTTTCTATTTGGATCATTACATTTGGGACACCTTGCATAAATAAAAAAAGAAAAAAACACTCACCATATTGTGCCAAACTTTGTTCAGATTGCCCCATGTTTCATGCCAATTCTGTAAAAAAGTAAAAAATAATTAGTCAAACAGCGAAAATGCACTCCAGCAACCACAAGTGCAATTTATCGGAAATACCTTTGCGATTAATGCACTACTTAATTTAGTTGTTATCGATGTCTAAGGGTTTTATAATCGCACCAAAACATGGCATTAATTACATGCGAGAAAGTGCCGCGATAAGAACTTGGCCAGCGAATTGCCTTTAAGAGTTGGTTGGGGTTCGCCTGATAAGAGTTAATCGTTAGTGATTATCTGGCAGTTTGGCGAAATGCGAGCCACAGAATTAGATTGGATTTAAGTATATAGCAACGCTGGAGAAAGCTTAAGGTAACATAACAACCGGAGCTGTAGACTATCTGCAGTCAGTATCGTCACAAAGTGCTATTTCGAGATAACGCATCCGGTGTCTTATTGCTCCTTTGTATATCACAATTTGTTTATCTATTTAATGAAGGAATACAAACATCAGGCTGGTTTTATCTCATTTTTATATATGCGGTACGTCACACTTGTCAGAATAATGATTTACTTTTTTATATATTTTATTATATGCACACTACATATAGTAAATTGTTGTCTACTCTACGTAATATATATTTTATGATAATTTTAAAATGACTACTACGGTGACGTAAAAACACATCATTATATCACTATATATTACTCTTAAATATACCAAAGGATGGGCTCATGAAAATGATTTTTAAACGTTCTACCAATTTTGTAAACTTTTAACTCTACGAGTTTCTGATGCTTTAAACATATGTTACAAGCATGATGCCAAATTTAATGAATTTTTGTAAATCTAATATAATATTTGCTTTTTTTCGTTTATTATTTAGTTTTGATACTACCTAATATAAAAACAATTAGAACATTCAAAAGCTATATACATTAGGTATATATTTTTTATTTTTTTCAAAGACTTATGAAAATCGGAGATATCACATTTTATAATACATCTTGGTATGATTAAACAAGAACTCTACCGCATTCTGCCAAAATATTAAAACTATAACTAACTATATATATTAAATTGTAAATAAAGCTTACGTTTCAAGTAGCTATAATTATTTTAGTTAACCTTATCACAAAGTCGCGCCGCAGTTCTTCGTTTGCCGAAACTTCAAAAATAAAACGCTGAATTACGATGGCTATAATTTGCGGGGAAACACGCAGTGAATCAACGCTTCGTTAAGCGTGTCACAATTCCGGCTTCAAAGAGAACTTGCGCAGTTGCATCACGTCGGATGGCTCAAAGTAAACTGCATAAATTGGCCAGGTTAAATATTTACTATCAGTCTGATGAATACCGCCGCCTTATCGAATGTTATCTTAGCGATAATGCTAAATTTAATCCAAAATACTTCGCATTCAAATTACGGAAATGAATATAAAATCAAATGTGATAAGAACCAATTAAAAGTATTTTAATCAAAAAGGGATAAGTTGGTCAATTGTTTTGTTTATACAAAAGCTTTTAGCACGGCTTAAAGATTTCGAAATGTTCAAACTTATGATTATGCCGAATTACAAATTGGGCTACCATGCGTGTGTTATGCAAGGTTAAACCAACGACAAACACAAAAATAAGTACGCTTCGTAATTTCTTTTTACGTACATATTTTATCGGGGTTACTTAATAGTTAATGTGTAAAATTTCAATCGTGTGCTTTTAACGCATAATTTATTACCTTTTCTTATACATTTATTTTTTGAAAAAATCAATTTTTCAAAAACATAAACTTTAGACCTGTAAAAGCAATATACAATATGGTATGTAAGTCAAAAATGCCGAGAAATATATATAACGTGATATAATACATGGTTTCCTAGCGCGCGCAATATAGAAAAAAAATCTTTAAACGCGTTTTACTCGAAACCGCGTTTTTTGACGTGGTTGACATTTTTTTGAAAAAACAAAAAACTATTCAATCGTTTGGGCTCAAATTTTCAGTGAATATTCATTAAAATTTTACCCATTTTTTGACTGAAAAAAGGGAAAACAATTTCAAAAGTCCGCCATTTTTTTTTTTTTTTACCAAAATACTTTAATCTAGTTCACACGATAGAGACTGATTTATATTTTAATATCCTGCTCGAATTTTTTGTTTCAGACGTTCCACAGCTGAGATTTTCTGCCAACCGTTTTTTTAAAGGGCATTAATTGCGGCAGCAGCCCTAACGCAACAATCTTAAAAAATCGCAATTAAGGGCTTCAGGTTGCTATTTTGATACTTTCTTGAAATTTAATTTAAATCCAATTTAAACTAAAAAAGAAAAATCAAGAATTCATAAAATATGTTTAATTTGTGTTTGTAAAAAGACTAAAGTGTTCACATACCAACAAAAAATTTATTGTCTACATCGTTTTTTTCAAAATAAATGTATTGAATTCTTAAAAATATTTTTTATATTATTATTTCCAGTAATTAGACTATTTATTCAATCTAACATTATATTAATTGTAACCCAGTTGAAACTTCCTCCGTAAAGGGTTAAAGCCCTAGAGAAGGTTTCATTTAAAACCGATTTAAAGTTGATTTTTCGATAAAATATTCTTCACGGACAGCCAATTGTAAAAACAGTCTGAATTTCAGGTTAATCGGTCCAGTAGTTTTTGAGTTGGGAAATCCAATTGATCGATTGTTTCCCTTCTTTTGAATAGACAAAAAAATCCTTGTGTTTTTACATTTAAAAATACGTGAGGTCAGTTACAAGTTTGGGCAATAACATTGAATAACTTTGATTACCCCAATGCAGTGCAATCATATACATATAAAGAAAATCAACAGACAATACATTGGGCGCAGACAAACAAGTATAATGACCACTCCAAAAAAGGTCGTCGGCATTTCAAGCAATCCTCTAAATTGATATAATTTTCAGAATAGTTGCGACCATATGCCGAAAGCAACTCCAACAAGTGTTCAGAATTGATGTCATGCCTTAATTGAGCCAATTACAAAAAATTATAAAAAACAAAGTATACATGATTAAATACTGTAAATGTATCTTAGAGTTTGTCTACTCACAAGTTTTATGAGCGTGTGGCATAAACAGGTCTATGACGTGAAAAGCTTAAGTAGCTCAGGTGAACGAGTTACGTCTTTTAGACCTAACTTAGCGTATTTTCTATTTACAAAGTTGCAGCATGTGCACCGTGCAGCATATCTCCCACTGCCCAGAGTCTGCTGAGATACAGATGCAATTGTAAAAGTGAGCAACCCCAAGGCGACTTAAAGTATAATAGAATTTATTGCGCGTTCTAACTCTCACCGAGTAATCTTGGTCCAGTGTTTACCAGCGACCAAGCACCGGTCATACCAGCAAACAAAACCACTGGGAGCATATCTGATGCCAGACCCGACCAGACAACAAAAGCACAATCAGACCATTAAGACATCTCAAACCATGAATTTCGTCGCAGTTTTTTGGTATTTTTCTAATTCAATTCGCGGATAAGACCCACGGGGATTACATCACAAGCGAGATCAGTCTTGACTAGCTCTAAGCGAAAATTAATATGTTTTTTTTTTCAAATTTTTTTAAAACGCGGAGCGGCGCCAGATAAGCTCCCCAAAGCGTTGAGGATGTGGCGAAATTATAGTTCAAGGCTGGAGTGGAAGAGTTCCCCACAAATCCCACAATTACCTTGAGAGTGTCCCTAGATTCAAAAATTCAATTTCTCGTCGGGAGCATTCTTTGTTGTTGTTGTTGACTGGATGGACTTTGGAGGAGCGGAGTTCATTTAGCACACTCTGCTATAAGAGGACCTAATCACAGCACAGACAACAAAGAACACTTTTTCCACCTTGACCCGAAAAATTGTCCACTTCACTGTCTCCGAATGGGCCAACAAAGCCCAAAATAATCGCGCTAAAGAACAAATGGGCACAACGGTCTATTATTTTTAGGTGTTTCGTTAATTTATAAACTAAAACCCGTTCGTAACCGGAACACACTCTAAATGGGGAACGTTTTCAGCCGCCGAGCAGCGACAGCGCGTGGGGCAAGTAGCAGCACGACACTGGGCTATAGAAGATGCAGATACTTTTTGGTATGGATGTGGAAAGCAAAAGCTCAAGTTATCGGTGAAATTTATTCCGAACAAAGGCTCCACGAGCGGGCACGGGGGACTTGTGAGGTGAATCGCGCGCTCCACCTAAACTACATATCTTCGGAGCAGGGCTGGGGCTCTCTAGAACACTCAAGACACTTGACGAGCAGCGTTGTTTTCGTTTCGTTCTCAAGACAACCTTCGCAAATAAGCGGAAGCGATTATGCTCCACATTAAGATATAGCTTCGAAGCAGATGGTCTTTGTTATTGTTTCTCGTCTTAAGTGGACATGTGAGCAGTTTTGAGAAATTTCTTTTCAAATCATGCCTTCAACACCGCACAGAGCAGGCACACACTAGCGAGCAAAATATAGCTTAACTGACCCCAGATTGCATTCTATAGAAGTTCTATGGAAGCCTATTCGAAGGCGACTACATCCATTTCATACAGTAGAACTCCGCTAAGCGATGAATGGAACTCAGGAGGTTTATGGAGGAATGCAGTGCTGCGCTGGATAAACCATACAAAGCCCCATTCCACAATCAAGTTTTCCCAGCAGCTAGGCACAGGTTCGTACCTAAACAGTGGCAGGCGTACAGTTATTTACACTCTTTTATTTTTACTTTTACCTAAAAAGAAAGACGGGAGGAAATGCCAGCATTAAAATTCAATTGAATCAATAATTTCATATTAAAGAAGTTTCTGAGTCAGCTGCAATTATGCACAGTCATTTAATATAGATCTACCTTTTTTTTATTTATGGACGTAAGGTCAGTGGTAAATTTATTAAAACAAAATTACATTGCAAATAACTCCTAAATACGAAATACGAAATACAAAAACTTTGGGAATGCGCTTTCACTTTTAAATCGACCGGAAAACAATTTCATCTGTTTCATCATCTTAATAATAGCATACTCACCGCAAAAATATAATAGAACTAGGTGGGTTACCCGGTTTCACCCGGCGTTGGGTAAATACTAACAAATTAAACACTTCTCAAATATTCGACTTTTTTTAATCCTAGAAATTGTATCAAATTGAAAACCGCTTTATAGATACGCTATCTTGAATCTCCAAACCTTAATAATAGTCAAAATTAATGGCCTCAAAATAATCATTGTACCAAATATCATTAAAACCCGTTGAAATTGAAAAAATGTTGGTCTCCACATTGGATCCACCATTTTGGATTTATACACATTTTGTTAATTTCCAAAATTAGTGGTCAGAGAAAAATCGTACTAATTTTCGTTAAAATCCGTTGAAGTGAAGTAATTTTGGTCACCATATTGGATCCGCCATCTTGGATTTGCAAGTTTTTATAATATTCGAAAATTACTGGCCTTAGAATAATTGAAGTACTAATTTCCATCAAAATCCGTTGATATCGAGAGATTTTGGTGGCATTCTTGGATTTGAAAATTTCGATGATATTCAAAACCAACGACCTCAAAGCAATCATTGTATAAATGTTCATTAAAATCCGTTGAAATCGAGAAGTCCTGGTCGCCATATTGGATCCGCCATTTCGAATTTCTAAATTTGCGGATTTGAAATCAGCATTCCGCAAAACCCCTAAGCACCAATTTTCATGAAAATCGCTTTCAATTTAAAATTTTCATCCGCCATCTTGGATCCGCCAATTTGAAACCCTATATATTATCCGAAAAAAAAATAGCCTATATGTTAAGTTGGAATATGTACCTTCGGACAAAAGTTATACTCTTATAAGAGTACGGATATAATTAAGCCTTTTTTTTAGAACAAACCAAAAAAGAACTTTTTAAAAATTCAAAATCGCTGACTAGGATCATCTAAGTGACGTCGAGTGCAAGTCAGAAATTTTAAATTTGGTAATCAAGTGATTGACTTGTTTATTCTCAAATTAAAACCCGTATTTACTATGTTTGATGGATCAGTTGACACTCCTTTCCAAAACTGGCAATGACAATACACATCTATTTACTTGCTGTAACTATCCCCTTTCGACTAGAACACGCTTTTTTAAGTCCAATTTACTGGAGATTTATCCCTTTCTGCTACTTACCAAGTTCATGGAATTGTGTATTCTAGTGTATAGAGATCAAAGTCTCATACTCAGTTGAAAAATAATGAACATTCCTAAGTTGTTAGTCAATTTGACGATTCTATTGTTAAAAATGCTTAAATTTGCCCTGCATGAGATGAATGTTTTCTTGATTACAGTCAAAAAATCCTGAGATACCCTTGGGATACATGTAAGTGGGTCAATGTGACACAAACTATAAAAAAATAACGACGAAAATAACAAATTACCAACAATACTGATTATAGTGCCTTAAGCGTAAATCATTGATTGTAATAAGGAAATACACCCTAAATTTTCTGAACAAGCGTAAATTGTCGCACCATTAAACGGACAAATGATAAAAACTAAACAGCATGGCAGAACTGAAAGTATAATTATTCAGAATTACAAATAGCCTCGCCGAGTCCCCGAAGACGACAACTTTTCAAAGCCAGTAGGTTAAGCTTTGGGTCAAAGTTCAAGGCGGCCAACGAATCCTAAGAGCTTTATGCAAAGTAATGTCCGAGAAAATTGGGAATATTATTAAACTCAGAATGTACGGAGCGCAACTAGATTCCTATCGTATTGCCTGTTAACACCTACTTAGAAGGAAGTACAATTGGAACAAGGTCAGGATTAAGTTCAAGGTAGAGCTGAGATTTGTGGACATTGGGATTTATGTCAAGGTGATGATAAACAATAATAAAATACGTAAAATTACGAGCCCATAACCACGATATAAGAAATTTTATTCACATTAACCAAGGAAGGCACCTGTTCCATAACTATTTGCTAATTAGATCTAATAAGAGGGGCGTGTAATAGGTAATAATGCAGTCCGCTCCTGCACGTCGCATTGATGTCATCGCCTCCATTAGTGTCGCATGTAAATTGAGAGCGCCGCTATTGCCTGCGTGATACAACATAGCGTACTCCCCAGAAACCTAATGCAATTTAATTAGTCGCCGCCGGTTAAAAAGCCAAACAGTACGTCGCAAAAATGACAAAGACTTACTTGATACACGTAGAGCGGCATATTCGGGTACATGTCCTTCGTCTGCCGGACAATGTCTAAGTACGGTAGGCCGGGCTTCACCATTAACATGTCCGCGCCCTCCTCAACATCACGCTCCTAGGAAAATTGAAAATTTCTCCAATTAAAATAAACTACGGCTGTAAAGAATTCAATGTTTGCAACAGACTACGGAATTCAGCAATTGTTAAACTAAATTGAAAAGGGTGGAGCTATATAACTCGTTTCGAGTTTAGTCAAATCAACTTTCAATAGCTGAATACCATGCGTAGGAGTTCTATAGGAATTTTACATGCAATTCAGCTATTAATTTAGTCGAACCGACTTTAAACAGCTGAATGTGATATGAAGGAGTCTTACAGAAATTGTATATTCAATTCAGCTATTTAATCTCATTTTAACATAAATAGCTTTAAAATATTCTATATCTGCCCAATTTTAATGCACTTACCACTGCTCTAGCTGCCAATCCCTTTGATCCAGGGGGTAGTTGATAGCACCGTCGATCCCCAAAAGCCGGGGCAGACTTCGCCGCGTCCCGGAAGGGTCCGTAGAAATGCGAGGCGAACTTAGCTGCATAGGAAAGCACAGAAACCCTTTTCTCAAGGCCGTGAGAAATCAACGCGTCCTTGATGGCCTTAATTCGATTGTCCATCATGTCGGAGGGCGCAATTATGTGAGCACCCGCCACTGCATATTTCAAAGATATTTCAGCTATTCTGTTTATACTGGCCGCGTTGTCTAGATTATTTTCTTTAATAATGCCACAGTGACCGTGATCGGTGTAAGGGCACAAGCAGACATCGCACGCAATCAGGAGATTTGGAAACCATTCTCGAAGTTTTGGAAGAACTCGAACCACTGGATTGTCTTCTGAATCAGCACCCGATGCTATGGAATCCTGTGATTGAATTTTTAGGAATGCTTAATTAAAAATGAGCAATGTCCACTTAACTGATGGGATTATTAAATATAATTACAAGATGAAATAATTAATAGATTAATTAAAACCACATCTTAGATCATTATTTGGATTTTGTGAACTTATATTCTATATATGTTCCTCTACAATGTAAATTACCTGTAGATTGTTACTTAATAGTTTAACTGCACGTAGTATATAAATGGTTACATTTATTAGTTCAAATTAACACGTTGACTGCCGCGTTTTATTCAGCTACACATTCAGCTAGTGGGTGCCGGTCACCGGTGACCCCCACGGCATTCAACGTGTTAATTATTTAAAAAACTAACAATTTTGTATTCTCTACAATAAATAATTATAATAATCCACTAAGAAACAACAGCAAAATGTCGAACTTAAATGTTATCAGGTTGAAAATGCTGTACTGCGTCCTCCTCCTCCGTTAAAGCATTAGGCTGCCGCAGCCACCCGTATTTCGTAGCCCATAAAGTTCACTTGTATATCAACGTGCCTTTGTAGATTGCGGAGTGGTTACTTCTCCTACTTTTTTAAAAAAAAAACCATTTGTAGAACGTTGTATTTGATTCTTTGTCCAATATTTAACCACTTCAGGTTTTTAATGCCCACTCTTCAATTGCAAAATTCTCACAGCGACAAGAAGAAATTTCGAGATCAATAAAAATTGTTGGAAATGGGGTTGAAATCGATGGTGTTGAGGTTATCTATCACTCTGCCTCGGCTGATATGTCCTTTATATTTTTTTTAAATGTATAAAAAATTCCATCACGAAGTTCTACACTGAATAGGGCGTCGATACAGTTTGAAATAGCCCAAGTTAATCGATTGAACTTGCGGAACTCAAAAGAGAATATTACCGAGAATAGAGGTGGTCATTAAATTCGTTTGCCGTTGTGAGCGACAATTCAGCTTGAGATTACTGCACTGAAAATGAAATTGATACCGTGTTGATGCATTTTGAAAGTCGCGTTTAACTTGAAATTACATTCAGCTAAGCACAGGATTTCTGAAGTACTTTTATATGGAATTCTGCAATTATGTCTTTAACTTATGGATTTCTTATAGTTAAATAATAATAATAGTGCATCGGCTCTGTAGATTTTGTTGAACCTAAATTACTTCTGAGAGAATAAAAGAAATACAATCTTCTTTAAAACCGCTCAATCAGCTTGGTGCTATGTGTAGTTTAGCCAGTTTTCATAAAATAAAAATGTAATAACTTAAGTTACATAATAAAATACGTGCTTCTAGTTGTACTCGCGCGCGCTCATTCACCCAAAGCTTTTTAATTTTGATTGTATATTTCTCTTTTGATATTCATCCTTCATTCAAAACTTATCATTCATAACTTATTTACATCTTATTGTTAGTTTACGTCGTGAACCTTTTTATACGGCCCATTTTTTTGGTTTCCTCTCGAGTAGTTTGTTGTAAATCTCGATTACGCTGGTTTTGAGTACGATTCCTTTATGTTTTTGCCTTTTCCCGCGCCTGGTAAGTCTCTGATTCGTGTGCTATAGTTGTGTAGTTCCCTGTTCTTCGTGAATACTTTCTTTTCAGTCTAAAATTGTTGCACATATTTAATAAAATCCCTTTGAGACGATGTAATATTTTTAGAACCCTGTTCACTAGTTTCTGTAACTTCTTATAATTATTGGAGGATTTTCGGCAGCATGCGAATCAATCTGTTGTGGCTTTCAGACTTTCTCCCATGACTATGCAGAATTCAGTACTCGCTTAATATAAAAGATCTTCTATCTTCTCTCCAGACTCACCTTCGTGATGGTCTCGACGACGCCAAACAGCAAGACCGCGGTCAGCCCTTTCGCGACGAGCGGCTCCAGGTGGGTCCTCAGTTTGTTGGCCCCGTACCTGCAAATGCCGGGCATGCTCGCGATCTCCTGAACTGCGTCGTCATCCTCCCTAGGGAGAAGCAGGTTAGGACTCCTCTGGCAAAAACTACCCAACCCCCCTCCGAGGCTACTTACAGAACGAACACCGGGTACATCAAGTTGTGCGGGTGGATGTCGACGTTCTGCTCCTGGATCTTCCGCAGCGTCGGGTGAAAAATTCCGCTGTGCAGCTTGCGAGACATTTTGTGCAAATTATTCGAGTGGGTCCTCGGGAGTAAACACCGCCGCTTATATCACAATATCGAAATAAATTTTGGCTGTTCGAACAGAGGTAAAGTGCGCGCAAATCACTTGCCGGCAAGAACTACAAAACTAATTACTTCCCGTCCCCCGCAACTCGTTACGTCAACCGAGTGCGGCTGATAATTCATAAAGCTGGACGGTGGGCACCTTCGAAGGCCTCCACTGTCGCTGTGATATGTGACAGCGGTCTCTTATACTGCTAGAGAGCACGTTTTGTTGCTGTTTTACAGAAAAAAGAGAACGATTTGTTTGCTCTTCCGCCGCCGTCGCAATAAAAAGGCAAGGGCTGCCAGTGCAAAATTGTTCATCCTCGGGAAGCAGAACAAAACGATGAGTTTGATTAGTTGGAATTTAATATTCGAATTGTCGGGGTTAGGGGGGTTTCAGAAAATATACAGGGATTATAGAAGATAATTTTATCTTCCCAGAAGAAGTTAGATAAAGCAAGCAAAGGTGAGAATTGATCTTACTTTTCAATCCACCTAAATTATACCTATTCATAAATTGTATTATTGCATTTAATAATCAATTCATTCATATAATAATACGAACTTTAAAATTTATATTTACTTGATCGAAATTAATTGCATTAACTCATTAATTCAAAAAAAATTTTCTTGAAGACAATATTTTATTCGTAAAGAAAAATTATTTCGTACCTCAAAAATATTAATATTTAAATTAAGCATATTAAAAATTACAAAAATGTTGTACTTTCTTGATTTAAATTATTATTATTATTATTATTATTATTTATTAATCAATTAAATTTTCAATGGTACAATTCGCAAGATATACAATCTTATTAAGAATATTGTTGGATTCATCAGGTGGAAAAACTTAAACAATATAAGAAAAAGAAAAAGAAAAAAAAACTGAAAATCAAACTAATGAATAAAGATAAAAGAAATAATAAGAAAAATTAGAAGAAAATTATAAAGCAAAAACAAAAAGATAAACAGTTGTGTGTCGCATGAATAGATTGCGTCAGTATATTAGAAAAAAAAAAAAAGGACTAACAACTATAAGTCAAGGCTCTGAACGAAGCGCCTGAATGCACCAAACCAGAGTCGAACGCACTGGACAGTGTAAGACGATTCAAGTACTGAGGTTTCAAATTTCGGGAGGTGAAAGCGCAGGCCTCTAGCTGAGCTGAGAGGCACAAAAAGTTTTTCCAGGTACGTGGGCTGGGATGATTTAATGAGTTTGTGCATGTAATATAGCATTTTCCGCTTCAAATACACTTCAATTGAACATCCGAGAACAGTGTCTTTGAGATGTGGCACCCGTAAATGAACCTAACACAATCGTTAAATGCTGTATTTCGCTTTCGTGAGCAGCATGAGTCCTACTTCGGAAATACCAAAGAATTGCTAGTGAAGTATGGAACTATCAGTGTTTTCACCAAACTTAGCCGGATAGTCGAAGATAACACGTCTGCGGAAAGCCATAATCGTCGCAATACTCCATAAACTTTGGACAAGCTCGAACTTATTTGGTCGCAGCAGGTCATCTTTGAGTTAAGGATAACTCCCAAGTTGCGTACCTTCTCTACGTAGGGGATGATGTTATTATTTATTTAAGATTATCGGAGGAATTCAAATTAGGAAAAACACTATCAAAATAAATTTGTGGGTTTTTTTTTTTCGAAATATACAAAATTTATCTTGATACAAGAAAATTAATTACTGGTAAATTCTTTTTCCTCTAAGTGTATCTTTCAAAATTAGTAATTCCTTGATGCCGATGATGTTATCACAAGTCTTGCAAAAACAAAACAGAGAAGACTGAATTTTGTCATATGAGCCTTTATTTTTTAAAGTAGTTCAAACCATTTTTTTTAAAATATCATTTAACAACTTCTCCAGTTAAATCTTAAGGTGTAGATAGTTCTCATGCGATTTTTTCAAAAAGTAGGCGTTTAATTAATAATATACTTTTATCCTCTTTTTTCCCATTGAGGCCTACATTCGATTTTTGTTTTGTTTCGCACATATTTATTAATTTTTTCTTTTCTTGTATTTGATGTGTCAGTTGGTTGGCCTCTGAGCATTTTGATTTGCCCAATTTAACTTTAATAGAATCGTTGCTGTTCATCTTTAAAGCATTGATCTGCAGTTTAGAGAAATAGCATGGAAATGCTTCAGTAATACGAATGTTTGAAAAACATTATTCCTTTCGTTGCCAGTGAAAAGCCGACATAAAACTTCACCGCGGTTTTCAGTGTATGAAATTGGAGAAACTTTTTTCAGGCCAACAGTGACCAATCCCGCACATAAAATATCTGCTTATTGCTTAACATCAAACAACATCAATTAGGACCAATGAAATAATTTTACGGACCCAAGGACTGATACAGAACTGATTTTTAATTTTCACGTTTATGGGAACTTATGTTTAATGTGAGATATCTCGAAAGAAACACAACAAAACACTTTCAGTATTTTCTTTACATGTAGATATATTTACAATAGTTTTATAATAAATTCTCTAAAATTATTAAAAGAGCTAGATAGAATCATTTTTAATTTTATACTTTACGTTATGATCTTAAATAGTTAAATAAATGTTGAAACACCTATTTCTTGGATCACACTGAGTATTCAAAATACACTTAATTAATAAAAAAAATATCACAAAAATACAAGCGATTTAAACACGTTTATAAAAAAATATTTATTGTCAGAGCGGTAATCTAACAGTGTACAATAAATTTTATTAATATAACTTTCAACAATATATTAAAAACAGATAAAGTATTTTTGTCTCGTCCAAATTAAACCAGCTGCAGGACGGAGCAAACAAAAATAATATCGGCAGGTTTACATCTGGCTTTGAGCAAAGGACCGAATGAAATGAATTAAATTTCTAAACAAGTTAAAATACAAAATACAGGTGATTAACTTAAAACTAAAAATCAAAGTCGGCAAGAATGAATTACGTTCGCTTCCGAGGTGTTGTAGGAGTGGACCTCGACACCGGGGAGCTGAGACGACTGAGTGTCGTTGGAGCTGTCCTCGCTGCAATTTGAGGCTACTTCGTTAATATATCCTGCTCTGGTGGGATCTTCAGCGCGGGAAGTTGACGCTGTAGAAGATTGATTCGATTTAATTTAGTAACAGTTTTGAGCTCAAAGTGTATAAACGGTTTTTAATATAAAATTAGTAAGAAAAATAGATTTGCATCTGTAAAAATGTTTACTAAAAGAATAAAAAAAATTAAATTTTTTGTTACAGACGTTTAGTTCGGTTCTATCTTTCCTAGGTAATCAGACATGTAAGATCACAAATAATAAATATAACTACTAAGGCGGCTCATTTTGGGTCCCCAACGAACTTAATCCATTATAAATTTTTGGTCTTTAAAAAATTTGGACCAGGCCCAATACACTTTACGAATCAGTACAAGAGTAGAGTCTCTAAAGAACTTAAAATGTTGTAACTCCCTCCAGTCACCGGATTTTATACGCTGAAATATAAAAAAATACTACAATTCTTGTGTCATCTATTACAATAGTTAGTTTTCCACCTTTTTTGAAGATTTTGTAGCGTTTAAAAAGTTAAATAAATGTTATTAGAATAAAAAGAAGAAAGAGAGCTTTAATAAAAAAAATATTTATTTAAAGATACTCCGCAAAAGTGCTTTGCTAAAAAATTTTAAACAAAAGCATGCATGTAAAATATGGGTGAATATATCTAATTTTTCTCTAAAATCACTAGTAAACGTAATTTTTTAAACTTTATTCATATAAATTCCAACTTTTATTAAATTTATACCTTACCATAACGAAATAAAAGAAAATATCAACGTTTTTACGAAAGGAATTAAAAAAATATATATTATGTAACTTTTTCACAGAAACAACTGATGTGATTTTGAAAAACTTTGTTTTTACTTTGGCAAATGAAAAAGGGCTTTGTTATTTATAGAGATGAACCTTTTTCTTCCTCTTTTTGAGAACCATAGTGGCAAACAATTCATTTTCAGTATAACGAACATCAAGGACTGCAGATTTCTTTCTCACTTTAGGATTAGTTAACTAAACCCCAAATCCCGTCAATATGTTTCACAGTTTAAATATATATTTTTACTTACAGTGCTTAAAATTCACTTGTTTTGCATTCATGCTATTTTACGGAGCACTACTAGAAAGATTGAAAACTGTTACTTAACATCATCTAAAATTTTTGATTTGTGAAAGAGGCAAAAATAAGGAAGAGTACAGAAGACTTCAAACACTGAATAATTATTAGTTAATAATTGAAAACTAATAACAAATATGGAAAGCTAAAAGGAATTTTTATAATAAAGTTATTAACGAACAATTTTATAGAACGCTACAATTAACTAAGCAAAGATATGAATAAGACATAGTGATTAGTATATTTATATAAATTATAAATAAAACCAACTAACTCGAGAGATGAGAATTCTTTCTTCAAAAATTTTACTGCTGCCTAATTTACTTAACCTACAATATTATTAACCTGGGATTGGGAAAAAACATATTTTCATATTTTTTTTCTAATTTACACAAAAATAATTATTTATATGATGGCCAGAAAATATTTTCCATTCCCCAAATAATTAATATTATTAGTAGTGGACCCATCAAATATTTTTCATTAACGAAATAATCGGTAATAGTACGAACAAATATTTTTTATATTTCCTAAATAATTAGTAATGGGTTGGTAAATATAATTATTTTCGAAATAAATTGTTTAAGCGTACACTATCCGCGTTAAACGAAATTCCAAACAACTATGAACCACCCTGTATAACTGTCTTTAAAGAACAAACAGATATAAATTTTTTCTAAGCATGAGTTGAGGTAGACTTTTGATTTTTGTAGATTTTCCGTAAATGAATATGTATTATAATAAGTAAGGCGCGAATGTTGGGCAACTTTTTAAATACTCTGCGATATTTAAATTGTTTATGCTAAATTGTAAACTCGAAACGCTTAGTATTGATTTCCCATCACCAATACTAAATTAAATAGAACAAATGCAAACAAATGAACAAGCAATGAAATCAAATCAGTAAATTCTCGCAAATTGTAATATTACTGAAAAGTAGGCATGTTAATAATTTGATTACATACAGAATTGCAGGTGGAGATGCTAGTAGATCGACATTTAGATCCAGCTTGAAACGGGAAGGGAAAATGAGGTAGGAATTATTTGCACCATAAAACAAGCTCACTTACGATCATCAGGACAACTAGGCGCGCACATGACGTTCGTAGTCCTCGCCCGAATATTTTCCATGTTGATCTTCATGGAGATGTGTCCGAAAAAGAAGTATCCCAAACCCATGCCAAATATCACAAGGAGGAAAACGTATCCGTTGTATACCATTACAGTTAGCATGAGAATGTAGCCGAGCGTTGTGTGAAATAGGAAAATGGTAGCCTGGCCCGTGATCCTTCCCAATTTCTTCGAGAAAGTTGGCCCAGTTCTGCCATTTGCGTTATTTCTTGCAAGCAAAGTGGCTGTTTCACTGGCTCTGCACGCGGGCACCCGAATCCGCTCCCTGGCCGCTTTTGCTCGGGCCTGAGTCTGCACTACCTGTGGTCGTGCAAAAGGAAGACAATAAAAATTAATTTTTGTACACAACAAAATTGCAAATTCCCGGCATAGAAGTCGAACAATACGTGACCAGAATTTAATTTAAATGTTTAAATGTTTAAATGTCGTAACAGTTTTCATTCAGGCAATCTTTTACCTTTAGTGATTCATAAAAAATACTGAGCAGCAACAAAACCACTCCTAGTCCTAAAAGTGCACCAGCACCGTTTATATTTAGTCCCGGGAACAGGAATTCACCAACGTTTGTATCCCAGAAAAATGAGTTGTGGTGATGCATCTCGTCACTTCGTCACTTCGTCACTGGTGAATGTTGATGGCAAGCTTAGATTTTGTAGAATGGACGATTCTCGTCTAACTCATTCATTCGTGTTTACCTGAAAAAAAATCACCGAGAGATTGTTATTTAATTGGGGAATACCAAAACCACCGGGAGAATTTTAATTTTAATTAAAAAACACCGCTAATCGAATACACCGCGTGCTGAATAATTTATGTACAGAATTGAATTTAACACTGAATCATCTTATATTGCATTATTGCACGGTGAAATTACAATTCAGTGAATTAATTCACTTAACAAATTCCTCTGAATATAGAATTTTGAATGGCAAATTATCTTTTTATAGAGAATCTGGTTACCACATGGCGCAAAAATTAATTCTCTACCGTTTTATAATTTATTTTAGGAGTACAATTAACAACCTTAAACACAACATGCATATAATCTGGTTCTAGTAATTTCCTATAAACATATATTACATTAATGGAGATTTTACAAAAGTACTTGTAAACTGCGATTAATATTATCGGTAGGAAAAGTATTGACGTTGATAAGTCTTATTAGAATGTCTACAGTTTATCTTGATAAGGTATAATAAGCTGTGGATCATAAAACAATCCATAGCAAAAGGTTAAAAAATTTAAAAACGTCATTATATTGATGGGCGACACTACAAACACTCGACCTAATTAAACTGAAGCTTTTGTTTTTTATCATTATACACGAGGCTGTTCATTCTGTCTACAACTTGAGCATAAGGCAAAAAGCGAAACTGATTAACGAATCAATCAATCAAAAGAAAAGTGTAAATAAAAGATATGCTTGGTAGTTTGTTCCAAATCCAGAATGTGTAAAGTACGTCTTTAATAACAAATTTAAGCAAACTTTCTGCATACAAGTTATACATTTAGTGATAGTCTTTTAAATGCAGTTTTCTCTATTTACGGGCTATTCTGCTTTGACGTCACGTTTGAGGCGCATTCAAGGCTGCTTCCATATTTCAGTGAAGGCCATTCACCTCAAAACTCGGAAGCTTAAATTCTTCACTTTAAAAGCAAAATCCGTAGAATTAGGTCTCAACTTAATTCAATCAGACAAGAAACCGGATTTGTTAGTACAAATTCTAGCAATTTAATCAGTGCGATGGAGAGAGCAAAACAAAATGCACTGACTGCATTTAAAATAAAGAAAACTGATAGTACTGAGTTATTCGAGCCCGTTGCATGAATAATTGCATCGCAGTTGAGCAAACAGACTCAAGAAGCTCCGATCAACAGAAAATGCAAACGCGGAACCAGAAGGACAGAGAAGATAACCAACATTTTCACCAGCAAAGCGAAAAGGGTGATTAAATAGCAAAAGTCGACTTTAACTGCTGTTTTCTGGCGAAAGTTTGAATTTGTTTTTTTAAACAGTCGCAGAAAACCTTCACAAAAATGTTAATTTTAAATTTTACTTAAATACTAAAATATTGGACTCTTATCTTCTTTAAATAGAAACCAATCCGCCCTGCAAAAGACTTTCTGAGTGGGAACAACATTTTGTTATCTTTGTCGGATTCTCTTATCAATTGAGCTCCACAGTCGTGACTTGAATAACAAGTCCAAATATGATTCAAAAATTTTTAAAATTTTAAATTTCTAGCAAATAATTATTCAATTTATCACCATCGTTCAAATTCAGTCAAAAATCTACCTTAAAAGCTACACAAGAAATTCGAAAAAGACATTTCTATTTGCATTTAAACATCTGTTAGTAGATTGGTATTTATCTTTTGTTTTCACAACTGGTACAGAGATATGAACCTAGACAAGCAGTTTTCTGAGAAGATATTAGTACCCACGAATTGAAGAAAAAACCTTTGTTTTCCTTTTTAAATAGTAAAACTTGTTCATAAATTCCGAGGTTTCTTCTGAAGAATTTAATTTTAAAGGACTACCGCCCGGTATTTATAAGAAATCCTTAAGTGCAAAATACGGAGAGATTCCGATGGATTTTTCAACAGGGCTGTAATTAACATTTTATTTCCCTGTTAAATAAAAGACAAATAGCAAAATTTCTCTCCAGATTTTAAGTAAACTTTACCGGTTTTTGGAACAATATAAATTAGGGTTAAATATCACATGGACTTTTAAATAGGGCATCTCTCAGGAATTGATTTTCTTGTAAAATTTAGGTAAATAGATAGAAACGTGGTTTCAGAGAATTCTCTATATAATTAAGTTTTTTTTCCTATCTTGTGACTGGAGCTTAAGTTTTTTTTGGTTTGGTATTCAACATTTTATGCAGTCCCATTTTATTGAAGCACAAATGCAAATTACTTTTTTATTGCTTTTTCTAAAACGAGCTGCGGTTTTTCCCCAACAGTCACGATCACCTCAGAAAATTGGGCCCTGTGTTGGTGGAAGAAGCGTCCGTCTGACCAGCTACAATCAAAGCTGAGGAGGTGGATGATAAGACCGCCGCTGCGTAGATCCCCGGGGCGGAGGTAGGTAAACAGAGGAACACAGGTGAACAGTGCGGCCGTCTGTCTACCTGGGCTGGGCAGGGGAAGCCAGTCTTCTTCCGTGTTTACATAATAAGTCCACTGGCGACTAAACATACATAGAGCTCCGTGGCGCCCCAAGAAGACTCCGTGAATTCCCCGTTTACGTAATCCGTGTTGATGTTTTCAGTTTTCAGTTTTCACCTTTACGCAGAGTGTCGGAGCGTGTACATGCGTCTGAGCAGAGCCCCAATTTGGGGCCACACTCGACGATGACCCATGCCGCCCACTTATTGCTAGGCTTGATCGAATAAAAGTCGCAAAAGGAAACTTTCAATTTACCAAAAGAGCTGGGGGTCGTTCGGGCTGCGGTGCTCGCAGCAGAAGACGTTTTTCTCCTTTCTGGAAGCGGTCGTCGTCGTCGCTGCCGCTCACTGCGGGCGGACCAGCAACATGTTTGCCTTGACGCGCGAAACCACTCAAATTGCCGCAATATTTGTGGACTTTCGACGGGGTTTTTTTTTCGTAATATTTCCTTCCACTCAGCGCTGAACTCACATTCCTCCGAAGCGCAGTACTTTGGCGATTAGATCAAAATCAAAAGACCACCGTCCACCGACACGCAAATCGATCGACTGACTGGAGATGGAGCTCACCGGCGCGCGAGATAAGCGGCGCAGGGAAATGACACGCCTCGCTCTCAAAAGTCAAAATCAGCTGCGATTTTGCAATACTACAAGACCGGAGAGGGGAACTTGTTGCCTGAAGAGAACTCTCTTAAATCTGTGTTCTCCGCAAGCAGTTTATTGTCAGCGGTTTCGATGAATACCCAAAGGGGCTTGCAAATTCCTCACTTGACCTGAAATTTTAAAAGCAAAGTAGATTCAAAGTACAAAAGTGATTTAATAATAATAATAGATTTATGTCGCGCTTCTAAGCATGTTGCTGAAAATATTCACTTAATTCTGAGTTGTCTAGGCGTAAGAATTAAGGCTCCGAGGACCCATTTTTGGAAATTCTTTAATGAACTTATCAAAGCTATAGGTTTATAGTTACCTACGTTTGTTTTTAAACCTTCAAAATTTAATTTAATTAATTTACAACCAAATAAGTAACATAAAGATTTATTTTTCGAAACTCCCGCTAAAATTGCATTTGTAAGGTATAGTTGCAGTATAAAAACCAAAACCGTATAAGTACCGTATGTCAATTTGAACCGCCAAATTTGTTGTGATCTGAAGCGCCGTCCGCTTGTTCCTTCGTCGTATTTTTGCATTTTTGAAGCGTTAAAACCCCTCAGAAATTGCAAGATGACGACTGCAAATGTACCGATCACGACAGCGAAGGATTCGCTCTTTCAGGCGATGCAGAGCAGTATAATTCCCAACCAGGAATACCTGCTTCAGGGGTCAATTCTCGACTCTGCCGTGGAGCACCTCCTGCACAGGTTTTAGCGAATTTCTCCTTTAAATGGTGTTATTTTATTAATATTATTATATCTTACAGACTGCGAGGGCTCTGCGACAATGTGGACACCGGTCCGGAACAATTCCACGATCATGAGGTTTGCTTAAGCTTGAGGTCTCCTAACCAACAGGTAATTCGTTGTTTTTATGTTGATACGGCGGCAGTGGGAGTCGGGAAACCACTTTTAATATTTTGGGGATTCATTTATGCTATTGAAATATGGGTACAACTTCAAAAAAGTCATGGCACTTCATTGCACTGATTATAAAGAAAATATCTACTAAAACTTTTCAAAACAGTTTTCCTAAAAAACATCAAATTCCAAAAAGTAGTATAATAAATTGACTCGGCTTGACTTTTTCTTTGTGAAACTGCCCCTATTAATGGGAAGACTAAATATTAGGTTCTCTGTACAACATAACATAACGCTTACTTTTGCTACTGAGATCCTTATAAATTATTCCTCATATTTTTTTGAAACAATTCTGCCATAAGTGTTTTATTATCAATGCTTTTTCTTCTCATATCTTTTATAATTAAACTAAATAAAACAGCCGTCGTAAATAAATAGTAAAACGATAAAATTTCTAGTTATATAAGATATAAATAAAGGACTGAGGCTTTAGTCTTATTTTGTTAAAGTTCAATCTGCATGACAGTATTATTTGAAGGAGATATATTTATGTACAAATCCAAGATTCCACCCAAACTCCTGGTTTTCAAAACCTTCCGGGCGTTTCGATGTCTGTTTGAACGTATGCGTGTGTTTGATCATGGTGTGCACGTGCTTTATGTTAAACTTTTATATCAGATTTATAAAAATTGCTCGCTTTATAGTAATAGAAACAATATGTCAATAAAGTTTTGATAGTCAATTATTACTTGAACAACTTTCGTCGGGCTAGAGTTTGAATTTAACTTGTAGTATTGTCCAGCTTTTAGTTTTAATTATGTATTTAAAGGCGCCGCTTTCTTTGCGTGTTCGTCGTGCACTAGATATGGATGTTCCTTACCAATTACGTTACATAGGACAACCAGAGTTAGGAGATCGTTCGCGACCAACATTGGTCCGTTCCAGCATAGACGTCGCTTGCACTTCATCTGTAATTGAATTTCTCACCGAATTGGGATGTAGAATCGATTTTGAATATGTGAACCGAGGTAATATCAGTTTATTATATTTTGGTTAACTATTTTAATTCTGTTGCAGGTTTTATGCTTCGTAAAGGACGTATGAAGATTACAGTTTCAAAAATATTTAAAATGAATACAATGGCAAATAAGCCGGGGGAAGTCAACAATGAAGCGATATCACAAAGTTATCTAGTTGAGCTATCTGTGCTGGCACCAACTGGCCAAGATGCAATTGGTGAAGAGATGCGTGCTTTTGCAGAACAGCTTAAACCGCTTGTACAGCTTGAAAAAATTGATTATAAGCGATTAGGTTCGATGCCGTAACTGAATTCATGAAATCTTCACCATATTTTGTATTTATTTAATTTAGTGTATAAGATTAATAAATTATTAATATAATTAATTGTACTAATGTTTTCTTTTACCATAAAGACTTCACATCGGTTCTGAGATAAATTAGCTAATTCCCCAATGGTGGTACTTCTTAGTCTGCTTATAAAATATGTAAAACTTTTCACTTCAAACCAAACTTCACTTAAGGGGGGATATACATTTAGAACGAGTAAAAAAACTCATTTTTGAAAAATTTTTTTCAAGGGGAAGTTTTTATTCAAATCAATCGAAACTTTTTTACAATTATACTCGTAAGTGTATCCATGTAGTATACAAAAATATTTTTTTTTAATTTTTTTCAACAAAATGACGGCCGTTAGATGGTGTTGAAAAGGTCGTTGTATTTTGCTTGTGCCGGCTCTCCTGGTCGCAATTTTGATCAGAAATCAAAAAATCAAAAAAATTTACATTAATTACATTCACAGTTAGTAGATGAATTGAAAAAAAAGTAAAAACAACATTTCAACATTTTTTCCGGCATTTTATCACATTTTTCCATATTTAATAATAAAATATTACAATAATTTTTAATTCATATAGAAGGTAATACTATAATAAAGAAATCCTATAAGTTTCAGCTCAATCGGATAATTAGTTTTCGAGTTATTACCGGCATAAACTCCGAAAATGCTGTTTTGAGAAAAACGCGTTGAAAGTTTTAATTATCGAAAAATCGTACTTTAATTTTAATCAGCAATCCCGGGAACGATGAAAAAAAAACACTTGGAGTTCGAATTTCGAAAAAAGGGGTTCAGGAGCGTATTCTACGGGAAATTTACTAACTTTTTATGCAAAAAAAAAAAAAATTTAATTTTTTGGTCATTCTAAATGTATATCCCCCCTTAACTTGTGGGTCTAGAAACTGTGGACATCCTTCAGCTTATATGTTGAGAAACCTGCTTTAAGAATTATTTGTTAATTTCCTAGTGCAGAGTTATAATCATTTCCCCTGATTACTCTTGGAAGTTTTTTGATTTCATTACTTTTCAATTATGTAGTAATTATTACATGGAACTATAATTTTCATATATTTCACTGAGATTTGCATTGTGATTTAAAAGTAATTGAAAAGGAAATCCAGAAAATTCGCTTTTAATTTCTGCACACTAAAAACTTTCTAAATTCTCAAAAAGCTTTTATTTAATTGTTATTTTATATAACAAACCTTGGCCCATTCTCTAGTTTTTGTCTAAACAGTCTAGAAGTTCAAACAAGTTGATTGTGTATATACAGACTTCATTTAAAGCATTTGACAAGCTTTCTCACAAAATGCTAATTTTTAAATTACTAAGACTTGGCTTTCTTTTCAACTAATCTTGTCCATTGGATTGGGTCACACCTTGCAAATTGTTTCTTCAAAGTCAAATTTGCTTCGATTTTCTTAGACGCAGTTCAGGTTTTTTTCTGGTATGCCACAAGGAAGCCACCTTAGACCATTGCTGTTCACTCTCTTTTTCATGCTGATTGCTTCTGCAAATGATGCTTATGACCTGAACTTTTTGAGTCTTCAATCAATTATCTACCCCACTTCTATCACGAGTATCAAAGTGCCAATATTCAAAATCCTGTAACATCGTCATAAATAAAAAATAAAATCTGAAAAAATTAGTGAAAATGTTATTAGTTTTTAAATTTGAAACATTTTATAGAAGCGGGATAGAGATGTGGTTGAAGACTCATTGGCACGATGAAAGACTTATCCATCAATTGTCATCTTTAAGAGTTTAATACGATGCGTGTTAAGAAAATTACAGGGTGTTGAATGAAAAAAGTATAAAACTGCCCGTAGCTCCTAAACGAAGCATTTAGAGAAAAAAACACCAATCGGGGGATTCCTTAAAATCAATTGGCATATTGGTTAAGAATCATGTATGTGCATATTTTAAATAACGAATAGGAAGATCTTGTTACGATATAATCCGAATTGGTGAAGTATTTTTTATACATCCACACATAAATTACTCCAGTTTTGATGAAAAGAATAAAAAGAAAAGTTAGTTAAATAGAATCTATTAGGAATTTTTACTGAAAATTATATGGAATTCTTATTAAACATAAACGCCGTCATGGATAGAGCCACCATCCCGAACTAAGGCCACCATCATGAACTAATTGAGATAATAGCGAAATAATTTATTGCACCTCTAAATAGGCTGTTTGTGTATTCGGCAAATTATTTCTCTTGTTAGCAACTCGAAATCGCACCCCTAATTAGTACTAATGAAAATTTGCGCGCGTAAATCACGGATTACTACGACTTCGTTGACGAAGGTCTGTGAGACTGATTGCTACAGCTATTATTTAGTTTATCAATGCAAATTTTCTATCTGTCATGCATATTCAAAAATGTTGCAACATTTACTCGTAATCACGCGATCGCATCTCACAACGAACGAATCACGAACATGATCTTTAAATGAAAGTTTTCAGAAACGAGAATTACCGATAAAAGTGTACAATTTTTATCAAAAGTATTTATTTAATTTAAAGTTAGAATTACTGGTGGCAATTAATTTTACCACAAGTTTTTATTCTCTTTGGAACACTCTCGAAAAACATTTCAATAAAAAAAAAAAACTTTTTTATTTTCTTGTTGCTGTTGTTGTTCATTTAATATCATTTCAAAAATATTTACTTAGCTATCCATTTATTGTTTTTAATTTGTAAACCTGCGAACTGTGCAATAGACTTCACTCTACTCCGATTTCAAAACAGGCGCGTTGATTAAAGTTTACAAAGATACAGTGTATGGTGTTTTTTAATGTAGATGATACATCACCGATCAGTAAGTGGAAAAGACCACTGTCTTGAAATCAAATATCACTTGTTTGTGTTTTGAACTTGATCAATAAAATATCAATTTTTTGCCCTTGAAAGCATTTAAAACCCATACGTTTACCAGATGGTGCAGTTGGTAATAATACTAAGAACCTGGGCTTTTATCGTTTAATTTGATTCGAATGTTATCGTTTAATTTCATATAAATGAATTACCAATAATAATTCTTATAAGAACAATTACATGGAATTCAGCAGTTAAACAGAAAACGATTCGAATCAAATTCGCGAAAACAGGCTCTATATTAAAAATTCCTTATTTTCTACTTTACATTGCATTTTATTAACTTGCACTACTTGGGTTTTATATCTCTTCTTTTGGGTAAAGGCGGTTGGTTGTGTCTTATTGTTTTCGATTGTAATAAAATCAGTATAATTCTTTAAAAACTTTATTTTTGCGTCCGAAATCACTAAAGCAACGTTCCCAAAATTCTAAGGGTCAATACTTTTTAAAATATCGGTGGTCATATTGACCTGCCAACTTGAGTCTATTTTTTGTTAGTTAATTCGAAAACAGCGATCCTAAAAGCCCCTTTCATCTATTTTATTCTATTTTTCTCCTGCTTCACTAAGTTTTTTTGACGATTCGCTGCTTGAGAAATCCTGAATACCTCTGAATTCCCAGCGATCGTCCATCTCCTCATCATGTCTCGTTGTTTAAATACTTATTCTAAGAAGGTAGATTATAATTTTTCAAAAAACTTTATGTAGTCGATGAAACGAGTCGAATAAAATTTTCCTTGGCGTAATTATAGAATTTCGATCGCGACGAAAGTAGCGCCATAAATTCAATATTTTGGATTTATCTCTTTTGTCATTATTAGTTCTTTTTCTTTCTAAGAAGGTATTGCATGAAGGATTTTATATTTCAAAGAATCCGTCATTATTTTGTTCTTCCACTTCTTCGTCATTCGCAGTACTCGCAGATGGAATTTGGCTGTTATTTTCCTTTTATTCCTCTTACGGTCACTTCTAACCCCACTTATGAAATGAAGAAATCTTAAAGATCAGTTAATATTTTGCTGGAATATAGTCCTGCAGTTTTTGTAATATTTATTTTGTTCTTTCTTAATTTGGCTCCTTAGTTTATATATCTGCCCATCCCGAATCAAAATTTTAAATTTATTTTAAACCCATCGGTTCCACCAAAAATTTGGGGGAGCATATAAGAATTAATGCTATAAAAATTACAATTATTACATGGACATTTTATTTATCTTAGTCACTAATGAGCTCTATTTTGATCCCATAAAACCTTTTCACATTTTCAAGGATGCGAAGGTTCAAAAGCAGAGTTTAATTAATTAAAAGAAATCGTGATCTTTGGGCTCTAAATAGAGCTAATATTTCTACTAGGGATTTCTTCCCAGGATATCGTTTACTCTTTTTGAAAATCTTAACTTGCTAGTTCATGATATTTCCTTTTCATTGGTAGTTATTTTCAAAAATAACGATAATTTATTTAAATTTAAAAACTTTGGCTCTGCTTATTCATGAACCAGTCTTTTCGTGGACAGGACTCTTGTAAAAGGTTGCAAAAGCAAAAATATTTCAACAATTCAGAAAATTAATTTTTTCGAAGATTTAAAATTTGTACAGAAGAGTAAGAAAAGAAACTGGAACTCGTCTAGCATCAGAAATTAATATAAGTTCAGGAATCTGTTCCAGATTGCCACTTTGAATTAATTGATATTACGTTTCAACGCTAAATTATTTGATTTGTATGAAAAGTTAAGGCCTATTACTATTATTATCCCATTACTTTAAAAATCCTCTTATACATATTTCATTAATTTGGTTATTACTAATTACTTGTGTTCTATATGTTTTACTTACCTGTGGATGATATTGCATACGGCAATCTAAAGATATATTAATTTCAGCTGAAAAATAATTATATTTTTATTACACAATATAAATAAAATGCAGTTGTTTGCAATTTTGATAAAACAATATTTATTCAATTTCATAACAATTGCAATTGATTAACTTTAGTTTCTTGTCTTTACAAATCTATAAATGATTTCGATAAGAAATACTTCGCAGCAATGATAATAATATGATAGTAATAATTAACGTAGGGCCCTAATCGCGTACTTTATCTATTTAATCATACATGACAAGAGTATATAATGTATGTACTTTGTAGAGTCTAGTAGATTTAACAGTAAGTGGATATATAAAAATATTACATTCTCTTCGAAGTATTTTTCTGTCCTATTTTTATTATATCGCATGTTTTACATAGCATGTTTCTTTGTTCATAGAATCTCATTTTTATTTTTTTTTCATTTTTAAATAGTTTCGTATGTACAATACAATGTAGAAAATGACATGCGCTCTATAACAGGAATCTTATAAAAATATTACATAAATTAATTTAATTATTTAAAAACAACTTATCCTAAACGCGTAGCGTAACTATGACAGAGAATCGAACAGTCTAAGGTGTATGTCTAAGTTCTTAAAAAGTACATTTTCATATTGGCACTTTGATTTACCATATAAAGGCACATTGTTTTATGTATTATTATTTTTTTATTTTTTTTTTATTTATTTATTTATCGTTTACAACTATCAATGTAATTTTGATTGAATTTGTCAGCTTAAGCCAAATACAAAAACAATTGACTGACCCTCAGAAGATAAGGGATAAAGTAGCTCAAGAAATGGTATCTTTTTGACGCCGTTTTAAAATGCAAATAAGTAAACACCTTTTGCTGGAATTTTCGTAGAATCGATCATGCTAATGTGAATCCTTTAACCTATTCTCTCGACCTGGGATCTGGGGTTTTCCCAGGATGTATTGCAGGAACAAGATTAGTCGGGCCCGTTTAATGCTAACCAATTTTACACCACCTGAAAAGGGATTTCCTTGAAAGCAAAAATCCTGCGTTGGAAGGTACCTGCTCGCGCAGAATGAGCGCACAAGATGGGATTTACTGCGAATGTTTTAGATTCTAAGATCTAGAACTAAACACAAGGACTCATGGGAATGAGGTTCAGGAAATTTGGACAGTACTATGCAAATAAGGTAGGTCGGAGGCGCAGTATGGAGCTGGTCTTAAGAGGCTCAATGAGGCTAAAAAGTAACACACCTATGCCAACTACCGTCGTTGGCAAGGCAATTCGTCATGTCTTTTTCGAATTCGAATGTGGCTCCTCAGTATGTTGGAATATCTTCTCACCTCGCCGCTTATTTGGTGTCAGGCCAATAAACAATTGAATAATAAAACAAAAGCGGCGCGGGGTAGGTCGGCCTCGCATTGGACGACGACGACGACGGCTACCTGTGCAAACAAAACACCTGCATGGCATTTATGGTCAGCGAGATATTAAAAACTCCGCGAGTCTGATTTGCCGCTCTGTCTTATGTTTTCCATTTCTTAATTTTTTTGTTTCTTCCCGCCATGAAAATGAATGGGGCTCTTTTGCTTTTTGCTTTTTTTTTTGTCCACTTTTTTTTTTTATTCAATTATAATTGCTCTGCACGGCAGAATGCTAAGCAGACGTTCTGGCCAGCGATTGGATTATAAAAATGCAAATGGGAGGTATCTCTGGGCACAAACTGCCCATTAAACTCTACCCGTTGATATTCGTTGAAGATGTGAACAATATGGTTCGCCATCATGTGGACGTGTTACATGGAATTTGTTCGCCATATTGCATGATGATATTTTTAGGCCTTCAGTACCTGATTGCGAATTATATTTAAAAAAAAACGAATGGATTAAGTGCGTCTTAAGACCGTTTTTGTTTAATTGTTAAAGCATTCGTAGATAAAAACTAGGTTGGGTCTTGCGTTCTGCGAATTATAATTCTGATGCACAATTTTCAGATGCTTTTTGAATTATAAATCCATGTGATCTACGTCCCAAGATATTGTTTCTAGGCTCTTTCTAAATCCGAAAAATAGCATTTCATTTCAAATTCGATATTCAGAGATCTTATAGGGCAAATATTCAAAGAACTACCAAAACCAGTCAAATTAACGGGTACTCAATTCCCAAGGTGCAGAGAAATTGACGTGTTCTGTAACGTTGTCACGAAGATTTTGGATACATAGATATTAATCGGTGCAAATCATCGCCGAATTATTTAATGTCTTAGGAATATAGCCGCTTTATGAAGAATCACTTAAAGCTTAGTTTACGCTTCGCTGATCTCAAGCGATAATTGCATAGGATTAACATTTCACTTTGAATAGTCGGTGTATACTACCACAGAATTATTATTACTAATTTTAATTGAAAAGCTATTAAAAAACTAAAGAAATAAGGAATAGCAATAGTTAACAAAGTTGTAAAAAAACAAAGTGCAAATTTCAAAATATAGTTAATTATAAATTTTATAACTAAAATTTTTAACAGATTTTATAACGCTCGAAGGAAAAGCCACTGTCAATTTTAAAATCAAATCTAAATCAGGTCAAGTAGCTCTAATTAAAACGTGGCAAATTTAAACAAGAGTTTTCTTCATTCTAATTTTCAGCGTAATATTTTCATGATGATTCATTTTTCTCGGATTTTATTTTTCAGAATCAGAATCCTTCCTTTTATCTTTAATTATACTTTAGTTTGGCGCCGGCGCTAATTGCAATAGTTAATAAATTTTGTTTCTAAGATAAAAAGACTTCATATTTATTACTTTTTCGAACCATGCACTGCAAAAAGTGTCAAAAAAGTTTTAGTGTGTTTTTACTGAACTCGATAGACGCAAATTGGTGCTCTTATATAAAAACCATTAAATAAATCACGCTTTCTTTTCACTTTGAAATTTGAATAATTCAAGAAAAAAAAAAAAATAAGCTTTTCCTTATAAATATGGAATTCATTTTTCCCCCAGTTATTTTGGTAAATTCATGTTTCTATTATTAAAGTTAATCCTATGTTTTGTCATTATTTTTCCCACATCACAATTTCATTCAAAAGATGTAAAATATTTGACAAATTGTTGAAAACTTAATTCAATTTGTAAAAAAAAGCTTGCCGATCAGTTTTATAACTTTTCTTTACAATTTCAAGTCTTTTATGAGTTGAGATTTGTTTGTTTTTTTTTAGGGTCTTTTAACGCGTTTCTTTCAAAGAGAAGAAATTTTATTGTCAACGATAAAATATCTATTCCGAACTATAATCTGCTAATCTCAACTCTTAATCATATGCAGATTGATGCATTTGCAATAAAAACAAATCATTTTCAATTAACCAAATTGCCTTAGAGTTGAACAAATTCTTTATATACATCTTTAAAATCCAAGTTGCTTTTATCATTTTTAGTGAAGGCGCTTAAGAAAAAAAAAAACGTGTATACTGATAAAGAGCCACTGAAGCAATAAAAAACGCCTTTTTTTCCATCGTATCGCAATAAATTAAATAAAAGCGCCATACTGGACTTTTTCAATACAATAGAGATAAAATAGGGGAGAGGAAAAAATTTATTTTTTTTTCCTTCTATGGGACTTATCAAGTTTGTAGAAGCATAATCATGGATTCTTGGTCTTCCAGACTGTTTTTTGTGTCAACTGAAGTTCATATAAGCCTTTTACTTAATTAACAATTCAAATAGCTTCACTTAAGGCGACGTGGATACAAAAATCGGTCAGAGTAAAATTAATTGTTCTGTGGCATCGGCTTTGGCGCTAAGAGAGACGAACAACACCCGCCGGTCTTGTTTAAAATGCAATTTGTTGTTTAAAATGCATTTTTCCCTTTTAATTGTGTAGTTCGAAGCATTGTTGCTGGTTAGAGGCGCTATTTGCATAAATACGTTTGCATTGTAAATTCTCTCTTCTTCCGATTAACCAATTTCATTGTGAGAAGTTAGAGGAAAGCTACTGAGATGACTGATTTATGAATACACTCTTATGTATTTTTAGACAATATACTGCATTACGTTAATATTTCAAAACTTGTTTTGAAGTATTAAAAACAAATCGAGTTGATGCCATACAAAAAACCGCTTTTCCCATGGAAGATTCCATTGCGACACTTTTTAGAATAATCTACAGACATAATTAATTGAAATGAATTGAAATGATATAAATGAATTAACTTGAACTACTTCTAATTTTATAAAAATATACCAAGCTATTTCTTGTTTTTGGAGTATTATTTCTTTCGGTGTATTCAATAAAAATATCTCAACTACGAATATGAACCTGTAAAGGCGCTTAGTTCACTATCTTGAGGAGGAAGTACGTACTTAAAACTTCGAATACTTCCACCAGGAAGCTTTTTTTGAAGTATCATCGCGTAATTGTTCAGTGCTGTTGTTTTCGATAAATTTCTTATTGTTTTGACTGCAATTCCCAACAAATCTATAGGTGTAAAATTTTTTGCAATTTTCTTTATTTAAATGTAGAAATTAGTTATTTTTCGAAATGCATCAAAATTGAATAACTTGAAACTAATTCTAATATCGCGAAATCATTCCCATTAAATTCGTATATTTCTGTTTGTTTAACCGAAAACGAATAAGATAATTTTAATTTTTAGTAAATTATTTTAACCCCTAAACAAGTTATCTTACCCTAAAACAGGTATCTAAATTTTTAAAGAGCATTGAAACAATTATATTGGTACATCTTTACCACAAGTCACATGAAAGGCGCCTTTAATTTACTAAAATTAAAGGAGAGTCATAAAGAGACTAATTTTTACTACTCATAACCGTGTACTAACTACTGGGTTTTTCCCACTGTTAACCTCAAGATAATGTGCTGACATGGAAACAGGTCAAATTTTATGAGCTATTCTGTGCAGGTACATTTGAGCAGACTAAACGTGTTATATGATGACTAGGACTACTGTCTCGGACCTTTACTTTAATGATAATAATTTAAAATATCTTATGCTTCGCAAACAATTCGGGTTTGTGGATTAGTTGCAATTTTTCTGGGAAAAGTATACCAACAAACTAAATTAAATAGTCCCTTTTTTATTATTTTATTTTGTTTTCATCATAATCAGGGATATTACTGAAAAATATTTGATATTAGTGGTATCACCGAATTCGATTTCGATTCGAGTTATATGTTACCCGCCAATATAATTTATCGTAAAGTAAATTACAATAATACATACATTTATATTTTAACTTTTAGGTGATCACAGACAACTTAAAAATCACAAGACGTGTTAATTAATTTAAATGTAAAGAAATTCTGATTTGGCAAAACGACAACTTTTAAAAAAAATTACTTTGTATTGAAACGCAGAAGCTTTCTGTTATGTAAAGATTATTTCTTGATATGTATGGACAGATTACAAATTTGCTAAAAAGGAGGACATATCAACAACAGAAGGAATACCATGTATACATGGAAAAGTAGAAAATTGATATATTATATCTATAAGAAAATGTGATTTCTTGAACAAAATTAGCACTATATAGTTTCCTGTGATTGTTTTAGTGGTAATTGGATAAAAGTTCGATCAGTGATTGTGAAATTGTGAAAAAAATCTATAAAAATGTTCTTTCTTAGACTCTGGGTCTATAATGTTAACCAAAACTACTTATATAAAAAGAGAATGAAAATCTGTTAGTCTAGCAGATTTGCAACTTATACTCTGCATTTGACGGAAAGACGAGAATGATAAAGGTTCAACGCTTCATCTACCGATCGTTCATGAAGAAATACAATTTGGAATTTGAAGGTGAGCATTAATATATTAACAAATAACTGATAATTATAATTCTCTCTTGTATTTTCAAAAGTGCAAGAAAATAACATTGAAAACACTTCCATTCGTTGTTCTTTATGATAACAGTCCATAATAATTATAAAAATCTAATAAAAATATTAGGAAGGTCGTCGTTTTAGTTTCTCCAATTATTTTAATTTTAGTTAATGAACAGACAACGCTGTTAATACAATTTAATCGTGTTCAGTAATACCAAAATTGAATCAATATGTTGAGTCAAATTCCAGCTTCCATTAAGACGTTTCATTAATGGGGTCCTACCACGCGTAGTTTTTTCTATTCGATACACTTTACCCAGAAAAATCTTATAAACATAGATATGTTGTTTAAATAATGTTTCCAACATAAATATAATAAATATAATTGGCAAATTGATAAAAATAAAAACAACAGCAATCAATTTAAAAGTCTCACTTTATTTTAGCAATGAGATTTAACTGAAAACAAATGCAGAACGCCAACATGCCAACCAAATTGCAGAATTCAAAATACCCATTAACAACTACAATTTCATAATTTTCAGCTTCGTCATAAAATACCTCCCATAAAATGTTTAAAATAACAAAACAACTCCAATACTCCTTGCTCCTCCCAATTTCGAAAAAATAGAAGAATAGTAAATCAATCTACAAAAGCATCAACCATACGAAATTTTTGAACAAGAAATTAACAAAAAACACAGTCACTTCAGAGGGTCAGTCAAAGTTTAATCTTTATTTGTTCGTTCACTAGAAAAATACTGATTTCATAGAAAAATATAATTTGTTTACAAATATCACAAATTTTAATATAATTTAAAGCTATGTCGTGAATATTTCCAATTCTCTTTGAAGAATCGCACACACGGGGGTCTTTCTTTGTTAGTACATGCCTTAGAATAGAGGTGGCCTAAAACTAAGTAAGGGTGGTCGGGGGGTTGAAACAACTCAAAATCACTGGTGGGGCTGGCCGCTCTCGCACTATGAGCCGCGGGGCCCGCCCAGAAGCTATAAATTATGTAACATCGTATATATAATACATACATACAAATAAAAAAAAAATCAATTAAAAGCCAACATGACTTGAATCGAAATAAAATTTATAAATTGTTTGTTTGCCAAAGCAGCCCTCTCCTCCGACTGGTCTAGACAACGCGATTGCAGTCTCGGGATGGTCGCCGCCCTCATCGACTCGACCTGAAAAGGGGGCCGAAAATGGAGCTCGCCTGCCTGCAGGATACTTGTTTTTTGTTGGCTACCTTTCAAAAGGTATTCCGTACTAACTTTACAATATAGTATATGGCTTTATTGACTCGCAAACCTTTTAGGCTCGATTGTAGGTGGTGTGGGGCTCCTGCAGGGGCATTTTTGGACAATTTTGAGTTGAGTTCGGAGACGGGGAACGTTTTTTTTTCATATAATTTTTTTCTTATTAGTTTCTTGTTTGTACAAAAATTTGCTTACAAATTTTAAACATAAAGGGCAATACCTTGCCTGATATTGGTCTCCTGATCCAGCCACCTTTGCACTTCGCTTTTGTGGACGTTGTACTTTCCGGCGACTGCGATCTGGTCACCGCGACAGGTCAAGTCGTGGTAGTAGCTATCGATGGCCTGCATTTTGAGGTCGAGGCTGTAGGTCTGCAGACGATGGTTTGGGGACCTGTAATAGTCGCTGGAATCGCTGTACGTTGATGCGCTATCGTATCCTGACACAGGTGAACTTTTGGGGCACCAATATGTAGTGGCTCCCGTTCTGGGTGATGCTGGTGTGGCGGATGGGGTCCCTGTTGCCCTATCGAATGCTCCTGCTGTTGAGTGGGTTTGAAATGTAGGACTCCCGGCCGGAAAGGGATATCTATCGCTTGGCGACGGGGGAAAATTGTTATTGTTGTTGTTGCTGGCGGTTGTCGTCGTGCTGCTCGCCTGACTATCATATCCACCGGGTGTTATGCACGTCGGATGATGACTCCATATAATCGGATCATGCTCGCATTTGGTCGATGATTTTTTACTCTGGTCATTCTCATCCAGAAGATATGGCTTGAATAGCTTAACTGGTTTGGCCTGTTGTTGGTGCTGATGATGATGATGGTGTTCACCGTCTTTACCTTCAGAGGAAGCAACAGTTCCAGCTTCAGTTTCTTCTTCTTCCTCCTCATGATCGTTGTTTGTTTTTTGTACTTTTTCTGGTGTAGCCTCCTCATCAACACCACCAGCGGCAGCAGTAGCGTTTTTCCGCTTTCTGCAAGTTAAGTCGACTGCGTGGCTCGAGGAGGAATCCGGACTGGCCAGCAGCATTAGCTCCTTCTTTTCGCCATAATTATCATCCCTGTTGTTGTTGTTCTTGTCGCTTGAGTCGACTTCCTGCCAGGAGCTGGGCCCCATCGTTGCGGTTGTTGCTGGCCTCATTGCTCCGATGAGCCGCATACCTCCTCCAGCAGCGCTCGTTTCGTCAAAGTCCCGTCGACGTCGCGGTCCCAGTGACAGGTCGATGGGTGCAGAAACCGCTCCGCCGCCGGCGGGGCCCCCATAGTAATTGAAACCTTCGTACAGCGGCGAATTCCTGTAGTCCTCATTCATGTAACGATTTCCCGTCACGCCGATTGGCTGGTAATCACGTAATTCATCAGTTCGATTTGTCGCCGCTGAAACGGGTGAGCCAGGCACGGGCAGACTTGCTGACGGCATAAGTAGACGACTTTCGTGCTGGTGGTGATGATGATGATGGTGGTGATAGTGTGGGACGAGAGCAGGTGTATGGGTTAGCAGAGCTGCGGCCGCATCGGGCACGCCAGCAATTCTGTACGGCGGCGGCGGCGGCTGGGCTGGGGCTGGGGCCGTGACTTGGACTGCTTGGGCCCCAACGGAGACGGCGACGGTGTTCGTGGCCGCCGGTCTCATGGTGGTCGTGCCGTGGTGATTCTGATTCGAGCCACCATTCACACATTTTGTTGTCGTTAGCCGCGCTGCCGCGGAGTTTGCCGCCACTGGGGGCCCCGCAGCCGTTGTTGTTGGTGGAGCTGGCAGTGTCATAGGCGTTAAAGCGACGCTATGTCTGGCTGTGTCCAAGGACAACACACTCGCTTTGTACTGTTGCTGGTGGTGATTATGCTGCTGATTATGATTATGGTGATGATGATGATGACTGCCCGTGTGATGCGTACTCGCGGGCACTATAGGCATTTGGTGGCTAATATTATGAAACTGATGCTTCATGCTGCTCTGGCTTAAATTCGCCACCGATGACCGTAAATTCGATTCGCACTGCAGCCACTTCTGGATTTGTCTCCGATGGATCCCATATTTTCGGGCGGTCGCCCGTTGATTACCCTTGCAGTCACTATCGTTGCGGTACGATTCCAGAACCTGCAGCTTAAATTGTGGCGTAAAGATCCGTCTTGAACCCATTTTCGCGTTACCGCAGGGCCCCGTCCCCGATCCGGACGAGTTCGCACTGTTGTTACTACTCACTATCGAACTACTCGCCACTATCGCGGACTGCGGCACCTGGCTCTTAATTCCGGCGGCACTGCTACTACAGTCAATTTCCCGTTTAATCATCGAGTTAAGTCCGTGCGCCATATTCCCCCCACAAAAAAAAGATATTAAAACGAAATAAAACAACAATCTCTAGTACTTAGCACTTGGAACTAACTTTGGGGGCGATTCCGCCGTCCTAATCGAACATTTCTACTTAAATTCCTACAAAAATTCATAGAGGCACTTCTTGTCTATTTGAACTAAAATAGGAGAGCACTTGCTTGAATCACACACGCGATTGATTTGGGGGCTGCGGCTAAATAATATTTCCCAGAACTCTGGTGCGGCACTAGCTCCCTACTGACCGCGGCTAGCCAACCGAACTAAATAAAATCAAAAGCACAAGTGTTCTAGTTCGGAACTCATTCTAAATTGTGGCTCAGTTGTAAAATGACTAAAAAGCCGCGCGCCGCGCTCCGCTGTAATCTCGTTTCGCTCGCCTCCTCTTCTCGTTCACTACTACTTGCGAGTTGCGCTCGGGGAACGCGCGTCACACGACACGAGCGAATGATACGGGCCGGGCGGCCTGACTGCGCGGCGGGGCGGTGCTGGCGACTCAGCGACAAAGATCCAGGGCAGGGGAATTTTCCTTCATACCTGCGGCGGGTAGGGGGAAATAAAGACTGAGGGAAATTTTCAAGAGATTGGACGACTGACGACCACCCACGTCGTGTTTGCTAAGGGAAAGAGCATCGCTTACCTGGGGAATTTGAAACGAAATTAATTATTTTTCTTGGTTTTCTACATGTTAGGCACTTGTCTATCAGATTTGGGAGTATTGCACTAAATTTATAGACCCACTCAGTGCTAGTGCAAATTGTAACTGCACTCCCACTGAACAAGCTAGTTCAAATTCAATTCCACTGTCACTGAGTCAGTGATAGTGGAACTTAAATTTCGTTGTCTTCGAACGATAAGTTTTAGTTCAAATTGCAGCTTCATTATCACTATTCAGTGATTAAATTCATTAACCCCTTGAACTGAAATAAGTCCAGTCATGAATTTTTCTGAGCAAATTGACAATGACGTACTGATCAGAAATTATTAATAATTGAAGCTTTTTAAATTGCTTTGATACATTTGTTGGTTCTAGAAAAATTTGAAACATATACATATATATTTATATTGTTTAAAATTGTTGCAAATACCTTAGCATTGTAATATTTTTGTTAAACATTATTGAAGAATTTCTTGAAACTAGTAATGTTCTAATATGTATATATAATAAAATAACAAATATTCACGTAAATCTATAAAACAAATATTATTTCCACTAATAGCAAACTATTTGAGTAACTAAACCATAGGTTTCTATATCAAACCCTCTTGTCTTGAAATTTTATTAAAATATTATTAATATTATATGTTCTCATGCCAATTTTGAAGCGCATCGGATATGCGAAAGTAAATGAAATAATGCATTATCCTGCCAAAGAGCTGAACAAACTGGAAAATTTGAACATACATAAATGTAATTTCTGCAAAAATTGCTACTAAAAATTGGTTTAAAAAATGTCAATCGTTTAATTGCGCAACTAAAGTCTACTTAATTAGTATCTATGTATATATATATACGTGAACATCGAACTAGAGAAAACTAGGTGTGGACCACCGGTGGTCCACGCCGTCAGATAAAAGTAATGCCTATGGACCACAAACGTATAACCACGCAAAAAAAAAAAAAACTACTAATGCTAGTGAAATTACTCGTTAATCATTTAAAGTAAAATTATTTAATTCCATGTTTGTAATAAAAGTACCTTCACTTTATAGCTATTATATTAATTATTTGATAATTACCTACAAAATACTAATATAACAAAATTCTTAAAATTCAGGAGCCATGGATTGCTTCTTGGTAACAAACTGCGTTATTTTGGTGCATGATTAAGAAATCTTTAATGTGCTCAACACCTCCAAGTTTATAAAGCGAGAAAATAAAAAGCTAAATAGTTCTGTAGTTGTTTATTTTAAATAGATATAAAATTTAGATGCAAAAGATTACTAAAAATATAATACAACGCTTTCAAATAAATATCTCCAATACTGGCTGTAAATAACTTTCCGATTTTCAAATAATGACGTAACGAATTTCTTTTAAATATTAACATTTTAAAGTGGCGACTCAATTCACAAAAATAATTATAGAAACAGCAAATTTATGGAAGACGGATCTTCAGATTTACAAATGCAAAAAGAATGCAAAGAGGCAATAGAGTAATTAATCACAGCTCCGATTTAAAAGTTTACGACTTTGACGATGTAATCTTTCTAGGAATCATTTGCATTTTCTGACGTCGAATTTTTTTTATAAATAACCTAAATCTTGGAATAAGACAAAGGGTTTTTGAAAAGTTCAACACATTCCAAGACTAGCTCTTCACGAGCCGTCTTTTCTAAGAAATTGAAATATCTGGGAATTTCTTTATTTGTGGGAGCAGACGATTTATTTTCTAGGAATCATGATAGGCCGATAAATTTAACCGTAAAGCGCAATTAAGTTGAAATTTAAATTTTCGGAAATTTTTTGATTGAGCAAAAAAAGATGTAGGTGGGGAAGAATTTGAAGAGTTATTGAAGGAAATAATATAATTTGGATACATATCCTAAATTAAGGAAAAACAAGATAAAATATTTAGAAAATTATAATGTAACTTACACAATAGATTTAGAATTAAACTCGCGGGATTTTTGATTACATGCATATGCTGTAATTAGATTTGGCCCGATTACTTTCTACAGAATTAAATACTTCGTCACTTTGTCAAATTTTATATGTTTAGTTTTATGGAAAAAAAAGTGTCTAACAAAATTTATATTTTTACAATTAAGCTAGATGGGCATTGAGGTGCGTTAACTTTTTAGGTTTTTGACTTTTTAATGGGACTACCATTGATTGTTTTCTGAAACGATTTTCTATTATAATATGTTATGCTATGTATAGTTCAACAATTACACAGGGTGATACAATTTAACTGACCTTGCTTCATCCCGTAAGGTTTTTGAAAGGTTCTAACCAGTGGATTCCAAAAATGGAAAAAGGTACCTGTTATTTTCCTTTTATTCCTCCTACGTTCACTTCTTACCCCGCTGATGAAATGAGGGAATATTCAAGATCAGCTAATTTTTTGCTGGATATATTCTAGTCCTCCAGTTTTCATAATATTTATTTTATTCTTTCTTAATTTGCTCCTTACTTTGTATTTAATATCTGGCCATCCCGAATCAAAATTATAATTTTATTTTTAACCCATTGGTCCAAATAAAAAACTGCAGGAGCAAATAAGAATTAATGCTATAGAGATTCTAAATAAATTAAACCAGAATGTTGATCCTCAGGATGGTAGATGCATCCGATTTAGAAGGAGAGATTCAAAATTCTCATACAAATCATTGATTCTTAAAAATTACATTTATCGCATGGAAATTTTATTATTTTAGAATAAATTAGAATTAATGATCTCTATTTTGATCCTTTAAAATTTTTTCAAATTTTCAAGGATTTAAAGCTTCAAAAGCGTAGAGTTTAATTAATTAAGCAGCAGGCTCTAATTAGAGCTAATATTTCTACTACGGATGTTATATTTTCCCACAATTTAAAAGAATCGTCCCTGGCATTTGCAGATTTTAGCACTCCCATCGCCTAATTGTGCTTCTCCATAAAATCGGCTGGGTACTTTTTTTTTCTTCGTTAATTCGTTTTCTTTCTTATTGTATATTATTATCACGATTTCATAACATTAGTTTTAAGATAGATGCTTTATGTAAATATTAGAGATGCCACGAATAGTAATTTGGCCGAATACCGAATACCGAATATTCGGCGAGGCTCTTGGCCGAAGCGCCGAACATTCGGCAGCCGAATATTCGGCCACACTTAGTACTTTCCGCGGGCGACAAGTCACAACTGTCGCTACAGAAAATGTTCGTTCAGATGAAGGTGTGGAACAGAAAAATTCTGTTGCAAATGAACTTGATTTTTACATGGTATCTGTTCGTTTAGATCGGACAGCAGACCCTTACAAGTGGTGGTCAGCAAACGTGAAACAATATCCAACCCTTTCACAATTTGCTAAGATTTATTTATCATCTCCCGGTAGCAGTGTGTATAGTGAGCGGCTGTTTTCGGAAGCAGGTATAATTTATGAGGAAAAATGCAATCGTCTGCTATCAACAAACGCTGAAAAAATTGTTTTCATTCATCATAACTTACCACTGGTAGATTTTAAATATTAATTTGTTAGCTCTTTTTTTTGGTTAAATAAATATATCTTTGTGAGTAATATTTTGAGTTCTTTTTTCATGATTTATTTGGTAATCCTTACTATATTTTATCATAAATACGAAATTAAATCTGTTTATCACGATTTCACGCCAAAACTGCTGAACCGATTTAAATGAAATTTGGTACACAGATACATACTCTAGAGCCTTAGAAAGGACATGGGCTATAATTTACGCGGACGAAGTCGCGGGAAAACAGCTAGTAATAAAAAAATAATAAATAAATTGCTATTCGGTATTCGGCCGAATAGTTAACCATATTCGGCCGAATACCGAATAGCGAAAAAAAGTGGCCGAATAGCCGAATACCGAATAGTTGCCGAATATTCGTGGCATCTCTAGTAAATATGAATATTCCTACTTGTTTTACTTACATTTTTGAAATTGTTCCTCAAGTCGATCAACCCAAACCCTTCGAACAAAAATCATTCGTAACGACTCTCAAATGTTGGTCGATTCGTCTTCTATGACACCGTTTTCGTAAATGGCCGATCATTTTTGGCCGTTTCGAATTACATGACTACCCCCCAGGTTCTGTCCTGCTATTTAAATATTCAATTTGAAGGTATAGTAATCTTTTATTTTAATACCAACACTCTAAAACTTTATGACATTTAATCACTTCTGTCCCAAAAAGTCAACAATCAAATTTTGGTACCAGTATTGCTTTTCGCAAACGCAAAATTTAATTAACTATCTCGCTCACATTTTCTGCAAGATCTGCATGCCATCGTAATGTAAACTCGCCTCGAATTGGAGATCCCTGCCAGAAAAGCAGGGAAACGGTTGCAACGACCACCGCCTAAGTGGGAAATTTCCTCAAGCCGTCAAGGAGCCTCTTTGGCGTCGGCGTCGGAGGGAAATTTGCGGCACGTTGCTGCCAGCACCGGCGGGGAATACACTTTGCGGCCCGTAAAACCCGACACGCTCACCAGCCGCACACCACACATCGGAACAAGTTATTGAAGGTATCGGAATTTCAAGGGGTAGGGGCGACCGCTCGTCCGCGAGCGGGAACACGTCGGCTGCGGCCGCTGTAGTTTCTCCGGGGCCGCTGCCGTGCGCCGGAAAGAGACGGGACACGCTATCGGGAGTCTCAAATGTATTCAGTCACGCCTACGGCACCGACATCCGTTTCGTGGAACAAGTTTAGATTTCGTCGTTGCCAATTTTTTTAATTAGCAGACGGGCAGTTTTTTCGGGGCTCGATTAACATATATCTGAAAAAAGTATCTAGTTTAGCATCTTAATAGCGTTCCTAATTGGAATTATGTATCTATGCAAATCGCTCGGCCGGGAAAGGCGGTGAAACGCGCCACGCCAGATTTCTAATCGGAACAGGTTACGGCGAACGTGGCAACAACGTGTCGACCGGGGCAGACAGAATGTCGCCAGCCTGTGCGCTCACACCAGACAACACGTCGCTATGTAGTTTAAAGAAAATGTAAAACGAGCAAAAGGCAGGGGCCGCATATAAAATTTAATTGAATGAAAAGGTGTAGTTGAGCGCTCTTTTTTTGTCGGCCGATACCAGCGCGGCCACTGCTTTAAAAGTGATATTGAATTTTCCCGCTTGTTGCCTCCGCGCTTATTGATCACCCCCGTCAGCTCGGCTGAGCCGCTGTAATGAGCCGAGCGCTAATGAACGGACGGAACTTTTAAAGGTCACGCCGTAAAGAGGTTCCGCCTGCCCGGGGCCCGAAGGCTCGCCGTCGATCCGCGAGAACTGCAGGTCGACGACGGCGTCGGGAGCGCTTCCTTCGAGCGGACCTTTCTTGCGGGCGGAATGCTCAATTGCGGCGACACGGTGTCTACCGAGCCGAGCCGCGCTCCCAAGATCGTGCGGCTTTCTGAATGCCACTCGGGGAAGATCGTCGCCGCCATGGCAGCGCCTTACTGGCTGGCGTATGTGCAAACGCTTTGTGCAGATCACAAGCGGGACAACGATTTATCGCCGCACAGGGTTTTTGCGAAAACTGGATTTTGTATAACGCACTGCATACACTCCCAAGTAGAAAGATGAAGCACCTCGAATTAGGGTTTTTGCAATTTTCAATTAACCAATTCCAGTGTATAATGACTTACTGCTTTTGTTTTAGGTTTAGTTGCTTAACTATAAAAGTAGTCAGAGCTAACACAGTTCGACAACAGCTCCTCTTAGTTTAAGTGTAGCTAGTTGACTTGAAGTAGTTAAGTAATATATAAGCTCACTAACTTACGCTTAGGTTAGGCTGTAATCAAGAATCTAATAAATAAGTTAAGGAGCAAGTTAATTAAATCTTAACTTGTATTTTAGTCTGCACTGATGTCCTGATATTTTCCTATTGTACAATATATAGGGTGCGCCAACTGTTGGTTTCTTTTTAAATTACAAGTTATTTTGACGTATATAGGCTTTTCGCCAGAAAAAAATTGACAGAAACATATTATCATATCTCCGCGTAACGAAATTAATAGATATTGAAAACTTATTCTCAAAGTGAGTGCTGTGTAGCCGAAACAGTGCGAGTATTGAAGACAAATCGATCGATCGAGATGTGCCATGGCCACCGCGCAGCTGCGATTTAACACCGTATGACTTTTTTTGACCGACTTCGTTAAAGATTGATGTTTTGCTGACAATCCAGAAACGGTTCACGTACTTAAATATAAGATTGATCAAGCTATTCGTGAAATAGAGCCCCAAACCATCGAAAATGTGCCGTAAACTTGGGTTGAAAGGATTGGGTACTACCAAGCCCGCCGAGGTAGCCATTTGAATGAAGTCTTATTCCATAATTGATTGGAAGGTTTACTCCTTTCAATAAATCAATAAACTTTAAAAAGATATTGGTACTGTGTTTCTTTCATAGCACTTTTAAAAGGAAACCAGCCAATGACCCATCCTTTAAATTAAACGGACAGGTCCAAAGTTCTTGATTTCTGGCGTGATTTTGCAAATGCTTTGTGAAGATCATGATTTTTACCGCTGTGAATTTATGAGCGAATTATCTTGTGACGCCTGATGCCCGCAGTCACAATAAATCGCTTTTTTGCTCCGTCGAAATTAATGCACGCGCCTTAGAAACAATTTTTGTGCATTTCGACTGCAACCAATTGATTAGCCGCCACCGCAAATAGAAGTAGACAACAGATAAGCCCGAGTCCGGTTACGTAAGGTCGCTTAAGCGCTAATTACAAAACAATTAAAAGCTGCGACTTCGATGCTCGGCGGCAGCATTTGTGCAGGCTGATGGGGCCATGGATGCGCAACCGATCGATGCATTTCGGCCGTGAAACGCCCGATGGGAGAAAATGCATTCATTTAAATAAGCACGCCAAGTATTTGTGGAATTTCCGGAGATCAGGCGCTTCGTACCCAATTCCGAGTTGAAAAGGTTTTTGTTTAAAAAAAACCGGAATGATGGGATCGATGAGAAACTTTTTTAAGTGAATGCAACGAAGGCCGGCTTGCTCTTGCAGGGTTTTATGCAAATGCACAATTAATGGGCGTGTGAACGAGAAATGGTCGAATTTTACTTTCAGTCGGCCTGTTTTTTTGCGATTCTGCTCGGTGCAATGAATTTTTTTGGCAATCTAGGTAAAAAATATTCCATCGCAACAAAAAGCAGTTCAAATCCGCAGTTCAATAATTTTATTGGGCACTTGCCGATATTTTATATCAGGTCAGTGAGGCAAAACACGGTCTAAGGTCTAATTTTACGAGTCTGAAATAAATTGGTTCTACAACACAATTCTGCGATTTAGATGAAGTAAATTGTGCAATTTTGTTAAAAATTTCATCACATTTATCACAAATGTCGTAAATAAATGAATTTAATTGGCAAACAATTTAGACGATGTCTTAATAAAATTTAAATCTTGTTTAATTTGTGGAATCTACTTTTCGTTTTCGACCATTTAAATGTCAACAAATTTGCTGTCTAAATGGAAGTTTTCGTATATAAGGAATTCTCAAACTTACTTAAGAATATTTTTACTTATCTAACAATATTACTTGTAGAGCTTATAAAATAAAATAAAATAAATATGTCACACTTTTGTGCCCATTTAAAATTGTCGAAAACCAATTCGTTAACAAATCATACGGCGCACAGCTGATAAAATTTATTTCCAATAAAAGCCATTAAATTCATGTGATCGAGACAGAACTCACACAAGCAGCCATGTGCCTGATCGGCGACATTAATGATTCATCAATTGCAGAAGGTTCACATTTACAAAATTAGTGGCTTGAAGCGTTGATATCATTAATCATCTTATGGCCCGGCAACATTTGCAATGCAAAGGCATTATTGCCTTGGTAATGTCGCGAATATTAATTCCTAATTTGCACAATTTAGAAAAGCGGAATTCTATCGCTAAAGTTATATTGAACTGCTTTAAATAAAAAGCACCTTTTTAGTGTTTCGGAATTGATTCATTAGAAATTGCGGAAATTTAGTTACATAAACTTTTATCTTGTAAGTTGTGTTGAAAATGTTATTCCCCTAAGAAGGGTATTTTTCTAGGGGCAGTTACTTAAATTTACTGCACCGGATTTTATCATCAACAAAATCCCTAATCTCTGTGGAAGGTATTTCAAGTGCAATTTTATCAATTAATACTTTTAGTCACCACTGTTTGCCATGTAGAAACGAAAACATGTTGCTACTTAATCCGTACAAAAATTTTTTTGCAAAGTTCAAAGCTGGAAAAAACCAAGAGGTGAAGGTCTAACAGCGAAAAAAGTAGGTAGTAAGTTTGTTAGCTAAAAAACTTCTTTACTGCGCAAAAAACCTGTCGTTACCCAATTTTAAAATCTGGACTTCTGGATTTTTAATGATCTTTAGATTTATTTTAGTCTTGGGATAACCCGGATCAGACCAGAAGAAAATTATCAAAAAGTTAAAATAACTTTGAGAGTTACCAGAGTGAATCAAAATCAGAATATTCGTGTATTTATTTTATCGAAGCATGTATTGTTGTTATAGAAGTCTCAAAAAATCTGATTATGCCCTTCATATGATTATTCTTAATTAATTGCACGATGATGAGATTAACTTAAATCCTGTTGACCATGAAAATTGTTGTTTATTTGTTTTGTAATAATAATGGGTGGGCCAACGGTTGGTTTCTTTTTAAAAGTGCTCTGCAATAAATACCGTTCAATATTTTTCGAAGTTAATTAATTAATTAAAAAAAATAAACCTTCCGATTAGTTATGGAATATGATTTCATTTAAATCGCTGCCTTGGCTGGTTTAGTAGTGGCTCATTCTGTCAACCCAATTTTGTAGCACATTTTCGATGCTCTATTTCACGAATAGCTTCATCAGTCTTGTAGTAAAGTGCCTGAATCGTTTCTGGATTGTCCGCATTTCGACTGAAATTTTTTTTTCAAAATTCGCACTGTTCCAGCAACACAGCACTCAGTTTGGAAATAACTTTTCAATATTTTGTATCTACTATATTTATTTCGTACCGCGGAGATATAGTATTGTGTTTCTATCAACGTTTTGAGCGCGTGAGAGCTATCAGTGTCAAAATAACGTGTGATTTAAAAAGAAACCATAAGGTGGCTCACCTTTTATATCGTTATAATATAACTTAACTAAGTTAATTTGATTTTAAAAAACTTATGAAATATTTACATAGGCATAAGAATTGCTTATACGTTCTAAAACACGTGCATCAGGGTGTTTCTAAAAGGCTATTTTTTGTTGATATTAACAAATCCGTTGATTAATTAATCCATAAAGACAACATTTAATTAACCTTACTTAAAAAAGGTCTTTTTCAGGGAAAGCCCATCTTACTGGCCTAGAATCTCTTGATTCATTTGCTCATTAAATGATTCGGATGACTGATAAAACGTCTTTTGCTCATTTCTTAACCGAAGTATACGAGTGCATTATAATTAAAAATCACAAATTTCAAAAGAGTTTTTACATAATAGTACATTAGACCAGCATGTAGAAACCGTCACATCAATAAGAAGCGTGAAAAACGAATTGAAATATACCTATATTTATAAAAAATAAAAGGCCTGTAAATATCGCACGAGTCCATAAAGGTCGTAAAATATAGGTTAATGCTTCCACAACACCTGATGCTGAATTCTACGAATTCATTCAAAACAGGTGTGTCTCGCCGAGAAGATGTTTCTTTTCACCTCCACATGAATGGAAGCGGCACGCAAAAGCAGCAGGAGGCATGTGAATATCATAAACCCATAAAAATTTACATTTCTCAACTACGAGAAAAGTTGTCAGGGGCGTTTATCCTCCAAAAAGTGGTAAAATTTAGGCAATTTTTGTTGTTTTTTTCTCGTTTGCATGATGGCAGTCAAAAGGCCGCATTGACCTGAACGTTGACGATCAATGGTCAGGTCAATTTTGTAAAGGAGGGAAAATTTAATTCCCGGCTAGAAGTCTGATTTTGGCTGATTCGCGGCTTCTAAATCTGGATAGATCTTTGCATAATTTTCGCATTATGCTCTGTGTTCTGTTGTATATATCACCGGGGAGGCATTGCGCAACAAAGCAAATAGTGGCGTGATTCACAACTCCTCCCCGAGCGTTAAGCGTGTGTATAGTATGTTTGAAAAATTACTTCTGCAGCGCGGTACGTTTGACGCGCGGAAACTCGTTCGCGACAAAGAGCTAGTTTTCTAGTTTTAAGCGCTGACTTTTATTATTTCGATTGGTATAATTGCTTTTGATGGCTTCCACGTAGGCACATTATATCTAATTAAAAGGCAGGGCCCGCGCCCCGAAACGACCAAGACACGACTGCTACGTTTCGAGCTCCTAATTATCACGCCACAAAGTGCCGAAAAATAATTAGCATTTCAGTCATGAGCCCGCTCAAATGTGAGAATTCCCGGCAGACAGTATGTCGCCGTAGGTAAAGGAAGGCATACGTTCGGGTCGGGCGTCTTCGTGTCATCGTCGTCTTCGTCTTCGTCGTCGGTCGCTCTGAACTGGACGCCTATGAATTCTCAGAAAACTCAACAAGTTATCTTTCTTTCTTGGACATAACGACGAGCGGCTGCGACGGGTCGGGACCGGGGCTGGCGAAGGCGATGCGATGCCATAAAAGCGCTCGGCTCGAGCCTCCGATTGCGCGCGGTGACAATGACTCGGACTTGGCTCTGGCCTGGCTGGCGTGGCCCCGCGGTGGTATCTTTTTCTACATATACCCACATACGTGCAGCTCGGCGGCGTCACATGTTCAAAACGGGTATATATATGTATTTTGTCGCTGCCGACCGACGACCGCGCGCTCCCCATGCCCGTGGAATATTCCAAACCCGCGCCCTGGCAGCCCCGCCGCCGTCGATTCAGTACGGACTGTAAAACAAAGCTGCCACATATCGTACGATTTGATTGATTACAACTAGCAACGATGTCCGCCTATTAAATCATTTTCACATGTTCGCTGAATTGTCGAATCGACACAACCACCAGCCTGTGCCCGCGCACTCCGTAGCAAAAAATTCGCGCTAATTTCAGCGCGTGCTAAAAACAGCCCATTTTTGGAGGAAATCGCTTTAATTGCACTTTTCACTCCCATCTCCGACCCACAGGCCGGGGGCATTGCGACCTGTACGGTCTTTTAAAGCTGACAACGACGAGACGGCCGCGAAAACGCTTAAATATTCAGCTAATTTACAATTCCAAGATAAGAGAACCCCGCTGAAATTGCGGAGCCCGAACAGTTGGCGCTATTCCCCCCTTGCCCCGCCCGCCCGGGGGTTCTAATGAAATATTTATCTTGTCTTGGGCGCGCGATTATAATGGCACGTCCAATTACTTTGGCGATGGCGTTCGCGCTAAAATATTTGCACAGCGAATGTGTTGTGCATTGGCGCAACAATAACTACTATATACAACACAACAGCGCACAAGCGCTCATAAGTTCGATTTTCATTATTACCTGTGCGCCAAATTTAGCACATCAGGTGCACCAAGGCGACTGCCGGTCACTTTAGCATAAAATTTATTGTGAACTCTTATGCTTCACACGTTTTCGCGTCATCGTCAACTGTTCACTGGAAATTATAAAAGGGTTCATGAGTTGAAAGAATAAACAAAAAAATTCAAATCAGTAAAAACGAAACATAAGCGCATATAATACATATATATGTATATTTGCTCGAATGGAGTTAGCGCGCACGACATTGAGCGTTCTAAAATGCCTTGTTTTCGAAAACATTCTTGGAAAACATCGTCGGGGGTAATGCGGATAGTGTGTCCGAACTCGTATAGCATTTCAAATATTTTGCAGAAGAGTTTGCTTTGTAAATCGGTTATTTTTGTACTCACGTTACCGCGGATTCTTCAGAAGAGCAAATAGGCTGTAAAAAAAATATACATATATGTCTATATATTTTGCGCATTTAGATGGGGAAGCTTACATGCTGACTATAGGACATTATATACACACAACATCTCTTTATTTGCTTATTTAATAATATGTTAAGATGATTCACGCATTGTTTTCTTCATTTGATAAAATTCTTTAATATGTTTTGTTTACGCCTTATTTGAATCGTATAACCGTAATTTTTTACGATATGTACAAAACTTTGTAATTATATTTTTGTTGATAAATAATATTTTCACCGATTTTGATGAAATTGAAATATGTTATAGAGTATCGCAATAAGAGACACGTATTTTTTTCTGCGGATACGCACATTTAGGGGGTGAGAACCACCCTTAAAGTTTACCCCCAAAAACAGTTTTTCCTAAATATTTCAAGTTCTAATGAATTTTTTCGAATGAAACAAAATGGAAATGATGTGTCATAAATATACTAACCTTTTGTAAGTAAACCGGTTCCCGGAGGTGGCAACCCTTATTTGTTATTGCAGAAAAAATATTTTTTTTTTTTTATATTTTTGCATCACATAAATAACAGTTTTAGTTAAAAATCATTGAAAAATATATTTGTACATGCGATGTTGCAAAATAAAGTTGACCTGTTTTTGGGTTTTCGTAAAAAAACCTCCTCAAGGGGGTAAACAACCCCTAGCACTAATAAGTAAATGATGTATATTCTTTCAGACCAGTTTTTTCGTGAAAACCAGTGTTATGGGGTTTTTGGAGTTGCTGATTACGAATCTGATGTTAAATTAAAAAAATTCCAAATGGCGGATCCAACATGGCGGAAAAACTTTTGAAAAATACACTAATATTTAAAAAAAAAAAAAACAATTAATAAAAGTACCCCCTAAATGTGCGTATCCGCAGATAAAAAAAAATATTTGTCTCTTATTTTTCGATGCTCTATAACATATTTCAATTTCATAAAATCGGTGAGACACACCTGAGAACGTTTCCTTGCGAGTATGTTCTGATATAAATCTTCAATTTGCCAGTGAATGTCTTCGATCGTTTCTTTTATTTCAAAGTATAAGATCATATGGCCGTTTATATTCCTAGTCTCTTGATCGTTACCAATTAATAGCGTAAATGAAACTTTTACCAAGTAGGTACCTATCGCTGGGCTTTCTATTTACGAACACACTCTACCTACAGTGGAAAGGCCTAGAAAATTCCTGGGACCGGTAGAGAAACGATCCTCGGGAGACTTCCAGTGACCTGATCGCTCCAGTGGTCGATTTAAAATTTAGCGGCGAATAAGAGCATCGCCCACTCTTCATTAATTACCAATCACGTCAACTTATTTATTACGGATTAATACATTCACTCGGTACCTTGGCAACATAAACACAGGCCATGTTGCGTTCATTCAGTTCATTTCACAATCATGTAGTCGACGCCTCTGCAGATTCGAGCCAACTCTCGGCTTGGGGCTCGGGCTCGGGCTCGGGCTCGATCGCGCAGCCTCATACATATTCCGTTCAATGAAAAATGCTGAATTATATGGGGAGAAATAAAAAAGGCGAAGGCATAGGCAGCGACCCGCAAGCCCACACGTTCGGTTAGTAGTCTCTTAAAAAAGGAAAATCATTCATACAAACAAGTTACGGCACCCAGTTGAGGCCGCGCGGCGCATGCGAGCCTTGCTATTGAAAACGCAAACGGGTAAAACGTATACAGTTTACATTGGTTTCTTCAGAAGTTGTCTTCAATTGCTCCGTCGGTTTACAAGGAAGCGCAGGCAACAAGAAAAACGCGCGACTCGTTATTATATTTCAAAGATACACCATCGGCGGCGCGCGTCTACCCTCTCGCTTCCGCGACGTGGAAAGGCGACCAGTGACCAGCTCGGACGTGTGGAAAAGATGTTTTTCTGCAAGCCACAGAAGAAGATTCCACTCCATCCGGAGCTATGCCTAAACAGATTCAACAAGCTCCTTTGATTACGCACGCTCGCTCGCTCGCTGCAGGGAGACGCGAGCTGTTCCGATCCTAAGCCGACCAAGAAAAGAAAGCACCACAAGAAGACCAGCACTCGGTTTTTGGGCATTTCAAGTTTTTCACTTGATTTTTTCCATTTATACTTTTTCTTACCTTTTTTTTATTTTTATTAATCTCATTTCTGCCTTCTGCCGGAGATGCGCGGCCTGCGTTCCGTCCCGTCGTCTTTCAGGATTGCGCTGCCACGCAAAAGGGTTAAGAGATTCATCAGGTCTGCATTAAATTAATAGCGAACGGATTTGGCGCATGCTACTTGGCGGAGCTGTGGAAGTGCATTTCAAATTAGTCATTCTCATGGAAATCGCATCTATTTTTGTCGTAATTTAGATGGACACTCGCAGAGGCGAACCTTTCGTCTTCGAAATAGCTAAATAAGAATTTAGCACTTCTCCGATTCAGATTTTATGGGCTTGACGCGCTATGTTTCGCTATTCAATGCACATACGTTACGTCGAACGGAAACAAAGGACTCTTTTCTTTTTTTTACGTGATATTTTATTCAAATTCTACTAATCTTAAATATAGACTTTTTTTTCCCAGAATTGGAAGTCAGTGCCATTTATAAGCAGCCTTAACGAGTTTGCCATCCGGCTTGCGCAAACAATTTTTTTGGTTTCAATAAATATTAATTCCAAATAGCATCTAGCAAACACCGAGAATTTTCTCTGCAGTTATTCCATGATGCATCTTCATATAGATTTAATCCCAGAATTTGTGATAATGGAATGGTATAGTAGGCCAATTGGTAAAATAGACCAAAAGGCTCCATTTCTTCCATTACTATATAAATAACCTAAAAACGCATTAAATTCGTTAACGAATTTCTTTCAAAACATAAAATACTCTCTTGCTTTACAGAAAAGTATTCAATTTCAGTATGTTTTTAATGTATGGCAACAAATTCAATTCAATTTTCCTTTTTGCAACTAAGAAACATATCGGATAAAAATAATTGTTAATTTCAGGATCAACAGATTATGTACTTCTTACAACAATCAACTGAATATTCTGAAATATTGAAAAATCCCAAAGCAACACAAGTACTGTCCAAAAACATATTATGGTAAATTATTGTTATCTTTATTTTTATCTCAAGCTAACCATACGAGAATCAAATTTTGACCACACTAAGCTTACAATTAGCAATCCGCGTTTAACGAAAACACTTTCAGTATTTGCCAAAGACTTACTACAAATGAAACAAAATTCTGATATTTTTTTAAACTTATTTCACTGCATTAACTCCAGTCTGTGCTTATATATTTTATTATGCCTTTATTATAGAATAGAACAGCCGACAGATGTTTCTCAAGGCTAAATGAGACCACTATAGATATTTCGGTTTATAATAGATTTATATAGTTATCCTGTCTTCCTCGAACAAACTGGATCCTGAAAATTGGGGATGGGTATCAATCAACAACTGCTTGGAGCCTATTCGAACACTATTCCACCCTGCTCCAGAAAGACTACTCAAGAGATTTTTGCAATTGTACCAATGGTCAAAAAGTCGGACTATTTTGTTCAATAGTAAAAATTGCAGAGGCCAATCTTGTTCCAATGTTGCATCCAATACAATGGATAATAATGGTTTCGAGATAAATGAAGAATTATTATATCAATGTTTGTTTCTTAGAACAATCCACAGAAATCCAACAAGGTGGAAGAGAAGCATTCTTGTTTCATAATTAACCATAAAAATATTTTCTTTTTAATCGCTATAAATCCATTATTTAATCCGATCAGATTTAGATTATTCTTACTGGGGATACCACGTAAAAAAATGTGCTAAGCACTCTACCTCGAGTGCATATTATGAAAAATATAAGTTTTGCAATTTTTTAAATCGCGATAACTCACGAATAATACATTATACAAAAAAAAAAGTGTAGGAATCTTGCATGCTCTATATATATTATATGAATTATTTTTACAAAAAATCTCACCTTTGATGTTGATAAAATTTTTATCACAAGCCGGATCAATGGAGATTTTTGATATTTAATTTATTTAGAATGATGATTTAAAGGTCACTCGATCTGAATTTTTCCGAGGTTGAATTTTCCATTCTGATTGGACTAAATCCTGTAGAAACTTTCATGTTAAAATAAAAATCAACAGTTTTAAATTTTCCCGCTTTACTGACGGGCGCTGCATGCATATTTTTCATATTCTCAAATAAAACGGATGTGTTAAAAAAAATTACTTAAAGTATCCATAAATAAGTGCTTTTCTGCTTATTTTGCGGATTCAATTACCGAAACCAATAATTCCATTGGGCGATAATTAACAAGCACTGTATAATTAAAGTAATATATCACACTTGTTTTCTAGTAGCTAAAACATATATCATACTGAGTGAGGAAAAAGTGAAATAAATTACAACATACTTGGAGTATTGTTGCCTGTTTGCATTCTCGCCGGCAATCGCATGACTGTGCCGCAACTAGTGCGAATGCAATTATCCAGCGAGGGATTATTAAAAAAATAAACAAACGATACAAAAAAAAAAGTTCCATTTGAAATAAACCACTTGCAATTATGTAACATTACTGCATGAATCAGAGAAAATTATACGCAATTAACGCGATTGAAAGATACAAAGGGGGAATAATTAACGAGCAGTAAGCATTCGGCCGCGGAATGGGCTGCTGAAAGATAGTCCTCTTCTTCGGCTCGGGCCACACTTACGTACTTATCTCAATCGAGCTTTGATCACGGCGGCGCTGTGTCACTTAAAGCGCTTCCTCGGCCACATTACATCACGGCGCTTGCGTTCTTTCGAGCGTCTAATTGTCTGCATTAGCGGCTCTCGACTTTTCCACAGCAGTGCGGCTCGCAGCTTTTGGAATTTCTATTGATCGATTCATTCCATTGCTCTCGTAGACTTTATGTAAGTTTTCAAATATTAATTATGGACTTAAAAAATTTTACGACGCTTGTCGTTGCTAACCTGGGGGCAATTAACTAGCGCACAAAAGTGGCTAATGAAGAAACGATCATTTATATGGACAAGCATTACCACATCAGAAACGCTTACGTGTTTCAGAATGCTTTACATGAGTTTTAATAATGCAGTAAAATTTAATTCTACTGTAAATACAGTAATTATCTAATTACTATTCCTTGGAATCCAACTCCTTTTCAATTAGTAATGTAATCATCATTTGATGTAATGACGTATGCAATTATAAGTGCTAAATTATTCTACCGGAATTGGCAATAGTATATTATTATTTAAAAACGTTCTCAGACTGCATTTGACATTGATTTCCTATCTGACGTTGAGACGGATCCACAGATATTGGAAATAAGTCAAGCCTTGATTCATCAAATATGAATTCTAGACATTAAAAACTTGTTACACGACTATCAATCTAGAGAAAATAATATGGTATGAACTGTCGATAGATCTTGTAAAGTCTAAATTATGCAAACTCTAGATCTGGACGTCGAATCGATGTCATTCTTATTTTCTTTTTAAATTCTTCACGTTTATTCAGATTTATGGCTCATGTCTATATTTGTTTTATCTTTACATAGTTTTATTCACCTAAATTTTATCTTATATAAAGGGTGGGCTATCGGCTGGTTTCTTTTTAAAAATGCTATAAAATAATTACTATTCAATATTTTTCAAAGTTAGTTGATTTATTGAAAAGATTAAACTTTCCGATTAGTAAAGTAATATGATTTCATTTAAATAGCTGCCTCGGCTGACTTGGCAATAGCTCAATAATTGTCTGTATCAAAATAACATGTAATTAAAAAAGAAACCAACCGATAGCCCACCCTGTAAAAAATATTATTGTAAAATATAGCTTAGGCTGCAATTGCATGAAATAGTTCAACGTGTTTTTCGTCTTTAGTTGAGAATAATACGATGAACTATCTATTTTAGTACCTCAAGGGGTTTTCGGAGAATCGTCCAAATTTTATTAGAACTGATTAGATAAACAGCCCGAGTCGATGATACTCGAAATTACGACCTTGAGTACTTGACCATTTAATAGAAACCGCGCAGTGAATTGCGACAATTTTTGAAATGTGTGCGTACAGCAGCAGCGCAAAACTATTGCAATCAATTAGCGATTGCTTTGAGACCCACGAGTCAAGTGGGTTCCCATATTTAGCCGCCATTGTTTCCATTCCGAGCCACTTCAAATGCTCAGCTGCAGCCGACAAATTTCCGACTGGGTCGGAGTCGTTACCCAAATGAGGCGGCCAACGCCACTTTGTGCGCCGTGCCGCCCGTTCAGAAACTCGACTTTTTCTGAATCAATCCTTCCCGGAATAATATTTTCCATACGAAGGTTTTTCACCTGAATTAGCGCGAATTTTGTTGGATGCCGGCGGGCATTAGGTTCCAGGCGATAAGCCATTCACCGTGAATCAGAATAATGAGGTTCGATCGCTTGGGGACCCACCGTCACAGGCGTAATTGAACTCTTGATTAATTTTACCTGTATTTCGCGCGTCTTCGGTTTCAACGCCCTCTTATCACCTGACGTAAAATATTTACGGAATAATGCAGTCAGGACGTGCGACGTGCCGTGCTGCACATACTGCAGAAGTGCGCCTACCGCTGACTCACGGTTGCGAAATTTATCAAAATTAAAAACACTGATAAAAGCAAAAAGTAGCGAGTGGTGGGTACTTTTGCAGCGATAATTTTCCTCTACTGCACTCGAATTTCTATGGAAGTACCTAAGGGGAAGTGCGCCGTGCACCTGCAACAGTTTGGACTTTTTATGAAATGATAAAGTTCAAATTCAAGCGATGACGACATTCTTGTTAATTTCAAATAAAGAGAGAGAGATTTTTTTTTAATTTTAAGAGAGGAATATTTTTATCCATACTGCAATGAGAGCGTTTTCCACCTCAATTTCCATTTGTTAATTAACCCCACGACATTTGCAAGAGGAAGAAATGCACATTACTTTAATAGCTAAGATAAGTAATGTGCATTTCTTCCTCTTGCAAAATTAATTTTTACATAGTGCTTTAGAAAATTAATTTTTACATAGTGCTGACTAATAAGGGGAATGTCCAATTTTATTCATCAAGTCTTTTGAATGCGAGGAGATTGGTCCCAAACATATTTATGGAACTGCATTCAAAAAGTAGAAGGTTTTTCTTTTAAATTATATCTACGATAATGCTATGACGATAAGAAGCATTAATATCGACTAGGACAATCAAGTAAAGAATTAACTAGTTTAAAGAGAAACATATTGGCTAATGGAAATAGGTTAAAATGAGCAAGGCTTTCAGCGTACTCAAGTGAATTGTTGCTAAATCTATAATAAACAATAAGACTCGTATGAATTTTCTTTGTACCGATTCAATATGCTCAGGATATGTGGTATAAAAAGGATGCCATACTTAGAATATTCCGATGTGTTTCTAATTATTGTATTATAAAGAAAAATAGAAGATTAACCTAAAAGCGTTAGATATAAGGGGTGCTATGTGCAAAGAAAGGATGAGGTTCGAGTCACAAACGCGAGAAATATAATAGATCATCATCATATAATTAAAATTAATAGGATTCAGCTTTCCAAAGTAATTTTTTCTCATTCCTTCAACTTTACGACTGGATGTATGGTAATTTTAGGAATTATTCTTATTATTAGACAGTATGTTTCGTCCTATAAGTTGTAGTACTAGACAAGTAGAACTTTCTTATAAGAAGAGTGGCATTTTATTCTTCGCTTGTATTCTTTTCTTTATATCATAGTTATGGTCAATCCCTCGAACATAGTTACTAATAGTATGGATCTGATTCTAGTTGCCACGATACTTTCCGTGAGGTGACAACTTATAGTTGAATTTATAAAAATCAGAGCACGCAATTCAGCCACTGTGGCTGCTACGTCACGGGAATTAAGTTCCTATATTTTGAATATTTCGTGACATTTTGCATTATTCAACTACCCATTAAAAGAGCAGATAAGCAACAAACTACTGCTAATCATCCATGAGATTTACATTTTGGACTATCTGTTGTTTTCGAATTCGCTCCAGTCAGTCGTAAAGTTAAGCTAATTAAAAATTTCCCTCCGAAGCGTGAAGAAACCAAACTACCTGAAGCATGTTCACGCCGAGGCGCCAAAACGTCTGGCAACGACGGCGGTGCTTGGGAGTGGTGCGCGGGCACACTGTTACACGCGGATGGAACGGAAGACGTCGAGGCTCCGCTCGGCGGGAGTGTGACCCACCCTTGCGCTTGTTGTGCAGAGGCCCTAAGGCTGATGCCCACCGTGCGTCGCGTCGTCGTCATCTCGGGGAGGAAGGGCAGTCTGGTCTATGTGCCGTGCAGGTAATTGCGGAGTTGGACGGAGGCCGGCTTGCAGCACCTGGGGGCTCGCTTGTTTCCTTAATATATTTCCCCTGTTTTGTTAATTGAATTAAACAAACAGAAAAAACCGAACCAAGCCCAAGGCGAAGGAGACAAAGACGCGCAGCGCGGCGGCACAGGCTGACGAACCGGAAAAATGCGGCCCATTCCGAGAATAGATCTCCTTTGCATATGCACATTTCGAACAGAGCCGGGAAAGTTTCACGTCTAAAAATAGGCGATCGGGCTCCTCCGGCAGCGGCTCCACTGGATCTCGGGTTGTGGTGCGCTGCGCTGCCAGACTACGGGGAGTTTTGTGGCCATGTTGTGATTGATTGTAAACGCTGGTAGCGTTCGGGCGGCGGGATCCTTCCCGGCGTGAGACTTTTATGATGCCGTTAAATCCCGCGTAAACACCACTCAAATTTATTATTTCTCGTGAATCGAACGCCGAGAGGAAGCCAAATAAACAATAGAAACGTGTTGGCACATTAATGGCTAGTGTGCGCCCGTGCCCCGACTCCTCATCGATTTCCAACTTGTCCACGTTGCAGGGCTTCCAACAAGCTGCACAACCGAAATAATCTCCTATTTACGGCCTAACCCTTAAATTTGCTGCAAGACTGTAGGCATATATGCAGTTTTGCTTCGAAAGCAGATTTGCTGGAATTCCGCCGGCCGGGCATGTTTTAAGAAGGTTCGCCTACCGTCTTCCTTACCAAAAGGTAAAGGTGTCGGACTTATTCGGTAAGCGCTTGAGGCTCTTCTCTGCTTAGAAGAATGACCAAAATGTAACTAGACAAAGATGTTGCAATACTAGATGCCTATCCAATTGAATTCAGAATGAATTATTAATATCGTACAAGTGAATCTATAGTTGGTTCTGGAGGTCTATTGCAGAAACTTGTTTAAACTTTTTTTTTAAAAGAATTCATTAAGGTAGGTGTCTAGTCTAGAATTTTCAGAAATTCGTTTTTTTTTTTTCATTTTCCAACGACTTGTATTGTCTATAATCACCTCTCGAAAATTGGTGACGAAATTCGCTATAGATAAAAAGTTACAGCGGTTTTTGTAGGGACGATTGGGAGCGCGCGGTTGGCAGCTGGAGACTTTAAAAGCGTTTTCCTCGAAATCACTTTTTTTCAACTGGCGGACAGGTAATCTCCGCAATCGCTCGGTCGATTTTGATAAAATTTTGTACGATCCTTTATTAAGGTGTTTTGTGTGGTAATCCACCACAAAAAAAAAAATAATTCACAATATCAAAATTTACAGGACATGAACGGTGCAAAAATAGGTCAATTTTTGAACAATATTTTTCCAAAGTCGCTATTTTTTTTTTATTATCGATTTTTGTCAAACGGTGGTGAATTACCACGTGGCAAACCTTCCTCTATAAAATGACGTTTTTTGTTTTTGTTTCGGAGTCGCAGATCCGGAGATTAGTTGTCCGCCATGGAGACATTTTTTTTCTGCAGCCTCGACTTTGGCGCCCTCTACAAATTTTTTATAAACTGCTGGAGAAAATTAAAAAAAACGTTCCTATTCTATATGCTTAACATAATGTCCTGGTTAAAAATTTATTGTTTTATCTAGCATAGAAACCGAGAAATAAATGTTTGAAAATGAGCTCATTTTTCTCTCTCTAGACTAGACACCTACCTTAAGCCATTTTTTTAACTACATATAGTCTTAAAAAGATGAAAAAGACAAAATTACAAAAAAAGACAAAGATTTCAGCCTTTTTGCATATTATTCATGCATTCAGCTATAAATTTAGCACGACTTTACTCATAATAGGCAGCGAATGGACTAGAGTCGAAAAACACAATTCTTGAGCTCCCTTATATACAGCCATACCTCAATTTCCACAAATAATGGTTTTCCAAGAAGGAAAAGTGCGTCAAGTGCGAATTCAGATGATGAATACCTAAAAATCTATAAGACCTACCGCTTTCGTTATAATTTTCCTATCAACTTCAAGACTGAACCAAAATATAAACGTAAAGAAACATAACTAACATAAACATTTAACGAAACTGGACTCAGGTACGTCAGTACTGCTATTTTGCCCAAAATTTACAAAGGTAAAACATCGAAAATGATCAAAATTACGAAGATTTTATTAGTAATTCATATTCTAAGTAGATTATGAATGTCTTCATAACTTAGAATGAATGGGTGAGTCTAAATTGCCCAATAAAAAATCTAATCGTATAACTAGATTAACAAGCGGTGTATCTCGAATGAAAGAGCAAAAATTTGCATGCGTATTAAACTGGCTATCATCCGAAATGAGCATCGTCCTTCGACTAAGAAGAGGGTTACAAAAACATTCTGGAAAAAAAAGCCGATAATCTTGCACGAACCATGAAACTAGTTTGCAAAATAAAACTAGCGATCTTCTGTCGCTAATTGCAAGCTACTGATCATATTATATACATTGTCGTTGCCGCTGCAGACATATTTGTGTTTTGTTTTAAATTGCAAATTAGCAAGAACATGAATTTCTTTTAGGTGGAAGAAAAATTCTAAGGTCAGAGCAAAGACCATAAGATTTGCACCCCGTGTCTGCTATGGCAGTAATATTTGAAAAACAAGTTTATGGGAGCCTTGACTCTTGCCTTGGTTTATTTTCCGGAATTGTATGTATGTATGTATATTCCGAATGCCTGAAATAAAAGAAAAACTGTAATCAGACTTCTTATCAATGACAAATTTATGGCGACCAAAGTTTGCATATTAAATTCATTTTATTACCGCAAAAATGGCAGAAATCTGTGTCTGAGTCAAGAGTCTTTAAACGGAAAAACCAAAAAAGACGCTTCTCGGCTCGATCTTCCCTGTTACAAATTCGCGTTTCATCAAAAGCTACTGGAGAGGTCGTAAAATTTTTACGACTTTCCACGCTTCAGCTGCCAGCAGTTTTAATGTTCGCCCTAAGGAGCGTCCGAGTCCAAAGTGGAATTTCTCTTGACACAAAAAGTCCCAAAAATTGGTGTCATAAGTATAACTGTTGCCCGCAAGCTGGTGGAACTTGTGGCAAGAGTGGCGCTGGAACACTCCGCGCTCCGCGGTCCCATTCAGCCGCGTTCAGCCGCCGATCTGCCTCAAGAAGCCGGCGGATTGGGGCTTATCGCGTTTTGATTTAACGACTCTCGACTTGACCAAGATATCTATATGCCGGACCAACCAGCGGACAATAACAGGCGGGCTAGGTGAAAAAATATCTTTTGCACTTTGGTCGCCGCTATCGCTTCAATTATCCACGGACAATAACTCATCGCCTTTAAAGTATGACCTGGACCGCACTTGCGACTGTGATTTTTGGCACATGAGTGCGGGCACCCAACGCCCGGGTCGTCGGCGGCTCAATTTAAATTACATCACCTCGGGATTTTTTACTCTTTTTGCATAAAAAAAAGTTAATCCGCCTAACGCGAGCCAACCAGCTCTGCGCCATATCTAGAATTTTTCTGTGGGAGATCGCGCGATGAGATCACGGCCGAGAATACGAGATCGCAAACGGCGTGGCGGCGGGCGGCGTCGATCGATGTCAGCGCCGCTGCTAATCCCTTACACAAATTGCATATAAAAGTGTATAAATCAGGCCAGAATTGAGGCAAATCACGAGCACCGCAATTAAGCAGTCTTAGCGACGTCGACGTCGTTTTCATCGTCGTCGCGAAGGAGCTTGCTGTTGCCAATCGCCCGATATTTTGTTTCTTGAATAGTGCAAAGCCCAAGTCGTCCGGGGTTACGTAAAAGAACGCCAGGGCAGGCCGCCAATCAAGAAGCACTTACCGCCTTTGAGCTCGCCGTTCTGTGACTACCGCTTTCAGAGAATTCTCCTCTTTTTTTTTCCGCGAATCTTTTATTTTTTCCCGCTGCAAGTTGGCCAAGTTTCAGCAACATTCGCACATAGAAAACCTTACCGAAGCTTATAATTAGCAGTGGAGCAACGGTTGCGAAGCGACGCTACGGTCTACACTCGCAACGCAGCCCACTTTGACGCTCTCAACTGACTCAACTGTCACGATGATAACGAACTTCTGCCATTTGATTGACGGGTTCATAAACTGCGAGGACTTTAGTTAGCAGGGCGAATAGACATAGACATAGACTTAAGACTGGACACTGGACGCGCTGGCTGGCGCAGTGTATAGCTGATCAATTCAATATTGGGAATGCATTTTGGGGTTATCTGGCCGCGACTACCCCGGATGGGGCTCTTGACACGACCCCGCTGCAAAAATTCCATTTGAAAAACACCGCCCGGGCGATTGTGGCACGCATGTCCGTGACAGGCCGCGCTATTAATCATTTCGCCCCAGGGACAGACTGTGTGCTTGTTTTGCAAGCGGCTCAGATATCGCTCGAATATATTACAAAATCGCTTATAATGATTTCGGTAAACAATAACAAGTATAATTAGCTAAACATACGATTGATTGATTCCAGCGAAAACGTTTTATCGAACTTCTCCCGGCGTTCTTTGTACTTTGCGCTTGTATGTTCATATATAAATACAAATTAGCAGAGATAATTCTATCGAAAATTACTTGGTCCACTGAAAGGCCAAAAATGAGCTTTACATGACCTTGCTGGCGATATGGTGGCTATTTTCATAATCAAATCCTGTAATAATTATAATGATTAACTACCCAAAAATGTATTTTGTTCGAACGACTAATTTCGTAGTTCATGTAACTATTTTTCTTTTGATTTTCACCTAACAAGTTTTCTGGTAACTAAAATTAGAGAAGTCTATTTACAAATTATAAAACAATCTTGTAATTTAAACCATATATCTGGTTGAAACGATATAAAGGAATTAGTTCAGTCAATAAGGCTTAATTTTACTTCTAACAAGAAGGCTAGTCGATCAGAGTTTTGGTATTAAATACCTTCAAAACAATCAGGTATCTATTCTAATTGTAAGATAAAAATGATATTCTAAAATCAAGAAGGATTAAGATTAAATTGAGATTGAAAATTATCTGCAGGTAAAGATGTAAATTGCCCGAAAAATACTTATAAACCCCAACTAATGAAAACTAGCAATAATACTAATAAAAAGTATAATGCGAAATTAGTAAGTAATCCGTGTTTTCGTGAACTAGTGTTTTTCTGAAACAACTTCAAAAAGAAATTGTATATCATGACCTGGGATCTCCTCAAAATAATATTTGAAAATTCTTATTATAAGGTATTATATTATTCCCACTCTGTTTTGTTTCTCAGTGTAGTAGCAATGAATATATTTCAATAAACATTGACCATGTTAAATTATGAAGAATACCTAGTCAAGTAAACGTGAAATTAAATTGCTTCCGTTTTGCTGAATTACTTCAAAAACCCAATTGGGCATGGATTTTACAAGGTTTCGCGGTCAATATTGAAATCCAGGTCGCTGTTTTGGAGCATTTTAACTCACTTAGTCATTTACCCACAACAAGTAGTATCTTTAGAGTTCATCCACTCTTTCACCTTCCTTGCAGTATGCACGGTGTACCGATTTTTGTATATAGAAAACTGAGTTTCAAATTGGAATCGGACTCGGTTTTTCTGTGTAAAAATTAAGACTGAGACGCTCCTTATACTTAAGTTACGCATGCAACTTTAAATTGATATTTCTCGAGAATAAAAAAGAGTTGCATTTTGCCATTTTGCAAAACTATTAAGCGGACCCTCCCCTACAATATATATAAAATTGATGGGAATCTGTGATTCTCATGTCTGATACCTTTTTCCCAGAAACGCCCAAAAGTACCGAGTTAAAATTAATATCAAATACTAAATGTACTAAAATCTAAAACCTCATATGTTAAAAATAAAGGTTCCCAACTCAATGCAATAAGAAGAAAATCAAAATGTATTTTCATATTGACAGACTAAGTCACTGACTGACACATCAAAACTTATAGGGTACTTCCCATTAACCTAGCTAGAATCTTTAAATTTGGCACGAAGGAAGGTCTCATAGCACAAGGAAAGGAGAAGAAAATCTGAAAATCATTAATTTCGAATTATATGTGGAATTATTATTTGTTTTGGTGTTATTTTCCGCGAATTTCCAAAAATTCTTTATTTTATATAGCATAAACCTTTGGTCCACGTTTCTACCAACTAATAGTGTGTAATCATCCATATCACTTGTTCGGGAGCAGAAAAAACCCTTTTAATCTGCTAACTAGTGTAATTGACCAAAATATCCAATATCCGTTTGTATGTAGGTATGCATTTATCGAGCGCTGTAAAATTGGGCGTTTTGTAGGAAGTCAGTGCAGGCCCCCAACAGCGCGCTAGAGTCATTATTTGGATGCCCACCGCTGTGCACAATTAATAAGACCTCCATTACCATGAAGGACATATGCAAAGCTGAAGAAATTGGAGACTTTATCGAATCGGAACGCAGCTTCGGTTTTGTAATTCGAAGCAGCCCGCTCATTTATCACGGGAAGTAAATATACAAGCGAATTCACTGCGCCTCAGAAGAGGAAAACTTTTGATTTCTGTTTTATTCTGAGGCATTACACGAGGCCGGTCCGTGTAACGACTAATAACGCGCGATCTTGCCGCCCTGGACCAGGGGGGCGGGCGGCTGGAGCGACTGGAATCGCCTTAATTAAGCCAGAAAAGACGAGCACGTAATTAACAATGCCGGGCGACCCGCGTAATGAGTCGTTAAATTCGACTTCTATGAATTCAAAAGTAGCATTCTCGAATTCCTTTCAGGCGTGTAGCGCTGTCGTGACGATCGAATTCCGCTCGCCCTTTCCGAAGAAAAATAACCTTTCAGGTCGGCGGCTCTCCTCCTCGGCTCGGCCGGTGCCTCCGAATATTTCATAACTCGGCCGCGGCACCCGATTTTTTTGCCGGGCCGCCTGGTGCTGGTGCTGCGTCGCCGGAGACACAGCGGCGTCGCCAGCTGCCTCGGTATGCGTCGTATTTATTTTTGGGCTCCGCTCGTTGCATCTGTGTGCAGATTGCGGGCATGAGATCGCGGCCTGGCCCGGCTCCGCGGAAATGCCTTCCAGCAGTTGAAGGCACAAAAAGCCGAGCGAGAAGAATGACCAAGTCCGTGAATACAAACCCCGGGGAGGTTCTTGTGGCTGTTATTCAGGTTTTTTGTGAGGCACCTCCAAATGGGCTAACTGAAAGATGCACAAAAAACGGAATTCTTCTCGTCGAGCATCAAAATAAATTTTAAAAAGGCCGAGAAGTCGAAGATGTGCACAATAAGAGAAAAAGTGAAACCTGAAATCCGACCCTTTTGAGGATTTTCGTGGTCAAGTGTGAAGAATAAAGGATCGCGCGTATGGTTTCTTTTGAGGCTACAAAAACGATTCTTTCTTGCAGCTTGAAGGGATGCTTATAGATCACGTCCAGCCCGAAATTCACCAAGATCCCAGAATCGTGCCGATCTCTCGACGATTTTATGAAATCCATTGCGAATCGTTTGGGTTATTCTTGTTAAAAGTGAGGACTAATTCGAGCCTTTATTTGTATGACGGATCGCGTACAGGCTTCAGGGAATTATTCCAAGAATTGTAATTTAACATTTTGATGCCACTCAAATAGCTTTCATAAATTTTAACCAACTTCCTTAGATTCGATTTAGTTTCTTGATGGCAGTAGCTTAAATTTTTCCATAGTTTATTGAAAACACTCGTTAACATACATATGTACAAATTTTATTAATTAATTTATAGAGTGCGACACGTTCTGCCCTACTCAGCTTTATTTAAAAAATCTCTGCTCTATTCAAAATTCCAATATCTTCGGTTATATCCTCACTTTTCTTAATAAATGGCCTTTTTTCCATATTCTTGCTTGGGGTTCTAACCTGTGTCCAGCGTATGAAATACATAAAACATGTAACATGCTTTTCAAATCAAAATCCTGTGTGCATATGTTGCGCATTACATATAGTACACTTTGAAAGCAACAGCTTATATCTCTGCATTAAAATAAACTGGCAGCCCGATAAAGTTCCAATCTCACCAAATCTTGAATTCTAAACTTTCAGTAATATATTTTAAATCAGCGACCCCGAAAATCGCTTTATACCAACTTTCATCAAATAGCAAAAAACGATTTCAAATATTAAATGAATTTCTCAACTATTGGCTATTTTTCGTTGTAAGATCATATTTTTGTCTTCTATTTACAGCTCTGAAAAAGTGTTTTTTTGTGTTTTTCTCACAATCTAACCCAGATCAGATTTAGCAGTTAATTTTGTACTGAATTAAAATTTATGACTAAAAAAACACGTAGCTAATAATAACTACTGCCTCAATATTTATATTATCGATTCATCTAACTAACTTGCGGTTACTCGTTAACTTACTTTTATAAAAATGTCTGATGAATGCCGGTTAAAACTTCATAAAACAGTGAATGGATTCATGATGTGATAAGAAAATAAATTCATATGCGTACCACATTTTGTCAAATTTGCGTCATTGGAAACTCCAACATACACCAATTAAAGCATTCCGTATTAAAATTCACATCTGCATGAGTACATTTTGTTTCCTAATCAAAGTAAAACAAAATAAAATTTCCAACACATTTCAAAGTCTTTAATCGTAAATATTCAAGTGGAAAAATATATCAAACACCCGAAAAATAAGGGTGTTGGTTAAGAATGTTCGGAAAACAATGCCAAATGTAAATGATACAACGTAAACAAGTTGTACGGCTGAAAAACAGCTAACACAAACATCGAATACAACTTGGTAAATATATTTCATAAACAAAAATGTATGATACATCATCGAGGAGGTTGCTTTTTGCATTGTCTGCTGGAATCTGTGTAAAAAACTTCCTTTTTATGGTGTTGGAGGGAATTAAGATAATTAACTTAAAGTTTGCATAAATTATTAAACTTTATACTGAGGAAATTAAAGCGGAGAACAACGAAAATTGGGAAATATAAAAGAACAGGTGAAATAAATTTTTCATTCTATTTGTCTAACTTACTACAATACTGTAGAATATAATAATAATAATATTCATCAAAGATATTGTCCATTTTATACGTAGGATTTCTTTAAGAACTCGAAAAATAATGTCAAAAGCGAGATTTTTCATAACAACTTTCTGAGCCCATTCCGTCATTCTAAATAGGTATAAAAGTTGGAGAGATATAAAATATTAATTTTGCTACTTCATCCTTTCAAGAGCCAGGAAAATATTAATTATTTAGCCATGCAGGCAATTTTATCGGATTTTACATAATATGCTGCCGGTTGCTTTGGAACTTAAAATGTAACCCGGGCGCGTTCATAATTAATAAGTTCAATTAAGCCAACGTACCAATATAACTTTTTGTATTGCAATGACGTCTGAAAAATAATGTGTTCACAAAAAACCGACTAGGAAAAAAAACTTTTCTGAAACTTTAAAAAGTGCCGATTGTCGGTTTTTTGTTTGGACACTTCTGCGTAAAAGTGAATTAATGTTCTGCAACTGCTGAACTTTTAGGGAATTGCCAACAGATCTTCAAAATACACAAATATTACCATGAGGAGCCAAAATTATATGTTTATGAGTATGATTTTTTTTTTATAAATTTACAAGATGACGAACTAGAAGAAAAAATGAAAAACAAATTTTTGAAAGTTTGCCAAATCTGAAATTCATTATGACGCAAGAAACGACAAGGTTAGTATTTTTTTAAGTTTTCTTTTTTCAAAATATTTATTTGTTTTGGACAGAATACCATTGATTCACGTCTACAAGCAAAAAATATAAAAAATTAATGAAAATTTTAGTTTTCAATACGCATTTTATCCATAACTTTTGAAAAACTAAATATAGATTGATGGTAAATTTATTCTAAGCTAAACTAATACCTAAAAATTACATCGAATGTAGCAATTTTATAAAAGAGTTGTTATGTTATATATTCGCAAATAACAAAGTGGTTGAACAAATTCTTCTTAAAGATATAAAAGCTGAAATAAAAACGGTCAATAGCAAGCCGGCAGTAAAAATTCTGTAAATACTTCGTTCATAAATTTAAGAGCCTCGTCTTTTGACGCATTTCACCAACTCATTGAGAGTTTTCGCGGTGGAATGGAATTGATGACCTTTTTTTACCTTTATCAATATTATTTTTAACTATAATTAAACAAATAATATTGTTAGCTGTGGTAACTGATAATATGTTTTAAAAAAATTACTGTGGAATATTATGTTAGAGTTCTTTAAGGCGGGATACCCGAGTAAAAATAGCTAAAATTGTTAAGAAGACCGTCAAAATGGCTAAATAAATATTTGGATTTTGGTAATAGCTATTTTCGTATGAAAGTTTAACGATAAGTGCATCTCATTGAAAGATTTGTTAAAATTCACAAAATTCAGTGATAACTAAAGCTCGTTGCTTGCGATAAGAAAAGTACAAAGTCTAAGGGGTTTGCCTATGTGTGATGTTACTAAAACATATGCATACTACATATATATAATAAAAAATTTTATTCTTTTATAATTTCTCTTTGTTTTATAATTTCTTTGTTCGCACAAGTGTTGTGCAATTGCAAGAGATCAAATATTTTAGGAATTAGCTTCAATTTCTTCATACATTTCGGTTTTTGTGGTTCATGCAATGCAACTAAAATTATGTATGAATACTCAAATTCGCAAGGTGCATTACTTAATGCACGCACGTGTTCCCCGTTGTAAGCACCTTCGTTCTAAATATATTTTAGAGAAATTTTTGCAAGCTAAATTGCTTAGTTGGCCGAGGAGTTATTGTGTTGTGTCTCTGCACTAACTAAAATTTCTAATTCGCCGTGAAATAAACACAAAAATTAGTTCCGCCCACGGCGAAACACCAAACAACACGGCAGGAGCTGAAGAAAGGTGTTTTCTAAGCGAATTCCGCAAGATTTTGTCAAAACAATGCATTGTAAAGAGGTATAAAACAAATCGACTTTTATCGTAGCCAGAGATATTTTGAGTTTTTCGTGGCGGCGACGACGATGATTTTTCCTAAAGGTAGGCGATTAAGCTTATATAAATAGTTTTTTTTTATCGAGAGCCTGCCGAGGAATGTGTAGAAAAAGCCGAAAAAGCTAATGCATAATATATGAATCGCTTGACCATCGCATAGTTGGTGGGCTTGGCAAAAACGAAATTATAATTTCAAATAAAACATAAGCCGCATATAAATAAAGTGGAGCACGGGCAGTTTATTATCCCGTGAATAATTTGTCAATTTAAATTGGTGAATCATCCCGCGCGCGGTGCGATTCGGTTCGGTTCGTTGGTCGGACCCGCAAGGAAAATTCGACCAGTTTTGATGATTCGCCCACTATATGTCGTTTTTCTTAATTTCCGGCTGTGAGAAATCTTCAAAATCGACTTTCAGCGCTGAGACGGACGGCGCTGGGCACCAATTATCGGTTATGGGGAAAAGATAAAAAGATGGATTTTTTTATTTTAGACGAGTAGGCGCTCATGCCATCACAGCTGGCGCAACATCCTAGCTAGCGGGCGTAATTCGCGCTGTTACCTAAGAAATTATACGCGCGGTCAGATCAGAGCGAGCAGTTCTAAGAACTCCGCTTGTTGCGACAATCCGCCATAATTTTTCAACTCGCTCGGTAAAAAGACCGATGACGCCAATGTTTTATTTTGAGAATCTCGGCGTCCGAGCGTTTCGCTGTTCGCCACGATTGCCAGAGCTCGCTGCTTTTTTAAATAAATTTTTTCTATTTTTTCTGAGAGGTATTCGAGCGCGCATAACAAGCGAATGGCAAAAACAACCACACTACCAAAGTACACCACTTGCTTATCTAGCCATCGTGGGGCCAGATAGTGTTGGATTTTGCAAATTCTTGTTTTTGTTTTTTCGCCTTTTCAGATAAGCAAATATACGACTCTATCTCGTCTAGATATCAAAGCTGAAGGTCTCCGATTTCTTTTGGTAGATCGCAGAATGACTTGTCTTTCGCTTCGCTGTCGAATAAGTGAGTCACGCGTGTGAATGACACACATTGTCCAAGTCGATTGCGCCCACACGACGAAGGGTTGGTGTCGTACAAAAAATAATAATAATTATTTTGCTGTTGAAGAACAAACACACATAATAACAGTAATAATAATAATAATATTTTATTTGGATTACAAATCTTATAAAAATATACATTCAATGATTTATGTGTTGGAAGAATTCGTAAAACTTGATAAGAATGGTTTTGAATAATTTTTAAATATGTTTTAAGGATCTTAGATTAGATCTTTTATACATACACTCAGCGAAAAACATTGTAGTTTCAGACAAACACTATGCAAATTGTATTTTTCGATACGAAATGGTGTGAATATTTCCTTTTACTTCAAAACTGAACGATTTTAAGTTTTTTTTATGACTATGACTATTGAAATTACAATCTATATGCCCTAATTCTAAATTAGAACTAGTTAACGATCATCTATCATTTTAAAATTGGTAGAGGTGATCGCCTTACGCGATACCATGACTTCTCTTGATAGAATCGGAAAAAGTCTAGTCTAGCTGATCTATCTGAACCCTGTTCAAAATGTTGACAAAATAACTCATAAATAGTGATGATCAGAATCGATCTTGGTCTTGCAGAAAATCTAAGTATCTTTAAGGAGGGTCGCTACTTTAAAAATAATTATCCTTATCTTTCGTTTTAGTGAAAATTGTTAGAATTTTATGAAATTTTAACAAAATATCTATTGGTTTGGTATTAATTGAGCTTAAACTCAAAATTCGAAAGTGTTGTTCTACATTTTTTGTTTGACATATTGTAATTAAAAATTGATTCTTTTTCTAATATACTTGGTTATTACCAATTCAATGGAAATGTAGTCTACCTTTTTTTAAGGCCTGTTTAAATTGTATAACTTTGATTTAATTGTTCATTTCTTTAAACAACCTTAATTCGAAAAGTATGGGTGATAGAAAATTGTGGGTAGACTCGAAAAATAGCAAAAATATCGGCACATAACAAAAATACTATTACTACACTATACTATAACTTTTGGTTGAACTCCTTCTCATTAATGGCATGTATAACCATTTAAACAGTAAAGTTAGATTTTTATAAGGGTACACCGGGGTAAATTAAACTCCAGAAACTTTATTATTTCTATTTATACCTAGCTGACCCAAATCAAAAATATATGAATAATAAATTTTAACAAATTTCGAAATTTCTACCTGATTACTTTCTGTAAGGTATCACAAGAAATATTAGAACCGGAAGGAAGAGGGGGTTCAGGTCCGTCCTATCACGAAGTAAAGTCAAAGTTGCCGCAACAGAAGCTCCACTCGCCCCATTCATGAGCTTATCACAAAGACGTAATCCGCCGCCCGCTCGAGTCATTCTATCAGAATTAATGATCAATTTTATATGGAGCTGCAAAGTGAATTTTATTGCTCGCTGCCGCAAGTGTTGGCAAGTATTTCCCTGTTGATAAGGACTTATTTTTATTAAGAAAAGAAAAAATAAAGCAAATTATAAAAGTCGGCCACTGATACCGGCGCAACAGAGACTTACACATGAGGCCCGCGATATCATCGGGAGACGCGCGTTCGAGTCGAGATTATTCGCAGACGCGATCCCTTTGTTGTAGGTGTCTCCTCCGGTCCGGCAGTGAATCAAATCCGAACAAGCTCCGAGCGATTTGAATAAAAATGCCATAATCGCAGTAATAGTGTATCGGAGCATTAATTTAATTGGAAAACTGGTTTTCGATTTCGATTTGTCTGGGCTCTTAGATCAGCACCGAAAGGGGATCATTTTTTTTTATGTTTGGCGCACAAGAAAACACATCATCTTGGACTCATTTTACATTATTTATGTATTTTTCAACTTTTCGAATCCGAGTATCGGTTTACAGCAACAGTAGAAAAGCAAAAATATAACTTACGCTTATATATATATATATGTAGTCTGACTAAACAGCACGAATACAAAGAATGTAGAGTAAACTTGGGTAAAATCATCAAAATAGCCACGACGAATGGAAGTCATTTTGGAGCAACTCTTCAAGCGTTTGAGTAGATGACGCATAAATGTAAAAAGTTGTCAGGGTAACTCAGGTGTTCGGACATCCACTGCAGAGGGGTGTCTTCATGAATTTCGATGCCGTGAGTCCGAATGCTTACTGAAAAGAAGAAGGAGAAATAATTATTATCTTCGAACTTTAGACACACTATTAAAAGGGATTAAAAACATTAAAACAGCATTATTGGTTTCTTATGTATAGTAAAAGAGTGTCAGCAATAATAACGAGAGGCATCTTAAACTTATTTGATCCCATATTGCTAATTATGATGTGATGAACAAATATTCAGAGCTGAAGAAATTAGAAAAACTACAAATAGGTAAGATTTTTCATGATTTACGCTTTGACTCTGGATCTTATCACGAAATCCTTTTGAATCCTTGAAGAAAACCCACTGGGTTAGCTTTTTAAGGCCCAGCCCGAAGTAATGTGCTAAACGGTACCGGGCTGGTGTCCTTGGAGCTAGGGGGTGGGGGTTTTAGCCGGTAGTCCACCCGAAAGGGTGGGAGTCCGGCACATCGTTCGTAAAGGAATCTCCCCCACCTCCACAAAAAAAAAAAAAAAAAAAAAAAAAAAATCACGAAATCCCACAAAACCATAAAAACTTGTTTGTTTTCTTTAAAATAATAAAATAAAATTAAAACCAACAAACAACAAAAGAAATTCTCTCGATATTCTCAAACGTCGGAAGCTATTTCTTAAATGCTGCACTAATGAGTTAGTGTTGTCCCTAATACTTCTCTTCCAAAAATCGGTGAGCACAGGAAAGTTTCCTAATGCCTTTATTATTCCAGTCCACAAAATAATATAAATATAAAAACAAATATTTTTTTTCCCCAAAAATATTTGCTACATCAGGTGTCCCATAGGGTAATCATCTTGACCCGTTTTATTTATTTTAGCAATTGTCGGAATCACATATTTGCTTAAAGGTTTTTGTTTTCATTATACTATTAACTGCTGCCACACAGTTCGAAGACATCTGAACACATTCCAAACGTGGTGTATTCGTAACAATTTAGAATTAAATATTAATAAATATGAAGCTTTGATTATAATCTTTTGAACCTTACTCTTAGAAGAGTTAATTCTGTTTGTGACTTAGGCGTTTTCCTGGTTTGTGAACTGAACTTTGCTGAACAAATCAATTGCATGGTGGCAAAGACCAGTTCTATGCTGGGATTCATAATAAGATGGTCCCACGAATTTTCTTATGTGGTAAGCATAACCAGGGAAGTCTATTTTAAAATTAATTAAATAAATAAATTAAAATAAAACCACCTTGTTGTTTTAGCTACATATCTGGTTGAAACGATATGACGGAATTAGTTTGGTCAACAAGGCCCATTGTACATTGTATATGTACATGTAAAAGAGTTTTGCTATTAAATAAAGGTGTAAGGTTTAAAAAGAAAATTGTATGGTTAAATAAATTCCATCATGTTAAAGATAACCCACAAAATGTGTACGAATAGGCTTCCGCAAGATGCTGCCCTCACCCAAAAATGCGAAGAGGTTGTATTCCTGGTTCTGAGATGTCCAATTGAAATCGAAAACAAATGACCCAGCGCGAGAAGAGTTAGTTAAAACTTGTCACTGGTCCAAGGAGCCCTTAAAATCTTCACATACCTGACCGGTGAGTCATAATCCCAAACGTGTGTAGTTTGAAAAATCTAACACGAATTTTGACTAGGGCCCATCTGTTTGACTGCGTCCCAAGGCGTGGAAAATGTTGGCTTTTCTTGTATGAGTCAAGTGTTAATTGTACGCAATCAATTAATTCGGCGTAATTTGGAACAAATCCCAAGCGGACCCTTGTACAACATTTTTGAATTGAAAATCTTTTCTAAGGCGGACATTAAAATGCCCTCCGCAGCGTTGCGTGAGGCAAGGCAGCGCACAGCGGCGACATTTTCCGCACCGTACCTGAAACTATATTTAAATTCGAGGAGCACTTTCTCGGCAGAGCCGCGTAAATTCGGTCGGTGTGTTTATTAGCAATTAAATAACCACCGCTGCTGCACCACCACCGAACACACCGACTGCACCCAAATTTCCCAGGCAATGAATCACTTTTCTATTTCTTCGCAGGCATTTCCCCCGAGCAACAACCGCAGACAATTAAAATCTTGAGATTTTGAACGCGCCCAGCAGCCAGCGCTTTGGCGGCTATTTCGAGGCCCAGAAATTAAATTACTTGCTTAGAGTCGGGGCGGCCATTAGAGAGCATCATCGAAAGGAAATCATGTCAACCGTAAGTCACCTGTAACAAGACAGCGGGTCTGCGCCGACCGATCGATAGAAGGAAAGATATTTCCCCCGGGCCGGCTCAGAAAAAATTAAGCGCTCCGTCTTTGAGAGATTAACAATCTTACGAGATATGCAGTTCTAGGAAAAAGATAATTAGATCGAGATGATGGCCGTGCATCCGCGTGTCCCTCAAGAGCGGTCGCTGCCAGCCGCAGCGCATTCGTCGCCGCGCCAGAAGACGGCAGTCGGCCTGTCTGGCTGGATCCGTTCTGCGGCGTGGCAATTCTCATCCGGGTGCGGCACTGCTAACACCGCACTGCGCTGGACCGATTTTCTGATCGCACCGGCGCACAGTGGGCTGAAAAACTTCGCTAGTGGACTTAGGGATTTGGAAAAAAAAATGTTAGATCTCCATAAACTATTACGATTTTTGAATTCTATCATCAAATACAACACAAAAATACTAATTGCAATTTTTTGATTTAACTCGTATTTTTCGAGTTATTTAATTTTAAAGTTTTTTTTGTATGGAAGAAAACCAAAATATGAGAATTTCTCGTAAATCTCAAACTATCTCAAGAAAAAGGTAAAAGTTTATGATAGTACATATTTTTTGACTATTTATGCACTATATCTCTAACTGCGCTTTTTTGCGCTAACGCGGAAAAAAATTGTTTTTATATATTTTTTATCTTTTATTTCACACCACCCAGAGAGGTTAAAGACTAGGCGCTTTTTTTTCAGTGGTATCCCCAGTAGGCCTAGTCCACTTGCATAAAGCCATCTGACCAAAGTTATTATGTTATGTAGGTATGTATTGTAATTTCGTGACAAAACAAAATTTCTAAAAATAAAAAAATACAAAAAAATAAAAAAAAATATGTACACAGCGCTGTAGAAAGAACAATTATTTAGATATCGATCTGAAATTTTACACAGATATTCTTGAAGTGCTAATCGAAATCTATAAAAAAAAAAATTAAAAATTTTTTTTTTTTCAACAGTGAGTTACCCCCTTAATGACAAAAATTCGTAACCGTAATTATATAACTACTGCTTTAGACTAAATTCCAAGAAAGAATGAAATATCATGAAATGTCATGGGTGGTGTGGACATATTGAATACCGTTTCATTTTTGTTGTTTGGACTTATTAACAGTGGTGGGCTTTAAAAAATAACGGCTTTGTTTTTAGTTTACATGCGTTTCATACAAATTTCAAACCATTTTATCTCGGTAAGTTAAAACTTAATCAAAAAAAGTCAAAGTATAAAAGGAATTTGTTTTCATTGGTAGAACTCAAAAATATGGTTTTTAGCCCCTAAGTCCACAATTTGATTTTTCAGCCCACTGTGCGGCGCGGCGTCGGCGCACACCGCTGAATTGCGCTCCTCGCTTTTTCGATCGGTAATTTAATGAGATTTTCAACTTAATCCAATTTTAATACTCAGTAATGCAACTTGACATGTTTAATTTCTGATTGGTGCAAGGCCCTGGAACGAAATTTACTTGATGCACTTCAAGGGGTTCTGACCTCATGCGTCTCTTATTCACTCTTCTTAACCGACTTCAAGAAAGGAGGCGGTTCACAATTCTTCGGGGCGTGTGTATTTTTATTTTAAACACTATTTTCTTACCACACTGAGAGAGAAACAAGTTAAAACATCGAAAATTTTCAAATATGATAGTCAGCTAAATTTGAATACATTTAATATAAAAGCAGAAAATTTTTAAATAATGTAATGAATAATTTAAGACCTTCAGCAGCATATATAAATTATTACATTACTAAGAGTACTGAGATGTGAAAAAATCTCTAGGAAAAGAAAAATTATGTTTTTTCCAATAACATTCATATGATCCTAGTTAATTTAATTTTTTCGCTCATGCTGTGATTATTTGCAAAAAAATATAATTGCTACAGAATGCACGGTAATGGCAAAATCGCATCTTCTTTTTCAAAACTATAATGAAACTTTTAAAACAAAAATTACACTCCAGAAGTTATAATGTTTATAGTAATGCAGACAGACGGACGATTGGATATCAGTGCATTTCAAACATTATATCAAAAGCAGCCTTATTTTCGACCTTAAAAATTGAAGGGACCATCTCATATCAAAAAATATAAAAGCGAAAACAACATTATTAGAAAAATCAAAATAATAGAAGTGCCATAATGAGGTCAATTTTGCAAAACAATATGCCTAATCAAGTGTAGGACAGCGGACATCTGCGGGTTTTGTTGATAATCTTGTATTACCCAATCAAAGGGTGTGATTAGAGCGAGGGCCTGTCAGAATTATCAACAGAATTCCGATTGGAGAGTCACATCTCATCTGCGAAACTAGTACGCATTATTCTTTATCTGTGGAATTTCTGACACAAGTCCATTAATTGAATTCAAGTTGTCACAATTTTTATATTAATTTTTTTATAGATTACTCTTATCAGTTGCTAAAGTATTAAAAAGAAATAACATACGAATAAAATAAAGATGCCAGTAAAACACTCTCGATGTGCTGACCCACTGCTAAAAAACTTACGTGTTAGGCTCAATTTAAAAGGTGAAAATAAAAATAAAACAATAAAACTGAAGAGGCCAAAAACTAGTCTTCCTCATCAAAAAGACCCTGTGTTGGCTGCAAAGAGGCCCCAAAATCAAAAATAAAACAGATCAAATCAGGAAGAGGTAAATTGAACATTCCAATCGACACCAGATTGTCTCATGCGAGATGCACGATGCATTCCGTGTCGATCAAAGATCTAAGATGGTCCCATCCCAGCCTATGCACCGAAGGCAAACCTGAATACCGACCACCGGCCTAAACGCCAGCGTCAAAATAAATTTCGAGGAAAATAAATTTTCATTTCGAGAACTCTAGCTGACCCCAGAGGTGCAGAGATTTCAGATGAAAACATGATCACCGATCGGCCCAGAGGCGGCCAATCTTTTCGGGAGATCAACTCGGGAACAAGGTTCAGGGGAAGACTGATCGACGACGCTTAATCAGTGGCGCACATAAATAGTCATCCAGCGCGGTCGGCGAACGTTCGTGGACGCGGACGGGCAGCCCGGCTCTAAGAAATAATTAAAATTCCTGGTAAGTCAAAATGGAGAGCCGCTTATACATTATAGGGAAAATTTCTTTGGATCGCGGCTATCTTCCGATCTGCTTTTTTTCCGACCCATCAAGCTTGGACACAACAACAAAAAAATTAATACACTAACCCGAGGCGTAAATCGTCCAGCGGTTTATCGAACAGAAACTGTCCCCACAGACTTTTCAGCTGGAAGAGATTTTTTTTCGCAAGCAAAAGTCTGCTTGATAAAGCCCAGGCTGGAAAACTCGCTTTGTTATGTAAAGTGGGGCCAGAATCGTACTTTTGTGAGTAATGGCGCATTCCACTTAGCTGAATTTAATCGCACACTAGCTGCACATAAAGACACGACACTATCTGCCTTTCATGCACGTTGAATTGCTATTAGATAAACTGCAACAGTCTGCACACAGAATTCTCAGAACTCTCTTACTTCACACTTCTTAGAGATTAGTAAAACGTCGATTAACGCAGGAATAACATTTTTTCTAGTTCTAATATTGTAGATAGAACATTTTCTGGGAGAATATAGGTTGAAAAATTGCGATATTTTACAATATTACATTTTACAAAAATAAATTATGTGAATTATGAAAAGTTCAAACAAATTAGCGATAATAATTCACAAAACAAATTTGCCATTATTAGATTACTAATAAGTCTGCGAACTGAACCATGTACATTTAGGTCACCTTTGATAATAACTTTATTTAGAAAAAAAGGTACAAGGATCAAAATATAATGATTCAAGAAAATTGTTCTAAAAATAATGAAAACAAATTATTAAGACATAATATAAATCATTTTATATTAACTAAAGCTAAAAATGAAAACGAGAGTTTATCAAATCAGGCAAATTAAAATTTATTGCCAAAGAGGAGAATTTAAAAATATCATAAATATTTAAATTTAATTTAAATTGGCGGTAAGAAATTGAAGAAATCATAACCAAATTAAAGATAATGATGAGACAAGTTCAAGAATATGTTATATGAAATGAATGTCACATTTATCAATATTTAGTTCAAGGTGATTGTGAGCACACCAAGAGTGGAAGATATTAAAGTCCTTTTGAGTCATATGACAATCGTTAGCATTCCTCATGTGGAAGAATAACTTCATGTCATCAGCATAGATTAGAACTTTGCATCTATTCAACAAAATGAAAAGAAGAGGACCCAAACGGCTACCCTGAGGGACACCTGATGTGGCTAGAATATTCCTCGAACTGGCACCACGGAAAGCAACCTGGTAGACCTATTTTGAACGTATGCAGTGCGTATGTAAAAAGCCTTCGTTTTATTTTAATCTGTGTACAAATAACCAACAATGATATATTTTTCATTGTCACATATCAGCAAATATCATACGTACTTTGAACATGTGGTCGATAAAGAATTATTAATTTAAAGTAGCGTATCCGATTCGATAATTCGGTTGATACCAACAATCAAAGAATTTAGCAAGACTCCGATAATAATCAAATTTCTGCAAGTGATCTTGCTCAAGTGGTAAAAGTACTTTAATAAAATTCTAGTCGGGGGGGTAAATTCATGAGCATTGTAAATGAGCGACAATGTTGAACTAATTTTGACAAATCGTTATTTTATTTATATGTTAATGCAGACAGCATTGCTGGTCTAAATTCCTGAAATACCTCAGGGTATTGGCTCATAAATTTGCAAGGCGAACAGCAAATGAAATATTTATCACCTGCGGGTAACAATCCCTAAATCTACAAAATGTAAATATTTCAGCGATTAATGCAAAATTTTGATATATTTTCCGTAGTGCTGTTGCATACATTTAGCTGGCATGATCGAGGAAACGATATACAATATTTCACATCAATCAGGGAAAATTAAATTCTCGGCGCAGTCTCGCTGTCTTGCAGCAGTCCGAATAAGAAAGCAAAAAGGCAGCACAAGTAGAAATAGTTAAGTATGATTTGTAGTTGACAAGATCGATACGATCGGCGCGATCCTAATGCATTCGAGATATCCCGACCAAAATAGGGTCTTTTTTTCCGAGTTCCCCTTTTAACAAGACGCCTCTGTGCGATCACCTCACGCTCACAGCGACGTCGTACGTGTGTATGGCAGATTCAACAGCCCGGACGACCGAGCAGACAAACAAGCTCCAGTGAGCCGCCGCGCCGCCACGGCTAAGCGGATCGCTTCATGCCAGTTCGCTTTGAATGGAATCAAGACGAATGGGACGCGCGGGACAAAGGAGCTGAACGATGAAATTACAAACTGGTGCCGTCATGTCTGGCGCGGCTCGGCTCGATATGCCTTCTATGGCGCGGTTGGCGTTTCATTAGGCCGCAAGTTTTTCTGTTCGGGGGGGAATAATAATAAAAAAGGAGAAATATTGTTTTCCAGTTGCTTTTTGCTCGGTTTGCGCTCTTTCATATTTTTCTTATCTCTCCTATGTGCACAGCAGAGGTCTCCCCGGGTGGTTTTTTTGTCGCACCGACGACGACAACGACGACACACCAAACTGGTTCGGCAGAGCGAGATCTCGGCTGGCGTCGTTGCTGTCGCCGTCGCCGTCGCTCTTTTGATTCCTCGGCGTCATCCGAAGGTAACATATATCTTCACTTATACGGGCTGACTTTCCTGGATTCGTGCATTTTTCGTGGTAATGGCTATCATCCGATATCAACTTGTTAAGGGTTGTCAGTTGCTGCACGCACGCAACAACATCAACAAAGGAAGGGCCTTTCAATGTCAAGTTGGTCCCTTTTGTAATTGGACCAGAAATCTCGGCTGGGCGCGCACGGAGAAGTGGTAACAAAAAATTACAACTTAGGGTTAGGGGTTGAGCAGACAAATTGAACCACCAATTGGAAGAAGCCAGTGTTGGGCAAAAATCAATTCCAATTAACAACTACAACTAAATTAGTTAGACCTACAATTTAGTTAGTGGAAGTCACGACTAGAGTTTTTTCAATTTCATTTTTGGTTAATAAGCAAAATTGCCACTTCTAGAGTGAGACCTATCCAAAAGAGACTCTAAAAACCCGATTACATTCAGAAAAATGCATCGTTTGATGTGACTTCCACGCTGGTAGCATCATTGGTCCTTATTTCTTTAAAAATGAGGAAGGGACCCGCATTAAAATCAATGGAGATCGTTTCCGTATCATATCAATGAATATTTCTTCGAAAATATGAATGACATTGATCCTGGCGAGATGTAGTTTCAACAAGATGGCGCTACGTGCCATACAGCGACACAAACCATCGATTTTCAAAATAAAGAATAAAATTTGAAAGGTTTATGAATGAATTATTATTCGACACGACTACAAATAAAAAAATAGTTGTAAAATTAGAAACAAAATAAATTATTAGTTGTTATTTGATAAACTAAAGTTGTTAGTTGTGACCGCAACTAACTTTTTTCAATAAAATTTTTTAGTTGGTTTTTTCACCCATAACTACTTTATTTGGTTGGGACTGACTAACTAACTAACTAATTTAGTTAAACGTGTACTTGACAGTGTTAGTCAATTAAAAAATTAGTTTATACTAGAAGAATGGCTGATTTTGATTTTTCAAGAATCAAAAAGGAGCTGACTTACTATTTTGATTGATATTATTTTAAGGTATTTACTTAGTTAACCCTTAAAGTTCACTTTAGGTCTCTTAGACCCCAGGCCAAAACCAACGTTACGTCTGAAAGATAATAATGATATTCATCATCCAAAGTGAATTATCCATTCCAATCTCATTGTCGATATTAATAGAAGTAGGGATTTTTTGAAAATATTAAAAATTATCTATTTGTTCTTTTCCACATAATCATACCATTTTTGCGACTCACGGCCTTTTTCAATTATTTCAATGAACAAATTAACATTTTTTTTAAAACTTATTGCGTTGTGTCGAAGCTACAGATTTTTTGAGTTGGTTAATTTAAATTTTTCATACACACACCGATGATAGAGAAGGTTATTTGGAACATCTAAGCGATTAAATTAATTAAACTCTATTAATATAATCGTTGTATGTGAGCAAACAGATTTTATAGACTCTCAGTAAGTTTTATCGGCGAATTAAGTTGTCATTCTACAAAAAAAGAAAAAGGTTTAACTGAAGAACTTATAAATTTAGATGTTTATTTTTTGCTTATAACATTTTTCATCTTCAATCTCATCGACATTCGATGGAAAAAAGACAGACTGATGGTCGAATCGTGTTCGCAGTGTGACGAACAATCATTGAGCCGGACTTGTGACAGTCGCAGTCGCCGGCACCGCGGTCATGCCACCGACAACACATAATTTCGTGCAATGTCGCTATAGATTACACGTTCGGCGTCACGCGCTCAATCACGCAAGCCCGGCGCAGTAGGCTGCTTTGCAGGTTGTCCGGACGCGAAATACGTTCCCGTATAAAGTGACAAACTTGAAGGAAAGATTAACACTAAATCTTAGATGGAGCGTGTAAGAACACCTCCCCGGCCTACGCATTTAATGAAATGGGTGAATTTAATTTGAATGAAATTAAAGCGGCTCATGAATGAATTTACTGCCAACGTCTTCTTGCCAACGTTTTATATATGCACGGCGCAGGTGTGATTTGATCCATAGGTGCCATAGGTGTAATGAACGTGCTCAGCACTTCTTTTGGCTGGGACGATAATTAAATTTGTTACTTTGTAATAAGTTTCACAGCGGGATTTTGAGACGGCACAATAGTATTAAAATGAGACTTTGCTTTACCATATGATCGCTATGTATCTATTTCAAATTTTACATCTACCATAAGACAGAGGGTTACTTTGTTACTTACGGAATACTTCTTCAGTTAATTTTTTATTTTGTTATTTGATAAATTTCTTTATTTTCTTTCTGGAGGGAGCCAATATGCCTAGACATTATGAGAAAAAAAAAGAGCACTCATCGACGCTAGCAACGCGATATCCGTACCATAGACACATATCAAGATGAACCGCGTAATTTCCCGTCTCAAGCGTCCGTCAATTTAACAACCGACCTGCCTCAGTAAGTCGCAAGAAGATTTATAAAATTTACAGTATAGTGAAATACGGAACTGGTGGGTACAAGTACCAATTTATTATTCCACGACTATGCACTGTATTAATATTTATAATTTATTTAATTGTTAGAAACTACTTGCAGCCTTTTATTTTATTTGTAAGTATACTACTAAACTATATACTGTCTATGTTGTTCGCATTGTAAGGATAAGACTTATTAGGGTGAGGTCTGGTGTTATCAACATTTTAGCTGAATGGGCTAAATTAATACTCGTTCCATAGTGCATCAACAAAAAATGAATAACATTGACTATAAATACGATTCTCCAACTCCATGATATTCATTGATAAATATCGGGAAGCAAGGACCTTTGAATCTTATAACCTTAAAAACAGTCAGTTGGTTGTTTTTATTAAATCCTCAGGTTACGATTTAAAACAAAAACAAACTGAAAATGTATTCCACAGATAAAAAGACGGAATTCCTCTGAAGCTACTGCGAAATGAGTTCTGTTGTGCATTTAGCTAACCCATTATCTTTCTATCTAATTCATAATACTCAAAGGAAATATAATTTTCCTTATATTCGTAAAGAGCTCGCCATATTTCGTAAAAAGTGAACAATTTTCCGATCCGTATTTTTACTCCCTATAAATATGCTATTATTCAGAGTTTACGAGCCCTCGTAAAATTGTTTGCTGAGAAGGCATTGAAAAACTTCACTTACTATGATCATGATTCAGCAATTGAACAATTTGTAAACGAAGTTTCCCGGAAATAACAAAAAAATAATCTCGATGTTCGTTGATCACAAGAAGGGGGGAAATTCCTTGATAGGCATGCTTCCTCCGAAAAATACGATCCGATAATTGATTGTAAATGAATCCCCTCAAAATTACTGGGAATCTTCAAGCCCCCGTGATTACTTCAAAGTGTCGTTCTCCATTTTTTTGAGGTAAAAAGAAGAACGAAGATCACATAAAAACGCCTCAAAGAACTTTCCGACCGTAAAAAACGAATGAAACCAAAAACTTAGATAGCATTGCACATTTGAAGAATACCAAAACGCCGGCGGCGTGTTTGTTTCTTGTGCCGCGCGCGCAGAAAAAAAACGAGGAAAACGTAAAAAGAAGTTCCGAGTCAAGGCAGCCGGAAAAGCGGTGTTTAACTTCAAATACGAAAGTGTGAAAAGGAAGTTCTTAAACATAACACCTAGCAGCGACCGGCAAACAAAAAACTCCCAATTCATGTTTTCCCCATGTTCAGTCGACACACAGTAAACAAGGTGGGCCCCGCCAAAGGCGTTGTACGTATAATATGCAAAATTTGCGATAATCGGGATATTTCCGTATCAGCGAATTTTTGGTGGTTTGTTTACGTTGGCCCCAGATGTGGAGGTCTGCTCGGTTCACTTTCAGCCAAACCTAAACTGACCTTCACTCACTGATCGTTGATACACCCCCCCTTCCAACTCGCGCAAGTGCTCGAACGCTGTGCGCAAATTAATTGGTATCTTAAGACTTTTTTAGCGCACGCAAGCCGCAGCTCTTTTTTTTTTTTGTTTTCTTATAGCCGAAACAAAACACGCCTAAATTTAGATTCCCTCATAAAATTAACGCGGCGTGGCGAGCCGTAATGGTCTACTTACTATCATTAAGCGCACTTAGTTTTTATAGCCGGTTCTCTGCGTACAGGAAGTTAATTTTTTTAAAGAGTCGATTGATTAGAATTCGACTCGAATACGTTCACAATTTGTTTTTCTCCCATTTATTATCGCGCGAGAACTAAGCTAAGCGCCCCAAGCTGTGATTTATGTAGATGATGCCTAGCTAAACTCATTCTTGGCTAACCTTGTATTGACAATTTCAACACTTTACGATTCCGAATATCTTGGGCATTACTGGCGATTTCGCAAACGGGTTTGGCGCTATATTTTATAGTCAGCTCATAAATAACGACAAGTCCTTCAAGTTTAAATTTGTTTATTTATCGAATAAACAGGCCGACGCGTGTTGTATTTTATTTCGGCCACAAATCAGACGTTTAATATTTTGGTTTTTATTTTTTAAAAAACATGATTCACATACTTAAATCAGTAGTCTTGCGGTAATATTGCTACTTTACGGAAGTTATAAATCATCTGCATGAGCTTTTGTCCGAATAACAAATTATAATTAGAGAATTTTCGCATTTTGTTGAAAACGAGCCGTATAATGATAACAAAAACCCATTCGCATCGTGAATTGGCGTAACGAATGAACCATTAATACATTCAAAATTGAGAGTGATATCAGTGCTAAAGAACTTTTATCGTTTTAAATTTTTTTTAGAAATGTGGTTTACTTTTGTGTGTGGGCGTTGGAAAAAACTAAATCCACTTCATTCATCATAGAACAGGTAATCTTTGGTAATTTTGGACCAGTTATATTTTAAAAGCCCAAGACAAAAAAAAAAAAAAATTGTTAAACTTATTTATTTACTTTGTTACATAAGTAAATAAATAAGTTCGTCAAATCACCAAAAGATCAAAATTCCAATTAACAGTGGAAATTAAAAAGGCGCCACATAGATGAAGCAGACTCGTGTAATCTATAGTAGGTACTATGGTGAAGAACATGGAAGAAGTTTTATTTCCTTAAGGGGTTATTCTACTGTTAAACGGGTAAAGAGCAGTATCTTTTTAAAAGTGTTGTAAAAAAAAAACTATTAGAGATATCAATTTGAAATTTTGCATGCATCTTTATTAATGAAAAAAATATATAATGGCATAGTTGATATATCAAAAAAATCGGTTAAAAAAACTTTAAACGCGATTTACTCAAAACGTGTTTTTTTGGTGCGCGGTACATCGTAGAGAAAAAACTAATGAAGCGATTTAGCTAAAAATTTTTTTGCATAGTTATATATCAATTTTACACAGACTGAACCTAAATTGAGCCATAAAAATTGAAATTTGGTTATTTGGGAGCACTTTTTTCATCGAAAAAACGTCCAAAATCGAGCATGCTATTTTCCAACACTTGTCAAATCGCAAAAATTTAATATTTATGGCTCAATTTAGGTTCAGTCTGTGTGTTTTTAGCTAAACTAATAAAATTTCATCGTTAAATTGATTGCAGATCACCTGGACGACCTGGGCAATGTACCGCGCAAACGACTCTGGCCGTCAGCGCGCGCTATATCAATCATAAACCGAAGCCGCCATTTTTTTTTTTTTTAATCAACTATGCCATTATATATTTTTTTTCATTAATAAAGATGCATGCAAAATTTCAAATTGATATCTCTAATAGTTTTTTTTTTACAACACTTTTAAAAAGATACTGCTTTTTACCCGTTTAACAGTAGAATAACCCCTTAAGAAGGGATGGAAATATTAAAAATATTTAACAACTCAGGAGAATTTATCGATCCTTGAAACGCAAAAACAACTTTGGCGTTATTTCGTCTAGTCTCAAGAGAAGAAAGTGGAAAAAGCCTAAGTCTATCCTTATGGGACAAAAGGATAACTGGGTTATCCCATTGGAATCCGCGAAAAGCAAATCGAATAAATCTGAGCTGGGCCGTATATGGCGAAGATGACATTAACCTTAACGACGATAGCATTGATATGGTCAACAAAGGATATTACGGATGTTAAGCCAAACACTCAATTTTATAAACACGAATTAGAAAACAGCCGGACAAGGTATAAGAGAAGTGGAAGGAATCCTTTTGCGAATAAAGGCTATGGATGTGTACTTACCGATATTAAGAGGAGCGCCATTCATAAATTGTATCTAAGCCCGAATTTTTCAAAATAAGATTGATGAAAAGGGGACCTAGATGATTGCCCTGAGGATCCCCGGAAGTAACAATAAATTCCCTGCAGAGGCGATCATATAGTACAGTAGCCAATTCACAAAAACAGTGAGAAAGCCAAGAAGAGACAGCTTGTAAATAAGATTATGAGAAGTAAGGAAAAATTAGAGAGTTCACCAAGGTTGATAGATTAAATTTACCTTTCATGAAGAAGCCATGTTGCAACAGAGTAAGAAAAGATTGCAACGAAAGTAAAAAACATCACAAATCGTAGCTTCAAAAATGTTGGCAATACAACATGGCTTAGAAATGGGGCTATAGTTGGAAATATCGCACGTTTAACCTTTTTTGTGCAGCGGAATGACAACAGAGAAGAGCTTCAACTATCTAGAGAATGTGTCACTGAAATTTAAAATAGCAACGCTAAAAATTACAATTGTTAAAATTAAACCCCTCTTTCAGAATTTATTCGCTGTTCTGTTTAATTTCAACGACGAACGATATTGACTATATGATATACATATATATATTTATAGTTTGGTATATCCTAGAAATTGTTTAAACGTATTCCAATACAACCGAAAAATACATTTTTTTTTAAATCGATTGTGTACTGTATGTAGCACATTAAGACGATTCGTTAAATTTAAACAATCCATTTCGAAGAAGTGGACTAATATACAAGATCATATAAAATCATCATCAGTTAAATCATAGTCATATTGTGTCACAGTCATACCTAATAATTTTTCCAAATTCTTTATAAACAAAAAATAATAACGGAAGCGTTATCATATATATATGTACATATTAATGCAAGTGATGTTCAGCTAAGCAAAGTTATCTTCGAACCTTACGATAATTTGCACTCGTTGCAGCATCATACGATCCTCATCTTTTTAATTGTTTGAGTTTAGTAATGGCAAAGTTTATCTCAGACAACTGGTTGCTGGATCACGTGTTCCCTGCGCGCATATGCATAAACTTGCATCAGTTTCATTGATAAGTTGAATTTTTCTATTTGTTTTATCATTCGTCTCCCCACTGCTGGCTTATATAATATCGTTATGCACATATTTAGTGTTTCTTAATTAGTCACAATTCGAAGGCTCGTGCACACTTACTTCAGCTGCAATTTGCACTAATCACAGCGCACTGACGTCAAACAGTCTCCCTTCCCGCGGTCGGTTACACTTCTAAATAAATATGCAATTAGGGGGCTTGGCTGGCAAGTGAACAAGCCTAATAATCAGTTGACAAAGGAGTTCAATACAATTGCTCCCGGTCTCGAGATTGTCTGACTCTTCGAGATCGCGTGATGGCAGTCAAAGATAACGAGATTTTTATCTTTGCCAAAAATGTGACTTGGAACACGTACGAGGACCCTAAATAGAAAGTAATTGCATTTCTTTATTTGTATTATTAGATGCCGCCGTACTTTGACTTTTCAGTGCTAATTAGATAAAAATATCACTGATTAGTTACGTATAGGTGCACCTGATTATTATTTTTGCTTTTTTATTAATTTATCATTAGCTCTCGACATTTGAAATGATATTTGTGATTTCTTTATTTACTGATTGGATTCCCAGGGAAATTTTCGCAGTATATAGACTGTTGTCTTCGAAAGATCAGCCAATGCTGCAGAAGAGTTCAGGACCTTGGAACTGAGATGATGAAGCTTCCCTTGTTAGTTCGTCAGCAACGTCATTTCTTTCAACGCTGGAGTGTTCCGGTACCCAACAGAGACTAACCCTGTTGGAGGTCCCTAGGTATTGAAGGGTAACATAGCAGTATTTAACGAGTCTCGGCGAAAAACGCCACCATTTCAATGACATGGATTTCAGCCTGGAAAACGCTGGACCATTTCCTCATTGCAACCGAGACTTTGGTATTGGGTCCATAGACACCAGCACCAGCACCATGTTCCGCTTTTGAGTTTTCTGGGAACCAATTAAGATTTCCATCCAGTCAGATCCAGTCTGCATTATGTTTTTGTCTTGGTATTTATAAAAATTTATTACAAAATTTCGAATTATTTACATTTATCGTTTGACTGCCCCATATAAGACTCTATAAGATCTTTTACATTTTTTCACTTTATTGTATAGAAATTTTAAATATGTTACCAGAACCAACATAAAAAAAAATGAAAAAAAATAAAAAAGGCGTGTTTAAGCGTGGACGAATTAATAACAAAAATACTTTCTTTAAATTACTTGTTTTGATGTAGTTAAGTTTGAAAACAAAAATTCGTTCAATCGTTTTTAATAATTCACGTCCGATACATTTTCATTCATTTTAGATATTAGTATCAATTGGACATTGAAAATGTATGCACCAATTCATAAAAAGAAAAATTAAAGAAATTCCTCAAAGTGCTCTTACGTAATTTTATATTTATTTTCGTGCGTATCAACAATTTTCTCGCCCCCATTGCAGGAAAAATTACGTGGCGTGTTCGTGAATTTTGTGTTAAAGGAAATTTTCTAAAAAGAAATAGCTAGAAAATTTCGTATGCTCACGTACGTTTTCTCCCGATTTGAAACAGCAAAAAATAAACTATGAAACAACTTGGGTCATAAAAATGTTTCTAAGAAACCTGCACGGATATCACTTATCCCAAACGAGCAAGTTATTCATTCTATAAACTGTTCAAATAGAGTTTCACACCTTTCAACAATGAGCCGGGAAAACCCAGAGAACCTGCTTCCTTTTCTGCAGAAGATCAAATAAAATTTTCATTTTTACCTGCGAGGCATGAAAAGGCGCCGCAAGCTAAATAAAGTGCCCGAAAGCCGTGAGGCCATTCAGTGACTTCAAATAGGGTATTATATTTTGTGCAGGACAGAATTGTTTCCTCAACTTAATACGAAATGAAGAAGCAGACTACCTGGCAGCACAGGGCGCACAGGCGAGGCGAGGCGAGCTCCTTCCCGTAGGGAGGAAATTTATTTTTCTCAAAGTCTTCTCAGTTTTATGAAAGAAACCAAAACCCTAAACATAAAACAATAAAACGTAATGACATGCTGTTGTCGCGTAGTCACTTACCTGCCTGGCGAACAGGTGTGGACACATCCTGGAGCAGGTCTTGCACTGTCCGCTTCTGTCCTGTTCCATTGATCGGCGATATCAATTTCTGCAGGTATGTCCCATCCTGCAAGGCAAAAAAAAAGGGCCGATCATCAAGCATATTCATAAAAACACTTCCATTCAATATTTTTATGCATCCTACCTAGCCGGGGATCATTTAAAAGAAATAAACGCAATTTACGAAAATGTTAGCGCCATTCTTTCTATATAAATCTTCCACTCGCACTAAATGTTCGAGATCGCGGTGTTTGTAGAACGCATTCGTATTCGACACGACGAATGCTTTTTCTTTATTTCTTATTTGAGTTAATTTCAGCTCCTGAATATTTTTAACTTGTTAACGTTTGAAGCAGTCAATTAACATGTAGTTTGAGAGGTGACTGGTCGCGTGACAGCAATTCTATAAATAATCGGCAGATTCCTTCTTAAAAATAACGACTGTTGTGCGACCACATGATAATCGTTCAATTAATCTGAATTTGTTTACTATTTGAAGGGGTGTGTTTGCTGGCCTTTTGCCACAGTACCCCAAAAATAATTACTTTATTATATAACAAATTCCAATTTCCTTATCTTAAATAGATCAAAATTAAAAGTTAATAAAAACTATAAACTAAACACAAAGTTCAGTACTGCATTTATATTTTTGCAACTTATTTTGGGTTTATAATCCTTTACTATCAAATAACAAAAATTGTTTATTTAGTTATATACAATTTTTTTCCCATAGAAACGGCTCTAATGATTTATAGAGCAGAGATTTTCGAGAGCGGGAATTTATTCACAAGTTCTAAGTATCAAAATTTAATTTTCTGAACCATAGCTGCTACCAGGTAAATCTAAACCTTATTAAATTATGGACTAGTTGGTAGCAATACCTCTTTGTTATGACGAGGTTAAATTATTGTTATTGTTATAATTTTTATCACTTATAGTTGGTTAGTTATAGAGATATCGGGAATCGGATGATGCTAATAAATCCTCCAAATATAATAATTCGGAGGTGTTTACTCAAGTAGCTCAAAAATTACTTATTCGCTTTGAGCATTCTCCGCAATTCGTTATAAGAAGAACCACATTAAGCGTCATCAACGTGTAGCATAAAGAGAGAGGGACTTCTTGGTGAAAAATACCTAACGCTATCATGTGCGCGTTTTCGCGCTTAAACTTGCATCCTCCATAGTCCCGGGAAGTGGTTTTCACGAATATCTTGGCGAACATCTTTGACGCTTTACTTTTTGAGCTACAGTAAGTTTTTACATGCGTCTAGGTTAATTATTTTAGATATTAGAACGAGGATGATTTGATTTTGCATTTAACTCTAGAAAAAACACGTACACGTACCGAACACGTACACGACCTGGGCATAGAGGTAGCGATTTCCACTGCCCAAACGGCCACCGGAATACCTCGATTAAAAGCCATTAGAAATTGACTATAAAAATAATTCGAGTTTCATTTTTAATTAAAATTTATTGCTTTAGCAATCCTCACCCGGCCTGTCCTAATAGCTCCAAATGTTTTTTTTTTTTTAATTTATTAACTGCCGAGATTATGTTCAAAACATAAATTCACGAAGAAATGGAGAATAATTGAATAATTAAAACAAACTATCTCTCAAGTACTCGAAAAAAACAAAGTTATCTAAAATCAAAAAATGTGTGACTGAGTTCATACGCACAGGTGCACGACTATCACATATCCCATACATAACTTCGACTACTTAATAAATATGTCATATGAAAATTATTCTTGGAATTTTATAAGGCAAATAAATAATATAATTAGAAAAAATAAAATATAGAAATGAGTCACTTAATTTTAGGGCCCTATTATGGAAGTCGATTTCGGTCGACTCGACTAGCGAAGACACATTTTCAAGCCTGAAATGCTAAGGAAATTAGTGTCTTAGCTAGTCGAGTCGACCGAAATCGACTTCCATAATAGGGCCCTTAGCTTCCCGATAATGCAGCCTATTTAGAGAACTTTTATGTTTGATAGTAAATAACATATAAAATCGTTTTTGGTTGTATCTTTCCAATTATTATAATTATATATTAAAAATGCTATAAGGAAATATGTATCTTACTTCATTATAAAATCTAATTGGAATGTGTTTGAAGCATTCTTGATCTCCGATTGGTTCCATCAACCTTCGATTCACAGCCCAAAATTGGTCGAACTTATCTACAATGAATAATTAAGCTTAAAAATAAAAGAAGTCACTTAACCATTTAATCATACCATTAACTAAACCCAACCATAGTTGATTATGGTCCTTTTTCTGCATCGCTGAAACTATTTGGCCTCTGTGTTTTAATACATCAGCTTCTTTAAGGCAGGACATAAAATGTGACTCGAGAATGTCTCTGGAAGTAATAAGTAATTAATGTGATTTAATCAGTAAACATAAATAAAAGAATTATTACTTTGATGAGAATTTAACCAAAACTTCTTCAGGAAATCTAGAAAAGTGAATAGTAAGACACCAAGGTAGGCCCTCATCTTCTTTATGGGTTAAATCATAAAGAACTCCTGCAAAAGATATATTATTTTTAATTTAAATTCAATTCCGCACAAAACTAGATCCTAATTTTATATTTCTTAGACATAACAACTTATTAACGACTTATTTCGTATCTAGACAATCCTAGGTCTTATTGTTAGGAAAAAACTACAAATTACTACAAATGGGTCCTTTAAAAAATTTAAACTCAACTCAAGGAACCTAGTAAACATTTTTTCGAAGTTATGACTTCATGTTTGTGCGAACTAGTTCCATTGCAAAAGCGGAAACGATCAATCCATAGAAATATAAGATAATACGGAACAGCTGTATCGTGTAAAAAGCCTGTAGGTGAGCGACCACCCTAAAGTAGCTTGTCGATTGAATAAGCATAAATTGGTTTGAAGAGAGAAACCTGATGAAAAAATACGAAGCTCTGCCCCCGGGTCTTTTTTATTGAATGCCGTCCAACAAAATCAGTTTTCGAGGGGACATTTGAGAAACTGTGAGTCAGTTCGGGTAATTATTTAATTTTAAACTGCATTTGCACATGCTGAATTCTTCACACTTGTGGTTTTTGTTTATAGTTTTATGCTACAATTGCCTTGAAAGTTGTCGTTTATTTATTTATTTTCAATGCCCCACTAAAATATGACCCAGTCATATGGTGCAATCCTCTTTTGGAACTACTTTGCGGAAGCCTTTTGTAAAATAACTAAAATCCCTATAGCAAGTCTAATAATAATAGCAAAATAACCTTAAGTACAAAAAAGTATAGACTGCCGAAACCCGGGATTGAACCGGGGACCTTTAGATCTTCAGTCTAACGCTCTCCCAACTGAGCTATTTCGGCTGTTGAGTGGACCTTTCTTAAAAAGTTTATAGACCTTATTTTAAATCAAGAAAATAATAAACAATATTCTTAAACTATTGAATTTTACCTATAGGATAGTGAAGTTTCAGTGGAGTTCCATTGTAATCGAACCAAACATCTCCGTCCTGCGACTCATTGGCAATATATCGGGTGAAGAACTTCCGTACCTGCGAACAATTTCTTGCATTTCATATTTCCACGTATATATATTTAACATTCAGCGCATATCACTCACTTTATCAGTGACCAGCGGCAGGTAGCTGAGCCGTGAAACCATCAAATAGAAATTCTCGGGCTGCTGCAGGCCAACCACTTCGTCGGGGTCTGCCTGAAAACAGACGGGTATCTGTCCCTCCCAAACAATCCGCAGTACTTCTCTGTCGTGCGCCATTAATGGATGCAAAAAAAATTAACCGGACCGAAACGCGAAAAACTTACAATTTAGCTTAAATTCCCAGCGCTGAACGAGAATAAAAACTGCTTACTTGATTTGGAAACGCTACAAACAGCTGGTTTTGACGTTTCGCTGACAGTATCAGCCGTTTAGTTATAGATCTGACCAGCAGGAGCAGGGTGGTGATACGATGTAATTTACGTAGAGAATTCAAGTATTTTACGTGCTATCAGAGCAGTAGGTCTTGCGATTGCACCGACTTCTGTCAGATTTCTGCATTAATCAAATCATTTCGTGTTATCGCCGGTTTTTATTTCCTTTTCCCACCAAAATTACTTAGTACAACACATCCACCAGTTAGCAGTCAACTTAATATCATGTCATTGCTCTGAATTGTTTCTGGGCAGGTTCCACAAAACATTCCGACGATCGATCAGCTGTGAGGAGTCATCATGTTACAAAATCGCATCTTGCACTTGCTAACCAGGACCAGGGGTGCACCAGCGTCATGCGGGATATGCAGCCGAGCCATTTACGAAGGCGGCGGGGAGAAAACCCACCTGAAACCTGTGCGATTGGCCTACAACGTGTACACCAGCACTGACGTCGACAGCGGAGCCCCGCCGCTCGTGATCATGCACGGCCTCCTGGGCTCCAAACAAAACTGGAATAGCATCAGTAAAGCGCTCCTGCAAAGGCTAATCCCTAGGCGAAAGGTAAAAATTAAAATACCCTAAATTGGCAATTATCTTTGCCTCACCAATTGCCACTTCAAAGAATTCAACATAAAACTCTGATAACATAACTAGTTTTTAAAGCAATATTTTTACTTTAGATCATTGCAGTGGATGCCAGAAATCACGGAGAAAGTCCTCATTCACCCCTCCACACCTACCCACACCTGGTGGAAGATGTAATAGATTTATTAAAGGAGATGAACATAGGAAAAGCCGCTGTCTTAGGACACAGTATGGGCGGCAGGGCGATGATGTTCATGGCCCTTAAATATGTAAGCTTTATTATTTATTTGGTTTAATTCGGATTGTTTTAATTCAATGCTTGAATCAATCCCAGCCGAATTTGGTAGAACGTGCTGTGGTTGTCGACATCTCACCAGTTAAAAACTCGGTGAATCTGGATGGCATGGAGCACATATTTCGAGCAATTAGAGCCGTTCAAATCCCTCCGGAGATGTCCATGGCTCAAGGTCGAGCCAAAGCAACCAGAGATCTTCTAAGAGCTGCTATAGACAAGGCGACGGTTGATTTCGTCGTTTTAAATTTAAAGAAGCTCAATGATGGAAAGTAATTTTCTTACCCGTTATTTCATACTCACCAAATATTTAACCCTTTTATCTCCCAGTTTCGTGTGGAGAGCGAACATGGAGGCTCTGCATAATAATTTCAGATATATATCATGTTTTCCAGAAGATGCTATTAAAAACGATCAATACCGAGGTCCAGTACTATTCATTGGAGGTTCCAAATCAGATTTTATCAGGTGAGCTCAACTTAAAGAAACGGACATTCGATTAGTATGATATGTATCATTTTTAGGCATTGTCCGCCTGAAATTGAACGCAAATTCACAAAAAACAGCTTCGAAACAATTACATCAAGTCCTTATATTCATTTGGAAAATCCCGAAAAACTAACAAAATTAATTATACATTTCTTGAATTCTTAACAAAACATGAGAAATTGATGCAAGCGAAAGTGTAAATCATTGAAATTTTAAAGATGGGAAGCCCCAAAGAAGCACAATGAAACTCTACATTGGATTTGAAGAAATATTAAGGAGCTATCAAGATGATACACAAGACTTGACAAGCTTGTGGTGAGGTGTTTTGATTTCACTAATTAACGCTTGAGGCTTCTTTTTCTATAAGTGCATATGTCCACCACTGTTCGACTTAAAACATTAAACATATACTTTCCAGAAAGGTTTGCCTTATAGAAAATTAGAAAACTGCTCCTCCTCAGTCAAAAGTTTTCAGTAAACCGATTAAATGGTGTAATGTGCACATATACAAATTAACAAGTTTTCCTCGATTTGAAAACAAGAGCAAAAAATTCGTAACTTTAATCAACTTATCACTCAATATTTCTTTATTCAATTTGCCGTGGTCTTGTCTTCAAGAACTAACAGGAACAGCCTTCCTTTATTATTAAAAAATCAAGCACCTGCATTTTAACATTTAACATTTATTTTATTTATTGCTTTATTCGCAGCGAAGAGGATTTGCCCCAGATCAAAACGTATTTTCCGAATGCAACTATAAAATGGCTTGATGCAGGCCACTTGGTGCAGTTAGAAAAACCAGCAGATTTCGTAGCTCTAGTCACCGAATTTCTACGTTAGTTTCAAATTAAATTGTAAAGAAATGTCTTAATAATAAAGTTTGTAAAACATATTGATTAACTTATAAATGTATATTACCATTCATTATTGCTGATAATCAAAAAAATCCCATATCAAAAATCGGTTAATATTAATACTTGCAAATGAAAATATAAAACAAATTCGGTCGAAATTTGTCTGGTTGAAAAATAAAAATATAATAAAATTTCCCCAATACTAGAAAAGAAAAACAACGTTTTTAGGGCGGAAAACACATTTTTCTAACATTTATTGGTGTCTACTTCCAAACATGATTTATCTTTTGCAATTAATGTTATTAATTCGGTTGCAGTAATTTTGTCTAGAATGTAAACATAAATTCAATTTAAGGCCAGGCCACTTATAAACATTTTCAATTTGTTTTTTTTTCACATACAAAATTTAATAATACATTAAAAAGAATAGTAAATAGAGTAAAAAGTAGCAGAATGTATGATGTGCTTTCACAAAACAATCCCCGCGCGGGGCTTATTATAAAATAAAAAATAATATACAACAATAAAAAGACTCCTTAACTTTATGATATTTTCAGTTTTTAGACTTAAAGATCTCGTCTCAATTCATTTGCGTTTGAACTATGTCTTTTTTTTAAGTAATAAGAATGTCGCTTACGTTAAGAATTTTCGTGCTCTCTTGTACATCTGTTTAAATGCGATTATTTGCCACAACATTTCTAACACCTGAAGTAGAAAAAAACGTCTAGAGACGAACAGTAAACAATAGAATCTATTGCCCTTAATTGTACTTGTTCACACATATTAGAAAAACTGTAAATTCTAAGTGCCAAAATTGCTCTTACAAATGTAGTTTTGTTCTTATCCTGCTTTTATCTTCTTTTTAATAAAAACGAACTTTTCTATCAATTCGATCGAAAAGTATCGCTGGATCGGATGATTAACACAGATAATTAATCACATGTTTCTGTCTAAAAGGAATAAAAATTCGCTTCACTGCCTCCAGTACGTTTTCGTTTTTAAAAGCATTATATTTAAAATAAAGAGCTTAGCTTAAAATTTACAATTATATTTCATAACCTTTTTTTGGTTTTCGACAAATTATAGTCCCACGTTTGACTGCAGTGTTTTTAGATTTTATGTATTATTATTATGTAGTTAAAAACTTATTAAATAGCACTTATAAATCTTATAAAATAAACTGGAACTCTCATTTGAATAAAATGATTTTAAAATCTTAAATGTTCCCAAAATATTCTTCTGACTCTTTTGAAATCAGTTAAAGTTTCAAAAATTAGAACATGTACATCAAGAAAACTTTGAACCTTCAAGAAGTTTCAGTACTTAAAATAATAGGAATCTTCAATAGATTACGATTAAAATCTGCAAAAAATCTTGTTCAAATTGAACATTTTAAATATTTTAGGATCTTCATCAATAAAGTTATACTTAAAAATTGATAAGTTTATCCAGTTTGAATTTAAACTTACTTTTTTACTGAGTAGCTTCAAATTATTCAAACATAGCAACATGTGATTAATTCTCAATTGGCTTTTTCTGTGCTGCGCATTGCAACGATGTGTAGAATCGTATTTGCATGAAATTATAAAGCTTAGCTATGCTATGATAGGGCATGATGAAATAATACGAACACAAATTGTACAATCCTTACAAAAGTTAAGATTCAGAGAGCTTGCAAATTTCACTAAAGTATCACACACAAACAAATCTAAGACTCTTTTGCCACGGTGTATTTTTAAACAAAATTACCCTTTAGCTGAATACAATCTAAAAAAATGCGCAACTCGGTTTAACTAGTAAATAAATATGTAAACCGATAAATACTTGTAAATAAATCACAAAATCGAAGGGAATGTGTAAAAAGTGTTAAGGTGCGAAAAATTACTAAAATTCTGACCGGCATACGTAAATCCTAAGAACGCATCCTAACAGCAATTAACAAACAACAAAATGATCTCTTGATAGAAATGACTTAATAAGGCAAGAAAGGTGATTTTGATTTTAGTCCTTAGCGTTCATCTTTGTTCTTTTTTTCCCGATAATCAAAATAATTTTCGCGTTGACTTGGTGAATTGTGTATTCTCTGCGTGATTTTTAGCTGCTTAACAATCCTTGGAATGGCAAACTTTTAGATCTTTTCTTACATCATCAGGCCTCCGTCGTAGGCGTAGTCTGCTTTATTATGCATCACCAGACGGTCTTCAACGAAGTAGAAGCTATCGGACCGCGTCTCAAAGGGATTCGCTATCATTTCAGTTACTGCAAACAGTTTGATCTCTTCAAAACTGGATTAAAGTGATTAAGTTTTTAACTTACCTAAATCTGGAGGTAGATTTGGAAATTCATAGATGTGCTCGCAGGTATTCTTTGAGTATGGAATGCAGTACCCAAATTCAAAATCAAACGTTTTCAATAAGCGATCACGGAAAAAGTGGCGTTCTATCATCCTAAAGCGATTAACTGGCTTTGTGCCGACTGTAAACTCAACTCTGTAAAATATTTGCTATTTTATAATACAAATCGATTTGTATTTTTAGAGGGAGAAAAACAAAACTTTATAGGTACATTACAAAATTACTAAAATTTCACCGCTAAAATTTCTTAGGCAGTGTTATTATATTTAAAAAACAGTGAACTTTAGAGACTCAAATATTGAATACAGCAGAAGATTTGTAGATACTTTTTTGTCGTTTAAACTTGACTAAAACAGATACTGAAATTGATGTTTAAAAACCCACTTGATCTATAAACCGATTTTGTGGCAAGCGTTAAATTATTCCTATTAAACTAGGAGGAATCCCATTGATACATAATTGTTCCTTTATGACTTTTCCCAAACTCTTCCCTCAGGCAAAAGATAAGCTTAAATTCTGAGTGCACATGAAATTTATTTATATAGTTAAATTGTTAAGTGGAATTGTAAAGTGGAGATGCCTACTACTAACCCAAAATCTCTGTTAATTAGCGAGTAGACAGAAACTGTAGCAGGGAAGCGGGCCATATATGTAGAATAATAATTTCAATCCTTAAGAAGGATGTGCGCCTCGCTCATCTGTGGCGCCAATATCCCAGTGTAATGTATACCTGCAACTTACATCTGGCATGGATTGAATTTAGCTGGACGAGTGGTACCCAGCTAAGGTTCGGGATGTGAAGGAGTGATCATTAAAAGAGCGAATCTAATTGTAGTGATCGATTTGGTTGGAGACGAATGTAAGTAGATTTTTAGGTTTAGTTGAATTATGGATTGTAATTTATAAATTAATTTAAAAAGGTATGACTATAGTGGCATGATTTATTGCTATTATCGCTACTGATTCAATTAGACATCCCGTGGAGGAGAATATTCTGGGATTGCACTAATCCAAGTACGCAGCTACGGACTCACTGGATATTCGTTACTCATATGTTGTTTTTATATCTTTGTACTGAATTAATCTAGTCGCCCCCAGAGGAAAAAGCGATAAACAGTGTAAAGAACAAAAACGAAAGTAAGGTTTCTTCAGAATAAATATACTCTGTGTTTTGGGGGCTATACCCCTTTCATTATTATTTTTCCATTGTTCCCTACTACAAAATGCTTTAGAAACAAAAGGTCGAAGGACTACGGAATGCCCTTTTTGGGACTTTGGTTGGTTTTCGCACCCAGGTCTTCAATTATATTTGTAATGAAGTGAAGTTGCTACTTTTACGAAGACATCCACCAAAAATAGACTAATTAAGTTCTGAAATTCCTATTTGGAAGGTTTTTGGAGGAGGATTGCAAAAGTTATGGTACGCAGAAAAAACCTGGTCAAATGACCCGTCTGCGCTCGGGAGGTTAACAGCTCGCGATGTTTGCGACTTCTAATTTAACGCAGGTTTCAATGCTCTGGCGAAGACAAATTAAAATCTGAAATAAGAGCGGCTGGCAGGACAAAGCCCAATACTTACGTAGCGCCCACAGTTTTCAACTTGAGGAACTGCGGCGTGAACTGGTACCGGACGTACCGGCCAGCGTTGGGGTCCACCGGCTCGTCGAGGGAGAGCTCCTCCGTGGCGAGCGTCGCCTCCTCGATGGAGCCCTCGGGGTACTGCTCGCTGGGTGGTTTCGCGATTTCAAACAGCACGGCCCCGCTCTCCAGGTCGCGGATTTTGAACCGCGTAAAATCAATATCGTAGATGTTCGCGTCCGGCGTGCACAGGTAGTCGTCTGTGATTTTCGTCAGGCGGAGCACATCGTCGGGCGTGATGATCCGCTCCGTCGAGGAAGTCGCGTCGAGGGGATTGCTTCCAGCCTGCAGGGGGTTCAGCTTCTTCCCGATCACGCTCATGCCGAGGTGCTGCTTGTTGTGGCCTGACTTCCGCTGGTCTTACGCTGCCGCGCACATAAACTTAACAAATTTCAAACCGAGGTGACTATCTAAAGCAAGTAGGAATGTTTGCGCGCTGGGAAAAATCCTTTTTAGGGGACACCCTCCTTCGCCTTGTAAAATGACAAAACGAGTGTCAGACGGCTGTTTGTTTGAAGCGGGACAGTGCAGGGCAGGATAGCGGCAGGGTTGCAATAAACGTATGAATCCTCCAAGGCACGACGTCTTATCGGTTTATTAATTTATTTACTTTTTCGGCTTGGCAATAATGGAGGTACTGCATATCGAAGGTCATACGTCAAGCGGATGTGTGTCAACAGAAATGTCAAAACAGTGTCATCAGAGGGGGCGAAATGAGTGGAGTGGACAGATTTTCGTTCCAGAGGACTGTGCAGAGCCTGGCTCGGGTTCTAGCCCGGATTAATCCCACCCCGTGGGAGAAGGTATTTATTTCATCGTTTCGAATAGCGCCCTTCTAAAACCCGTGCCCTATTTAGGTGCAGTCGCTCTACAGATACTGCCCGCAGGAGAATGCAGCGGGGGTCTTCTGCCTGGACTCGCGGGCTCAGGACGCAGTAATTGCCCTGGGGCTCTATTTTCTCGAGAGCAATTGCCAGCATGCAGACCAAATCGTCCCGTACCTCCTCCGACTGGCGAAGTCGCTGCCCAAAGCCGTTTGGGTGGACGACGCAAGATTCTCGAAAATCGATAGTGAGTGTGTTTCATAAGCGCGTCATGACATCATGCGACCTTTAAACACGTCTTCCACCCACTTCCAGGGATCCCGTCGGCGGAGAAGTTCAGCTTTTGTCTCAACACGCTTCTCTCGGACGTCGCGTCCATGTGCCCCGAACTTCGGGATGAGATTATCCTGAATCAGGTTGAAACCCTGAACGCACTGACCAACATAATAAAGTCGAGCCGCGACAGCAGCAGTGCTCCGCCCCCAATTATTTTGTGTAAGGCGACTGTGCCACTGCTCTTCGGCTTGGGGAGGTCGATGGGGAGATATGCGAACAGCGATTCACCTCTCCTGTGCCGGATATTCCCGAGGGAAGAAATGCCTGTTATAAAATCGAAGGACTCCTCTGTACTTAGTTCGAACGAACGCTTGGCCAGCTTCAGTCAGTTCCGGCCGATAATACCGCGATCGATGTCCGGCAGTCTCAGCCAGGACTCGACCGAATCTCGCTTCTTTAGACCCATCACGAACAGTCTGAGTCAGAGCTCGAGCACCAACCAAAAGCGTCCTACCTTCCAAACGTTCTATTCTGTCCCGTACGATCCCACAACCCATTTCTTTACAAAATTCGGCTCCAGTTTTAATCAATTCCCCAGCCTAAGAGTCCTGGACACGCCGGAAAAGAAGCCAAAAATCTCCTTTCCCATCCAGCACTTGCAAACAATTTTCGCGATCGCAAAGAAACTTCTGACGAAAGAAACCTTGGAGCATTTGGACGAGCAGGCCAGCGACATATTTTCGCTGCACCAGATCAAGGGCTACTGCTACAAGAGTTTCTCAGAAACGCTGAATCTCGTCATGGTGACCTTGCTGCGCGAATTGCTGCAAAATCAAACCGATCTCCCAACTCCCTTTACAAAAGACGTCCAAGAGTTCGTGAAGCGGCTCTTCCTGATCGGGCAGACGGAACTCCAGAACAAGCAGCAGGACCAGGAACGCGAAAAGCGCGAAGAAAACGTCGCTACCATCAACAAGTACAAGATCAACGTTATGGCCAACGCGGCCTGCGTCGACCTTCTCGTCTGGGCCATTCGGGACGAAACTGGTGAGTGCCTTCTCCTCCCGCACTTTAACTAGAAGCATAGACGAACTTAAGCATTATTACCTTATTTTCAGTTGATGAAGAGTATAACGTTCCTTCGTTGCTATTCGGTTTAAATTTTTTGTTTCGGAAAGGTTGTGTTTAGTCATTTGATTTTGGTTTTCTGCTTTAGTTGTTTGGCCTCGTTTAGAACAAAATTTTCAGCATTTTCACGTTTTCTGTTTGCTTCATTTAGTTGCGTTTATGCTTTGGTTTTAAATTATTTATTACTTTGGCGCATACTCCTTCGCAAAATATATTTTTTTTTTTACATCATACCTTAATTTTTAATATTCTCCATTAGGCTTTTTAAGAGATATATTTTTGTGTACTGTATAATTTTAATGATAGCTTGTAATTAAACGAAGGAATATGTACCACGAAGAATTGACCCTGTTTTCACTGATAGATTGAAATTCAGCTCAGTAACACTTTTCTTTTTAAATATTAAGAGAGTTAGTCAAGTATTATTCATACATATTTACATACACATCTTCGACTCGAACTCTTCTTTAATATCCTTAAGTTGTTACTCGAACTCTTCTTTAATATCCTTAAGTTGTTACTCGAAAAATTTCACTGAAAGTTACAATTTTATTTTTGTGGAAAATATCGGCGCCAAATCGACGGATTTATTTGTGGGTCTCCGAAAAGTCCATCAAATCAAAACTTGAAACAGAATAAAATCATATCATTCAACAAATAATAAAAAAAATATATTTAAATTAATTAATTTATTAATTAATTAATTTGTTAATTAATTAATTTATTAATTAATTAATTAATAATTTATGAAAGAACTGAAGGTTAATTAAGTTAAGCTTAAACATTCAACGGTTATAGAAGAGAAGCTGCATTAAAATCAATATAATAATTTCTACTGAAAAAACAGCATAGCCATGTATCGCAAATAAGTCTTCTAGCAATTATTAATTGCGATTACTGCAATTTATTTGAAATACAAGAGAGTATGCGTCCTAGTCCATTTTAAAAAAAAAAGGGGCAACTATTTAATTAAAAAGTAGTTAAACCTGCAAGTTTATAAAAGAAAACCTTCTTAAGCTTCAATATCTTTGAGTTCACCTGTTATGACCCGTGAAACCTTTTAATTGCATGCATGTTTTGAATCTTTTATATAATATTCTTCGCTCGAGGAATTACTAAACATTTTTTGTAGAAGCGGATAAATTGTGCGGACGGTTGTCTCAAAAGTTGAATTCAGTTCTCAGTCACAAAATTGTAATGGACCACATGCCACTTTTAATGGTTTGTTTGGAGGTAAAAACTAAATAATATTGTTATAATAAAAATATAAACTTGATGGGTTTTTTCTTAGGGGCTTGGAAAATTAGCCCAAAAATTCCCAAATATTGCCGGCACTTCGATATGTTACTTGCGAGATTTCTTGGTTGATCCAAGTCCAATACTGGCAAAATTACATGCGCAATCAATTGCACAGATTAAAAAGGATAAAGAGGCACCTTTTAAAATCGTGGTTCAGGGCAACGAAATGAGAACAGCAGACCTCGACTCTAAGCCTGGAGGAATAACAAAATCGGCGCAAATTGCATTTGAAGCATTACGTGATGCTGCTATAGAAAACTTGAGCATTGCCCTTCAGTCTGCTCACTCCTTGGACCCCTACTGTGTTCCAGCCCTGGTGGCGAATGTGTCCAATCGATTATTTACAGCAGAGAAACATGAAACGTAAGCGCATATAATAATTTAGAGGTCTGAATCCTTTATGGAAATTGTTTTACAGGGAATCGAGCTTGGTAAGCTTAAATATCATTGTAATGCTGGGTCATGTGGCTGTAGCACTAAAGGATACACCGAAAACAACACAGAATATACTGCAGTTTTTCATACAACGATTCTGCAAGGTACCCTCTGAGCAGAATGCTTTAATTGTAGACCAGCTGGGCTGCATAATTATTTCACAATGTGAGCAGTCCATCTTTGAGGAGATCATGAAAATGTTCTCGCGCGTTACAGTACAGTCAGCCTCCCTTGCATACACTTCAAATCCGGACCATAGAAAGCAATTCCATCATGTTTCCGATGCTGTTGTTAATGCCCTAGGAAATATTGCTGCTAACATACAGGGCGAAGCCGACATGCTTGAACTCCTAGGAAAACTGTTGGAACTATTTGTTCAAATCGGACTTGAAGGCGAGAGATCCTACGATAACACACCTGGAGCTCAGAAGGCTAGCTCAAGCGCTGGTAACTTGGGAATGCTAATTCCTGTGATAGCAGTGCTTGTCCGCCGCCTTCCACCAATTAAAAATCCAAAAATGCGTCTGCACAAACTCTTTAAGGACTTTTGGCTGTACTGTGTCGTCATGGGATTTACAAACTCTCGCCTTTGGCCCGTTGATTGGTATCAAGGAGTGCAAATAATAGCAGCCAAATCCCCCCTCCTTATATCCCAAAATGCCCATAAATCCGAAATGAGGGAACTCAATTACAGTTCAGCTGTTAAATCTGATTCGGTTAGCTTAAATGAATTGCGCAGTCAGATTCTGTTGTTATTGGTCCATCCGCCGACTGACGTCACCGCCTGCATAAATAAACTTTCGTTTGCACAGTGTACATATATTTTGAGTGTCTACTGGTTGGAAACTTTAAGGTAAGTCCAGCCGTTTTTAAAAAATTTCTTAGTCGGTTGCATACACCTGAGCAGATCAAGAAATCGGTGGCATTAATGTTTTGTTCTACAAAAATATTAGAAACAATAGCAATAGTATCAAAAAACGTACTTTTAAAATCGTAAAATTGAATTTCTTTGAAAATGGTGTATGTAACGCGCTAAATTTCGAATTCATTTCTACTATTTAATTTCAATCTTTAGAGTTGAGAATGCTGATGAGCCCAGTTTGGAGCCGATTTTGAGCTACCTCTGCGACACGGCTCTTCAAAAGGATAAGTCCGGAATGTGGCAATGCGTGAAATGGTGCGTGCCGCAGAAAGATCCATTTACATACTATAAAAGTGTCTTTACAGCATAGCAGACCAAGTCTTTGAGAAATTCCGAAATGTTCTGTTTTCTCAAGACCTAGTGCGAGAAAAGGTGCTCGAATCGCAGGCTATGCTTCTGCTTGTGTACTTCAATCACATTCATAAGCAAATTCAACTGGTTGCTGATCAGTACCTAGCCAAACTAGTTGATAAATTCCCTCATCTCCTGTGGAACCGAAGGGTTTTATGGTGTATGCTCGATGTCCTACAACTCTTGGCGTTTTCATTGTCCTTGGACCCGAACGAGGAGACCCCCACGTTGCGAGTTGCTTCGACTCCTTACACTCTTCAGCTAATGGACTCACTTCCAGCCCGAGAGTTACGACTTAAGGATTTCGCCGATAGATGCCAAGGAATCGTCAATGAAGCAATGAAGTGGGCCCCCAGATCGACACGGTCTCATCTCCAAGAGTACCCCAATCAAATTCCCACCCCCTCCCTTGCACATCACAGTGGACTAGCCCTAGCATTTGATTCAGTGGTAAATACAAGCACTATTTATCCGAACGCTCTGCCGTCGATCAGCAAAAGGCCCAACTGCGTGAACAGTGACACTCCAAGATTTGTATCCATCCTCTGCTTGCGGAGTAAATACGCAGGCGAGATCTCTGGATTGCTCTCCGTGCTGGATGAGACGCAAAAAGAAGGGCTTGCTGATCGTTTAATCAAAGAAGTTTGGGACGCTTGCAATGAAAAGAGCGATAGTAAGCACAGAGGCGCATTATGGCGAGCTACAGCTTATCTAATTTTGTGCTCCGGAATAAATCGGAAATTGCTTCATGCTGTATGTAAGTACTGAATTTCTTCTTAAATTTTTTTTCTTTGGTGCTGTTCACTTTATATTTCCATGGCGTTTTTCTGATTAAGACTTCTTCAGCAGTAATTAGTAATAATAATATACCTTTCAGTTTAGACAATTCTGGAGCCAAAACTCATCAGCAAAATTTAAAAAAAAAATTAAAATAAACTCCATCAAATTCCGATTATCACTTGGTCGTGTCCTAGTTTATTAGAGTTTCCTTTTTAAATTTTCCTTATCAACTCCTACACACTGTCCGATTTCTCACTGTCCAACTTGTCTATTTTCGGTTATTATAATTTATTTGTGATTAATATTCTTTACTTTTAAAAATTCTAGCTACCTCACAAGTGGAACTATTCACAGAATCAGCGGTGGAAACAGCAGTGGAATGCTGGCAATGGGTTTTAACGGCCAGACAAGATCTTGAGCTGTGTTTTATTCAAGAAATGGTGAGTGCTTGGCAGACAACTTTCGAAAAGAAAATGGGAGTTTTCTCAGAGGAAGTCGAAGTTACCAGTCCATTGGCAGCATACGAGGGATGCAAATTAGTTCCAAAACCCATTCTAGTTGCTCCACATACAATTTGGCTGCAATTAATATCCGAAATGGTTGACACTGCTAAGTATTGCAATCGTGACAAAGTCGAAATGTTTTGCTTACTTTTACATCGATGTTTACCTATAATAAAATACTCTAAACAAAATCGTAATGTATCAACAGTTGGATGTCGTTTTAAGCTCCTCCAGTGTGGCTTGTCTCTTTTGCAAGGAAATACAATTTCAAAATCGTTGGCTAGAAATCTGCTCCGAGAAAGGATTTATAGTAATGCTTTGGATTATTTTTGTGGACCACAAACTTGTCCTACTCAAAGCAGAGAAGCTTTACTCGATGATATTTTGATTTTACTGAAATTCTGGCAGACAATGCGAAGTGAGAAGAAACATTTGGTGGCATCTGAGGTGGAGGACTATGAAGTGAATCCTTCGACTCAAATGCTTACAGTGAGGCAAAATCCAGAAACGGCGTCAGTAATCAGCTCAGGTGAGGTTGCACGGTCGAGTTCCACTGGCACTGGCGGCTGGTACAATACGATTCCCCACTCGACATCGACGCTTTCGAAACGATCGAATCGTTCGAAGAGACTTCCTTATCAAAAAGATGCATACGACAAGGATTACATGAAAAAACGAAATTTAATCCTTGAACTCCTCGCTGTCGAAATAGAATTCTTGATAACGTGGTACAATCCGAACAGTTCTCCAGATATGACGATACCTGGAGAGGAACAGATAAATGAATGGCGAGCCCGACCTTATAAAGTGAACATCTGGAGGGACTATACTCGGCTGGCGTGGTCCTACAATCCCTCTCTCGCGATATTCCTTCCGCAGCGAATTCGCAACGCCGATTCTATCGAGGACGAGGTGACTCGACTCGTCCTGGCTGATCCGATAGCTGTGGCGCAGATTCCGGAAGCACTGAAGTACCTGGTCACAACTAAGACCTTGTTGAATGAGAGTCCTGAACTGGTCTACATGCTCACCTGGGCTGCTGTTGGACCCATCCAGGCGTTGTCCTACTTTTCCCGCCAGTACCCAAGTCATCCTTTAACCGCTCAGTATGCAGTCAAAACTCTGTCCTCCTACCCTGCGGAGGCGGTGCTTCCTTATATTCCCCAGCTGGTTCAAGCCCTGCGGCACGACACCATGGGCTACGTTACTGAATTTATCAAGCACGTATCCAAACGGTCCCAAATTGTGGCACACCAACTAATCTGGAATATGCAGACCAACATGTACATGGACGAGGATCAGCAGCACAAAGACCCCAACTTGTTTGAAGTTCTGGAGGCACTTAGTCAAAACATAATTGCTTCGTTCTCCGGAGCAGCGAAACGATTCTATGAACGTGAATTTGACTTCTTTGGTAAAATTACTGCGGTATCTGGGGAAATCAGAGCGTTTCCAAAAGGACCAGCTCGTAAAAAGGCGTGCTTGGAGGCCCTCAGTAAGATCAAAGTGCAACCGGGCTGCTATCTTCCTTCCAACCCTGAAGCAATGGTCGTTGATATTGATTACAACAGCGGCACGCCTATGCAAAGTGCGGCTAAGGCGCCCTATTTGGCGAGATTTAGAGTTTACAGATGCGGAATTACCGAATTGGAGACCAGGGCAATGGACGTTTCAAATAATCCTGTAAGAACTGCAATTTTATTTACACAATAAGATTTATAGCCCTATTCTGGCATTGTGACCGGTCACAAGTCACAAGCTCTTGTGATGTTTGATTATGATGGTTGATGTGTGCGGTATTCTGAGTTAGGAAAATCACAACAAATTTACCTCAGTGTCCTGTGGCTTCCAACTCAGAATACCAAAAAATCACAAATAGTGATTCACCACACCCTTGTGATTCTCTTGTGACTTATGACTGGTCACTGACGGTTGCTAGAATAGGACTGTTAATTAGTAATAGCTGTTTCTCACAGAATTCGCAGGATGACACTAAAATAAACTTGGGAGTTGAGTCTTGGCAAGCAGCAATCTTTAAAGTAGGCGACGACGTCCGACAAGACATGCTGGCTTTGCAAGTTATCACAATTTTTAAGAACATCTTCCAACAAGTTGGACTCGATCTTTTCCTATTCCCCTACCGAGTAGTTGCCACAGCCCCAGGCGTAAGTATATTATTATATTTTTTAATAAGTACAATATTGTTTCTAAACTCCTCCACTCTAAATTAACTCGATCTTCGATCCCAAAACGATTTTCTAATTATTGATATTTTATCTAGGGTAAGATGAAAATTTAAAATTGGGTTAGATCCCAAAAACTCAAATATAAAAATGTTTCATTCAGTTAATAGTGAAATTTTTGGTACATTGGCTTCCTCAGAAAAACTTGTACTTGTTCTACTTAGAATAAACTACTTGAATTTTTTCTAGTGTGGTGTAATCGAGTGTGTTCCTAATGCGAAATCCCGCGATCAGCTAGGGCGGCAGACTGATTCTGGTTTGTATGAGTACTTTTTGCATCAATACGGCGAGGAGACCTGCAAAGATTTCCAGGCAGCGAGAGCTAATTTTGTTAAATCAATGGCCGCATACTCCGTGATAGGATATCTACTCCAAATTAAGGATCGACACAATGGCAACATCATGATCGACAAGGACGGTCACATTATTCACATTGGTCTGCAATTAGCGCTAGCTTTAAAATTCTTTTAGTAAAAGCAAATCTTCTTCAGATTTTGGCTTTATGTTCGAATCATCCCCTGGAGGCAACATTGGCTTCGAAACCGACATCAAGCTCACGGATGAAATGGTGATGATAATGGGCGGAAAGATGGAGGCCTCTGCATTTAAATGGTTTTGCGAGCTATGCGTTCAGGCTTTTCTCGCCGTCCGCCCGTACCAAGATGCAATTGTGTCTCTGGTCTCGCTTATGCTCGACACCGGACTTCCTTGCTTTAGAGGACAAACGATTAATCTTCTGAAACAGCGATTTGCTCCCACAAAGAACAACAAGGAAGCTGCTCAGCATATGCTCGCAATTATCAGGAATTCATATCAGAATTTCCGAACACGAACTTACGATATGATTCAGTATTATCAAAATCAAATTCCTTATTAGTGTAGTTCATCTTGGCGAAGATGAAGAAACGAACGAAATTTCGAAAAAGTTATTCTTGTATTTAAAAATATATTATTGTTGGTTTGTATTACTTATAAAACTTGATGTGGTATTGATCTCGGTTATTTGTTTTACTTTTGACAATTTTGTTCAATTTAGTTAAATCTGTTTTAAATTAGGTACTAAGAGAAAAATAATAATCAGGATATATTATATAAATATTTAATTGAATAAATATATAAAGCAGTTCAAATCCAGAATTTTATATAGCAGAACGCTAAGTGCTGCTTTTATTCTGCATGCTGTATGTAATTACTAAAAGAACCAAATGATGATGGAGTCACTAAAGGCTAAACTGATGGTTCTAGATAAAAAAAAACGGAAACTCTTAACACTATAGTGAGATAAAAAACAACTTTATAATCTTTACTTTATTTATAAAATTCATAAAACAAATCAAGTTTTTGTGGTATATGATTAAATAGATTTCAACTCCACAATTGGGACAATTGAAAAAAATATGCCTCAAAATAAATAATTTGAAAACAAATTCTTTAAATTCAACAAGTTAGAGATGATTAATTTATTGACTTTTTCGGTCTTCCCCTCTTTTTAGGAATCTCTTTTGGGGACTGCTCTGTTTCGTCATCAGATGAAACTAGGAAAATATGTTAAGAGAATAAAAATATAATTCCTTCTTCTTACTTACCACTTTTATTCAGATCCTCTTCTGGTATAGATTTCAAACTCTTCATTTTCGAAGATCTGCCAGATGCTTTCTTCGACTGAGTGCTTCTCTTGCTTATGGTGGAGCTTGCTATGCTGGAAGCGTCATCGTCTTGTTCCTTTTAATGAAAAATAAACCATAATTAAATCGATTTCAATTTTTTGGACTGGTTGAAAGTACCATTACAGAACTTCGTGTTGTTCTTCGCTTTGAATCAATTGAAGACCGCCTGCTTCTGTTCGAAGCAATCGATTCCACTTCACTTTCATTGTCAGCCTTTTTCAGATGAGAGTCCGCTTCGGCGTTGGAAGAACGTCTTCTTGAGATTTTTTTCGGTTCAATCTTCGGGGCGATGGGCGACGATAAACCTTTTTCCAAAATCGATAGTTGATTCCGAGTTAGTCTTCTCGACGCAGACAGGTCTTCGGCGAATGAAATAGTTGAAGCACCCTCACCAACCACTTTCTCTTCATTTTCTTCCTTGTTCTTTAAAGTTTTACTAGAGGATGGTTTATTCAGAGACTTCTTGACTCGTTTTACTGCTTCGGTTGACTTTTGGGAAACCACTTCATCGGAACTTGATGAATCGACTTCCATAGGTATATCTACAAGTTTCTTTTGAGTTCTCTCACCTTTTTTAGCAGTTTTCACTTTTGTCTCTTCTGGTTTCTGTTCAACATTTTCCTGATCTTGCCTCGAATTACCCCGTTTGTTCCCTTTAGTGGTTTTAGTTGATTTTGATCGAGTTTTATCATCTTTTTCATTGAATGCATTTGAGATTTCTTCGTCAGTCGTTTCGTCCTCTTCATCCTCCATGTTTCTGTTTGCAGATTTCCTTAATTTATTTGATGGTTTCGATTCTCCTAAAGATAAGTTCTCTCTAGATAGGGATAACCTTTTGAGGCTCCTCCTGGGGGTGGAGGGAACATTGTCTTCAGAGAGAACACTGCTGCCGCGCAAATTCCTAGGAGTTGTTGGATTGGGCGTTCCAGCGCTAGAAATCGAGGACCTCCGGGTGCGTTTATTGTTGTTCATGTTTGGTGTGGTGGGCGTTTGATCGCTATCGTTCGAATTTAGGCGTTGTCGGGAGCGGGTGTGCTTTGCCGGCGAATCAAGAGAGTTATCCTCCTCAATTCGTTCCAAAATCTGCGATTGCCTCCTTGTTAGAATTCTACTTGGAGATAAATAGCTGGAGGATTCGGAAAGCCTCCTAATTTTAGACTTGGGCGTACCAACTACTTCCGTGCGAGGAACAGACTTTCCTCTCAGGAATTTTTCAGGCGTTCGTACATCCGATGATATTAAATCACTTTCTATTTCAATTGATTCTGACCGAGCTCTTCTATTCCTTAATACCCGATGAGTGGTTGGTGTTGTAGCCTCGATAACAGAAATATTTCTATCAGGAGTTTTCCTGTTTGAGGGACTTTTCAATTCTTTGTTTTTATTTTCAGAGCCTACTCGATTATCCTCATCAGATACGAGTAGTTTGATGTTGTTTTCTTCAGAATCAACGACAGTAGATTTGGATATTTTAATAGTTTCTACCTCTTCTGTATCTGTGTCCACTTTTCGAATATTTGAGGAAGTAGACGGTTGATCTCTTTTGGGCGATTTAACGGATGTGCCGGGCTCATCGCGGTCAATTTCGTGTATTCGAACGCTTGAGGAAGTAGACGGTTGATCCCTCTTAGGTGACGACTCATGAGTATTCTTTTGTATTTTATTTTCCAAAATCTGCTCCAACATTTTATCGGTGTTATTAGAATTATTTTCAATTGGTATATCTTCTGCCGGTATATTGGATTTAGTTGCTGTTTCTGTTTCTGAATCATCCTCTTTTTTTGGGCTTTCAATTTCTTTACTTTGTTCTTTCATTTTTTCTTCAGGAAGTGCCCTATCATTAGAATCCTCTGGAGGAGTTACAATAAGAATAGGTGCGGAGATTAGTACTTTTTTAGGACTTTCATTCGATTTCACATCCCCTGCTTTTTGTTCAACGATAATGTCTACTTTATTTTGAGGAATATTTGCCTCAATACTCTTTGTAACATTGTTTGAATTAGTTAAATCTAAAGGATCCTCATCGACTTCCATACTACTCTCAGAATCATATTCGGTATCTTTCGGAGAACTTGTTTTGGGTGTTGTTTCGGTTAATGTGATCTCAACAAATTCAGATTTCTTTGAAGCACTGTGCAAATTTGCACCATCTTCGATTATTTCCTCTTCACCGGTTAAGAAATTCAATGTCATGCCTTCACCGATAGATCTTACTGATGAAATTTGCAATGGTTTCGTACCTACTTTTTCAATATTCTCCTCTTTCTTACCTTCCTTTCCTGTCTCTTCAGTGATCTTTATTTCTTGTTTTTCACTGACCGCAGTACTACTTAAACCAATTTTAGTTTTCTCAGGAGAAGAAGATGACTTCGAAGTTTTCTCAAAAATCACCGCATCGTTTTCGTCTTCATCAACATCATCAATAACACTTTCATCTTTGTCAATGTCACCATACAACAAATCGGATACGTTGTTCTCTTCATCTTTAGGTGAATCAAGATCTTGAACAGATTCTTCCTTGCTGGTATTATTTTTATTCGAAGTTAACTTCTTATCTGGCGTAGACACCTGTACGCTGTCCGAGCTATCTTCATCAGTGGTGCTCGAAATATTTATAACTACACCCTTTTCATCATCCTGGTCCTCCTCGTCGACTTCCTCCTCCTCACTATCGCTGGACTTGATACAGTAGTCTGAACTCTCTTCGGTTTCTTCATCTAGAAAGAATCAACATTTTTTAAGTGAAATGTAAAATTTTTAATTCCAATATCCATTACTGATTAGTCATATCTAAAAAGACTAAAATAAGCACTTACCAGATCCTTTAAACTTGTAGTCACTTGGTGTCGATTGGTCCGACCAAAGAGCTTGTTGAGCATTTATTTCTGCTATCGCCTCCGCTATTTCTTCAGCAGTGCCTGGTTCAGGATCGTCATTAACAAAGTCTGCAGAGTCCCCAGAGTAATATTCGTCCAAATCCTTTTCATGAGGCCAACTATCCTCATCCTCAAAGTAAAACCTCCGAGATGCTTTTTGTGATTCCACCTCATTTTCGGCGGTCTTTGTCTCATTTTTGGCATTTTCCTCTTCATTTCCACTTTTTTTATCACACTCACTACTTTTATCATTATGCTTATGATCTTCGTTCTTCTTTTGATCTTCACTCGTCCTAACGCTGCTTTCTGCACTAGACTCCTCCTTCTTCTCTTCTTGTTTACTACCTTCAGTTTTGCTTGTTTCCTCCTTCGAATTTATTTTATTATTATTATCTTTTGCATTTTTAGAGTCCTCGCTCTCGCTATCACTGAGAAGGTTCCCCGGCGGTTCGAACTCTTCAAGGGTTACATCTCCGAAGCTACTTATCCCCATGGTTGTCATTAAATGATAGTCTCGATTTTGAGATGATTCTCCTAAAATAGAATCATCCACTGGGAGCGCTGTTGGAGCCATAATTATGTTTTTCATCTGACCAGCATTAATGGCATCGTCTTCTGTCGGCGTCGACAGATCATCCACTTTATTTTGCCAAGGATGATTCACCAGAAAAGACGAAGTTATTTTTGGTGCGAACTCTAACGAATTTGCTTCAACTGTTTTTTTATTGTATTTTGTTTCAAATGTTTGATACGTTTCAATATTAACTCCTGACACTCTTGTTGATTGGCTCACAGAATTTGCTGTTTCCTTTAGAGTTTCCACCGTAGAATTAGTAGTTTTCTGAACGTTGGCTTCTAACACCATTCTACTTAGAGGTTTTCTAGACCCAACACCTCTATCAGTCTTTTCCGCGAGTCTAGAAGAACGACGTGAGGGCGAAGAAGGAATATCTGGAGTTTTTGAACGACTACGACTGCGAGTTCTATCAGATATCTTTTTAGGGAACTCTTCTTCTATGGGACTATCTGAACGTCTTAAGGGACGTCGAGCCTTTGGACCATCAGTTACGTTTAAGCGTTGTTTTGGCAACGAAGTTTTCATAGAGATGTTCTCAGTTTTACTGCTATCTATATCCATAATTTTATTCGGCTCTGTTTTTTCAGCTTGTCTGCTTGATAAGGCAATTTCATTTTCATGATTACTTTGATTTTCGATTTCTTCATATTCGTCCTCCTCTTGAACTTCTCTGCTCCTCTCAAATGCAGCAGAATCAACATCCATTTCCTCATGAACTTTAGAAGTATCTTGTGACTGTACTGGCGAGAAAAATTCATCAGCATCAGAAATAGATACTGCGCTTGATTCTATTGATCTAATTGGTTTGCGGGGTTGTGGACCATTTGAAAGTAGTGAAGTATCATTCGACTTCACTATCGGAGAATTATCTAGTGATACTGAGCTCACAGTAACATCCGACCTACGAGGTAAATCAAACCGAATACTCTTTTCCTCATCCATAATTTCACTCCTTTTTTGTGCAGTTGTATTTGCTTTTGATCCTGTGTCCTTAGAAGAAGATTTATGCTGTTCCCGTGATTTAAAGGCCGTTGGCGAAGGAGATGAAGTGCGAAGCATACTTTTTACCTTTAAGATGCTATGTGGGGTGCAAACTCTTTCATAAGTATTATCAATGGTATCTAAGTCGTCCTTGAAAACGACTCGTCTACTTTTCACAAACGGTGTGCTAAGCACTGATTTCTCTTTGCTATCCTGCCGACTACAAGTCATACTTCGGGAATTTTCCTTGTCAGTGGAGTCCTTTGGGTTTTTAGTTTTAAATCTGGTGAGAAGAGATGTATTTAAAGTATGGAACGACTTTTTAGACCTTGTAAAGTCAGTGCCCTCAACAACCTTTTGCCGTTTTGGCGGGTTATTTGCAGGGTCTTCAATGTCAACGTCTAAATCAGATGAGTCGTTCAAACGCCTTTTAGAGGCTGCCTTATAAACCTCGGGGTACGATAGGGATTCTCTGACTGTAAGATCTCCGACATCAAGTTGAGGCTGCCTTATAAAGGGCACATTGTTGACATCAAGCAATCTATTGGACTCCCTTTGTATACCGTCGTCCCAATAAATGCTCGCTTGGTCTGTACTTAGAGCAGAGCTGTGATAAATCCCGCCAGTCATGTCTCTTATTCCATTTCTTAACAATTCACAACTGAAAGGCATCGGATGCGATGCACCAGTTTTAAGAGGTTTTATTCTACCTCGAATATTGCAATAAATATTAGAAACTTGTTTTACAGCAGGCGTCATTGTTAAATTATACGCTGAGAGAACAAGATTAGGCGTTTCAAGGTCTGCAGTCCGCTGATTTTGTTTATTCTTAGAAAGCTCATCTAAGTACGAAATAGCTTCAACGTATTTAGATCGTTGCAATAAATATACAAAATGTAAATTTTCTGCATTCGCTGATTTTGTCTCTCGGAGGAAATCTTCTACCACTTTTCCTTCTTCTTCAGTTAAGGCCAAATCACGTAAAATTCCCCATTTTCCCAAATACAAACAACCATTTAAAAATGTTCGGAGTAGTTCTGGGTCATTTTTTGATCTTTGCAGGTGATAAGCTTCTGCAACAAGATCATTTGCGAGCAGAGTTTTTAATTCTAACAACGAAGAAATTGGAGAAACTCGAGCTTGCAGGGCTTGTAGGGCTAAATTGGGTTGATCTTGTGCAAGAAGAGCTTCAATAAGTAACTCCTGCTGCCACTGTGATAGTTTCCGATCTTGTGAGAATGGAGAAATGATTTCTTCCAATGCTACCTAATAAAATAAAATATATATTTTTTATTATTGTAAAACAGAAGCTCTACATATAGTGAATATAACAGTAGAAGTAGTCTTCTACCCCATTACAAAATGCAATACCAATAAATTATCTCCAAAAAATATTTAGAAATAAATATAATTTTTCCAAATACTCAAGAATCCTTTAAAGAGGAACGTACTTAAATCTTTTTCGAGTTATAATGTTAAAAGAGATCACTGTTAATTTTGTGCAGAACCAGCCGTAGATTTTAAAAAATAAATCAGTTAGAAAAAACACCTACCTCAAATTGAGAGTGATCTAGATTCCAAAAAGCTTGAACTGTTTTAATAAGGGATGCATTCATCTTAAACACTGCCGGGAACTTTATTAAATTCTGGACAATTGGGGAACAACTGAAAAATGTTTTATAAGACTTTGAAGTCTGATCATAAAAAAAAATACAAACCTTTCATCCTCAATGGCCATGTTCAAATCCAAGAATAGATAAATAAATAAAACATATTTGTTTTCAATTGGCACATCAGGAACGAGAAGTGTCCTCAGCATTGCTTGAAGCGATGGCGGTGGATAAAGGCCATTCCCTCCACTCTCCACCCAGTGATCCCTAAGAACACTTGCGTTGCACTCGTGCTCAATAAAGGCGTCAATGTACAGAATTCGGCAACTCTGTGTCCTGGACGAGATGAATCCCTTATTCAGTTTTCCAAATCTTGCTCTTTGATTCATATAGTAGCTCTTGAGGACTTTATAAGGATACGGGACGAGTGGAGTTCTAGAATATGCTTTGTCGTCCTCAGATTCACTGTATCCTTCTGGCAAAAGACCAATATTCAGGAGCCATTGAAGAACCTCTTGATACTCCGCAGCAGTCCGAATTGAATTGTATTGATTTAAAAGTGTCTCGAGTTCTAGGGAATTTATTTTAAATCTCAAAAACATTCAAAATTTATTTCAATTTAATTTAAAACCTGTCTCGGGAATATATTCCTTGCATTTAGTCAATACTACGTCGTATAAATCTGCGAGCAATTTAAGTTGTCTACATAAGCACGAAAGTTCCTTTTGAGACCGGTGGTCCATGTGAATGCCTGAATGGTCAAATAATGTCGCACACAGAGTATTGCTTCGGCTTTTGATTTTTCCAGCTCGATTCCAAATCCATTCTGTTAATGTTGATAATGAAAGACCTTCATAAGGCCTTCTGCCCAAGCAGCTTCCATCTGCCCAGCATTTTGCACATTCTTTTAGAATTCCGAAACAATTATATTCAAGAGCAATAGACAATAAAATTTCCCTTTGTATGTTCTATAAAAAAAGGATTAAATATTTTTGTTTTTACTTAAACAAATCTTTAGGTTTTTTGAAAAGAATGAAATATTTAAAAAAAATATTTAAGCGCATTATATATGGTAATTATTTATTTAATACATACTCATACTATAATTAATTTAAAATAATATACTTACTATTGAAAGTGATGAATTATAGCCATGATCACTAAATTGGGGCATTAATGAAGCTCCCATAACCTCATTGAAGTAGTAAGATGGATCTAGTATTGCTGTGGGGCCTCCAGAACTGAGTAATTCTAAAGCACGGTTTTGCAAACCAGGCCAATGCAATTGAGCACTGCCACTTGTCTCCAGAACGATGCAATCTGAAAATAATTGTTATTGACTAAAAATTCCATTAAGGCTAACGGGTAGTAATTGTACCAAAACATAAAGAAATCGGATAAAAATGTTCCTCTGGCCTCTGAATTGAATTGAACGATGCAACAGCAGAAGGATCTATGTACACGTCTAAAGCACTCTGATCTTTCAGTTCAAAATGTGCTAAATAATTTAAATTGTCTCGCCAGTCTCCGATTGTTGGCATCTCTTCCTTATACCACTGATTGATGTCAAACAAAATAATGTGTGATAACTTTCTTGTTTTCCATGCAAAAAGACAAAGGGATAGAATTTCGTCATCGTCGTTGCTTGAATATTTTGATATAGTCCTACAAGTAACAGGTAGACTTCCTTGTTCGTACATTGGAAGAGTAAGTCGCACTTTGCTTGACTGAAATCCCTAATTACCAATTATGAAATTTAAGCATTCTGTAAAAATTCCAATTTTAATAAACAACGTTACCTCGTAGAGGCAAACGCCGTCATCCTCGGTCATCTTTTTATCGTACATTAATGAGTGCATAACAGCAAAAGCAGTTTTAGCATGCTCGTGGTAAGCCCATAAATAAATGCAGGCGCGAGGATCATCAGGCGGTTCCATGAATGCAATCTTTACCAACGGCGATAGTTTCTCCGGAGGATAGGAAATATAAAACGGCTGAAGTTCAGAGAGATCATACAAAATCATACGCCCGTCCTCTAAGCCAACAGCTAAAGCCAACAGTGGCGTCAAGGGAAGCATTGAAAGTATGAGTCCGGCGTTTTCTATCCCTAAAATATATTATTGAAATTTTAGAGCACTTTCGTACTAAAACCAAAGTACTCTCTAATTCGATTCCAAAGTTCACGTTTTCTTGCTTTGAATGTTTGTGGTGTTGCCTTATATGCGTAAATTCTAAAGTACTCGAAACGGTGTGACAAGGTACGAGTTCGATATCTTCTTCTGCCTGCCTTGTTGATAAAAGAGCTGTTGATGAAAATAAAATAAATTTATAATAATATGACTAAGAAGAATGGGTAAGATTTTTTTTTTTTTTTTTTATTGTGTTGTTCCTTAATAATTTTGCATGTTGAGAAGAGAACAAAGAAAATATAAAGAACTTGCACCCATTAAATGTCCGCACTTGACGAAATTCTCGCTGTGATGGGTCTTGTGATTTTTAAAGGGGAAATCGAAGTGCGAAGGGAAGGATGCCACAATTTCTCGTATGCCTTGCAAGTTTTTTATAGTTATATTTTCTTTGGTGTGACCTAGGTCTGAACTAAGCTAAAGCCAGAGTAAGAAACTCCTATCATTTTACTTTCTCAACAAAACTTGATTTTCCAAGTCCCAGTAGAACTAAAAGAATTTTTTTTTTTTTTTAAATTAAAAGATTTTTGAGGTTCTATTCAAGAGATCTTAATGCCAATAAAATCAAACATTCCATAAAACGTTGTGATTCAATTTTCATGGGAATGGACCTACAAATGAATTTTTAGAAGCTTTTCAAATAGCTCTTTTGAATTTAGCTGTGACTAGGACCCCTCTAAAGCACTTACCTTCTTCGCATTTCGCGAGATTTATATCCACAAGAAAAATCTTGCCGGTTTCCGTCCCAACAGCCAAGCACCCCTGCAGCATGTGTAGCACAGTTCTTTTGCAGATGTCGGGTCCGACGAATATACAACAAGTAACCTTTTCTTTTATCTCGATGCATCGCACGACTTTTGACTCCTTCACGGAGTACAGCGCCACAACGCTGCCCGGAGAGTCTCCGAAAAGAATGCCGATCGCTAAAAGGCAGCAATTAAGTTCGGATCCCTCCACCTCCGCCACACTTGTAATTATACAATTCTCAAATCTGCAAGAGTGTTTAGTGAGTGGGTTGAGTTCTAGCCTAAAGTGGGAAGGGGCACACGTACCCCAAATTGATGTCGAAATTGAAACTAGAAATTTTCTGGCCACTGCGAAGGGAGTGCACCTCCAGGAGGGGTCCTTGTGCAAGCCATCCCAGTTGCCCTCGCTTGACTATTCCTCCGAGGCAGTTTTCTGGAATAGAGACAGGAGCCGGAGTTAGAGAATCTGCGGGGCACTTCTGAACCGCCGCACCAAAACAACCTACCGGGACATTCAGACCCCCCCGCGGTTGGCACTGCGCAGCTTATGCACGACTGTGAGAATTTTGTAGATCGTTTCGAAACGAGGCCGGCTTCCGTGAGCCGCATTTTATTAGCGAATTTAAAACTTTTTCCCTCTTACAAACTACTTAATTTGGAAATGACAGCAGCTACTGAAAGCTACAAACATCAAACGCGCCTCCTGACTTTAAGGTTATGTCATCGACCGAAATGTCAATTTTTAAAATTTTCACAGTATTCCTCAAACTGCGCTTTGTTTTCTTCGGTACGAACCATTGTTGTGGAGTTGAAGTTCTAGAGGGCACTGGGGTGCATTTCCGGCTTTCAGTTAACGGCTTCACGCCGGCCTGCGACGGTCTTCCCCTTACAAATCAGAGTAGAAATTTCGATAGAAATTTTTCCATAGATCAGGAATACGCAAACGAAAAAGTTCTATTACGTCACGTTTTTGAAATAAAAAGGTTTGAAAAGTACATTATTTTGCCAATTTTATTAAATTAATTAAAAAATAACAAATCGTCGCAGGAGCTTGTAAAGTTGCTCAAATAAATGTATGAAACTTTAGTTATTATTATTAAAATACGAGAGGCTTTATTACTATCTGAAACAGTCCGTGGAATTCACTTTTTCCCATAAACCAAATCACAACTGGCGCAAGCTAATAAAAATCTAATTTATTATATATTTCATATATATATATACTATATTATATATAGATAAGGATTCAGACTCTTTTTTAAGTTGTTTTACCAGATGTTTTCAATTCCGTTGTTTTTAATAAATTTTTAATTTTTAATACCTGTAGACATTGAAGAAATAAATAAATTCTTTATTTTTATACCACATTGCTGATTTCAGACTACTGAGTGCTCCCCAAGCGAAAATAAATTTAGTACAAGTTTTTGCATTACAAATTCACCCTTTTGCAAATCAATAAGTTATTATACATAAATATTTTATTTATTATTATTATAGTAAGGAATTAAACATGTTATTACAAAGAGTTTTATAAGATAGTTATTTAAAGGTAATTACCAATTCATTAAAATTGTATTATATATTACGCAATTCATAATTATATAATTAGATTCATAGTTTGTATGATAACTCTGTATAGATGTGTAGTGTCTACAGTTTAGTGCAGTTAGTTTTTGACATATAGTAAGTAAAACAGTGGTCGCAGAATTGATCCTTGAGGGACTCCACGATGTGCATATTTCTCATGGATGTTCCGTTATTCGAGAACGTTATTATTGAGTTTAAAACACAAATGAGCACTTTTAGCATTGGAAATTTGTTTGTTACGACCATTCACGAATAAGGATAATTAGATTAATGGGTGACTAGAACATAGTTTTAAAGTAGCATATACCTGAGCAGTAATAATCCGGAAAATCGTAAAGGTCTTCATACCTTGAACATATATATAGCTTGATAGAAAGACCATAAATCAAATAATTCAAACATTTTAATTTTAATTATTTTTTACAATACAGATAGCACATGAATTGAATTTTAAATTACACTAGTACTAACCCAGAATAAATTAGTATTTTTTCTGAATTACTACAATTTCGGGAGGGAGTTCACTGTACAGAATCGCTGGCTCTACGTTTATTTCAAAGGGTATGCAGAAATATTCTCCTTTGATATTTTTAAATGGGTACTCTCCGTTCGGTTCCCGATAAAACCCATAGAACAGTTGATCCGTTTTCTAAGCCAGACTCCATTAAATCAAGCAAGATGAAATGTTAAAGTCCACCAACCTGCATCCCGAAAAATCTTGCTCTGGTTTGATCGTTCACGGTATAGGCGTTAAACGTTAAGATTGGGATTTTCATGCTTTGAGCGAATGAGTAGATGCACATGAGCAGCTTCAGACAATAATGGTGCCCTGTTGATAATAAATTTATTTACTACAGGTTTCTTTGGTTAGCTTTATTTAAAGAACAGCTTTGTAAATATATTTACCTTTGAATTTCCTTCCAACAGACAAGTTAAAAATATGTAAGGAATCAAGCGGAAGTCCTTTCTCAATTCTCCCTTCTCGCATATCGCGATTTAAAGAATTCTCGTAATTTATTATTACATGCACTTTCCAATGGGTTGCATATAAATGCAGTTGGACCCTAATTGGATAAATAATTAAATAATCACAATTACAAAATAAAGCAGGGCACACCAAGCTTTTTCGGAAAATAGTAAAACGAGTAAGAGAGCTAGACCCATGATTTCTTTAGTTTCCTTATTAAAAACCATTATCGATGTTCCTTGGGATAAAACTCGTTTAGTGAAACTTTGTAGGTCGTCCAATGCTTCGACGTCATCGTTCATGCTCAGATAATGAGAAAGTGGATGCCTCTTAAAATTTTCGACCATAAATTCTGCTGCTGCTTCATAATGCTCGGTAAGTACATCTTGTATAACGATTTCGTCGCCGTAGTTCTCCCAGACAACATTTGTAATCATACTCGAAATATGTTGGTGCACTCAGAAAGTCCGTCTATAAAATTTAGAAGTTAATACAATAAATGCATACAAGAACATGATTGTGTTGTCAATTAATGATTTATGTTGCATAGTTCACTCATTTTTCTAAAGAGCAAGCCCGTCTAAAATTATTCCATCGAATATAATGGATTTTCGATGAAAATACAATAAATAGCCCTTTTTTGTTCCTTGTCTGTATAAATCATTGATCAATTTTCGACTTAGATGGAAAAATAAAGTTCTGAAAATTAAATTTAATAAAGCTTCACATTTTTACTTTGAAATGAAACCGACAAAATTGATTTTCTTGGGGCCGTTTGGATTTCCTAGATCATGAAAATGCTAAGTTAGATTTCGCAGACAAATTTCTAGGGCTCCCAGCATTTCTGCAAATACAAGCTCTTTTTTTCTAAGCTATCGTATAAGGTAACAGGTCTGCAAATATTATGATTTATTTTTTGGCAAATACATTTTTTGTCGCCAAATTGCAAAATACATGTTTACTACAAAATCATTAATATCATCAATCTTGTAATTTCTCTCGTCTGCCGAAAATCTAAGCAGCGACGAAAAATTGCCAACCTTTGCGAAAAGAGAGCGGTGCGTTAATACAATAAACATCAACATTGACCGTCGGTCGAATGCATAACAATTTTGTAACAAGTCACGTTTGGCTGTGATCCGCATGGGGTCATCTGACCGTATATAGCATAAAAGCATATGCCATCAGTGATTCATTTTCACCGAGAGCTGCAATCAGCAGTTTTGCATATCGGAATTATGCGGCTAACAAAATTCTATCTGTCGGGTTTGCTGAGTTTTGCGATTTTAGGAGTGACGAGAGGACAGAAGCTCACATGTGCAAAGGATGAAAGGTACTAAATATTATTGTGTTTTCTGAATGATTTTTTCTCATTTAGTTTATTTCTTAGTAAATCGAACCAGCACATTGCAAAAAATGAAGCAGCAAGCAATAAACTAGCTCCTGTTGAATATGGTTTAACTGAAATTAAACCTAGGCTTGTATTTTCTGTAAAGCCGAATACGAAGAAATTGTCTGGAAAGAATGAAAACATCGAAGCGATTCGAGAGAAATTAATGAAAACCTTGCTGGAAAAGGGTGAAATTAAAAATGTTAGCCTCGGGATTAACAGCGAAGAAGCAGCCAATAGGAATCATATGAAGAGCAAACATCAAGAAGTTTGGGCTCTCATGGATGAAATAATGAAGCGTAAAAATTTCTTACGGAAAGAAATTGAAGAATTTTACAAGCGGGGCTTTCCAAAGACTCGTAAACGCGATGAACCCGCAGACAGTGAGCAAACTGATGTAAATTCCGATGAGGATTATAGCGAGGAGAATTTGTCGGATGAGGGCAACAATAGTGAAAGTGAAGAGCTTCCTGACGAGCGTGTATCGTTCGGAAGACGCTACAAAAAGAGTAAACGCAAGAGCAATTATGAAGCAGAGCCCACTCTAGAAATGTCTCGAAAATTTAAAAAACAAAAATTTCCAAAAACAGAGAAATATCCTCAAGAGGCTGCAGCCGTGGTAGAAGAAGCATCAGATGAAGCGACGGATATCGAACGAATTGAAAATGAGCGACGCAATAAAAACATGCAACTTTCGAAGCTTTTTGTCCAGCAAATGAAAGAAATCTATGACATGGAGAATAAATCTAGAAAGGTACAAAGAACAAAACGCCACTACGAGAGTCAAATTCCTTTTCCTTACGAGATATCTCAAGAAAGTGAAAGTATAGAAGAGAGTGTAGAACAACCTAAAACAAAAAGTTCTAAGAAGCGACCAGCTATCAAAAAGAAATTTTATATAATCGACAACGATCCACTGGGCTTTTACTACTACTTCAAGCATAGTCAAAAGAGAAACCCCAACCCTGTAAAACTTTATCCAGCAATAGAGTTGAGCAGTACCGAAGTCAGAAAGAAAAAGAGTAGTAAGAAACGTTCACAGCAGCTGAAGAAGAAACGTCTTGCAAAAAAGAAGAGCCGGCTTGAGAAGGAAGGAATCCTCATCAAGCAGATTGAAGAGAAACACGTAAATAACCCAGTAAAATCAGTTTACTTCGAGAATCATTTACTTCCCCAGAGTACTCAACTACAGGCAAAATATCTTTACCTAAATGGAAACAAAGTGAATTGGAACACAAAAGATAGACCGATTCCGAATAGTGAATTTGGGGATTTCCACGATTTCGAAAGTAAAGAAAATTCGATAGAATGTGGACCGGTCTCTCAAGAAATAAGAAAAATCGATCTTCCTTCAGAAGATAAGTTTATCTGTGCACCTGAATCAGATATTTTGATTATAAATAATCAGAAAAATAACGAAACAGAACTCGTTGCAGTGCCTCCAAAAAGTGTAATTGCGAACTCAACTACAAGTCAATTCGAAGATCCCCAATTACAGCAGTCAATTGAAGATCAACAGAGTTTAGATGATACACCAAAAATTCGAGTTCCACGATCTTGCAGATCATCGCCTTTCCGTAATCATCTCGAGGCCGGCGGCGATTGCGACGAATTCTGCAGCAGCGAGCGTGAGCAAAAATACGAGCTTCGAGATGATCCCGATCATTTGGATGAAATTAACCTCTACCTTTCTCTGTTGAAAAAACTCTTCGATGATAAATCTTTGGAGGATCTTCTGCCGGAGGCTACAGCCACGGAATCTAGTGCTCCTATTACCACAACTGCAACTGCAACTGCAACCGCAATAGAAGGCGGTACCACTGCAACAGAAGGCGGTACCACCCTAACAGACTGCAGTGCAAAAAGCGACATTGTCGATACCAAATCTACCGAGACTTCCACAGCAGTTTCAACGACACCCATTGTGGTTTCACCCGGAAATTATGGCTTAAATTTAGATCAAATTGCCGATGAAATTAATGAGGCCATTGGAAGTGAACATTCAGATAAATTTGTCCCTTTCGAAGAACCTCTAGTGGTTTCACCAGATCAACCTAGAGAAAAGAACGAACAATCCTTGTTACTAAAAAGACCGAAGGGCTTTTGGCTACCACTGAAACTAGTTCAAAATGTCGACGGACAGTTTAATATTCAACTTGATTTAAAATATATTTGCAGACGGTGCACTAAGGAAAAGCAAAAACGAAAGCGTAAACAGCAGAAATTTGGCTCCTATGAATTTTATTAAGGATTCAAAGAGAGAAAATGTTGTTATTTATATTGTAATTGTGATATAGGTCAATAATATAATTTAAATATGTTACTTAAGTAAATAAAGTAAAAGGTGAAAATTTTGAATCGATTGGTGAATTTTATAACTTGCATTAAATTACTCATTTAGCATAAATTATTCATTATTGGAGTGGTGACACACAACCATTCTCAAATGATATTTACTGCCAATTATCAAACTACAGAATGGAGAGAATTGTGGTGTGGTGCTTAGTTTACCTTATTTTTTGGGTAAAATTATTTATTTTGACATTAAATCCAACTGTATTCTTAAATTATTTACAATTGATGCATTTACTTGAGAATTTCTTTTAGATTTTGCAAATTGTCTTTCCTAAGTAGAGGAAGTGGTTTTCGTTCTCAGCAGATCGCGAATGTCTTAGTTCATCTTCTAACTGATATATAAGAACGAAAAGGGCTAAACTCTAGAACAATTTTTGTCATATTGATATAAATCAAGCAAATCGTAAATGATCAACTTTTCCATAATTTAACGGCCAAAATGATAATTAGTACATGACACACAGTATCAATCATTAGTACGATTCATTAATTTACGTATGCTGTTTCTGTCTCTGCCCTAGACTTTTGTCTAGGGTACTGTGGTTGAATTAAAAGTTCTTATGAGGTTTTTGAAAATATATTTTCATTACATTGATGCATGTCTTCTGCGAAAAGTATGGATGAATAAAACGGCGATTAAAATAATTATAAATTAAATTTATTTTGTCGCTTCCAAATATAAATAATTAAGGCTAGATTTAGAGCTGCTACTTGAAGGTACAAAATAGTTATATTCCTACAACGGCTACTGCTAGGGCTACGAAATTAAATAAAATCAAAAACAACTCTTAACCAAGGGACTATGTACAAAAGTTGTTGGGTCCGCGTCTGAAGGCGCGAATCGTGTAACAACAAAACATGCGCACGTCCTCCGAGGACTAGACGAGCGTGGAAAGTTCATGTGGTGAAGTGTTTGTGACGTTGCTCATGTCCAGCGCCGTCGTCGGCATCCCGGGGCTGACGGAGCCGCTAGCGTCCCGGCCGCCCAGGAGCGCTGTGGCCACCTTCGGCGTCGGCGGGGTTGCGGTTGCGGTCCGCACCGTGAACCCGGGCACGTACGAGTGATTGAAGCTGATGTGAGAGTGATTCGGCGACAGCGGAGTCACCGGAGTCATGGGCGCCGCGTGACTCATCTGCGACGTATGAGTCAGCGGCGTGTGACTCGAGTGATTCGTCGCGTTCAGGTGCATGTGGTTCATGTACTGCGCAGGCGGCGTGATCGTGCTGATTTGCGGCGAGAGCGTTAGATTCAGCGGATTCTGACGGACACAAATCGTCTTCTCCTTTTGCCACACAAACACGTTGTGGACCATCGCGCCGCCGCAAAAGACAATCCCCACTCCGATTAGAACACTTGTGATGATCGCCGGCGTCGAATGGAACTGAGTAAATGTGTATAGAATTATTCCTGCAAGAGAAATGAGAGTTTTAATACAAAACGTAAAAACTGGCCTTTTTTTTTAGCACCTACCTGTAAGGAAAATTGGTATTGAAATAAAAAATCCTCCTACTGCACACACTCTGCTTACACTTGATTTCTGCAGGTACTTGTTACCCCTGGAAGAGAGGAAAAGTTGTAAATATTTAAGTCTACTAAGATGCAGGGAAATTATGCATTCATTTCTGGTTGTGTAAGGTCACTTCACCCTGAAAGTGAAAAGGCCAGCGTCGTAAGATTCTGTTCTTAGAGGAAATATATTTATCTATGTTTTCAGGTACTCAAGGTTTCTTTGGTGTATGAAATTCAATTTCCGCAATATAAATATCAAATAGTTGCGATCGATATCAATTTTACAAGAAGTAAGGAATATATATATCCAGTAAAATTAAGAAGGTACTTTTTTTCAAAATTATAAACGCTTCTTGTGCTTCCTAGATATCATGGTTGAATGAATAATGAGGTGTAGTGATCATACTCAAATTCGTCATTATGTAACAATCACTACGCAAGGCCACGGTCAGTCAGAACCAAAACAGCTAACGCCACACGAAGTCAATGCACGAGATGTAATTTAACCCTGCTTGCTTTCCCCGTGCAGTGACTCACACGTAGCATACGGCGCTTGCCCAGAACCTTTTGTTTCTATGAATCATAAATTAAATCTGGGTCAAGCAAAGTGCCAAACAGCTGATGATACCGATTCTGACCCTTTGCGAAATACACCCTGAAACATATGTGATAGCTATTCTATTGTATTGTAGTATTGTATAATATGTATACTTAGCTTAGGAAATATTAGTGTATCGATTTTTGTATTTAAGGGAAGAATATTCAAGAAAAATATAGTTCGATTTCTGAACTGGACTCTGCCGCACGGCACTCTTTTCTTCAATAGAAATATCGGCGTATCCCACTTGGTGACGCCATTATACAGTGCGTATCCCGAAAGGTGACGCACTAAGCTAGGCCTCTTATCACTCCAAAGGAACATTACATTACATGGCGACCCTGCCCAACGAATCTTCAATTCTGATCCAAGAGACCTGCCCAACGGATCTTGAATTCTAATCCAAGAGACCTGCTCAACGAATCGTGGAGGCACTATTACTGGCAATATCGACACCGATGACTGAATTATCATCCACAGAAGAATTCCAGTCTTTATTTAAGAGCTTGATTAAGCTAGCGGAGGAGGAATTTGAATACAATCCAGGTACAACAGAGGTGGAGGATAACATTATACCATACATACCAACACCGATAGAGGAGCTAAAGAAGAGAGGACCGAAGCCGATAACAATAGAAGAATACCGACGGAGGGTGAAACCCGAAGCACCACAACAACGACAACAAGGAAAACGTTCAAAGAAACGCGGCGGCAAAAAAGTAGCCCTGAGAAAAAAACGAGCTGAATTACACCGGATAATCCCCATCGCCAAGGGATCAGCCAAAAAGGCACTATTTGAGGAATTGGAAAAACTTCGATAAAAGCAATGGGAAACTGCAGCTCAACGAACGTCCAAGCAACCTTCTTCACCACATACCAGCAAGCAATAACGACATCTTCGATCTTTATAATTATAATAATAATTGTAATTCTTTATAATAAGCACAGTAAAAAGTATGTAAAGAAACAGTTGAATAGGACAATTAATGTTTAAAAAAAAAAAGGTTATTAATGTTTTAAAAAACAAAAACAAATTTTTTCAAATATTTAAGAATATATTAATAAACAAATTCAATTCCAACGCTACAAGAAGAAAACACATTCGATAGCAAACTTAAATATGTAAAAATCTCAAAAGAACTAAGAACACTGATAGATAGAGCGTTAACACAAGACAACGAGATGGCAAATTTTGATCTAAGTACGGCCATGAAAGCCATCCCAGTATTTGAAGGAAAATACAACGAACTAAATGCATTCTTAAAAATTGTAGAATACATACATAAAACTTTGAATGAAAGCGCGAAATCGGATTTATTGGACTTTGTTTTTAACGTGAAGTTATCACTAAGTGTCCAAACAGCATTAGGAGCTCAGACGCCAGACACATTGGAAGATTTGAAAAAAGAGCTTAATGTTAGATACAAAAGTAGTAATACGGTATCACAGATCCACACCACACTTAGCCACTTAACGCAAAAGAGATCTACTATTTCAGCATACAAGGAAAAAATATTAACTTTGGTGAGCGAACTAAATCAATTACAAATAAATGCACTTGGCACCACTACAAGCACGGCAGAGAAAAACACAATTAAAACAATTAATGACTCATATGCTTTAACAGTATTTAAAAATGGTCTTAATGAGCAGTACAGAAGTACAGTATTCGCATCAAGACCAAAGACCTTCCAAGAGGCAATTACAATTGCACAAGAACTGGAAAAAAATGAGCAACACCAACCAGTTTCTCATAACATCATGCATATGAGGAGGCAACATAATCAAAATAGATTCCAACAAAATAACAGATATAATAATCGCAACTATACCCACAACAAATATAATGAAAGGAGATATTACAGAGGCAACAATATTCTAAATGGGAACAATAGGCCTCATAACAATAGTTATAACAAAGACAACAACAGCAATAACAATAGAGCTAGTAACTATAATAATAGAATCAACCATAATAATCAAAACAGAAATAGAAATTACAACAGCAATACAAATAAAAATTCAACTAGAAATATTAACTTTATTCAGGACCAGGGAAATGTCCAGGAATCCGGAGAGGAATAAATCGACCTCCCGGAGAATCTAAAAAGATATACAGAATTTCTCATGATTGCACAAACTATATTACAGTATATTGTGAAAATGCTAAACAACATCTCAATTTTTTGATAGACACAGGAGCTGATGTATCGATAGTAAAATCCGATAAATTGAATGTCCATACTTTTGATTTTAATCCAGGTAACAAATGTAAGCTAACAGGCATTACCAACGAAACAATAACTTCTTTAGGAATAATTAATTTAAAACTATTGATCGGAGATTATACAATCCATAACTCATTTCATACGGTAGATGAAAACTTCCCAATAAGCACAGATGGAATTATTGGTCGGAATATATTACAGAAATACTTGTGTAAAATAGACTACGAAACTTTCACTATATCATTCAACATGAACGAACAAGAATATGTTTTACCCATGGAAACAAAACCAATAAGCATTGCACAAATTAGATTAACACCTAGGACGGAGGCGATTATACCAATAAACCTAGAGAGACAAGAGGACAGCATAGTGTTGAATAAAGAACTAGAAAATGGTGTGTTCATAGCAAACACAATAGTACCAGCCAAAGGTATATGCCACATCAAGATACTTAACACCAATGACAAGGAAATAACGATACCAAACTTTAAGGTAGAGATAGAACCCTTAAAGAATTATTCCATTCTGTCTAAAACTAGAAGTAAATATGATGCGGCACGAGTAACCAAACTCTTACAAACAATAAACATAGATTGCAAAGATACGGAAACCAGAGAAAGTCTAATAGAAATAATAAAGGAGTACAGCGATATATTTCACCTTCAAGATGAAGTCTTAACAACAAACAACTTCTATAAACAAAAACTCCAGACTATAGATGATACGCCCGTATACATAAAAAACTACCGATTGCCACACACTCAAAATGAGGAAATAAGGAAGCAAGTTACAGAATTGGAGTCAAACGACATTATTGAACCATCCGTTAGTCCTTACAATGCTCCATTACTAATAGTACCCAAAAAGGGCTCTGGCAATAAAAAGCAATGGCGATTAGTCGTAGACTTCAGGAAATTAAACGACAAAATAGTTAGCGACAAATTCCCTTTAACCAGATTAGAAGATGTCCTAGACAAATTAGGTAGAGCGAAATACTTTACAACCCTTGACATGACCAGTTCTTTCCACCAAATCGAACTGGAAAAAGAGTCAAGACCGCTCACGGCATTTTCGACGGGAGCCGGAAATTTCCAATTCAAAAGATTACCTTTTGGATTAAAAGTATCGTCTAATAGTTTTCAAAGAATGCTAACCATCGCACTAACTGGGCTTAGTTCTGAAGCATTCCTTTATGTTGATGACATCATAGTTTTTGGATGCAGTATCAAACACCATAACGCGAATCTAAGACAGATATTTCAGAGATTGCGCAAATACAATCTCAAACTCAACCCAAGTAAATGCCAATTTTTAAAAGCAGAGGTCGTATACCTCGGCCACTTAATAACAAGCGAAGGTATAAAAACCGATCCATCGAAGTATGAGGTAATCAAAAATTACCCCATACCCAAAAACGTTGATGAAGTCCGCAGATTCGTAGCTTTCTGTAACTACTACAGACGATTTATTCCCAATTTTGCAGAGATTGCGAAAAGCCTAAATTCCCTTCTAAGGAAAAATGTACCATTCGTATGGGATGAACCTTGCCAAAATGCATTCGAAACACTAAAAGAGAAATTAACACAACCACCAGTACTTCAATATCCGAATTTCGACAAACCATTTATCTTAACAACAGATGCATCAAACTATGCCTTAGGAGCAGTTCTATCACAAGGCGAAATTGGTTCAGATTTACCAATATCCTACGCCAGTAAATCACTGACGAAACACGACATCAATAAACCCATCATTGAAAAAGAGTTACTTGCGATACATTGGGGTATAAACTTTTTCAGACCATACCTCTATGGGAAAAGATTTGTGGTAGTCACTGATCATAGACCATTGGTATCATTGTTTACACATAAGAATCCTTCGTCAAAATTGACAAGAATCCGATTAGACTTAGCAGATTACGACTTTGACATAGTGTTCAAGAAAGGAAAAATCAACACTAATGCTGACGCCCTGTCAAGAATACAATTAGACTCCGACATTCTGAAAAATATGGTTCCTAAAGAAAGAGACTTAACAGTGAGTAAAGTGCTAGCAATAACAAGGGGTATGTTAAGAAGACAAAAAGAACACGAGAAAAACGAAAGCATAGGAAATGTTCCCCAACCACAATTAAAGCTTGATCACCTTTATATTTGGGATTGCACTTCCATATCTGACGTTAAGAATATAAGAAAGTTAAAATTTATAATGTTGCGCAACAATAAGAATAAAATTGAAATTGTACGTACTAGCAAAGAAATAATAGTATATTATAGCGATAATCCTGATATGAAACAAGATTCTATCACGGAGAAGCTACAATGTAGCGACAATAACGATAATTCTGATATGAAATACGTCTCTATCATGAAGAAGTTATTAAATGCTACACACGAAATGAATATACATGAGCTAGCTCTATCGAACAGAGATAATATATTTGAATGCATTCAGAAAGAAAGATTTAAAAATTTATTTAATAGGTTGCAACAAAGAAAAGAATATAATAATCGCGCGAAACTTGAGATAATATTATACGAACCCCCTAAGAGAATAAATAACATCGAAACACAGAAGAAAATAATTGAGGAATATCACAGTTCACCACACGGAGGTCATTTAGGAGTCAGAAAAACTGTATTGAAAATCAAACAACGATTTTGCTGGAAGAATTTGAACAAAATGGTAAAGGAACATATTAACAATTGTGAGCAATGCGCATTCAACAAACAAATAAGACACACCAAGGAAAGAATGCTTAAAACCGACACACCCACAACAAGTTTTGAAACTGTAGCCATGGACATAGTAGGACCATTAAGAATCTCGAACAACTACCGATATATACTCACTATGCAATGTGAACTAACAAAATTTGTAGTGGCATCTCCCTTAGAAACTAAAGATGCTCACACGGTAGCTTCAACCATAGTAAACGATTTCATTTTGAAATATGGACATTTCAAGATCCTGAAAACAGATCGAGGTACGGAATTTACCAACAAACTGATGCAAGAAATATGTAAATTACTCAAAATAAAGCAAATTTTTAGTACTCCTTACCATCACCAAACTTTGGGAGTAGCGGAACGGAATCATCGCGTTCTTAATGAATATATGCTTTCATTTGCAGATGATCTAGAATGGTTTAAGTGGATACCTTATTACACTTTTTCTTACAACACTACACCTCATGTAGACACTGGTTACACGCCATACGAATTAATATTTGGTAAACTACCCTATTTACCATTCGATTTAATCAATGATAATAACACTGTTTACAATCTAGATAACTACGCTAACGAATTAAAAGTTAGATTAAAATCAGCTACTTCAAGAGCTAGAGACTTGATAGAAAAAATTAAGCAGAAACGAACGGAAAAACAAACTGCAACAAATCCGATATACATTGAATCAGGTGACCTAGTTCTATTGAGAAACGAAAATCGCAAAAAATACCACAAACCTTACAAAGGTCCATATAAAGTCTTAGAAAGAAAAAGCGTAAACTCAGTAATTGAAATAGATGGCATACCCAAAGAGGTTCACAACGACAGATTGAAGAAATACAATGTAAAAAAATAAAATAGTTAATATCATAATGTAATTAATACATAATGTAATATACATTTAAGCATATTAGTATAAGAGCATACTTGTAATCAGCAGTAATATCATACTACTATAATATTCATATTCTGTAATAATACTATACTATCATTTTTGTTTCGCTTTAAACTAATATCATACTACTATAATATTCATATTCTGTAATAATACTATACTATCATTTTTGTTTCGCCTTAAACTAAGAGTTAAGACTCAACATAAAGGGTGAGGGTGTAGTGATCATACTCAAATTCGTCATTATGTAACAATCACTACGCAAGGCCACGGTCAGTCAGAACCAAAACAGCTAACGCCACACGAAGTCAATGCACGAGATGTAATTTAACCCTGCTTGCTTTCCCCGTGCAGTGACTCACACGTAGCATACGGCGCTTGCCCAGAACCTTTTGTTTCTATGAATCATAAATTAAATCTGGGTCAAGCAAAGTGCCAAACAGCTGATGATACCGATTCTGACCCTTTGCGAAATACACCCTGAAACATATGTGATAGCTATTCTATTGTATTGTAGTATTGTATAATATGTATACTTAGCTTAGGAAATATTAGTGTATCGATTTTTGTATTTAAGGGAAGAATATTCAAGAAAAATATAGTTCGATTTCTGAACTGGACTCTGCCGCACGGCACTCTTTTCTTCAATAGAAATATCGGCGTATCCCACTTGGTGACGCCATTATACAGTGCGTATCCCGAAAGGTGACGCACTAAGCTAGGCCTCTTATCACTCCAAAGGAACATTACATTACAGAGGGTTCGTTGATTCATCTGGTTGGATTTATCTATTTGAATCAACTAGAACCTGCTAACTATTTTACTAAGGAAATGTTGTTGTATTCCAAATTTTATTAGAACATATTCTTCGACTTCGAACTAAATTTTTAATTCATTGTCAGACCAAAATTCTGAGTGCATATAAAATTTATTTAGTTAAAATAGTAAATACATAAATAAAATATAGTATTAACACAAAAAACGTGTTGCCATGTAAAGTGCCAGAATATCCTTAATAAATCTGTATATATGTATTTATTTTATCCTTTGACGTTCTTTTTTTAATATTTGGCCAGCTTTTTAACGATTTGGAATACTGGAATACTGATCCGAAAAAATGTCAACGGTAGTGTCGATAAATAAATTTACTTTTCATTAAGCACAGCCTTTGTTTAAATTAATTTTTGCAACATAATGATTAACAAAATTCTTGAAAGTATGTATTTAGAGAAATGTAAAGAAAAAATCGATTTTTTAATCCCTTTATAGTGTTACTTCAACAAGAATTGTATAGTTATAACACAAGTCGACACGATTTTTGATTCTGATTAATATGCGGTCATTCCTCATTGCTTTCGTCTCACAATTGAAGAAAATCAACATGATTTTTTAAAAAATTTGCTTTTGTGCCCAGGACAGCAAATTTAAAATTACCAATCATCAAAATTGTTATGTTTTCATTTCCTTGTAAATCTTTTGGGGGCGGACATTTTTTAAATTTTCGGTTGCTATATTAGATCCGCCATCTTTAATATATATTTTGATAACAGACTTAATATCAGCGACCCTAAAACCCCTTTGATTCATTTTCATAAAAAATCCCATAAAATTGCAAGTGTTCGGACGCCATATTTGATTCACCTCTTTGGAATCCAATACAAAAAAGTACCTATAATATTTTCTCTAATATAACGTACTTTTTGGCAAAAAATCAGAAATATCGCAGAACGCATTTAGTTGTAATTGAGGTTCAAACTATCTAAACGAATGTCAAATTTTCCTTCACAAAAGCAAAGTTTTAACAAAATTATGGCACTTTTGCCTTCCTTTTGGACACAAGCAATAAGAAAATAGCATTCATAACTCAGACTCAAAAAAAACAGTTTAATTTTGTTGACCTGTGTAATTTAAAATAACAAGCATATTTTCTTAATTGTTAAATAGCCTTCTCTGATCATGCTTGCTAATAATTTTATTAGATGAAAATTATTAGGAAAATAAACTGAACCAATTGCTTGTTCAAACAACACATTTTTTTTTTGGGTGTCATACAACAGATACTGTTTTGTTTTAATATATTTCTTTGGAACTTTTCCCACAGAGCACAAAAATTCTTCTACTTTCACATTCTCTGTGCACAAAAACAAGACATTCTTTGCGTGAAGGAAGTGTCCGAAGCCGGATGTTAAGAATTTCTTATTCTTAACAATCCAAGCATTTCTCTCGATAAAAAAGTGTATCTTCATTTGAGAGATAATTTAAATCGCAGCAAAATTGCAAACATGTGTATTACAAAAATTTCTAAATTCCACACTATCTTTCTGGAGTCATAAATTGTAATTAAGGATAAGAATGCAGAGCCAAAGCAAAAAAGGGAAACATAAAGAAAAATGGAATTCCTTTATTCCGGTGATTTATTTAATTTTTACTCACGGTAACTTTAAACAGTAGTCCATGCTGGAGATATGTTAAAATCATCAGGAACAAAATTTCCCCTAGAGCAGGTTGGCACACTCAAGAAATAATAAAGCCGGAATATTTTTTGTTTTCCTGGTTAAATAGGGCTTCAACAACATACAATGCTATTATTTATTGTTCAACCTTTTGTTGTCACTTGACACTCGTAATTTTATTTTCAGGTATTTGCAGAGATTGTGGGACTTATTCGTGTAGAATTACCTGCAGATTAGCGCAGAATAATGTCAGGGGTGGATTTCAACATGCAAGTTTGTTGGTTCTGAAGATTCATATTTCTCGTAAAGCTTTTAACTCCCTGGCAAGTTGGAGTTGTAAAATTGGAATTATTTCCATTAACAAGTGTAGACAGCACATTGAGTTTAAATTTAAGGGAAAAAATAAAGAAAAACCTGTTAACAGCTTTCAAGATATCGAAATATGTGATTTTAAAATTAAACAACAATTACTAATTATTATTTGAGAAATCTTTTCTTATAATCTTGAATGTGCAAAAACTTAGGATTACTTCAGGCTTTATATTGTAAAAAGATGGTCTAAAGAATTTGACGGTTCCTACACATTACCAAACTTTTGTATTGTACTTTTGTTAGACCCATTTTGAAGTATTCGAACTCTCTTTCGAACCGCATATTAATCGTGTCGAAGCGGTCCAGCGCAGATTTCTTCGGTTCGGTCTCCGTGGTCTGCCTTGGACCGACTATTCGAATCTGCCCCCTTCCGTCGATAGGCTAAAACTGATCTACTTGGATTCGCTGGAAAAAAGACGGGATACCTCTAAAATTGTCATGATTTCTGACATTTTGAAGGGGTCCATTAACTCTCCTGAATTGTTGGGTGCAACATCTATTTCGGTTCCGCCTATTTCCTTGCGAACTCATCATTTTCTTCATTTACCGCATCATGAAACCAATTGCAGAAAGCATGAGCCTCATACCTCAATGTTCCATTTGTTCAGCAGGCTGCTTTGATTTTAATATTACCCAAACTAAGTTGAAAAATAAAGATCGCTAATTTATTGTAATGCCATTTGGAATTTAAATGAATAAATCAGGCCAACTAAGAATTAATCTACAAAAAGAACTCAGAATTCCCTGCGATAAGATTATTTAAAAAAATTTAACTCATTTTGCAGCTTCACTATTTCAGTTATTCGGTTCGAAGCGTAAAATTGCAATTGCAAGGCAAATTTAGAGTGCAAAAAATGTATTAGCCATAAACCCAAATCTGGCTAGAGAGAGAGAAACGTGCTTCGGCGACGTTACGCAAAAAGTTATCTTTACGGCAAGTGCACGTTTCGGTGGTCGTCGAAAAAGCAACGCTGCAGAATTTGTAAAACCCACCACCGTGGTTCCGGCCAAACAATTTTCAGGTGATGCCGGCGACACCGAACAGACCAGCGATCAGTTACGCAATATGCACGATTACACGGCGCTTGAGTTCCATTTGATCTGAGCCTAACGGGCGAGTTTATCTCCGAACTCGCCGGTAAATTACACGCTGCGCCCATACCCAAAAGAGACCCCAATTACGGCGAAGCGAGTGATTGCGTTTTGCGACGACGAAAGCAAAGGATCTGCGGCTAGGCGACTAGTTCACTTACCGTCCGGAGGTGGCAGGTGCTCGGACCAACTTCACGGCGAACAAGAACTGAATGGCGCACACCAGCAGGCAGCACAGGTTCAGCGACAGCGAGAGGGCGCAGAGGGCCAGGGTGACGTCGTAGACGATTATGTAGTCTTCCGGCGAGGTGGGTCCCGGCGGCGGTGGCGGCAGCTCTCTTCCTCCAGGTGAAATTTTCAAAAGGAAAATTAGGGAGAGTAATGCTAACAGTAGTGAGACTGGAAAAAAGTAGTAAGAAAAACATGATCGTTAGAAAAAAAATGATCAGTGAAGCGCAAACAAATGAACATCTGGTGGCTAACATCGGTTTTTGTGTAGTAACCTAAGAACACTTCACAGGATACCTTCGTCCAACCTTAAGGCACGTGCCCCATCTGGAGTGGTGATAAAAGATCACTTTATTCGGTAGCAGATCTTTGTCACTAAAAATCGACAGCAGGCAAATCCGAAATCGATAACGATCATGGGTTCTACCCCTTTTTTTAGGTGTCTGACCATCCGGTATTTCATTAAAAAAAATAATCCTCTTGAAAATTTCTACATTTGCCTTTTTAGTGCATTGTATTTCTACTAATACCTAAAATATTTGGCTTCTTAAAGAAAAGAAAGAAGAATTCGTGCCAGGACCAATACTTTTCGAAGAGACAGACAGTTTGAAAGTAGGTAGCAATATAAATAAAGGGTGAGCCATCCGCCGGATTCATTTTAAAAATGCTGTAAAATGAACATTGTTTGCTGAATTAACATGCCAATCCAAACTTTTTTCACAAACTTGCGTATAGCAGGCGCAGTTGTTGCATTATTTCGACCAAAATTTCTTTTCAAAATTCGCAATGTTTCGGCAACATAGCATTCACTTTTAAATATTTCTGTGTTGTTCAAGTGTAAATCTATTAATTTCGTACATCGGCTATATGATACTGCATTTCTGTTTTAATTTGTTTGAGCGCAAAAGAGCTGTTTGTGTCAAAATAACATGTAATTTAAAAAGAAACCAGCCGATGAGCCACCCTTTATACAAAAAATATTTCGGAACTTCTTAGGTTAAAACATTTTATGGGCTCTATTTGAATCGCTTTTTATAGTGCACTGTATGAGTATATACGTTTTTTTTTAGGATTTCTAATTATTCAACCTTTGTGGCGCACTGTAAATCTTCTAACAATAAGACTCTCAGCAACATAAAAAGCCAAACGAATGATAACACATATTTTTTGTGTTTATTTGACCAGAGTGTAGAGTAACTCACCTAAACATAAAAGTCCTAAACTCGTTAAAGCTTCTCTTGCTCCGATGCGATGTTTGGTATTAAGTGCAGTACTGTTCAGGTTATAAGCGTTGTTAGTGTTGTTATTGTTGCTATTGGGCGGTGAGTTGTTTGTTGGCGTCAGTGGCGTTGTGTTAAGTATGGACGATAATCTCGGTCCTCCGTTCGCTATGATTTTCGGTGGCTGTCCTGATCCAGGTGTGGACAGGGTCGAAACATTCAGAGGTTGGGCCGGCCTACTGTGCAATAGGCCCCGCGTCGGAGGACGAGCTTGACCTGACGAGGGGCCAGGGGGCATGTGTTTTAACATTTATTGTACGCTCTGATATCGATGTATTGCTTGCGAGCATCTCAGTTTCATCTTGATCATGTACAGTTGCGTTCTAAGTAGTAATAGCAACTGGCTTTCGATTTGCGAACACATTTTTCTTACGATCATTATCGGCAAATATTTTCAACTTCCTCTTGGATGTGTCGAAACGCAAAAACTAGTCTCTTGTGAGTTTTGAACTTTTTTGCTGTGTCATGTTAGTAATGTCGAACTTTGTAAATCCAAATCTGAAAGTATAAATGAATGTATCTAATTAATGTTTACGAAAAAATCATATGTTCGCTGTGGAATGTAGCACTTTTTGCAATGAATATTAATGGGGTGTAAACTTGAACATCGTCAGTCGCCCGTCGGAGTTTAAACGGCGGATATGCGACAGGACAGGGCTCAATATCGCTTCTCAGTACAATTAGCAGAATCCACAATAGACCGTTTCCATGCATTACCATTCTGTTTACATCTTTTGTTGTTCCAATCTAATATTCTGAGAAAACGCTTTCTCATCTATACTTCTTCCGCCATGAGATCGCGCGGTTATTATGCGACCTCTAGAAGGTAAAAAAGGTCTCAAAGAAATTCCTTTGCCGGCGGGTTAATTTGAATATAAAGTAGTTGGTGCTGGTGGCTGCTGTTGGGCACTAGACTACATTAAAATTTTCAGCTAAGACACGAGATAAAATCAACTTCTTCTGCCTGTTGTTAAGAGTCTCTTTACGATAGTTAGACGTTGGGACAAACCTAACCGCCACAATGTAACAACACCTGCTTCTGGGCAAGCCACAAACAAACCGAAAAGGAAAAACATCCCGCCCCGGCCCTTGTCCCAACTTGCTTTGGATGAAATCTTCTCTACCTGGGCTGCTCACCTGCCTTCTTTTGCATGTGTGGCAGTTACGCGATCTCTTGTAATTGTAAACATTCCGGATTCAGTTGTGAGATGCAGGAGTTGATGCAAGTTCACCAAGACCTTCTTCTTATTCTTTTGCGCGGCGCTATTTATGCCAGAGGAAAAGGTGAAGGAACTAAATCACAGCATCATCAGCTGCGGAAATGAAATCTTTCATTACTGCCAGCCATGCTGGAAATTTTCCCCGGTCGTCGGCGTTTAATGCCAGACACTTTTGTCGAGCTAATTGAATGCAGGAAGAGTGCATTGCAAACATCACCTATGCAATTACGTCAATTAATTGTTTCTTTTTTCAGCAGCCCTAATTGTTCCTGCATCCACTTTCACAATGAAATCTTCCCAGTATGTCTAATCTCTGCATAGCATATTAATAAGTCATCCTTTCGATGTTTGTATTGTCCTTCTTTCCTCAAATAAATTAGTTGTAGTTTAAGTACCATTAAAGAATTAATAATATCAGCTATATAAATGCTTTTTTGAAAATTATGAACATGTTATACAAACGTTATAGATGGAAAGGAAAATCTGTTGCTAACCTTTGTTTCGTTTCGATATCTTAAAGAAGATAAAAATTAATGTGACGACCCTTTGAACCGATTCCAACGAAAATTGTGACGTGACACGTAACTTGACATATCACGTATCATACGCTATGTCACGTAATGTGTTATGTCACAGGGAGCATGTGTTGAAGACCTTGTTTTGTGCTTTTGGTCGTCCTATACTCGATTATGCGTCAAGGGGTCACAGCTTTATATATATGTTTTAACAATTATAGAACACATTATGGATTTCAAATCGCTCGCATATCACACTTTTCCGATTAAATCAATATCCGAGAAAAAATCTAACTTGAATTTTGGGCCTTGATTTGAACCATTTTCAGAACAAGACTTTCGTTTCATATGAGTTTCTCTTTTTCCCTTCTGGTTAGTTAGAGGAATGACTGCGTCCGAGCAATGTCGAGTAACTCAGCTAGTCGACAATAAATTGATATTCTCAATTACACTAAATTGAGCACCCGATAATGTTTTAATTGATTAGAAACTACCTTCCAAAGTTGATTGAAATTGTATTCTTTATGCGCTATTAGTCATTTATTAAAAGAGTTATTCTGCTTTATTGCCTAATAGAATCGTGCATTCTGCGCACCATAAGAATTATTACCCATAAAGGAAGGGTGATTTGTCACACTGGAAAATGTAAAGCTTGATTCTAGCCTTGAAATCAATTACAGTTTGGCGCCCGTGGTAGAATGCTAAAAAGTTTAATTCATTCATGAATTGCCCGCAAAGAGCGAATTTAAATAAGAATTTGCACACGTATCGGAATCAATGAGCTTCGATTAGAATTTAATTGCTAGCTTACTCTGCTGCTAATTCCACACGTCGTTTCTTCTAAAGGTAAATCTGCGGTGATTATTCTCCCATTCGCTGGATTGCACTTCTCGAACGGATGCCACCTTTGGATAGAGTCGGTCTCTTCTAGACCCAGCCGCAATTATTGAACTCTGGATCTAGCCCTCTTCTAAATTAGCGTCGGACTTCTACGTCAGCCCCATGTGTTCGGTACGATGCTCATCTGGGTTGATCGATTAGCAAACCACTTGCATATTTACGTGCATCGATAGTGTGGCGCAATGCAATACTGATGCACGACGCAGCAGGTCAGGGAATTTCACTGAACCCACAAATACGGGAGAAAATGTGGGTAAAGCAGTCAGTAAGTAGCTGATCTACTTTGGGAATTAAGACGACTTTCTATTTGATTATGCAGCGTAAAGTGATATCTGCAGGTATTTAAGGTGAATGCAATAAACCTTAAATGACTTAATCAGTAAGATGTAGGTAGATGGAATTTAGAAAATTTAAACTTGTTTAGTAATGCTCTTAGAAAGGAAAAATATTAACACAACACCGCTACGATTTTCAGGTATTCAGAATGTTTAAACATAACGTGCAAATAAATTGATGAAACCACAAATTTTCATTTTATTACACTTTTGCAATAAACAATGCTTGAGAACTCTGCAGAAAATTACTTTCCACCAATTTCCTGTGCACTATCACGGGAGCATTTATTTTCTAATCCACTGCACGTCAGGTCGTTTCATGTGAGACAGATGAAAGATTTAAGAGGTATAAAATGTAAATATATTTTGTATTTTAACAAACGGTTAGATTATGTATTCTTTTTTATGTACGGCAAAGCGAATTGCAAATTTTGCCTCATGTGAAACAAACATAACTAACATTTTCATCAGAAGACTCAAAGCAGTTTAATTTTAAATAAAAGCATGGAAATTTCGTGCATTTAATTGGATTATAAATTCAAATTCTTTAAGAAGTATAAATGCAGGAGAACAACGTCTTATTTAGTTAAGAGTATACGCAGTCTCAGTGAACTGTTAAATAATGTTATCGTATTTATATTTTAATTTCAAAATGAATATTTTAAAAGAACAAATAAGATTTTTTATAGTTTTACCTTAAAATGGGGTTAATAAGGTTCAAATATAGCAAATAAATTAAATTTTACTTTTTTTTGCATATTAGGAAATTTTAAAATCTTAAGAAATATCCAATCCGATAGAGAAAATAGTTGCCTTTATATCCAATTTTTGTTTGGGTCCCCGGTCTTGCGGAAACATTATTTCATTTCTAGTTTTAAATATATTGAGGTAAATTTCCTTTATAATTAATAATTCCACTGATATAATGGCGACTTCATTGTTTTAAAGATGCTTGTAACACTTTTGACTTCTTGAAAATTCAATTCAATATATATGTATATTTATTTATATTATTACATATTATAAATTCATTACTGCTTTTCGTTATCTTATGGAAACATTCTTTGATTTTATTTTCCTAATTTTTTTCCAATAAGTTAATGGTGCTTATTCTGGCAGTCGTCTCACCTAGTGAGATTTGTCACTTTCAGCTTTTCCTATTCTGATATGCTATTACGTGACAAATGTCGTAAAAATCGCCAAACCTCACATTTTTGGTTATTCTAGGAGTCGATTTTTACGACAAACGTCGTTGTAAAGTGACGAATCTTGGCGAACGCTTTTTTCAGGTGACAAACGGCGAATACTGAAAAATTTGGCGACATGCCAGATAAAAGGTCAGTTTAAAGACTTGTTTTTACATGGATTTTTCCCAAACGTATTCTTTTAGGGTTAGAGTCACGAACAAGAAACAGTTCGAGCAATTATTAGAATTCAGAATTCAGACCAAAATCAAAATCTTGCAAAAGGGTTAAAATTTGCTGTAAGTTTTTGTATTCCTAAAGCAAAATATATCAGGATGAGTAGAGCCAAATAAGTCGGAAGCTAAATAGCATAGGTCCTCCAGTCAGACAAATTTAGAATGGCAAAAAGTAAAAGTAAAAACTTCTTAAATTACCAAAATATTACACTGCTTACATTTTCAAGTATGTAATGACTGGCAGTTAAAGGTAAAGAGAAAATTACAAGCCAATAAAAAAGAACAAAATGCCACGTGGAGTGGACCAAATAATCTCCACAATTTTCAATGGTAGAAGAGAGAGTTACACATGTCCTTACTCTCGAAAAAGGAGCCAGTTCCAGTAATGAAGAAAGGAGTTGTGTTATAAGAATCAATGGGCCCTATTATGGAAGTCGAGTTTGGTTGACTCAACTAGCGAAGACGCTGTTTTTAGTAACTCGACTTCCATAATAGGACTCAATAATCAACCATTTGTGTTCGTAGCAATAGAGCAAGGAGTCCTGCCATAAAGACCAAAAAGAAATTATTTATGTTCCTAGTATTATAGTTGGAGAAATTTAGTTTCTTTAAATAAAATACTTAATTAACATATTTTTCAATAATCATTTTTATTTAAAAGATTTTCTGGATTATCCATGTGAAATGGAAGATATAAATCTCGTCTCTGATTCTTACTGCTAGGTTTTATCAGCATCTTCATCTTGTGCGTTATCTTCACGCCCTACTTTGTTCCTGTTGTGAAACATCCAAACTTACATTATGTTACTCAATTCCAGCGGATTGGAATTATCCCGTATTCTTAACCCTCAGTCACACAAGGCCTTTTCCATTTAGAATTCACAAAGGCGGGTATGGTCTACCCGTCCAGAGTTTGGACGTGAATACCGTATAGTGAAAGTATTCGTTAGCAATTTCGATGCTACTTTTTCATTTGTTTGGGATATTAACCTTTCGTTCCCAACATAAAAAATTATTAATTGTAAAAATTACACAGCAATAAACAAAAAAAAAAAAAAGCAAAATTTCAGAAAAACATTTTTTTTTCAAAAAATTATAAAACATATCAAGTACGATTTTTAAAAAGTATAAACCATCAATCCTTGTAAACAAATGTTCGAACTATCATAAAAACAGCACGACTTAGTATTTTACTCCAAAAACCATATTTTTTTTGTAATTTGAAAATGAGCAATTTTCCAAAGAAGTGGAAGAGCAAATTACAAGGCAATTTCAACCGCATTCCTTCGTGCACGGGTTTCCATACTAAAAGCAAGGATTTATTATAGTTTAATAGTTCAAGAAACACCAACTTAAATTGTTTTACATAAATAATTATGTCTTCATACTTTAGAAATAGGCCTCCATATACGAATTTACTATCCTTAAACTGTCACAGAAAACACGCATCTTGCTCATTTTTTGATCGCTAGAAAGAAAAAAAAATGATAAAATATTATTTGTATACTAAAAATATACATCAAAAGTTGATGTAATTGCTCTTTTGTACGCATTTTTACTTACTTGTCAAATTTTGATTATCGACGTTTTCTAACGAATTCACACATGGCGGGTATAAAATACCCAGACCAATATTCGGACAAATTAAACAGTATGCTAGGTGACACTAATAACTTTGACGAAGCACTAATTAGGTACTTTGGTACCTCTACTTTTTGTACGCATGCGCTTTAGACATGTACCCCTTCCCCCTGGAAAATGCTACGCGTTTCTAAAAGGCTCTGGGTATGGTATACCCGACCTTTGTGACTGAGGGTTAAACATACCTCTTCTTGGTCTTAAGCATACCTCTTCTTGGTCTTCCTCCTTGTTACTGCTAGTGAACCACAACTCACTACTATTCATTTTACTGTTATTATTATAACGATTTACGCTCTAATAGAACACAAACTTAACAGGGTCGCAGGAACCTCAATTGAAAAATCTCATTGAAATATCAAATCACACTCAAGTGTTACCGTTTAGATTTTTTTTTGTTCAAATGCCTGCTGTCTCACATCACTCGACTCCTGGAATAGGCGAATGAATTTCATGTGACAATCAATGTGAGAAATCTCACTAGGTGAGACGACTATCAGAATAAGCACCAATGTTCTTTACCATCAAAATATATATATATATATTTCGAAATTCAATCGTTAAAAAAACAATCAATCAATCATTCGTAATAGCCTTGCTTAAAACTTTATTTATTGGCTTGCAAATGCAATAAATAAGCACCACAAGCAGCGTTTAAAACACTTAGTATGCAGCGCAGCGCTAGACAAATCCTTGCGCCATGCGCTCCGGCTTCCACTGGCTCTCCATTTGCGAAAACGCAGGGAAACTCGCATTCTGGCACAACTTGGTTTCTTCCCTTCATTCAAAAACACCTCAGTGGTTGCTATTTTTCAGGGTTGAGAATATAATTATAATTTAGCGAGAATCCTGTTTATGATAGATGCAAAAATGATTTATTGTAAAAAACGTTTAGACGACAGCCGGTGTTAATTCGATCTACTGAGAAATCTGGCAACGTCGCACGCGTACTTACAAAAATATTAGCGATTAAGATCATCCCGGGTCATTATGACCCCACCTCAATGACGCCGGGTCAACGACGATCACGTCTGAATGTGATCTACAAAACACATCGACGCATACGAAAAATTCGACGGTTATTTCTTCAATGAAAGTGACAAACGAATCTCTTCTTGATATATTCAACTGACGTAAATCAGAGTTAATTGTTGAAATCCTCCAGTTGCTTGCAGATGTTGAAATGCTTCAAATTGAAAATAAACACGAAATAGCCGCACGCTTGTTTGGCATACGAAATCTAAAGATGAGCAAGAACTCGCTTAGTAAACACGTCTGTTGGAGGAGCACCTACAAATTTCGGTTTCGCCCCATTTATCTACAGCTGTTGTCGAAACACATCCAAGCAGTTTGGATTTCGAGCGTGTTTGCCTCCTACTCGGGAGTTTTCCAAGAAAAATTTACATCCTTCGCAGTTGCCATAAAACACTATAATAATGAACTCTATGTCAGCCCGCTGAAAGGTCATAATAAATTTGAATTTCTTTGTTTTCATCTCTTTTTAAATGCTTCCTAAGTAAGCCCCTATACTCAGCTTTAAAAACAATCTGTCAACGGGCAAATTGGATGAACACAGGAATTATAAATTATTTAAAAAAAAATTCAGGCAATATTTTTGGAATAGGTCAGGCCATTTTAATATTACTTCAGAAAATTATGACACCAAGAGAAGATTCTTCAGAGATATCATTAATATAAGAAGTCCTGCTCATCTGGTGACTAATGGATAATAAAATAGAAAATTAATAAATTAAAAATGTTGTTTATTATAAACTCACTTTCCCTGTGTGGGATAAATCTTGCAATCGAAATTTCGAGAAGTTCGAATTAAGCTAGACCTTTGAAAGTGTGCTTCTCTTTAGTACATTTACAAAAGCATTAAGTTTTTTTATATATTTAAAAAAAGAGAAGTAATACAGATAATTTCTAAGATATAAACCGAAAAATCCAAATCGACGCTACTTATTTAAATAATAGTTGATTGCTTTTTTATTCATCCTCTCAAAAATCGCATTTGTTACGGCACTATAAGTTTTCGTAACGCTTCACATTCTACGTTAATATCTCAGAAGAGTACACAAAACAGAAAGTGATACTTTTCTAAAGATTTGGCGCGTATCTGATGTGATATCGTTGTATCAAAAAATAAACGCACCGAACCTGGAGATTATTTGGAGCGTTTCAACCATGTGTAAATGAATACAATTTTCTGAAATTGAGAGCATTTTTATATTCCACCCAAACTGTTTCAAAATCAAAGAACTATGACTCAGCTACAAAAACGTATTAGAAATATTTCTTTTTTTACGATTTAATCAATTACATGAATAAAAGCTAAACGTGTTCGGTTAAGTGGTCTAACTCAATAAAAAAACTTGTTATGAATGAACTCAAATTACATTGATGAAGCTTAATTTATAAGAACCGGATATCGTCACAAATTCCCATAAGACCCGCATATTTTAACGATGTTACATAGATTGAGTTAAAATAACGAATTTCTCCTTAACAACATAAATATTCGGGACATATTATGTATTTCTCAGAAATCTAGAGTTTTTTTCGAAGAATTTTAATGTAGTCAGCGAATTTCGGTTACACTTTAATAGCTTAGAATTCACAAATATTTTATTTGCAAATAGGATAGATTTACTAACGCTCAACGGCTTTCGGCTGTTTCTAATTTACATTTGATGGTTCCTTAAATAGCTCCAAAAAATAGATAACCATTATGATTTCCAATATTTATGATATCGAAAGAAGTGACCGAACAGTGCTACAAAAATGTGTTGTTTGCGGCAGAGTTAAGAAACGTTTTTATTTAAATAGCTGAAATGGAACAAAAAGACGTTAAATTTAGATCGTGCTGCAAAAAAATATGCGCTAAACTCTATCTTTGAAAGTTACAATGAATTCGGAAAATAAATAAAATAGAGAAAAATTGTGATCTGCAATTGAAACCTTATTATAGTACCAACGTACTAATTTTGGTTTTAACAAGCCTGTTGCTATTGATCACCGTTTATCTAAAAGCTAGATTAAAAGTCGGCTTCGTTAATGGTTCCCCTAAAAATTTGTAGCTTATTGATGAAATGTATAAAATAACTATAAAAAGTCGTAATCACAACTTCCCACGTAAACCTTGACTGAACAATGAATTGCAGACGAATTACAGCACATTATTTTACATAAAAATCAAATCATTGACAAAGAAACAATTACATTAAGGGGCGTAAAGTAAATTTTACTTTGGACTTTCCCACAAAACAATTGAAATAAAAAAGTTTTTGCTAATTGGAAGGCGACTAGCAATTATTTTTCTCAAGGTTCGTTTGAAATTCAAATCAGTGAAGCTGTTTTAAGTGCTTCTGCCCAAAACCGATTTATTTTCGCTCTCAAAAACATTAAAAGCACCTTAAACAGGGTGATTTCACGGCCTAAACTTATTCGACTTGAAAGCAGGCGCCTCATCAATTCGAATTAAGAATTAAGATGTGTAGATTTTTCGGAAATTACCTGACCAAACATCATGAAGCAGTCGTTGGAAATGTTCACACGGTTTGTTATGTGCCCAGCTCAATCAGAGCGCGGTTTAACCGTATCGAAGATCTGATAAATATCGTGCGAAGAATTATCTCACATAATGAGCGAAATTTGATTAATTCGAGCCGCGATCGCCGAAAGAAGCGCCTCCCGAGGTCCGAACCGGTCGCAGCGAACAAGGTCACTTTAGTGATTTCTCACCGCGATTGCATTCTCGTCTCGTCAGGGGTTCAAATTATGTCACAAACCATCGTTTTTATTACGTTTATTAAAAATGTAATTTTGGCCGACGATACGCGCGGTCCACGTAAAGCGTTGGCTGCGGTCACGTTTGGGACATGCACGCGTTTCAGGCTCGTTAGCATGCAGGGCCCTGTGTCGATATGCTTCGAATGAGTTACTACCTGGAAAATTGCCGTACGTGCAGGTAATACTTTATTTGAGTGCTCGAAAGAGATTTAATGGGTAAAAAAACACGTTGAAACTTATAATTGTTGCGCTTGTTGAACTGCAGACAAAACAAGATATTTTTGCAAGATAGATTCTTTATCTTCGATCGTCTCCGGGGAGAGATTTGAGCAGAGCAGCATGCTGCATACCTCCGCGCACCTTTTCCGCTGTTAGCTACTAGACCTGTTTGCTGAACAAGTTCCTGAGGTCTCAGTTTTGGTCGATAACCTGAACCGGTGCATTCGGTGCATTCGCTGCAACTGTAGGGAGTGCCGTACTGTTGTTGCTGAATGTTGACATTCAGAAATAGCTCCGCTGCACCACCACGCTTCCCAGTGGAATGCAGTCCGGGTTATCGATATCATTTTTACTCTTTTCTGGACATTACCACTCCGCCTTTTTACGGTGACATCGAGTTTCGATTGATAAACACCGGAACACTAATTAAATGGAAGAGGTGCTCTTCCCGGACCAATGCCAGCCACAATCATAACTCATCCCAGGCAAGGAGGCTTTTATGGGCCGACTCCGGATTCCTCCGCATGCTGAAGAATTTTTACTTTTAATTAAACAGCCTTTTAAGATTGCGACCTGCTCAGACGAGAAGATGTATCGATTCCTGTCTTAACCACTGGTTCTTAAAGTAGTTCTACATTAATCACTAAAGTCATTCGAATTCTGATTGTTACGATGAAAACCTATGAAAGGAGAATTACTTATTCATCTCATTTCAATTTGCTTATCTAAAAAGAGTATGAACTTAAAAATAAAAGTATGTATATATATAAAAATCCGAGCACAAATTCGACATTGGACAATTGGACATTGAAAAATAACGTAAATTGATTTACCCTCATAAAAAAAATAAAGGGTCTTATTATCAGGGGGTACCTCTTAGTAATCAATCATTTTAAAAGTAATTATTTCTCATTAGTTCTCTATCGACCGAACAAGGACAAAATTAATTTTTTAAATTGTTTTATTGCCCTGCGTTCATTTTCACACGGGTTTTAAGAAAATAGAAACAATAAGAAAAATTTGTGATACTTATGGAGATGTGTTGAAGGTCAGCGTTGTTTCAGAAGATTTTCTGCAAGCAATTATGATTTGTCTAACAAGCTTCGAAGTGGACGACCAATTAAATTTTATAATTACGCTTTAAAATCTATAATGAAGTCTGATCCAGAATTAAATATGCTTAGATTAAGGTATACGACTACCGAAATTTTAAATTTTTAACCCGAATAATGTTGAGCCCTACATTTTAAACTTTTTTTTGCTTCTCTGCTCCTATTTAATTAACAAGAAATTCATTAACTTAATGATTCCACATAAACTCTAAAGATATAGGAATTGTACAAGCATAGTCACAGAGCACCACTTTCAATTTTATATAATCTTTGATTTATACGCTATCAAATAAAAAAAAAATTAAAGTGGTACTACATAGAAAAAATCATATATCTCAGAAAGAGAGTAAAAATTGCCAAAATTCACTTTTGACCTATATTAGTGACATTATTTTTGGTGCCTGTCGTCGTTTCCAAAATAATATGAGTATGCAGTTAAAAAAATGCATGTCCCCAGTTATTTAAAAACAAGGTCCTTATCAGCCCAATTCATTTATAAAAGAGATTTGTGTATAGTAAGTAAGAATCTCTGAACATTTTTCATTTTGTAAAACGAAGACTAAAATTTTGGGCACATTTATCATTTGGACAAGGAAAGAATAATGCAAACTATCTATCTCATATCATCAATAGTCAATTTGTAAAAGGGAAATCTTTGGATTTGAAAAGAAAACACATCGAAAGACCACAGAAATGATAGAATCACCAACTTTTGAACCGCGATTTCTCCAAAAATACTATAATGGACTATTAGATAATTGTGCTACCTACAAATATTTCTACTTACGTAAATCTGATCCGAATAATTTCCTTAAATGACGAAACACCCAATTTTTCGGCACTATTTTATAAAATGATTTTAAACACGCAAAGGCCAGGACAACAAATAAACAAGAAATAATGAAAAAGTCACCTCAAGTAACAATAGTTCGAATGTTACTCCATTTCATCAGTATCTTGATCCCATCAGCTGCACCCGCACCAGCTTGTCGTCGAAATCAATCTGCCGGGGAAAACTTAATATCTTGAGTTTCCCGGAAATGCATAATTCGAACAGAAGCACATGGAGAAGATATGAATATCCGCTGAAATCGCGGCGCTCGCATTTCCCATCGGCTGGAGACTGGGCCAGTTCAGTTCAACTTCCTCGCTCTATTTATAACGTGCCGCGTAAATGGATCACTTCAATTCAGCAGATTTTAATTAAACCCGCCGAAGGATTGGCTTTCAATTTTAGTACAGAAAATCTGCGAGTGCTCTCCAAGTTCCACAAAATTAGACTACCAGCAAAGTTTTATCAGTGTTTATGGTTCCAAGTTCCAATAGTCCGAATTGTTTTCCACCTCGTTTCTGTGGCAACGTAACCCTCACAGGTGTTTAATTTCGATTTTTGTTATGAAAGATATTCCTGTGTGATGGTCCTAGCCAGTGTAAAACAAAAAAATATATCTAAAATTGCTACAAAGAGAGCCTCAGACTTCGAATTGACTGTCTGACCACATTCGTTTACCTTGTTCTATTAACAAAAGAAATATTGACTATTTTTACAATTGTTATAAAAAATTTTGACTTTGGTTAGTATTTAAATAAATAATAATAAATTTATATTCACGTCATTTGAAACTTTAAATTAACTTTTAATCCTAGCTGATTTTGTGGATCCGAAAACAAAAAATACGTGATCAATATTTTTAAAAAAAATGTACACGAAGAAATTTTTTTCCAATAATTTAAAAGGGCTTTTTATATGGAATGCAAAAATATTTTTTTCATCATTTTAAATAGCATATTACTACTGGACCTAAAAATTTTCTAAAATCAAGATATATAACGCCTTACTTGAAGTTTACAGGGAAATTATAACGAAAATCTTAGGTCTTACAGGTGTCTAGAAATTCTAGAAAATATGGTACGGAACCCTCTACAGCGAATTTTGTATAATACTATATATATGATCGCAGCCCTTTAACAAAATTAACAGAAGAGTTCATTAAAACTATTTCAAGCCATCGATAAATGATTTCTTTACATTTTGTCTGCCTGTCGATGTTTACAGATCGCTGTAAATTTAAACGAACTGCAAACAAAAGCCCTTCAGCCAGTCTCATTCCCTAACAAAAGAATCTTCAAATACCTCACAATACAAAAACAAACGACAGTAAAATCATAAGCAAATTAACAAGAAGTTGAAAAAGTGCGACGAAAGGTATTTGCTTAAGGAAGGACCGGTGGTAGATCAGGAATTGTGTGAGTTGTGACCCGCCCGTTGACTGTGACTAACGACTTCTCACGGGTATTATCACTTTACCTCTGGACACACATTTTTTACACCTGAAAATCTGGCAGGCGAAGGAAATAGGATCAACGAATACCGCATGAGGCTGAGGCGCAAGCATCACCCAACTTGGCGGGGACCTGCCGAAAAAGTCGCTTCTTGAGCTTGTATGAGGCCCTACCTAAGGGTGCATCATAAATCACTGCACTGATCGTGCAGCAGGGGATGTGAGGAGAGATCGTGCGGACTTAGTTTAGGCAAAGAATATCTATTTCAACAAGAAGCGACACTTTAATACCCTCTCAAAATTCCAACCCATATGCAAGCTCTCGAAAATACACCCATAAAAATTTCCCATTAGATAAAGCAGCTCAAGGCTACTACCTCTGTAAATACCTATAAGAAATGTAGAGAGAGAAATAGTCACCAAAAAGTTCTCACAGACAGCTTTTACAGCGTAAGCTATAAACTGAAGCTTTTTTTATGAACGCGTTTTTAAAGGCGCTCCAGTTTGCTGCACTAGCACTAGAGCGCTCAAGTTTACCTCCCCTCGCAATGTTAAGTTATAGGGAAATGCCGAATCGGAGAAGGGAGAAGAGGCAGGCAGCACACACCGAGCATGAATACGGACGAGATTGTTTACATTTTTTCATTGTGCATTTTTAAAGGCGCTCTGGTTTTAGATTATTGTGTGCTCCGCTCGCTTTGCGGAAAGTACCGGGTGGTCTTGATTTGTTTGGAAATGTGAAGAAGCTTAAGAGTTGTTGAGTAAAAAAGTGCTTTCTTAGAAGCAATTAATTAAATTAAATTAAATGTGCTTTAGATAAATGATGGGTAAGCATAATATAATGTGTTTGGTGTGTGGCTGTGGAAAAGGCAGCGTGTAATGTGCTCATAGAAAAGTTTTGTGATAAAAGATTTTTGTGAGGTGCACCCTGCAGGAGTGTTCCACTTTTCGCCCCAAATTTTTGTCTTTCTCTCACTTATGCTTTCTTTATTACTAACTATTTCTAGCATAAATTCCCATTTCATTCCTGTAACGGTACCAAGGTCGAAAAAAGATAAGGAAATACGTCACGAGTGTCGCCTCTTGTTAATAGATACTCTTTGGTTTAGGACTCACCTTCAGTTTTAAATGGATTCCAGTCGCACCGCTCGCCTCGTCCTGAGCCCGTTCATGCGGCTGAATGCGAGGGAGCCTATTAAGTGCGTCGAAACGAAGCCACCTCCTTCCCCGAATACACACGGTCGATTTGTGCTCTTAATCCAGCACCTTGCCGCGCTCACCTGACGGCCGTCAAGGTAACCTATCGCGACCTGGACTGCACTTGTCCAGCAGTTGGCTTCTCGGGCGGCGGCCGCAAAAAGCTATCGCTCATCTAAACCAGTTTAGACGATTCGTCCAATTTTTTACAGGGTATCCGTTGTTGTTGATGATGCCGAACGATGTGCCGCGTTGTACTTGCTTCACCTTATTCTGCCCATTCACATTTTTTGTGAAATTATTTTATTTCACTCGTTTTTCACTCACCCTGGAATGCATACACTATTTTTACTTTGGCTCGATCGGACTCTTATATCACTCGAAGTCCGCCTTCGTTCCACTGAAATTCGTTCTCAGAGATCAAAATGCACTTTTAAGTTGTTTATCCTCCAGTTTGTGGACACGTTGGCCATCGGCGGAAAATCTGCAATGCAACGAAGAAATTTTTTTTTATTACGAAGTAAGCTTTAAGACTGAAATTTTATATGTACACATGTGAAATGAAATTTTTCTTAATCCATTCGCTGCTGAGATTATATTCAGACATAAATTCTACCACGAGAACATGTACTCGTGAGGCTCATCCGCGTGACAGGCATAACACTGCGGTTGGTATGCTGTTTGTAATAGGAAAAGATTTATCTTCCCCACCGGGCATTCCTTTTATCTCTGGATTTGTCATGATATATATAGGGTTTTCTCGATTACTCTTATCGCTAATAAAAAACGTTTTCAACTGTATTTGTTTATATATTTGTGAGTTGGAAACTTAACCCTCATATCGCTGTAATGATGCTGTTTACAGAAAACCGGCCTATATAAAGCTAGCAATTTGACCGGTATACATATCGATTAAGTTAAGCGAGTCTAAACTTGAGAACTTTCCTTCCTATTCCAGCTAGGCTAGGCTAGGTAAATCTAGCCTATTTTTATTTAAGAATTCGAACTTCTTATTTAGCATACGCATCATTATCAATAAATTATTGTAACAATTGTTCGTAATCTTCTACCATGCTTCTACGTTTTTAAAATAAAAGGTGGACCATCGGCTGGTTTCTTTTTAAAATTGCTGTAAAACAAACTCTGTTCAATATGCTTTAAAATTTATTGATTTATTGAACAGAGTAAATCTTCCGACTAGTTATGGAATATGATTTTATTTAAATGGCTGCCCCGGTTGGCTTGGCAGTTGAATTTATAAATTCGATCGTCTAAGTAGAAACCGGCCAACTCAACTCTCAAAATTTGTTTAATATTTTTCATAAATGCCCACATTCAACTGTATATTTAATAAACCAAGATTATTAAAAGCGTTAAAGCCACTGTGTTTCCGTAGGTCAATTAGTATTCAGAAAGTTGATCCGACTGTGATAAAGTAGCTCGTATCCATTTCATTTACATGACTGCTCCACAACGCGCTGGACAGACATTAATCTTTTAAATTTTCTTTCTTTTGCCTTTTAAACTTATGTGGAATAATAAATGTCCAGGTAAACATTTAAAACCTCCCACATCAAACGCAGGGCGATATGGAACGGATGGCATTTAGATGCGCGCGCACTATTCATTCTTGCCAGCAACTTTCACTTTAATTTGTCACGTGATTTCGTTATCTTGAACTCGAAAACGAGCCACTTTGCGGCATGGGTCAAAAGAATTTTGTTTTAACACAAAAACCAATTTTTTAAGAATGGATATCGAGGCGTAATAAAGTGTTGGCGTCGGCGACCGCGCCTTATTGAATACCAATATTGCAGCGGATTAAAGCAGGCGCATAAGTGAACCAAATTTGTTTGCGTACCAGCACATAGAGGAATAATTAAGCCTCCGACTTAATGACTCTTTTCTTCTTTCCTTCAAATTCCAGGGTTCTTTAATTACCAAAAACGCTTAAAAAAATGGAAAAAAATCGCTGGTTCGTTGACAAATTTAGAGGCGTTCACTGTTTATTCTCCACATGTGTCGATTAAGCGAGCTGGGGTCGCGTCAATCTGGGTTAGGGCACATCCATTAAACAATTGGAACGAAAATAGATGTCGGGGGATGATGTCAGGGCCTCGTGATAGATACGATCGAGCAAGCGTTTTACCAATTTTTTACAATTTCCATTCAAGTAATGTAATCTTCCACGGAAGTGATACGAAAATTAAAATCTGAATTACAGAATATAAAAGGCAATGCCTGCCATTCGGACTTTCCGTTGTTTACAAAAAAAAATACATGCAGCTAATGATAAGGAAAAAAAAAGAACATGCTAGATATTAGTCTTGAAAGTAATTCGAGATGTAATTTAAGCTGATATTTTGGCAGATAACGGCCGAGAAGACGCCGACCAATTAAATCTCAACTCAGACAGAAATGGCACTCGTTATCTTTATTACGTTAATTAAATTTGATGTGAAATAATGTCAAGGCTTGTGGCGCTCAAGTGAAACAGGCCGACTGTGTGATCATCTCCGCTGAGATGAGTACAACACTTTAGACGCTCCTTTTTTATGTTCAAATTGTGGAGTTAATGCGCTTTTCTAGACAAATGCTGATTAACAACATTAAGAGCATAAATGTCAGAAAAGAACGATCGTGCAATCGTTGCTATGAGTGCACCATTGATGAAATGATATTTTGCACATTTGCATAAGGCTGAGAAGACCTTAACATATTGTGAATTTTTCTTTGATTATATAAATACAACTGTTTCAAGACTTTAAAGCTTAATAGTAATATTGCGGAAAAAAGAATCATGTACATTAACATACGTTTACATTCCATAAATTGCGAATATTTAGGGATACGTACTAAAAATGGACAATTCTATGTTCGGCAGTTCCCTCAAACATGTTAACCGAGATAGGAATAAATCCAGAGATACATTTTAATGACCCTATTTTTTCTTGCGATCAAAGCATAGTTATTAACAAATAATAGTTAAAGCTAAATCAAAATAGATGGGGCTGAAATACGTAAGAGTCACTTTAGATAAAACTCTGACTTATAAGTTAATAATTTCACCAACTACTCTTAAGATAAATGTCTTAACGAGAGTATTATACCCTTTTATAAATAGAAAATCAGCCCGAATAACGAATTCTTTATATATGTATAAGGTGATTTTCCAAACAATTTTTGGTATAATTGTGTAAACACTCATAAAAAAATCTCTAGATTGCCTCAAAAATATAATTAATTTATCATTTTTACCAAATATTGCATTTAATGGCAGATATAGAGCTCTTAGGGGCTAAAATAAATAAATTGGCTAACAACTTTTTTATTAAGTGTGAATACAACACCAACCCCGTGCAACTTTGCCTAATTAAGTAATAATAATAGATTAGGTAGTTTTAGTTTATATAATATAGTGGATTATTGTATATAATTACAAAATTACTAACTTCTTTAACTACAATATCTAAGGTGATAATAGGGAAATCTGAACTCTTTTCATGTAAATCATACACGTATTAAAAAAGAATTAGAATTGCATTTTATACAGTCAGGTCATTAAAATCAATTTTGCGTTGGTTCTAGCTTTGAACCTTGCGTTGCTTCCTTGACAAAAAAAAAACCTGTTTTGAGCGAAACCACAGCCCAATATGATGGAATATTTCTTGCCGGCTTTAGTGACTTGTCAGAACCATTTATCATTTTCATTTAACTTATCTAGCTTGTCTGGAAGCCGAATGATCGGTGGCTGCGACTTTTCGCAGCATTCTTTCATCGTGATTTGTTCAATAGTCGCGAAAAAGTGAATCTTGGAGCGCAGAGGAATTTAAGAAAAACAACTCATTCAAGGTTAAGGCTCCTCCGACCGGCCAGATCGCTAAGATGGATGCTGCCCGGCCCGATCATCTCATGGCGCCGCGATCTTCCGCCATCAAATTCAGGCCTATCGCGTTCGTAGTAGCTGCCGGCTTATAATATTAATCACTATGGCACTGTAAATCTCCCAGCGAACTCGTTTTAATCTGAACTTTAATAAATTGGTCCAAAGTATCAACCGATACGAAGCATAGATCAACGAATTACTTTTAAAGTCGCTTTGGAAATTAAAGTTGCGAGTGAGTGGATCGATCGGTAGGCCCAGCGCATTTATTTGAAAGTTTTATGATTTCTTAGCGGCGATTATGCTTCAGCTGGTTTCCAGTAAAACCAGATCTACGGCCAGTACGTGTAGGCTTAAGAGGAAGTCCACCGGCCGAGATCAGCCAGAAAGTTCTATGGGATCAATGGATAGGTGTGGGATGATTGCGGCACCGCGTATTCGGATAAATTTCAATCTGACGCCGTGATTTCTAATGAATTTTGTTACCTCATTCAAATTTATTCCTTGCGCAGAAGAAACCGTGTGGGATTCCGTCTTGTTTTCGAATCAAGACCTCTTTGCAGATAAAGTGCTACCGCAAATATAAAGACGGAACATTAAACGTTTATCTACTTGTACACCGACGGAACAAATTTGAATGTTAAATTTCAATCGTATGTATTAAATTCTCAGCTAGTTGTAATCATGGAAAATTATTCACAGTGAAACTGATAGTTATTTGATTGGTTTTAAATTTTAGAAATGCTAGCTAGACATTTCAACAATTATATCAAGTTAATTTAAATGTAACTTGATAAAAACGTTGTTCAATTAAAAAACCAAAGTCATTAAACACGACGATCACGGTTTAAGTTTCAATTTGCCCATCTTAAACGATTTTCTATGTGTTTTTCGGATAAAAGTGGTTTGATTGTAGTACTGCGGTGTTTGAGAGAATTTTCCTTCATCCTTTGACATAAGGTGTAGACAAACAGGTTGATAACCTTTTCTGTAATTAGCTTCTAGCTCGCCTCAGCGTCAACTGCGGATTGTTCTCGAAAAGCTTCAAAAGAGCATCGTCCTCTCTTTTTGAGGTTTTCGTCGTCTTACCTCTCCCTGTCAAATCCCTGTCCATGGATCCATCGGATAAAGACATGCTTACATCTTATAACTCTTTCTAAACACCGCATTATCGCCTAACTAATCAAAAAAAAAAAAAAAAAAATCTTCCCTTCTTCCTCTAACGTTGAGTCTAAAGTAAGATGTTAATTCGCAAATTTGAAAGACTATCATATATTTTAAAGTAAATTTACGATCTCTATGTGAATTTTAAAAATTCGTCTTCAAACTCAAATTCATGTCTAATTTTAAACATGTCACACTCCAATTATTCCTCGTCGTGACACGAACGATTTTTATGTCTCCTATGTTGCCAACGATTTTTTTAAATAATTAATTAGCAGCGTTTCGGGTAATTTACTACATTGTAAAATATATAAATATATGAGGAAGACAGAAAAGATTTTCATCAATTAAAAGAGGTTACATTTAAATTATTTGACAGAGTGGAGAGAATTATGATTAATTAAAAGTTCCTTGAGCTTGAATTTTGTTGGAGTCCTCATTGAGCCTCTTTTGTAACGCATTGCCTTTCTTTAAATTTTTACATTATGTGTATAAAGATAATATAAAAATTACACTTTGATGAGTCATTACAAATAAATGTCTGTAAAATTATGCACATATATCTCTCGAATCACACATATCAATCCGATAGCTATGAAAATCAATAAATTTCGTTGATTATGAAAAAAAGATAAATTCACAGCCCGGTTCCATATATGGAAAACATTTTTAAGGCTAATTTTCCTGCATAGAGGAAAGTTCAAGGTCAATAAAATGCGAAATTTAAAAATTGATATTAACCATAAATAAACGAAAGCTCATGGCATATATATATATACATATATATATATATACCCTACTAACATGTTTATCATTTTGCGTGGAAGACGATAAATAAATTATGAAACAAGTATTTGTTTACCCTCTTTTACCATATTTGAGATTAAATGAAATTTTGTTTGTTTACATCACTTTTTTATGGAAATAACTTTGGTCATTCTCTTGTGAAAATATTTGAACTTATTTGTTACTTATTTCATAATTTAGGATATTTATATATGAATATCTGGATAATGGGTTTTATGTAGGTGCGGTATTTTTGGATTTAAAGAAATTGAAGAAACGCAAATGACCTGATCAAAAGTTATGACTAAAGTTGGTACAGTTCCACAGGGCTCAATTTCAAACCAAACTTTTATTTAATAGTAGTAATATGGTACGAAGTTTAAATATATCTTATATTAAGTGTTACATTTATTAGAAACATCATATTAAAAGAAATAGAAAAACATTCTTGTTAAGGGGACGGACGAATTGTTTCATAAATTTAAGAAAACCGTTTCTTTCGGTAAGCTTACTTTTAAGATAAATTACCACACTAAAATTAGAGGTCTGTTTGTGTTGTAAGATATATCAGTATATAAATATTCAATAAGAAAACTGTATATAAATGTATCTTACTGAAATTTTATGTGGTATTTTTCTCCGTGATTTTTGCTCGTTACGGAAATGAGATTATTTTAAGAAACAACTTTTCCGAAGATAGTGTAACTAATATAAAAAGACTCTTAGAACATAATAACTGGTAAGAATTCAAACTGAAAGTCCGTTACGAAAGCACACAATTTTGCATGACCGAAGCCTGCTACTCGTCCTCAACATTCCTTCTTTCGTAAATACCCTCGCGTGCTTCGGCATCCATTCATTGCGCCTCTTCGGAGCAAGCCCGGTCGAACGCGTTACGAAAAGTCAATAAAATTGTCATATCCCTCTCATCATCGGCATCTAAATAACTATAAAATCGGTAAGAACGGAGAAACCGGTTATTATGCTGCAGCAGCCCAACATTACTACAGGCTAACAGTTTGCTAATGATAAACAATATCATCTTAAAAATCTGAGCAGCGCCTTGCCGGGCAGCATTCCTCCGAGCACAGAGCGACGGGAGCACCGCACCACGCCGAAGTGTGGAACGAGAATTGGCGGTGCTGCCCTCTACAATGTTATTATATAAAAACCGGTGGATTTTTGCCACGGCCGCCGTGCAAAATCGCAGGAAAATAACTTACAAACATTAGAAAATGCCGTCGGAATCTTGCAGCTCGATCTGACCTCTGCGAATCCTAGTTCGTCTGTCTCGAATCCAATTGGGCAGGGAGTGATTTTGAAATTAGCATTCCTCGGCAGTCCACCTTTCACGACGATCCCAAGACGTTTGATAGTGCAGGAGGAGGTCTCTAGTCAGATGACGAAGATCACTTGGTTGGCACTCTCAACAGTAATCGATCAGTAACTGGCACCAGATTTTTCCTGAACACCCACCAAAGCACTGGAATTCGTTAAATTGGCGCAATTTGGTTCGACTCGCCCGATCGACAGTGTTTCTGCGTTAGAAACGACCGTTTATTCAAATAATTAGCACAATTTTAAGAACGACGCGTCACACAGCACCACACCACACGTTACCGCAGCCAACCGACTACTGAGGTCCGAGACGAACAAGCTGGCTGAAGACGGCGACCGGGCCGGGCCGCACACCCCGGTACACCGTACTCAGCGTCTTGGCTCTCGGGCGGGCGCTGCGGCGCGCGGTGACGGCGACGCAACCGCGCTGGTTCCCATTCCCATTCCCAGCGAGTCAAGAAGAAACCGGCAGCGCGCTCTTCCTCCGGCTTTCTCGAGCCTTTTTGAATCGATATACGTTCGAAACGAAGACCGATTGAATTCCACATTCCCTTCCCATTCAAAACCAGTTGACTTGCTTGACTCGCCTCCTCCTCGAGATTCTTGAGGGAAGTCTGCTGCTCGAACATGATCCATGAGAAGAGCATGGAACGCGCCGAGCCAGTGGCACTATCCAGGTAAATAGCTGGAAGTGGAAAGATCGCCGATCGAATGTGGCATAGGAACCCGATTTTCAAACAAACGCAACATATCAAAAAAATGAAAATAGAGCTGGCCACGTTCCAGAGTTCCTTCGATTCAAACACAGTCGCTGGATATTTCGCGCCACAATTCGCCACATGCCCCGTGTGATCAGGTTCGAAATACTCGCCATCATTCGGAGGTTTCGTGGTCTTTGCACTTCAGGTGTTTCTATTCTCTACCATTTTCACCTTCGGCAGCCCGCCGCGAGCCAAGTACCCGTGAAGAAAAGGACCGAGAAACTTGTCCTCGTTTTTTCGTAACCGTCGCGCTCCGTGCCCTACATTTCCGCCAAGAGTTCAAGAGGTACAAAAATTACATATGCACTGGAATTTCCATTGTAGGGCCTTCCTGCAAGGGGTGGATCAACGATCACGTTTTAATTGAGGCGCATTTTTGGGCGAACGGCTGCGTACAGAAATTGTAAGGGGATTTTTTGCTGGGTGCGTTTTACTTTTGCTATTTAGTAGCAGTTGGGAATGTTGGGAAAAGTTGTCACATTGTTCTTGCGTCTTTCTTCCAGAGCTGGTTCACTTCAAAAGTTATAAGATTTTGAAAATGGCTCGAGCCTTTGAGACCCCACCAGACTCACCGAAGGTTAAAGAAATAAGGCTTTATAGAAAAGGATGATAAATTAATAATATTAGTTTAAGTTAGGGGATTACGACTTCACCAACGCTGAAGAAAGCAGTCACGAGAAAGACTTGGTAAAAATTCTTACAAGAATATGTTAAACAATTCTTTCTAGGTATATCTAAATATTTTTAATAAAAATTACCTGTTTGCTGTTTTTGTCTTTTCGACACAATCAAATGTAAAAAGTGGTAATTTAATTTTTATTTAACAACTCTTCAGAAAATAGATGTTAGTGGATTTATAACCTATAAAAATAAAAATTAAAGCAATCTGAAATCTTCACAAAAATTACCTACCTCAGAAAAGAAGAGTCCAAACCCCACAGATATTCTTTTCGTTGTGAATGTAGATTTATCGAATATCTTGAAATAAGCAAACGGGTGCTATGACTGAAGAACGACCAAATGCTAGTTAAAATTATCTAATGAATCGTTAATTCGGAATTAAAAGTCCGTTTCCGAAAATTGTTAGTTATTTAAGGATTACATTAAATGAAACACTTATTTTACCTTGTTTTATATATTTTTTTTTATTTTTTGAAAGAATACTACCTTAAAGGCATCCGGACATAAAACGTAACTTCTAATATTATTTGACATATCCATAAAATATTTTGTATTAAAATAAGTCTTTTTCCTTTATAAGACAGAAATCATATACAATTTATGGTGACATTACAAACAACTCCACAATAACTCAATACCAATTTTCAGCCCATACAATTCAGTAACAAGAGAAGTTTGAAAAAAGAGCTCCCAATACTCAAATTAGATATCTTTCCGACAACAGTGAAAATCTCACAACTTAACTGAATTTGTGAATTGAAATATTTTTACCACCATGGAACATTTAGCAGTTGCTTTCCAATCAAACACGAAACTTGAATAAGCAGCATATTAGCGAAAGTATACAGAATGCTAATTTGCTTCCTTTAAATATAATTTTTAATTAAATCTTGAACAGAGCTAGCCTTATCAAGATTTTATCTGTTTATCTCAATAAAATGTTACAAACTTTATTTTTCATTACAGCCAAAGAAAGGATATCGATATTTTATTTTCTGATGGGAAGATTAAAGCAAAACATGAATTTAATAGTAATTTTCTTAAAACAATTCCTGTTTTGCTTTTATCTTTACATGAACTCTGCTTATTGTAACAAATTAAGAAATTAAATATTGAGAGTGCCACAAGGGAAAGTGGTACAAGTTATTATATTAAATAAAATAAAAACTTGATATTCACAGAATGTTAGAAGCAAAGGAATATATTTAAACTTCTAATCTGTAACTTCTTTATTTCATTTCACATAGGTGCATAAAATTAACTTGTGCTGCTTTCTTTTTAGCTCCCTCAATTTTTTTTTTAGTGAATGGTTTACGCACTAATTCATAAAGTATTTTAAATTAAAATAAGAATTTTTTTTTACAAGTTTTGCAATTTATGATAACTTCAAAACTTCAGCACAAACAGCTTAATAACAGAAAAATCTTGGAACTAAACAAATCTGAATATCCAAATATATCTCTCCGTTCACAACTGCAAAGAATATAAGACATAAAATGTGAAACGTATACGAAACGCTAATATGCTTCCTTTAAATATAATTATAATATTTAACCTCGACTAAAGCTAGCCTTATCAAGATTTAGTATATTTTTTCTAATAACAAACTTTAAAACGTTTATTCATCAGTACAGCCAAAAGCAAGGGAATTCAACTTTTTTTGTGGTTTTTCTTCTTTTTTAGTTTTGTTTTACTCAAAATTGGGGAGAAGGTTTAACATACCTCTAATTTAATGCGTTTTGTGTTTTTTTTTTTTCATCATATGGTACCGGTGAGACGTAATAAACTAGGAATTACGGGTAGATTGCATAAATTCTCATCTTCAGGCGGTTGTTTCCTTTCAACTACTGCACAAGGATGTTAGCTTAAGGACAACTGATTTAAAGCAAGCAATTGTTCCACAGCTGCATTAATATCACCGAATGTTGCAATCAAAGCTGAAATAAAAAAGGAAAATGTTTGTTCCAATATTCAAATTTTAAACGGTTTCTGATTTTAACCATACTGAAATTCAAAACCAAAGATTTCATTAAGTAGTTGTTAGGGAAAAGTCAATAATTATCAATTAATTAAATTGCGTAAAAAGAGGTTTAGGTATAAATACCCTTAAATGCATTCACAACTACATAACTCCACCTCTTGGGTCCTAACGAACGAATTGTTTCGTTCCGTTTCTAGCTGAATTGCACCCAAAAAAAATCGTATAAGAAATATTACATGCAATTCAACTATTAGAACGTTTCGTTCATATTTTCCGTAGAAGGGCACCTCCCTAATACTGAATACTGAATTTACCTTGTAGATTAGCCTCTCTATTAACAAATCCCATGGACGCCAATTGTTCGAGCTGTGACGAATACCTTTCCTCCGGCGGCTGATTTGTGTTGTTCGTTCCAAGTGCCATGCCATTCAACATCCGTGCCATGAAATCACTAAATAGTTGCGAATTATTCCCATCAGTAGCTGCAGGGGTGGTCGTCGTGTTAGTAGTTCCAGTGTTAGTTGTATTTGATGTTGAATTGGTTGTTGCTGCTGTCACCCCCGGAGGTGGGGGAGGTATTCCTAGTGATCCAACCAATCCTGGTGCAGCGCTTCGCAATTGTTCCATACCCTGTTGGATCTGAAGGATCGCATTCAAGGCCTGCGGATTAGTCATCATGGATTGAACTTCGGGATTTTGCATCTGTTGTAGGAATTGTGGCATCATAGTGCGCATTTGCTCTTGCAATTGGGGATTATTAGCCAAAATGGGACTGGTGCTCAAGAGTTGCGAAGCTAAAGCTGGATCGGCAGCCATTGCTTCCATCATACTTCGGGTGTATGGCGCATTAAGTAGATTCTGCATCATTTGGGGATTTTCTCCCATTTGCTGAAGTAAACTTTGCATAGCTGGCGCATTCATTATTCCAGGTGGTGGGCGATTTTGGGTGTTCTGCCCATTCTGCCCACCGGATGAAGCGTTAGAGCCCCATGGATTTGGCAAAGGATCGCGATTTTCAGTCCCTTGTTGCGGATTTGTACCTATTGTAAAACGTTCATATAATAATATAAAATTTTTCTAAGATCAATATGACAATTTTCAAAAATTCAGTTTCTGTAGTCGTCAGCTCAATTCAGCGTAACAAAAACAATAACTGAATTGGACACTCGTCTGCAGAAATTGAATTAATGAATAAATTAATCCAATGAACTTACCAGACGAATTATCAACCAAACCGGAAAATGGATTTGTCGAAAACTGTTCAGTAGCAGCATTCAGCATAGGTTCTTGAATATCGCGATAGATCCGCTGCAGGGCACTATAACCACCGGGTACACTTTCTAGGTTCGACATAGCTCGGTCGTGCGATCGCATCAGCTCTTGTAGCATCGAAGGGTTCCTTGCCAATTCCATGGTTTGACGCAAAAGCTCCGGATTGTTAAGCATGTGGGATATTTCAGGGTTCCTCTGCATCAGATCTTGCATTTGCGGATTAGAAGTGATCAACTGCCTCATCGTCTCCGGGTTATTCATCATTTGCTGGACAAGCGGGTTGTCCAGAATAGCACGCATCATATCGCTGTTGTTCATCAGCTCACTCTGCATGCGAGCCTGTAGATCCATGAATGAATTAGAGCCAGCACCAAGAGCCTCTAAGCCAGCCAGACCACCAAGCTGATTTAGTCCAAAAGGAGTGTTCCGAACATCCGCCTGAGGACGTTGTGTATTTGGTGCCGGCTCAGGACGTTGGGGCGCCTTTATCACCAAATGCACGGTCAGCCCATCCTTAATGTTGTGCGTTTTCAAAGTGTCGTTGTCCTTCATAATCTTGCCAGCGAAGATTAAGCATAATTGCTCTGGTTCAGCTTGAAATTTCTCAGCAACAACAACTTTGAACTATAAGAAATTAATGGTTTAATACCTCACGAAAAATGTTTACTAGAAAGTCCTATCACAACATTTTTAATGCAAACTAAATTATTTTTCTAAAGAAATCAATATACTTCTTAATCTCCTACATAATGTAAAAAAACAAATGGAATAAAAATATAGACTATTTAATCTGTTCTCCATAAAGTTTATTACAAAATTATGCAGAATAGTGAAATATTAATAGTAATTTTCTTATTTCGTAACTACTTAATAAATTTAGACATATATTGTACTTTGTTCTTTGTTAATTATGCAGTAACATTTTTATCACTGTAGACCTTTCAGCTTTAACTAGCCGCACGATTTTCGTAGTGGTGTGGTGCAACGAAAAATAAACACGGTGCTGTATTTTTATTCAATTTTTAATGAGACTAGAATATCTTCCCCACGACTTTATATGCACCTAATTAAACTATTTCCCAAAATATATCAATAATTATACCCCTTAGGAGTGAATTTCAAAAAAAAAAAAATACGTGTTTAATTTTCTATGTTTTGGAGTACTTTCACAAAGTTTTAAGTCTATAAAATTGTTAAATAATGTTCTTCCACATAAACAATGAACCCCCTTATGACCTCTTTAGGGTTGGATTTTGAAAAATCTCTTCTTAGTGAGTCTCTACATTCTAAAATAAGACTACTGATCAAATTTCATATTTATAGCTTCAGCGGTTTCGGTTCGACGGTGGTGAATCAGTTAGTCAGACAGGATATGTTACTTTATATATATAGATAATTTATTGAAATTCTTTTAAACAAATTATAGCGAAGGGCTAAGAATGTAGTTCAACATTTTGAGTGCCATTTCATTCAGACATGCGTGGCAACTCTCAGCTAAATCTGCGGCTAATAAATACATACTTTGCTACTCAGTGAGTCAGCATTTCAGATCAAAAAACGAGGCATAGGTATTATAAAATAGTATGGATACCGAAATGATTGTGGATCAGAATTCTACAGTGTGCGGAGTAGGCATATGTTTTATGTGTAAGATACTTCCAAATCTTATGTGTTACTTTTGGTGCCATCCGTGTATTATTGTTTTGTACTGTCTCAAATGGATCTATATGCACTTTCTCAAGACCTTAGGTCTCGTGAGATATTTTATAGACACAAATTTGATCCTAGTAGAGGACCTTTTAAAAGCTATTTACTTTGTGAAGTTGATTAATGGTAGTTAGACAATTGTTAGTATCTCTAATTGTTAAGTAGCCTATAAAACTTGTTAGACGTTGATAGATGAATAAAGATATTAAGTTATCGTTAAAAGGCGTCAGATGTTCTCGATGGAGAGTTAGGACAAACCCACAGCATTCTAAAGGGGTACTTGTTGATATTTCAGTGAGACTTTGATCCTTGGATAAGCTGGAAAGGGATGAATGCCAGAGTCGGGTTAACACTGGGTGGAAAAGCGGGAAGGGAGATGCCAAGGTCAAGGTAGAGTTTTTGCGTCGTTACCATATCAGAGTAATATCACGATACCACCCGTAAAATTATCTCTTAAACATTCAACATTAATGACTCCCAAAAGAAAATATCGAATTTCTTGGAAATGAATAACCCATATGCAGAATATAAATTAACTTGTACGTTTTTTTTTTTGTAATTTCCCCACTTTGAATAATGGCAATAGTGAGACTTGCTGGTTTCTATAAAAGTAATTTTATTATGCAAACACACTTAGTTTCCAACATCGAAAAGCTTCGATTTCAATAAATTAACCACGTAATGAGTAAGATATTACGTGGACAAATAGCGGCGGTCACTGCTCTGGAAACAAATAGAAAACATGCGTATGAGCCAGGAAAGCAGGAATTCCCCGGGCAGAAGGGGCACCGTGTCTTCCTGTCTAATCAGGAACAGGTCGCCCGTGGTCTATGGTAAACAGCGGAGCGGACGCATCTAGTTCAAGGTGCTCGACCTTTCTTGCGGAGTGAATTTGTCCTTCAAACGTTGGTCTTCCAAAGCCGAAACTTTCAAACTCACTACCCGCTGGGCATCGCATATTTTACATATTTTCAATACGGAAGCCTCAATAGGCCAGATTGTCACCTGATCTCCAAGGCGTCTGCACCGTTGCAGCGAGACTTCGGAAAGTAATTAATATTTGGACCGACCTTTTGGACGAATCGAAACCTTCCGAGGGGGGAGGAAAAATGTCGAAAATGAATCAGCAAAACGCCTCCGCTGGCTTGCGCCGCATCAGCCAGGATCGGCCCCCACAAGGATGCCGTTCGCCGGAAGTTGCGACCGGAGCCCGACTCCTCGATCCAGCAAATTAAATAACTCCGATCGGAACGCGCGTCGCTCACATCTTGACCGTTTTGCGTCTCATACGCTTCTAGAAATGTCAGGCGAGCCCCTGGGTGATTTCACAAATTTCCACCAAGTTGCGAGTCACTGCTCCCTTCCCCCTGCAGAAACAAGACCAGGCGCAGATTTGGGCCGCAAATTTTTCTACTCACATCCTTGATTTCGGCGTCCTCCTCGACCTCAACGGTTCGCTTTTCCTTGGGGGTCTTCACCGTCAAAGTGATTTTCTTCTTAACGTCCTGTCCCTCCGCCATTTCAGTGAAACTTCTCCTCGTTCTCCACTTCGTCTAATTTATTTTTCCGCACACCAAAAATGACGACTGCGACTGCCGCCAGTTGGTTTTAAACAGTTGGCAGCTCTGCGATGTTCCCTGTGAAATTGGCAGTTTTCATCGGAGAGCTGCCATATCATCAATTCACAATAGCACTCCTGTTTGCGCGATATTTTCACAAAAATCCGACAGAATAGAAATTACAATTTCATGAAAATCGGCGTGACAAAACTAGAGAAACTCAATCGACACCAATTAACTTATTTTCACCGACGAACAATGCAAACTGAACAGTATAACACGATCTGTTTTTAGCGTTGGATTGTGAACTAAATAAATGATGATAAAAATCGTATTACAGTTTGTCGCACACGTGTGGAATTGTCACCGTATGTCAAATTTTAATCGCCTCCTCTGTTAAGCGGTCAACTCCGATTTTTCTGCAATGCCGGGCGAATTTAAACGGCTGTTTGTGGGCAATTTGCCGCCTGGAGTAACCGAGAGTGATTTAGAAAAAGAATTCAGTGCATACGGCGAAGTGCAGAAGGTGGAGCTCAAAAGGAAGGAGAATCTCGTCGAGCCTGAGAATCCGCTGCTTTTTGCTTTTATCAACACAAATATCGCGAGCAAGTCGCTGGATTTATGCAAGTAAAACAAACTTAAATCGAACTGAATTTTAACCGAGGTTATTCCAGGTCTGGACGAGTTCAGCAGGCACAAATTCAGAGGGAGACTTCTGACAGTGTCGGTGGCTAGGGAAAGTTTCCTGGACCGGCTTAAACGTGAGCGTGAAGAGGCCGCCGGCAAGGAAAATAAGGTCGCTGTACAGCTTGAGACCAGCAAGCCCACTCCGCAGAAAACTTTTGAACAATTGCCGAGAATTGCCAAGGAAGTCGGCGAAGCCAGCAGCAGTTCTGAAGAATCAGAGTCTGAGGAAGATGAAGGCGAAACTGCGCCAGCTACGACTCCCTCGATCGCTGGGAAAAGTAAGGAGGATGAAGAGGACGAGGACGCTTTCGTTACAAAGAAGAGGGCTAGCGCTTCTCTATACAACGGAAAGGTAATTTGTACTTAAGATGGGCACACAATTTAATCGCACAGAGTGCGCCAGGCCAAGTACTCGCAAGACCTTAGATATCTTAGTAGTTCTAGTAGTTATTGTCCTGGAAATGGTACCGACAGTCGTTTTAAAAATTGTTGAGATCCTCTTTTCGAACCTTTGACGATTTTTTTTAATTTATCTATAATAAATTCGGATTTCCCCATTGTTTTGAAATTTTCATTTATGATTCCTGTTTTTGAGAAGGGATTAAATTTTATCTCTGGAACAGGAGATTGAAAGTTTTATATCGGTCCGCATTTTCTACCTCAAGAGCCACAAGGCAAGCACATTGATTCAAATAACATGCTTGGCTTTATTCGTCGTTGGGCTAAGGATTTTCTATCATTACAGATTAAAATTCAATCTACAAGTAGCGAACCTATCCACATAATATCGAGAAATCAAAAAAACGATAGACAACTCGATGAACAAGCAAAGAAGGCAGATCAAAAAAGAAAAGAGTCGCAAAATAAAATGAAGAACCAGTACAATCAACAAAAGCTTGCAATTCAGAATGCCTTAGCTGATGTGGTAAGTAATAAAATTTGGACAATTTTCCACTTTTCTGATTTGAAATTTCTGCAGGATAGAAACAAGCGCAAAAGAATCGTCTTTGATGACGAAGAAATGCCTAATGGTGACATGAGTCATGAGATTCAGTCCAAAAAGAATAAGTTGTTTGACGACGACGATGACGAGGAAAATGAGGATGTAACCAATTATGAGAAGGATTTTAAAATAAAAACACAGTTCCTTGGTAAAGATGGAGATAAACTACTGAAGTTGCAGTCTAAATATAATCTTGATCGCCGATTCCAGTTGGATGAACGATTTGTTGAAAATGAAGAGGATGGCGAAAATAATGAAAGTATAAAAGATGATTCTAAAGAAGTGAATGATGAAAGAAGCTGGCAATTGGGAATAATTGAGCAAGTCATTGGAAGGAAATTTGAAACTCTTTCCGCACCGCATAAAAGGAAACTTGAAAAGACAATGTTACGTTTTGATCCTGGAAAGGAGGAACATCAGAAATTTCTTCAAAATGTAGCAAAAGTTGCTCAAACATTTAAGAACGACAAGCAGAGGAAAGAAGACGGTAATGAAGTTGAAGTTTCTAAAGAACAATTTTATTCCGTGAATGATGATCTTACCAAGTCACTAAAAACTAGAGGAGACGGCTTTAGCTTGATTAGCATGTTCGGTAAGGCCGATGAAGATACTGAAAAACAGTCCGATGACCGTGAACCCGGTTATGAAGAAAAAATACTGATAGGCGGCAAACCAAAGAAAGGATTCTTAAATAATGCCTTTAAATATGATTCTTCTGAGTCAGAGGATGAAGAAGAACTAGACTCAGATGCGGTACCGAAAAGAGAACAGACCGTTAAAGAAAATCAGAAAGTTGCTGGTGGGACAACCACAAAAAAGGGGGTACGAGTAGAGAACTTCTTCTTCTTCGAAGAGGATGAGCGGTTAAAAGGTAAGTTCAAGGAAAGTGATTTTATAAATTTTACGTATAATGGCTTTGTTTAGAAGGTAAAAGTTTCTTTGAAGCTGTGAAGACGAAAGACGGGGAAGTGGAAGATTATGACAAAGTGAAAGATCGACTTAGGCAAATAATCAACAAAAAAATCGTTAAGAGCAGGAAAGGCGACAACAGATTTAAAAATAAGAATAAATTTAAGAGGAAATAGCGGCTTTTAATATATTTTTAATACTTAAAGTTTGTTTTTGCATTAACCACGGGGTTTTCTATTCTAAGTTAATCGCCCCACTTTAGTCAATCTGGGTTTTTTCAGTATATTGGGAATTTGCAGCAAACCTCAAAGGATTTAATTTTTTAAGATTGAAATTTTTATTATCTAAATATAACTTGGCACAACGTTAAGTTGTATTAACACCGGGGTTGTACTAGAGACTTAAATAATCTTCCACCGCCATATACGAAGTTATTAACAATCTCTTTAGATAAGTGTTTTATTGTGGTAAGTTCCAAGAGATAAGCACAGCAAATGAAATTCCTTCTGATTTCACGATTTATCGAACGCGATGATTAAGCTGAAAAACGATTCAATCAACTTCTTTATTATTCTAGCCACATCGGAGAGTGCTACTTAAAAAAAATTAATATTTATTTATATAAAGGGTAAGCGAACGCTTCAACCAAACATTATGTAGATTGTCGTTTAATTGCAAACTGCTTGAATTAATTCGCCTAGAGTGTGTTTGCTGAGAGTGAACCAATTTATTTGAGCAATTGAGACTCGGTGCAAGTGTTGTAAATAAATAAAGGTAAAATACATATGTAAATGACGGTGTACAGTTAATACCAATGAGCTATCACCATTTAAAATTATTGTGAGCGATATTTGCCCCCTGCAATGTGAATTTGGAAAATAATTAATTAACGAATCAAGTTTGAAGTACTTTTATTGAATATTGTTTGTTCCATTAAATTTTATATTTGGCATCTGAATACTAAAAACTATGTAGTTCCTAAAAAATATATGTATGGCATAAATCTAGTTAAATCTAGTGTATCAAGACCTACAAAAATATGGAACACAAAACAGAGATATTTGGCCACTGAAACGTTTTTCTATATATAAATAACATCAATTCAAAAAACAAATCATATTAGGTATATAATATACATAGAACATAAAAAAAAAAAAAAGTTATCCAAGTAATTAATATATAAAGTTTGCCACGAAAACGGACAAAGTCTACTATTTATGGTTAGACTTATGGTTATGATTATGACTAGCTATATGTTCTATGGCAACAACTGTTCTCTCCAGGAGATTGATAAGTCTTTCCTCCCTCTCTTCCATCCGTCGGAACATCTCCTCGTCCCTTTTCTCCCGTCTCTTTAAATACTCGATTAATTCGTAATTTGTGCTTTCGGCATCTGTTGAGGTAGACGTTTTTCGCTTGCTTCCTAGCGATATACTGGAAGAATCAGTTACATGGTCTGTGTCGACTATCACATCGGGGTGAAGGATATTTGGTTCATTTTGGCCGTTTATGTACATGCTTTGGTTTCTGGAAAATAAAAATAAATTTATTAAATCTTGTTTTGCCTTATACTCCATATTTTAATGTTAAACCTATTTTCCTTGGAAAGGTGATGTAATGGGACATTTTCAGATTTGTAATTTACGGAAAAAAAACCTATAAAGTTAGTCTATCATTTGTTCGAGGCAAGATTTTTGCAGACCAGTTATTAATGTTCAATATCCCTTTAATCTGGCACTTGAAACCCTGCCAGGTATACAGATATTCGAACGTTTCTCCCATTAAATGTTTTGAATAAAGAAATTTCCGTCAACAAACAACTCGAGCAGTTTTCATCGACGCTTATCAACGACATTGATCTGACGTTCTACTAATCGAATAAGTATCCTTGAACGGAATGCCGGAAAAACACAACCCAACTCACAAACTTAGTTAAAGGGACAGCACAAAGGAAGCCTCTTTCCTCTAAAAAAAAAACATCTTATGAACACAATAAAGAAAATATTTCATCAGGCTTTTAATACATTTTTGTAATGTATCTGATAAATGTGCTATGCAAATTTGAATAAACGCTTTAAAAAGCATTCTCTTACTACAATAAGAGACTCGTAAAGTAGGTATGCGTGTTTTCTCAGACCACACCCACTAATACCACTTCATTGCCGCAGCTTTTAAGATCCTGCTCTTAAGTGTTTACTTTGTTCGTTTGTTAAATGGTAATTTTGCTAGTAAAATAACATTCTATTGAAATTTCGCATAATTCTATCATATAATAAATTTATGAACTCCGGGGTTTAGTTCGATTGGCCTTTTTTCCTGCAAACAGAAAATATTTCTGTCGGGTGGCAAAGCATGCGAAATTGCTAATGAAATATTCCTTGGTAATCAAAACTTGCATTTTAATTGTAAAACATTTACAATCGATTTCACTGGAATAACGTCTTTTTGAGATAGAGGCAATTAAAAATCCGATAGTACCTTATACAAAATTTCTCACAAGTTATGTACATGCAAAAAATGTCGAAGAATATTCCTCATAACATCCATGTAGCCACTGAGTATATTCACTTAAGTGTCGATGACCTAAGAAAATACAAAGTTTTCTGATAAGAATGCATTAAAGATATGGCATGGCTGAATTGTAAATTACTATGCCACCTCCCAATTTAACCCTCCATTAAAAATATAATTTCTCCTTAGCTGAGTCCATTGCATGCATTAAAATCAGCTTACACTGGTAGACTGGACCAAAACGACAAAAGTGCCTACGTTTTCTGAACACTCATACCTTTAGTTAAATTTAATTTATTCGTATAAAAATAAGGTTAATTTAAAAAACAAATACACTATGTTAATTAGTAGAAGTTGCATACAATTAAACAAAGTTCAATTGAAAATGCCAACATTTAAGAATGAAGAGATATTTTAAAAACCAGTTACTTGATTTCAGTTCAAGGACTTGAGGATTACGTGGAAGATTTTAAATCTTTTGTATAATCAAGTTTCACGGGACAACGTTCAAGTTAATTATATATGTATTCCCCTTCCCCCGACCGATTTCATAGTTTAGAATAGTTAAACAGGGTTCGTCTTTTCAATGTGTTGGCTTCATCGCAATAACACACAAAAGCTTTCAGAATAAAGTTCCTCTTCCCTCTTAATAGAGCACAAAATCCTTGAAAAAGGGGTTGACTCGACAAAACTAGTTTAGAAAGATATTATTCATCTGGCGCAGATGTAGAGAATTGGTTTTTGTATCTTTACGTGATTCACCATAAACCCTCGATGTTACATTCTCACAGGAATAATACAAAGTTATCAAATTCGAAAATAGTTAAATTCTTTCATATCGATTTCTTGCCATTTTTTTTTTCTGAAAGAAGAAAATTGCAACACACTCCATTGGAATCGATATTATCTCTGAATGTTTATGTTTCTTTCTGACCTTAAATGGGCTTTTATACACTTTCCTGTAGAGCATATTTTACCCTTAAAAAGTTTGGTAGTTTTTATGTATGATGGTGTTTACACTGCACACGGGCTTGCATGCTTCTGAAATAAGCGTGATGAGTTAAGTGGAGGTCACACTTTCACCACACCTTGTTTTGTATTATCGCAAAAAAATAATGTATGTGTCCTTAATTAATTTAATCACCTGCATTGCGTACAAAGAAATTTCGACAAAATCTCTATTCTTTTACCTAGAAACTGGTTTATTATTTACTTTCTCATGCTAAGTAACAATCATTTGCTTTAGTAAGAGTTACTGAAGACTTCTCAAGTCTTTAAATAAAAGCCTTCAATAACTCTTAACTGAACTGAACTGAACTGAAAATAAAAGTCAACTCGGGACTTCTATTTTAAGACATGAAAAATAAAAATCCTCAACAAATCTTATAGTAAATGAGTCTCAATTGTGCACTTGTGTGCTCAAAACTTAAAACCACTTTCTATTTGTATGCCGCCATTAAATTCATTAGTTTTCTGGGACCTTTCTAGTGACGGGTAGTTTTTGCTTTTTTTTTTTTTATCTTTGCATTAGTGACACTTTTGACCTTTTAATTAAAAAACATTTTACAAAATAATCTATTTAATTTAAAAAAATAAACAAATGTTAATGAATACATGTGTAAAAGTTTCAAATCATTACGTACTTGTCACCTTAGCCCTTAAAATTGTACCCTTTAACCCTTACTTTATACACTCTTAAATTCGGCGTGGCAAGGAATTAACGAGGGAGTGTGAGAGTTCTAGTGTCAAATTCGTCTACTCCTCATCAAGAAAAGTTTGTAATTAATGAACTTCATGTGGCATTCTTTTGGATACCCTTTCCGCCAAAACCGTCCATACATTTTTAATAATAATGTTGAGATCTAGACTCAACAGGGCCCAGGGTAAAAAGTGAATATTATTTTCTTGAAATTAGTTTATGGTAGTTCTTGAAGTATGAGGAAGAGCATTGTCGTGTTAGAAGATTGCTCCTCTGATTATGCTTGCTCTTTTACCCATAACGGCTTTCACTTGCATGAGAAGTTGTAATAAAATTAAAGAAAAGCCATAAGTGAATTATAAAGTGAAACTGTAATAATATCAAACACGTAATTTAAACTTTTGCACTCAATTATATAAAATAAAAACCGATTTTAACTCTTAGAATATGATTTCAATAAAACAGTCCACAAATAAAATTAAATCGTTGACTTAAATAAAAGGTGTGCACTAACAGCTGTTCTGTTAAGATTTTTATTATATGTCTTATAACTCTTTCGGTCTCTGGATTTCTCATTTTTATTGTTAATCAGTAAAAACAAAACCGTGAATTGAAAAGAAAAATTGTTTTAAACGTATTTTGGTAACTTTCCATAAAGTACGTCTTTAAGATTAGTTTCCTCTTTGCTTCATTTATACTGTCAATAATAATTTATAACTCAGTCAATTTTAACAGAATACAAAATACAAAAAACATTATCTATTAAGGATAGTTATTTTAAAAATGACATTATATAATTACAAAAACATGTGCCAACATCTTTATGTTTAGGTTCAGCCGCACATGTTTGTAAGAGGTAAGCACTAAGGTACCGAAGTACAAGGACCTAACCAACTTATACAATTCAAGGATGTCCGGATTGCATTACACACAAAAATCTGGTTTCTTTCCCGTTTATTTCCTTGGTGTATCCTGTGTTTATGTATGTGATAATAAACCTGTTTTTTGAGAGCAATATTCATCTTAAACAGTGTCACATCATACAGCAGTAGACCACTAAACATGTTAGGCTTAGGTTCCGTTACTCCAGTAAAAAGGATTCTTAGAATTTTTATCCGTATTCTTGAAGAAATGAAAATTCATTTGGCAGGTACACACACCTCTCCTCAACTAAATTTTAGTTTGACAAAAATGGTTCGCAAAACTGAAAAAAGTCGGTTGTTCGGAATGACTTTACGAATCAAAAAAACATTGGCACAAAATCGAATCTGCTCATCTGGCGAAGATATGGCAATTTAAAAAAAAAAAAAAATTATTTTTAAAAATCATTAAATTCAGTTGCGAATTTAATTTTTAAAATCAAAATTTAATTTAATTTTGATATTATATATTTATTTATGTATATATATATATTGTTGTGGTTTTGCCCGCCGAGCGGATAGCCAGCAAAACTACAAAATCCGCCCTCGCTACAACTCAGGGACTAACGGACGAACAAACAGACGGAGACAAATGTTTTTCGTCTCAGTGTATCCTGAACTGTCAAAGCAAATCAACATTGCGTATTTAATGTTAATTATTAAAGTATCTAAGTATTTCAAAAATGCCAATGCACATTTGTTCGCAAGAAGAAAATAGAAAAAAATACGTGCACCATGTGGTAAGGACCGCTGTAGCGAAAGGGTTAATGATTGTGATGGGAAATTCAAATGCTTTATATCAGGGTGTCCAGGAAGTAGTGCGCCAAAATTAAGGGGATGGTAGCTTGGGTCATGACCTACCACAATATCAAAATATGACCTTAGTGAAAACCTCACCGTTTTCGAGATATTTGCGTTTTTATGAAAAATTAAATTTTCACTACCTTTTGTCAGATTATTGACTAGTAGGTGCACATAAAAAGACATGTTATAATTTTTTTTTTTGCTAATATATTCTAGATAAGTTGCCCTACCTGGTAAGCATGTAATTTTTTATTACTGGCACAAGACCGTCGCGAAAAAATAATTAAATTTATTTTTTTGCTGCACAAAATTATTTGACTCTTTTTTAACCTCCACTGGTGAAAAAAAATGTACTAGGCAGTTATGGGAAAGCAATTAAAAAAATTTCTTAATTAATGCACATTTCAGAAAGATATAACATCACCCACTTTATTCGTGAATAACGAGATATTGCTATGTTCATTGCGTAAGGGGCAGATTTCGATTGAATTGTTAGTTTTAATGTAATTTTGAGCAGCAAAAAAAAAAATTTAATAATTTTTTTCGCGACGGTCTTGTGTCAGTAATAAAAGCTGACATGCTTACCAGGTAGGGCAACTTGTCTAGAATATATTAGCAAAAAGAAATAAAATGATAACATGTCTTTTTATGTGCACCTACTAGTCAATAATCTGACAAAAGGTAGTGAAAATTTAATTTTTCATAAAAACCCAAATATCTCGAAGACGGTGAGGTTTTCACTAAGGTCATATTTTGATATTCTGGTAGGTCATGACCCAAGCTACCATCCCCTTAGTTTTGGCGCACTACTTCCTGGACACCCTGATATAAAGCATTTGAATTTCCCATCACAATCATTAACCCTTTCGCTACAGCGGTCCTTACCACATGGTGCACGTATTTTTTTCTATTTTCTTCTTGCGAACAAATGTGCATTGGCATTTTTGAAATACTTAGATACTTTAATAATTAACATTAAATACGCAATGTTGATTTGCTTTGACAGTTCAGGATACACTGAGATGAAAAACATTTGTCTCCGTCTGTTTGTTCGTCCGTTAGTCCCTGAGTTGTAGCGAGGGCGGATTTTGTAGTTTTGCTGGCTATCCGCTCGGCGGGCAAAACCACAACAATATATATATATATACATAAATACATATATAATATCAAAATTAAATTAAATTTTGATTTTAAAAATTAAATTCGCAACTGAATTTAATGATTTTTAAAAATAATTTTTTTTTTTTTTAAATTGCCATATCTTCGCCAGATGAGCAGATTCGATTTTGTGTCAATGTTTTTTTGATTCGTAAAGTCATTCCGAACAACCGACTTTTTTCAGTTTTGCGAACCATTTTTGTCAAACTAAAATTTGGTTGAGGAGAGGTGTGTACACAGACTAAAACTGAGATCAATGCAATTTTGTTTAAATGAATTTAATATCTATTTCTTTAAATGTGACAAAATTAAGTAAACATTAATTAATTACAAATATATGTTTTGTACCCTGCGGCGTCCTCTGAATAAGATTCTTTTTAGAAATTTTGTCATGTCTAGAGCAGCAATTGTGGTTTTTAGAAGGTTTGAGTTATCCTTAACTCGTCTTCCCAACATGCCCAAACATTTTCTATAGCATTCATATCTGACCAATATCGTTCCTGACCAGATAACAAACTGCATACACTGGCATGGATTCGAGAATTATTTCTTATCAGTGAAATCCACGAAAGGTAAAATATTTATGTTCCTGAACGATATCTTCAATGTTCTTTGTGAAGTTCAGGAATCCATCTGATATCTATAATAACTAGTTGTAGGCAAATCAACAACTTTATCCCTCCTCAAATAAGACCAACAAACACAATACAAAATCGATTAAAAAATTCCGAGTATTTTGATACATGAAAATTATGTTTTAGTAAAGAAGCTTAGTTTTCTTGTGTAACAAAATTGATATAGGAACGAGAACAAAATAGAGAGTTTCAAATTACAACGAAACTCTTTTCAATTTCAAATCTTAAACTGATATTTAGAATTCAAGCTGTAGGATTCATATGTAGGTGACTTAAAATTCTAAACTTGAGCTTAACTGTATAAATAAAATAGAGTTTCATAGTTACGTCTTATATACCATTAAAATTTCACGGGTGGGCAGAATTTTAAATATTGAAGTGAGGAACCGAAGGAGGGAAAACACAGAGCTGACAAAGACGATTACAAGCCGAAAGTTGGAGTATGTTGGCCACATTCTAAGGAATAGAAAATACCACCTGCTACAAGTGATTCTACAAGGGAGAGTACAGAGAAGAAGATCGTCAGGCAGGCGTAGAATTACATGGCTGGATAACTTAAAGGATTGGCTTAACATGAACAAAGTGTAATTTTTTACATCGGTCCTATGCAAACAGAAAACAAAAGTGGTGATTTCCAACTTCCGGAGCGGAGAGAAACCTTAAGAAGAACAGTAAAAAACTATCACTTTATTTTTCCAATTCAGTAATTATACATTTAAAAGAATTAATAGATTTTATTTTATGGGCTTACAAAAAGTTAATTTACAGGGCACAAAAGACAAAAATCTCTGAATAAATATTTCGGCGTAAAGAGTTATGAAACTTTTTAATTATTGATTGTTTACTGTTGGCAAAATTTGTTTTGAACATGAGCACCACCTAGTTTTTTTCTCAGCATCACACATTTCAAAGTAAACAATTTTCATTGTGATTTATTTAAATGAATGAAATGTTCTCGCCAAAATATATATTTTTTTCTTGAAAATATCGTTTTAATTGTTCGGAAATCATCAGGGGTATAACCTTGTCCTAGTTTAATTTAGTCCATAGATGCCTATCGAGATTCGCATACAATATTTATATTGTGGAATTCGTGTGATGCTCGGAAAACACCCGAATTGCCAATAATTAAATAGAAAAAGTATTCGTTGCGTAAATTGTAAATTTAAGTTATTCATGGAAGTTCCTGAATTACGTATTAGGAAATTAATAGAAAGTGAAATTTTCGTGAATATTTTAGAAGTATTGTTGGTATTATTGTTAATTCTTAGTTAAAATATATTCACAAAACTTCATAACATTTACTGTGGCATGAGCTTTAACAGAGGTGCTTAAGGCCACTTAAAGAAGGGGCGAAGCTGATTATTATTAAGACGATAAATGTACAAAAGCCAAATGAATAGTTAAATCCTAAAAAATTACGAAATAACATTGACTCCGATGTTAATGTATTCGAGCAACTAGTTAATTAAATTTCATGACTTTAGTGGCAGTACGATTTAACAAAATGAATTTTCATTTGTTTCTTTAATAAAGCGCCGTAGTAGATATATTTTTTTGTTGTATACTTTCTAGATAAGTTTTTATTGCATTGCAGCAACGAATTAACCATGATTTACGTGTTGCCAAAATATCCACAAAATTGGCAGACGTACAAAATAGATTTCTTGAGAACTTTGAGAATGATGAATATGAAAATGAAAGCTCATCAACGAGGGCGGAGCTTTTGTCTTACAATTAGGGAAATTTAAAGCCGTTTAGCGCTGCAATATAAATTTGATTATGACCGCTTTTGAACGATAGCTTCTATCAATAATAAGTGTAAAACAGCATACCTGTGATAAAAGCTAAGTCGTAGCCTCTTATCGTGGTAGTTACTAATTGCGAAATTTTTTACAGCCATGAGGCTATTAGCAAGCTTGAGCAAACTTTGATAAATACAGGAATATATTTATTTTTTAACTGTAGTGTGATATCAGAGGTTCTACATACTATACTATATTCCGTGGCTTAACTTACCCGTTGTAGTTGTTATTGATGTACGTATTCTCATTTTCCTGGTCGTAGTCCTGATCGGCGGGCTCCTCTCTGGAACACACAAAATAAAAATAAATCAATAGGTATGTTACAAAGAAGAAATATCGCTAGTCTGATAATAAATTGAAATTGTCTTACTTTATTTTGAATGCAGTTCCCAATCCGAAAACGATACCGTCGGTGTGCTGAAGATTGCCGTCCGCGCAACCGTCGAGCGGGTCACATTCGGCGGCAATTTCAGTTTCAACAAAGTTATTCGGTGCTAAGCGGTCATTATCATTTGATATAGCTTCCTTGTTCATTAGCATAAGTGCCCGCCGTCGCTGGTAGTATGATAGTTCACTTTTATTGCGTTTTGAATTGGATCCCCAGCACTCGCCTCGTTGTTCCTCAATTTCACGAAATAAATACATGTACGGCCAGTTACGGCGCACATGTTTTTCTGGATTTCGTTTAAGTTGAGTGTAAATTTTCTTGAGGTTCTCATAACGATTACAACACTGTTTTGCACTACGTTTTCGACTGCTATAACGACTCAAAATATTCGCAACCATCTCCCATACACTGGCATGATTTTTTCGATTTGATTGAAATGCACTTTGGATTCTATCAGATTTAACGATATTCAGGAGCGCTATCGATTCGGGTACATTGAAGTAGCTTTCCGGCGTGCGGGGTGCACGCTGCATATTCCCTGACATTAAAAGCTTTTATCTATTTTTGCCCTTGCAAAATTCGCTTTCAATAGCCAGTCTGCTCGTCGAAGAGATGATGAAGAAAAATTGATTTGTTACTATTTTCGGTACGGACCGAGATTTAATGTTTGATTGTTCTGATATTATTTTCATTTACATGGGGGGCACACACCTTGATAACCGCACAATAGAGCGTATTTTTCTCATATAGTTATAATTATAATAAAGCACAACAGCGTTCAAGAAAATATGTATATGAGGCGAGGAGGAGGAGGAGTAGGAAGAAATCTAGAGCTAGGAATTCAACAGCAGCAATAACAGCAGCAGAGCTCCGGTAACAACACCGACAAACAGGAGAAACAGAGAACCAGATCGAAACTGACAGCTCCTTACCGCGGTAGGAAAGCACCAGCCAGAAAGCAACCGAGAATAGCGCACCGAACGCTAGTCAGTCACAGTGACACCAACCGAAATCAAACTCTCTGCCTGACGACCATATATACAAGCGAGGTGACCGTCTTTACGTTCGTCTTCTTCGTCCCCTTGAGCGTCGAACGAACGAAACGAACCAAACCACAGTCACACACGCCAGAAAAAGCTCCCGAGCCCGACCGAGTAATAGTGCGCACCGAATGCCAGTAACATCAAACCGCCGAGCACTAACCCGTATCGTCGGCGCTCGCTGGCTACAGCCCCAGCTACGGTCGTAATCTCCTCCACACAGAGGCGAGCCGGCCGGTGTGTGGTGAGCTCGTCGCTCGCGCTTGTGATGCTGTTGTACACAGCCGCACGCCTCTTCCCCTCGAGGCGACTCTGTACTATCGTTATAAAGTAGTAAACTGGGTTACTGATTTGCCTGCTCGCGTCCATTGCCGCTTTCGTGGTATTGGGACACGGGAGTGAACCATATTTTTAGAACCGAGCAATATTATTCTTCAGCGGCGCGGCTACTGGACGACGGCCGCTACATTCGCACCCGGGGCCCGGGGAGGGAGCAACCGTCTCGGGTAATGGTTGCCTTCGCCTCGCAGTAGTATGCAGGGGTTTCGGTGCGGCTGCTGCTGCTGAATCGTGAATATCTAGCCAGCAGCCAACATCCAACAGCCAGCATCGACGTCTATCTACTCTTGAGAGGATCTCGAAAATGCTGAAAATAGATTTGTTATTTTTAACATTTTCAAAAAACATTCGCTCCGTAAGCAACCAACGGAGGGATAACACGCCATGTACCATCGCACTGCTTTTCCTAACACGCTCGTTCTATCGATATTTTCAGTGGTTACGTGGAGAGATAAGCGAACGTTTCTATAACTTTTCACATGAAATTTATTCGGTTGAGAGGTGGCCTCTGCACATGTATGGGGGGGTTCAATTAAAGATGCTCTTGTAAAAGTAATCAAATGAATTGTCTCAATGGAAATTTATAGTCTTTTTTTTGTTGTTGCTGTTTTAGCTCGAGAATAGTTAAATTGTGTGGAACTTTTATTTTTAGGTATAGTTGCCCGTGTGTTCCCCTTTAACAAGATTTTTTTCTGCTGTAAAGACGTTCTACTTTCCAGACACGATTTTAAGATTTATGCAGTTAAGGGAGAACGGATGTCGAGTAAGCGTTTAACTGTCTCTAAACTCATGAAATTTAAATGAACATTCAAAACGCGATTGCTTATCTGTATCAGAACAGATTTGATATGTTTCGAGCTATATGTAGGAAGCATAACATTGTCTTTTTCCCTAAATAAAAACCTACTCGATGTCACTCGTTACATAAGAGTTATTATCTGACGCTGCTACGTTCTCTTAAAGTACATATATCAATTTATTTAGATTAAAACATTTTCGGGCACTTACAACTACTTAGATTCAATTTCGAAGGGGTTTGTTTCGAATGCTCATTGAAGAAGCGCCTGTGTGAGTAGTGTGCAATTTTTTAACAGAAAATTTTTACTCGAGTGTACGTCGTTATATAATACCTTATCTTGCTAAAAAGAGCTTCGATGGAAATAAATGTCAAATAAGAAAGTTTTAAAAGGTTATCATTATTGGGTTCCGCTAGATTCTGCTAGAACAGTTTATGATGTCTGTTTTAAAGAAAAATCCCTTTCCTTTTACTTTTCTTTTACCTACTAACTTGCCGATAGAGTTAAATACAAAGTAATCAGATACCCATATCTTAAGCAAACACATTTCAAACAAAACCACATGCAGTAAATCTTTGTGATTATCAGATTTGTAATGAGAGGTAGAAAAATATCCCAAACGATAACGTAAGTTAATCAAAAAAGGATTATTTTAAGCGAACAATTTCATTAACGATATCGAAAACGAATCAGCTGTTGGACTATTTGGACTTTCGTTAATGAATCGTTTTAAACGAATCTTTACTAAAGCTGAAACTCTCGAGGGAAAAACAAAATAAATTCTACTTATTTACCGAGTGAAAAAATAAAATTGAAAACAGAATTATCAATTTTTCTGTCTTACAGGACAGCCGTCGGAAACCGAACTGAAAGTATAGTCTGAAATAGTGAACAAGGGACCGAAAATGCACAGAAAATTAACTAATATTCAACTGTAAAATGTGTACTGAAATCAGGCGGACAACAGACTGAAATAATATAGTATTTTGCGCTCAATTTCAATTAGTTTTTCCTCAATCCACTCATCCTGAAGCAAAAGGTAAACTGAAATTACACTGAAATTTACATCTGCACAGAACTGAAAAATTTCTAAGTGCTATAGTGAAAAAATCTAAGTACAAAAGTTGAAAAATTTCAGTTTCTTGCTATTACTCATCAAAAGTAATTGATATTTCATTCCCGATCTAGTCTGTTTTCCGATACATGCTAATATAAAATTTTCAATCTACTTTCCAACTGAAAAAATATTTTCGCCTCATTTCAGTCTGAATTCCGCCTTAACTTTTTTAATGTAATATGCTTTCAGTCATGTTTTAAGTGTAAATACTAATTTCCGCCTTATTGCATACTGGATTCTGTCTAAAAGTCTTTCAGAATACTTGCGAAAACTAAATCAGAACTGAAAATATATTCCACAGATCAAATAATTTAACTCCTTTGAAACTTACGCGTGCAGCCGACTTTCAACGGATTCTCTCTCTTTCTAATTCATAATATTCAAGGTGCACATGATTTCCCAGGAAAATGTTTTCCATATATTCGTAAAGAGCTCGTTATATTTCGTAAAAATTCTCCAATCTGTACTTTTTTTCGCTTTTATGCGCAATTTACGAGCTCTCGTAAAATTGTTTGCTGGGATGTAAATTTCGCCAGTACTTTGACTTTCCACAGAATTTATTTAGATAAGTATTTCTACCAATTGTTATCAAGTAATTTATTTTTCTGGGCTCTGCTCCTAATAACGTCATTTTTATGTAAACATTTCGATTTTATATTTGGTAATGCTGACGCCTAAAAACTCATTTAAACTTTAGCATAGTTTACTAGAACTTAATTGTATTTATGTATTGTAATATAATTTGAATATTTTTACGAGCTCATTTGCTTTATTGTATTTATTAATGCTCTGTTGAACTTTAGTTTTCTAGTTTTCAATTAAAATAATAGCGTATATTAATAATTCAATAATAGTACTAACCCTATTCAGTTCCACGAAATGGTTTTTTTTTTATTTTACTTAACAAATATGTTAAATTGAGAAACATGTTACGATTAGAACATCATCAAGACTGGCTACTAACAATAAATATCACATAATACATATACAAGGTGGACAGAAAATTTCTGTCCATCTTAAATGTTAATTTTTTTGAAGGGGTTTCAAGGTAGCGTGTTGAGATTTAATCTAGTTAATATTTGGTATGTAATCCTCCTTTTTCTAGACATTCCTTAATTCGATTCCTGAAAGTATTACAATGATTGAAGAGAGTAGTGTAATTGAGTTCCACTCTTCTGCTATTCTGTTATCTAGGCTTATTCTGTTGGTTGGTTTTGAATGCCTAAATAATTATTTTTTTGATTTTGAAGTCGAACTCACAGATTCTTAATCGGATTAGTTAGTTCCCAGTTCAGTTCACACATTCGAATTACCAGCCCTGGCTGTTTTTCTCTAGTTTTTCTAGTCCTAGACGGCAATCCTGCTAATTTTGGTTCTCCTTTGATGACGGCTATTTGATTCATTTAGGACTTTTGTTGTAGAGCTAGTTCCAACACATCGCTTATCTTTCACAAGCTATCTTATTTTTCTTTTTGTATTTGGTGAAAGTGCTGCAGCATGCCCACTCTGCTTTTTATCTGACGCACTCCCTTCCCTGCAATCTAAATGAGAGAAAACCGAATTAAGCATAGGTTCCGAAATGTCTCTCAGTAAGCGATAACAAAAATGTTATTAATTTTCACTTGAAACAACCAAGAGGTAAAAAACTAGTACCTAAAATGGGGTTTTCTTTAGACAGTATGCAGAAAAACGAAATACCCGTCTGTTCTGTCTACCCTGTATGAAGCTTTACAAGTACATAATGTCTAATAATTTCTGTCCATTAAATCAACCCGCTTATTCGATCATTCTACTCTTTCTTAATTTCGAAGACACTTGAAGATACTTTGCTTAGCCTGAATAGGATTTTTTTATTTTTCATGTATAAATAGCATCCTATCGCATTTTATCTTGTAAAATACTCGAAAAAAGCAAATAAATTACTGGGATATGTATCGAAGGCAATCACACCTCACAGTAAAATTGTCCTTGAATTCCTGCCACTTCATACCAGGAAACGAAACCTGCGACTGGCACACAGAGGCTTGGCCCTTGAGTGGGACCATAAGAGCCGCTCCATGTAGAGGCTGGTCCTCATACATGTGTCTGCCGTTGAAATCCGAGCAGGCGCACCCGCATTTTCCTAATCAGAATTGAGCTCGGGTAACTAAATTTGTGCTAGAGTAACCGGCATTTTCACATTTGATGTAAGAGGGACACAAAATTCTTGTTTTGCTGCTCCAATAATAATTTCCACTTTTCAGTTTCATCCCACTTCTGACCCAGACCATAAGACTCCAACCGCCATGTCTCACTGTATTTCTTTTATACTTTGGATTAAATTCTGTACAGGCTTGTCTCTGAATATATTTTTTGTATCCACTAAAATCAAAAAGAACTACTTTTGACTCGTCACTCCATAGAATACTACGCTGTGTAGAAAAAGGCCACATTCTTAATTAAAACGAGATTAATTACAAAAGAAGTCTTTCGAATCCCTAAGGAAGAGATAATTAAAATTAACTTCTTTCAAAGACTGATTCGTTGTTGTTAACTGAAACATCCAATAATCATAGTATTAACTTATTAAAATTCGTATTGTGGAAATAAAACTAAATTATATAATCAATCAGGCACTTAACTGGCATTCCTAATCTGTTTAAAAAAGAATAATGCAACGATTGTATTCCAATTGCTTTCTTTGAACAACTACTAACAACTATTATCGAGTATTGAATTTTGAATTTTACTTACTGATAACCATTACTCGTCACTGACCAATTCAATTACACTGATAAGCGTTAACACATTTGTTGAGGGCGTGATCATTCGCTACAATTTAATAATAAGCCAGACGAAGAAAACTTGTAGTATGAAAGAAGAGGTGAAGGATCTTCTTCAAAGGTGTAAAAGGTGAGGAATTAACAATCAAAAACAAATTTTCGTTATTGATAACGCTTATCAGTAACAGCAACTGAATAATATTCCATTCGTCGATATTGGTTATCGTTGACCAAAAATCTCCGGTTATCAATTATGGTTATTAATAAATAACTAACTTAAAATGTGAACAACATTTTGCATGACTTTTCTTGTGAAAGCGTCAATACGACCACATCGTCACACCCTCTATAAATAAAATGTTAAGCGAAATCATGTCTACCGAGAAATTTGGTTATAAAAAAATTTACGAAATTTATCAAACTAATATTTTATGGAATATTGGAGAGCAGAATCTATTTATATGTTGTTGTAATTACGTCTTTAAAGCAGTGGCTATACCGCTGAGTTCAATTCGAATTACATCGTTTCGAATCTTAGAGCTGAATTGTCTGTAAAAACTCATATAAGGCGAATTACATGCAATTCAGCTATAAAAGATAAAATAAAGTCGAATCGAATTCAGCTCTACTAGAGCACAATTGTATTAAAGAGAGGGTTGCAAAAGCCGCACTAAATCCAACAGCAACCCTTATAAATGTGCATGAAAGAGGGTGAAGATGCCGAAATGTGTGGTAGATTTATTGCAATTGATCCAACGAAAGGGGAAGTGAACCCCATTCAAATGCTCGTGGTTGCAAAGATTATTTTAAGAAGTGAAGACTGGCAACAGGGGAGATATACAATAATAAAAGAATAGTAAAGACAGAGATGATAGTTTGAGCTTGAGCCTGTGATAACATTTTATAAGAGGGGGTGATCAACTTGGTTAAAAATACCCAAAATAATAACGCTGGCCTCGTCGCAATATTGCGAGTTTGCAGATTCTTCACCATTCTTTTCGACGACGCGAAACAAAACATTCAATTGATTCTTACTAAAATTTTAGGAGATCATAGCGAGGGAATATAAATATGTACTGAAGTCTAAAAATTTCCTATGCTTATTGGTTGACATAATTCGTTTAAAATTTTCATATTTTCGATTGTTCAAACATTCGTAGTTCATTTGCTACGAATCATTTTTTTAATCGAGTAAAAATACTCAGTTTCTATTTATTCTACATCTCACATATGTATATATTTTTATATCTAAATAAAATATAACTCACATCTGCATGTAGAGTAAAATTTAATTAATAGAGAATTAGAAGAAATTATTTTTTCATCATTTTTATTCATAATTATTATTTATACTTATTAGAATAAAAGGCTTATCCGAATTTTCGTATTATATGCAGAAATAGAATGTCTTTTTATGCAGGCAGATAAACATGCTAATGAAATATGGTATTTGAGGTTTTCAATATTAATATTTTACCCTTGAATGCTTATTTTTAATTTTCTGGATTGATTGCAATTTCATCAATTTCGTTTTATTTCTCTTTCACTATTTCACTTTTCAATATTTAAGCAGTATCGTATTCACATTTATTTGCTTTTCGAAATTCCTCTATTGCCTTCTTTTACAAGAAAAAGGAAAATTCAAGGGCAAAACCCTCATCAGAATGTTTCTTTTCAACAGTGCCAGATACATGGATGATATACAGATTTCGATAATAATCGTAACGTTTAGATTAGCTACTCAAGTAACAAAATTATAAATACCAACAATGTCTTTAAAAGGTGTATGGTCAGAATGCTTTGGAAGGTTTTATAGGATTTTATGTTTAGGTAAAGTGCGATTTTTGTTTTAGACTATAAAATTTATTATATATATATATGTATATGAATTATTTTAATCCCGTCCTGTCGAGCATCTATATTCTAGTCCTGGGTTCTACACGGAACACTCATTCAGGACATGAAACCCTCTAGTCTAAACATGATCTTAAAAGATCCATGGTTCAATGGAAAAAATTGCTTAGACGAAAAGAGATAGAAATACAAAAATACAGTTTCACAGACGTGAGCGGCCTATTATTATATGTGCCTGTATTTCAACCCTTTTGTTCGAATGGTACATATACAGCAACCAAAACTACACCTTAAAGTTCGACGATTTAGAGAATCGAACTTTTTGGAAATTTTTTTAATGATAACATATTTGCATTAATGTTATTTATATCTTAATGAATAAATTAAATTAATGTCGTACCAAAACAATTCTATATTTTCTTGTACTGATTATACTTACACCTGCAATTCGTGCAATACTGTCTAGAACTTCGAGAAATAATTCTAAGTAAATGAAACCAAAAAAGTTAGTTAATCCCATTAATGTTCGTGTCAGAGATTAATGAAGAACGTTCAAAGTCAGAGGTCTATTTTAGATTTTTAAAATTTATAAATAAAAATATATAATCAAGACCACACAAAGCGTCTATTTAATGTGGTAAATAAGTGATTTAAAAAAGAACATATGACCAACTCGCAAAAAGCAGTAAGTTTGCGCCCTCCTGTTCGCTGTGCTTAGATTCCCCCTTTACACGATTATAAATAAATAAGATAAAAATAACGTGGCCCCCATATGCTCAGGTTTGAACAGCTGAATGTTTACACTGAAAGCTCCAAGTACTGGTGATTAAACATATTGTAGAGCTACGGTTCTGTCTCTTGTGAGAAATTGAAACTAAACAAGTTCTGTTAAACTTAAATAAAATAAGCTACATAGTTTAATTCAGCAGCACGAAGCGATGACAAGCTGAAAATTTAATTTTTCACTTTTAAGTAGTAGATTCTTTAGATATAAAGGTGCAAATCAACTAAAAGGCAAAACAATCGAAACAGTAACTTTTATTCACCAGATAAAGCAAATATAAGAGCAGTAATGCTAACTAGAAACAATAGAATTCCTTCAAATACAAGCTGACAAAAGATGCAATCTGTAAAAGAGCTACTGCCTAATCCAGAACTTCTTTGTTCAAAGTAATATTTCCGCCAGCCGTCTCCCATAGTCCCACCCAAAATATTGATATCCACATAACGAGTTAATGCGAGGGATTGCACTCCGTAATTAGCACTAAACGGAGACCAGTATAACATTCCCGATTTATTTTGTATGCGATCAATTCCGTTCGGCTTGTGCTACGACTTGAGTTTACTTGAGAGTTAGGCGCGCTGTTAGTGGTCTTTCACGCTATAACATTCGAAGATGAGTTTATTTTTAGGCCACCACTGTGTTGATAAGACTGTTGAGTTCGACGGAAATTTTCCGGATTCCTCCAGGAAAAAATGTTGTAATTGTTGGCCTCTTTCAGGTAGAGCATATAATGCACAAAAATAATACTACACCTACTTAAAAGCCAAATTTTATAGTACAACCAAAATGTAGGTAATAGAAGCCAATCCACAAATACCAATCGATTAAAAGCAAAAGAATTCCCAAGGAATCTTCAAATCTAAATTATTACCTGCTTTCAGGTGAGGTATTTTTTGTGGTGTATTACTTTACGTGACATGTAGCGTAATGTTATTGGTCATTAGATATAACTCATATGAAGCTCCTATTCACAAAAATCTCTCGCAGCCGCAGTAGCTACTACAAATATTTTTTTCTCATATGTATCTCTTGTAAAAGTGTTCAAACACGAAGTGAGCTTCCATAAAATAAGGGAAGTGTGAATGGAGCCACATCGTCTTTCATTCAAACAAAGAGAAAGCGTCCAAACTACTTTTGCTAGGAGCTATAGTCATAGAGAATTCAGTCGAAAGTGCCTCTCAAAAGCACTAATAATAATGAACAATTTTTCAGGGGAAAACATGACCCAATATTCTATGCAGGAAAACAATAATAAAAAATTATGACCAGCACAAATATGGAGCGACTTAATTAATGTGTTTTATTACGAGAATTATAATATTTTCTCCAGGATAGTATTTTTCCTTTTATTAAAGGAGATCCAAGTTTGTAGATTTTATATAGGATTCAATTAAGCCGCCTATAAAACTTCCTTTACATTGCCAATAACTTAAAGAATAATAAAAATAGACAATTTTCGGAACAAAATTTTCTGAAGAGAGATGGAAATCTGCACTTGAGCGTAAATTTTCTAATGTTCTCAATTGCGCCAACCGTTTGAAGCGTGCTGGGCTGTTTCTATGATCGAATATTCTGGCTATTTCGACAATATAAAAGCATATTTGTAAATATGTGTATAACATCTCAAGAATATGCGAGCAAAGGTTTAAAACTAAACTGTAGAGAGATCTCAACTTTAAACGCGTTTATTTCAAAACCATATTTTCATATTGTTTTGTTTTGTTTTTTCATGTCACACACTTCATACGAATGTTAATATGTAATATTACAAAAATTCTCCTTTGTTTCTGATCAATATAGCAGAGGCTAGAGCTTAGGTGGTTTTATTGTGCAACTCCCGCCACAGCCTCCCCGGAAGCCAGTGCCATTACACTAGCATTTTGAATTACGTTGTGAAAAAATACGTTATAATAGTTAAAAGTTATAATAAATAATACCTACAGTTTTATAAATATTAAACAAATGGTTCTTTAAAGAAAATCATTGCAATTGGCTTATTTTCACGAGTCTAAAGGTATTTACCCCTGCTGACATGCTTTTTGATTTGATTTTTAAACCCTTCGACTACATCTCCATATAATTATTTTTTAAATAAATGTACTGCATTTTTTTTAACGCCACTTTAGCTAACCTAAAATGAAAAGTTTAAAATTCAGTTCCCCTTTAATTTATAAAATATAGGTATCGTAAATTATAAAATATACATAAAAATCTTTTTACCTCGAAAAAAAAAAATCCTTCTAAGATCACCTGTCTGTTTCTCAGAAACCATTGGCAAAGTACTACATCTTATTGACCAGCATCTTGCACTAGTTAACATTTTAAAATATTTTTCATACTGGGTGAATAAAAATTCGTGGAATGGTCAAATTTCTCGAGAAATACACATCGAGATATTTGATCGTACCGAGAATTTTTATTCACTCAGTATAAGAATTAAATATGAGACGCAATTAGGTCAATTTTTGAATTTTATATATCATGCGTATATCATTTAAGGGGGTATCCTACTCTAGAACGTTCAAAAAATGCATTTTTTTTTTTTTAGTTTTGAAAAATTCTGAGTTCTTTCCTGAATCGTTTAAGCTATCTCTTGCAGCGAAATTTGAAAACTCGCGCGCTCTCCACCACTCTTAACTTTAACTTAAGGGGGTAGTCCAGTGAAAACGACTGTTTTTTCAACGATTTTTTTTTCATATTAGAAGTCAATTTTTATTAAAAAACCTTTTGACATATGATAGTACAACTATTAAAATACACAAAAAAAAATTTTGTTTTTGTTTTCGATGAGTCATCCCGACAAAATGGCCGCTCCAAAAAAAAAATTTTTTTGTTGGCGGACGTCGAATCTCTACAACGGTTCATTTGAAACAAAAAATTCAAATGAGGTTTTAATCTGTAGAACATTGGCTATCGTCGGAACTAGAATTATTAATTTTCAATAAAAAATAACAAAATGGCGGCATTTCGAATTTTTCGGGTGCTTAATTTGTTTATAACTTTGTAAATAAACAATGGATTTTAATAATTCTAGTTCCGACGATAGATACACAATCAAGAAATATACAGCTAAATTTTTAGATCAATCGGAGCAAAAGACTCTGAGATCTGACGTCCGCCGAGTCAAAACATGCTGTTTTCAGAAAAACGCGTTTAAAGTTTTTTATGCGGAAAAAAGCTAAAAAAATTAATTTTACCTTAGTCAGCGATGCCTGCTCCATACATAACGCGATGCCTCCTCGATACATTACTAACCTTAAATACAAAGCAGAAGGACCTAGACCGTTATAAACCGAAAAAAAATGGGCGAAGCAAACAGAAATACAAGAGTCCTCCTTGCTCCGAAACACGCCAGGGGACCTTCGAGCGCTCGGATTACACTTCTCTCGAAAACTCTCTGTATCTTTAAAACTATTCAATATTTTGCTTAGATATTTTAAGGGAGTATTTTCTAGGTGTAGTAGAGTAGATTTAAGCAAAAAAACAAAAAACCAAAAAAAATTTTTTTTTCACTGGACTACCCCCTTAAATGCCGTTTTTCTCAAAACACCGTCTTGATGAATGGTATGCAGCATTCTGAGAAAACCATTCATCCGGAAAATTTCAGATTTTGATACAAGCTGTGTTAGCTTTGCCTCTATAACCTAAGTGGAGCAAATCAGGCATTTTTACATTTACATAGCTTGTATCCCGTGTTTTCACTGTAAAAAATCAACTAAAATATAAAACTTATAGTAGAAAAAATTAAAAAAATTAATAAAAATTTTTTTTTCAAAATGTGCCACACTCATGCCATAGCCTCATATATAAAGAGTACAAATGTGCAATCTCATAATTTTCAGATTATTTGTTTGGCTGTTATCGTGCACACCGTTCCTAAGGTATGAGTCCCAGTAGCAGGCCTGCCCTGACCCAACCACTCAATAAAAAAAAAAAAAAATTTTCTCAAAATATTCATTAAAGATCATATAATAAGAGGATTATTATGTTTAACTCTAAATGTTTTGTATTTTCTTGTTCAACTCCCTGAAAAAAACGTTCAATTCAAGGGCCTCTAGAGTGGGATACCCCCTTAAAAGGGATTGTTATGTAGAATACAAAAATATTTTTTTTTTTTTTCAATATGATCTTCCGAAATTTTTAACTCAATTTTCCTCGAAATGGACAACAGAACCTAATTGAACATGTTCGTTTGCAAATTCGTAATCTATAGAAATGAAACAATACTTTTTTGTTGCCCAGTGAATCCTTTAGAAGTAGAGAACTACTAAAATTAAATTTAGTCTTTCTTAATTTCTCAATTTATTAGCGAAGCTTAGAGGGATTTTTATTTGCCCGACACTGTATACCTATCTCGCAGGACAATATTCAAGTTCCGGAAACTTTAGCAGCAACATAATATATGTTATTTATATTTACAAATATCCGTTCGAAGCAATGCTCAACGGAATTCAGACAGGCATACAGCAAAAATCCAAAAAATAAGTTTTCTTGTGATGGGGTTTTTCTAAGGGAAATTACCTGATTTTGGGCTGATTTCCACCGCCCCCTTTCTAGTTGTTTCGCAAAAAGCAAGCGTGGGTAATAATTGCCGAAGTTCTCGACACCCATTTCACAATTCACGCACTACAAACATTGAACGCAAAAGAAAAACCGTCCCTCGCGCAATTGTGCTTCAAAACTAAAAAGTGCTTCGCAAATCTCAAAATGACCTAACCGGTCTACGAAGAAAGGAGCGAAAATAATTTAGGTCACATTTATTTCCACCAGAGGCGCTGGTGGCCCAAAAGGCCCAAACAAACACTGTCGGCTGTCAAGATCAGCTGTTACGTACGACAAGTGCCGGTGGATTCAAATTCAGTCAGTGAGTCTGATATTTCCAGGGAAATAGCGCCCGACCCGTTTAAATCAACCGAGAAAGTTATTCAGAGTTGTGTTTTATTCAATTTCAGGACGTCCGCGATGAGTAAGTGGCCAGAAACGTACCTTTTCGCGCTGTTTTTATTCCACTCTTCCTTGTGCTCGGTGCTCGATAATGAAATCGACGATATTCTAGCCGGGGAGCAGGGCATCTCGCAGTCGCTGAAGGAGGAGATCCAGAGCTACCAGCCAGTTGTTAACAAAATTGTAAATGAGATTCTTCATGGGAAGTACGCCGGTGACACCCACCAGAGGTATGTTGCACGAGCAGCCCTCCTCCAATCACCCACGATATTTTGTTATTTCAGCTTACAGAGGATGACTGATTTGTACGGACCTCGCCTAGCTGGATCAGAGGAGTTGGAGCGGTCTATTGACTACATGATCGACCAGTTTGAGGCTGGCGGTCTCGAGAACGTCCACACCGAAGAAGCACCAGTATCGCATTGGGTCAGGTAAGATAACTATTTTTGCAGTAATTCCATGTACCACTTGGTAGCAGGAAACGAAGCACATAGCTCACTCATGTGTTCCAATATTTATGGGATACTAGGTAACTAGTTTGCCCATCCATTTAAAACTATTCGAGAGAAAAAGCAGCCTTTTTAAAATCTCCACCTGCCTTTTGATTCTATCTCTGGAAAGTTCTGATAATTATTGCAAAGGCAATTGAGACAAGAAAGTATTTATTTCATTATTATAAAAATGAAAACAAAGAAGGTCCATATTTTAGAAATCTCAGGAGCTATTCGTATAAAATTTTAAGGGCCTAGTTCCTTAATTTTATTTACAACATTTAGTTTGTGACTATCAATTGAGTAGGAATCGTATAAATTAACATCTCCGAATATTTTAGCACAGATGTAAGGTCATTTATAAATAAAACAAACAACAAGAGGCCCAGATGGCTGACATGCGGAACACCTGGCCTCTTAAGAATCTCAGTCGATCAGTTTGGGTTCTCCTCTCTAAAGAATTCAATTTTAAATGAAAGTCGTTAAAAGTAGAATAGAAAGTCGTAGAACGACTGCGAATAAATCCATGTTGCTTAGTAGTAAAGAGAGATTTACAGTGAAATGCGAGATGGTCGCAAAAAATACTTTCGCAGTTGTCGAAGGGCTAACTATTGTTAGGAGTGATAAGTGAAGGTTATTTCTTCTTAATTTTAAAGATGACTACTGAAATATATGAATAAATAATATGTGAATATTTTTGAATTTAGTAATAAATTTAAGCAGTTATTCGCATTTTTATTGTATATCATATTTTATCTCCAGAGCTTCCTATTTGAAAAATCAATAATCAAGTACAGTAAAAGCTCCTTATTCGCGCTTGCTTCATTCGCGTTTTCACTATTCGCGGATTAAAAAATTGCGACCCAATTCCTGTATTCGCGGCTTAAGATTTCTATATTCGCGGATCTAATCGGTACATAGTACATACATATTATATTAATAAAAAGGATTCGGTATCGTTTGTAAACGCGTCGGCCATTGGACTAATAAAAAAGCAAAATAGACCTTATTACAACTACGCCTAAAGTATGTTGTTAAATGCTATCACCGCTGTATAAGTGGTTCGGTTTTTCCTTTGACATTCATTCAAACTTTAACTGCAAACATTGCTGAAATTGCGAATGGAATAGGACAAGATGATGATGATGAAGATAGAATCAAGTGATATTCAGGAGTTGCTTGAATCGCAAGATGAAGATTTGAATAAACCGACTTGGAGGAAATGTTAAATTCACAGCCCATTGAAGAAGAGGCTTTAACAAGCACTGGAAACGTGACATTTAATTTGAAAAATCTTAGTGAAGGTTTAAGAATGGCAAATGAGTTTTGTGATTTTTTTATGAAAATTGATCCGTCTATGGAACGAAGTCTTATTTTTAAGAGGCAAATTGCTAATGTCACTACTGAATATCAGTCTGAATTGAAGGAGCTTTTAAAAACTGTCAAACAAGAAAAAATTACAAAATTCTTTAAACCATTGCCGCCATTGCCAATGCCTGACGATAACAATTAATCAATAAGGTCAAGAAAATTCAATTAAATTGATTTTTTTATATATCGGTTTTTTATTTTGCCACTTAGGAACGTATCCCCTATAATCCCATATAAATTACCATTCCATATTCACGGTTTCTGTATTCGCGGCATATTTAAGGAACATATACCCCGCGAATAAAGAACTTTTACTGTATATGAAAATCATTCTTATCGTTGTCATAGCGACTAATTAGGTTTGTGGTGTGCCTCGGAAAACACTTTCAATTTTATGAGGAGAAATAAAAAAAAAAATTATATATGGGAGAGGTAAGTGAAGTTTTCAAGTATTTTTTTAAGGGAATCTTTGACTATTTAACGAGTATACTCGTCATGAACAAACCACGATTTTTCGCATAATGTCTATTGTATTCGCCACAATGATAAAAAGATAGCATTTGTATTATCAATCAACGAAACGACAATAATTTTTATTTCTGAAAAAGGTCAAATAAAGAAATTTGAACAAATTTACATTTTAAAATATTCGTTAGTTTGCGAGCAAAAAAAGTTCTTAAAAACAAAATTAAACAGTTAAAGGGTTAAAAGTAATTTTCCAAGTTCCAAACGTAAAGACATTTAAAAGAGTCAAATAAAAACTACAGAAAATTGATTATGTTTTAAAAAGAGCACTAATTAATTAATTCACATTTGTAGAGTATTTATAACATTTCTTTCGATTTCTTTGCTTTAATATTTTCGTCCAAATCATAATTTCTTCCGTAAATTCCAAACGTTAAGAGTTCCTTTAGTTTTCTAGTTGCCTCCATTTTGAATTCTTTAAAGTTAACCCTGTAAGTATATCCATTGGATTGAAATTAATTTTAATTTTAAGTGTCGTTAACTTACCCATTCTCTACAAATGTTCTCGTTGAGCTCAACGTGTAACTAGAAGTTTCCAATGGCAGAATTGAAGTGTCCAAAGTACTCGGCATAGTGAGTAGACTGTCTTCTGAGTCGTATTTTATTTTGGCTGTAATCGAAATACTCTCAAACTCGACCGCGTTAAACAGGGGTCGATTAACTGAAAATCGGCGTGCACACGATTTAGGATTGTTTGAAGTGCAAGCTAAGATGGCACAGTAAAATTCTCCTGCCACTCTCTCTTCTCCGTAGAAGCGAGTAGTGTAATTCGCCGCCAGTTTATATTTATATGCCTGTTTCCCTGGAGGAATTTCATGATTTTTCATTTTTATGTCAAAGTTACAACAAATATCATCGTAAGCACAAATTGATTGGGTTTGGTTAATTATGTCCATTTTAAAAGTGTCCAGGTCTGCCCAATATTCAGATAGTTCCAAGTTTCGCATTTGTGCGGCTGAATAGACTTGGCGTTTTTCGCCACCAACTAGTCCACTTGGCAAGCCGATGTCTTTCGGCAAACTGGCTACGATAAGTTTGCTAGATGGTTGTGCGGAGACAACAGCGTCTTTAATCTGATGTCGTCCGGCGAATATTCCACTGCCCGAGCTACCTGCCGAAGGAACGCTCGCTCCAGCTGATATTAAGTTAACGTTGTTTGCATACGCCCAGCCTCTGTGTATTTGGACTGCCGTCAAAAACGGAAGTTCGGAGAACCACATCGTAGAATATGCAATATTGCTAACGTTTTCTTTTGCCAATAAACTAACATTTAATTAATTAATGAAGCAAAGGAAAGCGTCAGAGCAATGTAACTTACGACATAGCCGGCTCCTTGAACAGAATATCAAAGCATATAAAGTGACCGAATTTAACTCCAAAGTCGGTTGTGAATGTTGCATATTGCGGTGTCGGTGGTTCATCAACATCTGGCTCCAAGTAGAGGTTGTACTTTTGGTATTTGGAGATGATTCTTCCTTGACGGTCAAAGACAACGTTTGTATTGTAAATGTTGTAACCATCTGTGTGTATTCGACCTGGACGTCTGCAAGTGCTTCTTGGTCCTTCGCAGATTTCTTTTTCCACCAGATTTACAAGCACGTACATGTGTTGGTCTTTGCATTTCTTAGAAAGTGCCTTCAAAACCTAAGAGTAAGAATTGTGGATACATATAGTATATCTACATTATTTAAAATTTCTTCAATGAAGAATAATTCGTTACTTTTGAACATTTAAAAATAATATGCAAAATATTAACATAAGATGCGGAACATATACTATATAAATATAATTTTTCTTTCCTGTCATCCGACATCCTTATATCCCTTGCTTTTGTAACATTCAACGTTAATTTTTAAATAATGTAATATATATATTCACTTAGTTTTAATAACCTTTTTTTCTTGGCTTCGCGGAGTTACCAAAATACAGTGTGCGCAATTTCTATAAGCGCAGCCAGTTTTATTCTTGTTTAAAGAAAACTACTTTTTATTTTTCAAAACCGATTATATTGCATAAATTGCCCATTGGTAAATATTAATTAAATAATATAAAACATTCATTAAAGCAAGTAATTACTTTATAATAAAAATAAATATAATTAAAAGTCTCTTTTGTCTGCGCAATTTCTATAAACTCACTTTATATTATAGATTTTATTTTAAAAGCTTAACGAAAAGAAAATTTTTTTATATTTTCTAAGTATTGTGTTTTACCTCCTTTGGTAGTTATAACTTAAAAAAACCTGTTAGACATCGAATTTATTAACTTTTTAAACAAATGTTCATCAATATCATTCCAGCATTTCAAAATATCGGCTTTCAGTTGAGATAACGAAGAAAATTGTCCACCATTTGCGTAAACTCTTCGTGCCATGATTCCCCAAATGTTTTCCATTGGATTTAAATCCGGACTACGTGATGGCCACTCCATTACAGGAATATTTCTTTCACTAAACCATCGTCTTGTTTCGGCAGAAGAATGCACAGCGGTGTTATTCTGTTGAAAAATCAAATCTTTTTCCATATTGTCTTTTAAATATGGAATAAGAGATTCCTCCAGCAGGTCTGTATATATGGCAGAGTTCATTCGGGTGGGAACAAAGCGTAAAAATAACTTTCCTTGATAAGAAAAGGCACCTCATAACATTAAACTACCAACACCAAAATTACTACTTAGACGAGGCGAATCGGGCTTCCTTAATTCATGCGAATAAGTACTCATTCCATCTGGGCTATCTAAATTAAATTGTTTTCCGTAAGAAAAAATAACGTTTTGCCACTTTTCGTCCCAGTTCATGTGGCTTCTAGCAAAATCTAGGTGTGCATATTTATGATGCTGTTGCAGTTGGAGAGATTTGGCCGGTTTCCTATATTTAATATAAGTAGTGTCCTTCAAAATTTGTTGGACTCTTCTTCCTTTAATTGGGAGTTGTAATTCCGCTATAATTTGAGCTGCACTTAACTTTTTTTTCATAACTTCTTCTCTTATGTTCCCAATATTTTTTTTGGAAACTTTGGTGCTCCCTCTTGGATGATCCCATAATCCATTACGATTGCCCTTTTTAATAAAATTTCGCACCACACATTCTGAACGTCCAATTCTCCTTGCAATTTCTTTTATACCAAGGCCAGTTTCCCTAAACGCGCGGATTCTGACGCGATCATCGTTGTCAAGGACCTTTCCTCGGGGCATTACAATAAATCTTAAGAAATAACAGCAATTATACAAAATTAACCTAGAGTTGGAAAATAAAAATGAAACTCACATGAATTGTTTCCTAAAAAGTTGCAAAATTACTTTGCGTTTAACGAGTAATACTACAAAAAGAAACTGCGTTTATAGAAACTGCGCACTCTAAGATCAATTGTGAAAGATTGATCTATTGCATTCACGCATTGCCTGATATTTGGAATTGTTTAATTGCTTTTATGAATAGTTATAAACTTTAACAATTGGCCTGTAAAGAAATTTTGTTACTATATCGCTTTATTTCAATGAATTGTGCATTTCACTTGAAAATCAGACGTGCGCTTATAGAAATTGCGCGCACTGTATTAAGAAATTGAATTCATTACAATGTAATTTGAGAGAGAGAGAGTTATGTATTAATCGCTAATGAGACATAAGTAATCTATAAAAGTGGAAAGAGGCAATAAATTAAAAAATATAGATTTCGTGCTATTAATGCGCATTTTTATCGTTAACACTTTGGAAAAACCAAATTGATTTTGATGAAGTCAATTATCAGGTCAACATGACCTGATAATGTAGTTGCATTGAAAACAAGCAGACAGTTAATACTTGCTATATTATGTATACTAGAGAAGAGATTAAGATTATTAATAAAAAATTCAACATCAAAACATCTTTTTTTTTAATGTTTTTGCAAACAATTAAAGTCACAAACCGCAGCAAATCGAAAAACGCAAAGCAAAAAGCGATTAACTACCTCTGAATACCCTTCGTGTTCCCAAGGTGCTATTTTGTCTGCTGGATTTGGAAGTGTAATTCCATATTTTATCATTTCAGCACGTGTCGTTAAATAATTCAAGGTTGCCTCCGGGAATACTAAGATGTCTACATTCTGGAAAAAAATTACACGGTTCACTGAATTTGTTTAGTTTAATTTCCAAAGGTAAAATCAATAAAACACTTACTTCGTTTCTAGCTAGATCAATGAAATTCAGATACGCTTGAAGATTGCTTTCAATATATTGGGCTGGAGATGTCTCTCTGCCATCTGCAGGGTGATACTCAACCGCTGCGGCGGTGTAGAAGTCTAAATTAGCATTAATATTAGCCTAAAATGGAAAGCTTTTTCACAACTAGAAAAGGTGAACATTTTAATCACTTCACCTGAACTGCAACATGCCCGCATAATGCTAATAACCATGCCACAAATAGCCACATTTTGAAGATCAAGTTTAAATTAATCAAGAGGTCGATGTTCACTGAATGCTTTATAGTGCATTAACTATTTCGCCCGATTGTGTGGAAATTATTATACAACGAAATAAGCCGATATCAATATTAATCACTGCCTTTTCTTTGCTTCGGTTTGTTTTCGATAGACCAAGATCCGACCTTTAAAGACTGTAAAGTGCGAATGAGTTGAACAATTTAATTCAGTGATACTAAGAGCGGAGACACGGGGACTCACCCCTGTAAAGACTATAAGCTTTGGAAATTAAATGCGTCTACGAGCAGTGTTCGGTGCGTAGCAATTTAAGGTAATATAGTTAATAAGAAGAATTGTTTCTCACGGAAGTTAACGCCAGCGGGGCAATGATTGATAATAGCTGATATCACTACCTTTGATTGATATATCTTTTTTTCGTCAATGTAAATGCACTATCATCATTATCGAACAATTATGGGAAATGTAGTTATTTAGTTTATTTTACTCAAAACAATGAATTGCATTCCTACTAAAAAATAAGATTAGCCGGGCGCCACTGACCACACATTTATCGTTATCATGAAGTATTATCAACCTGCGGATTCTGTCTAAAACGATTTTATAATCTTATCTGTGTTATATGTATATGAATGAATGTTAAGTTTAAATATTCGTAAATAACGAATATTCTAAACTGTACCCTTTTTCATAAACAAAAATTCGAGTTGATTTGTTGATTATATACGATTGCAATTTTTTCCATCTTTGTGGCGGGTACACATTACGTGAAATATTGTAATTTTTCCGCAACGAGTACATATGCTCGACATAATAAGTTAAAGGGTTAACATGAAGGTCTCAAGTCTTTGGCTAATGACATGGAATGACCCGAAACCCCCCGTTTGAGTGCTTCTCTTCTCCGATAGTAAATCAGAGGTGACTCAACTTTTATTGCAAATCAGGGGAACTTTTCGAATTACATTTAGTCGAGTCAGTGAAGGTTTTTATTTTTTGTGATTTACACAGGTTTCTTTATATTCTGTTTATATTTAATGATATTTAAATAATATAAATACTTGAGCGCCCAAGCTGGAATGTTTCTGATATAACAAACATTTTAAAATCAAAATCGGATCTGTTTTAGAAGTTTTAATGAATTTTCCGCCTCATTGAATCGACTAATTAACCATGTGCAAAATAATTTTAAGGCGTAAGTCGTAACCGGGGAATTTTGCTGTTTTCTTAGAATTTACTAATTAAGCACTATTATGCGAAGCGTTTTTCTATGAATTTTATCCATAGCATTTAATTTTAATATGTGCATTTGGATCGCAAGCTAAAGCCACTGAATATATAGTAGATATTACCATTTACCTAAAGCAAAACTTAATTATTATGGTAAAATACCCATCATCAGGTTAGACGACAAGTTGACGCATACTTGCGAAAATATCGAGTTACTTAGAATTAAATGTTAAATGTTAGCTTCGTTTAATCTTCATTGTCTTAAATGTCGTAATCAGTTTTTGATCAATGCAAATCAAATAAATAAAATCTTGGGAGGTTTGTATAGATATTGTTTGGTAATTTAAATTTTATTTCAGAGGAAATGAGTACGCAATGTTGGTATCCCCGAGACAAACGAGACTCCCTGTTTTGGGGCTGGGGACTTCAGTAGGTACCCCAAATAATGGCATTGAAGCAGATGTTGTAGCTGTAGAAAGTTTTGAGGAACTCGCAAAAATGCCAGACAGCAAAGTAAGTAATGTAAAATAAACTAATATAAATGAAGAATTTAAACAAAATATCGCTAAGAATTCAAGCTGAGCTTTAGTCTGCTTAATTGGGTTATCAAAATTGAACAAGAATTAAGTAGGTGCTGAAAATCTTCTCTTAAATAACTTGTAGGTGGCAGGAAAAATAGTAGTTTTTGTGCCACCATGGAAAGGATACGGCAATACCGTTCAATATCGCAGTAATGGGGCGAGTTCAGCTGCTAGGAAAGGTGCAGTAGCTTCACTAATTCGTTCGATAACACCTTTTTCAATTGGAAGTCTTCATACTGGGGGAAACAACTATGAAAATGGTGTTAAGAAAATTCCCACTGCATCAATCACTGTTGAAGACGCTGAAATGATTCTGCGACTGTACAGAAGTGGTGGGTAAAATAAATTTGATTAAAGTACGCCAAATTACTTTAATTCGATGAAATTCTTTTAGGAGAACACGTAAGAATTTCGCTAAGAATGGATGATCAGAATTTGCCGCAAGCAATATGTAGAAATACAATAGGCGAATTAACCGGAACGGTGCACAAGAACGAGTAAGCTCTAAATGAAGTAACTGAGAGCCATGAGTGATAATGTTTTTACAGATCAGTGGTAATTTTATCTGGCCACTTAGACAGCTGGGACGTCGGAGTTGGCGCAATGGATGACGGTGGTGGAGCCTTTATTTCTTGGAAGGCTCTTCAGTATCTAAAAGATATGGGTTTAAGACCGAAGCGTACTATGCGCGCCATTCTTTGGACGGGAGAAGAGTTCGGTTATCAAGGAGCACGAGCTTATGAGGCTGCTCATAAGAAAAATGAAAAGAATGAATTTAACTTCCTCATGGAATCCGACATTGGCACTTTTGAGCCCTACGGATTAGGTTTTAGTGGCAATGAAGCTGCTGCAGAAATAATCAAACAGATTTTAGGGTTGGCCGTTACTTCTTCATTTATTCCCTCTTCTTTGAATAAATTTATTTACAGGCTGATGACACCATTAAATGCTACAACATTCGAGTCTCCATCTGACGGAGGTCCAGATATATCTCTGTGGACGAATCGTGGATTCCCTGGGGCATCTTTACTTAATAGAAACGAACGATACTTTTGGTAACAATAAGTTGTCAGGGAAAAGTAAATCGTTGTCTAAAGTAGGGGGATATTTCTAGGTTTCATCATTCGGCTGGGGACAGCATGCTTCTAGAAGACCCAGTTAATTTAGACAAATGCACAGCTCTCTTTGCAGCAGCAGCGTATGTGATAGCCGACCTGAGTGTGAATATCCCCAGAGATATAAAATGATTTAAAAGTTATGACAAAGTCGTTTTCGAATTCAACTACACTTCTTCACTTTTTAATACTTTTTCCTTACAAATCTTGCAAACTTTAAATTGGAAATTTCATGCTAATAGGAATATTTTTTAAAAGTAAGTGAATGAAGAAGATAAGTTTAAATGCAGTTGAATTTGAAAATAGCTTAAAATTAAAATTATATTTTGTTACAAATATATAAATTATGAATAAATATTTTTTTCAAATAACTCTTGCAACTATTAAAATTTGAAATAAGTAAAAGGGCTATTTAACAGGTCAATTACTTTATAAATAAATTTTTTTATTCGGACATAGTCTTATTTTACGTATATAGACGTTCCCTATATGGCTCAAGATGGTCTTAGGGCCAGGCAAGTAAAAAGGAAGTAATTTAGGAAAACCCCAAAACTCTCAGAGGTAAGACTGAATAAAACGACACAAATTGTTTTCAAATGCTTTTTCAAACGATTTCATTTATTATTTAAATCCATTAAATGCTCAATGTGTTTCCTCAATTCTCAGTAATAATAGTATAACTCGCAATATCTGATGTCTGACTCTAATATATTTATATATATATATGTATATATATATTTATGTTTTATACACTTTAGTAATATCAATTAACTATCAAATATACACATAAAAAAGATGAAGAAAAAATTGTAGCAATCTTGTGTAGATAAATGTAAAATTCTCTTTGATATGATAAGGGCCTAACAAAAGAACTAAAACTTAAAGACCGTGTAGTTTATATAGTTAAATCTGAAGATGAAAAGAGGAGGGTGATATCTAGGGCGGTGAGTTTGCGTTTTTATCAGTCTGTTGTTTTTTCCATCTCTCTCTATCTGTAGAGATTTTGTAATTTATACCTTTCGTATTAATCTTAACTAACAACTACTTTTAGTTTTTTTTTTCATAAATCGTAGCCCACACGCAGAAGGATAGATAGATTCGCAGTTTTAGAAACTAAACAACAAAATCAGAGAGATCTTATAACATATTATTTGCTTTTAAATTGTTTCTAATTTTTTTGTTTTTATTTAATTACTTTTTATTAAATCTCACTTTAACTCAGCAGGCACTGTGCACTCGAACTTCATTGCGGAGTCGGACAAATTTGCTGAATGATCTCTACGTGGAATTATAAGAATAAGAAAAATCAGGATTTAAACCGAGGTCCCAGATCGATCTGCAAAGTTATCCGATCACAATGTTTGATTTCAATTTTACGAATGTAATAGTCAACAACATTTTTTTCAGAACAGGTAAATAATTTAAATTCTACTTGTAAATCCTCTTTTCCCTTTTCTTCTCGGTTCTGTTTTATTTCCATCTTATACTACGGAGGAAACTTAAGTGTTACGCGTTTCTAGTTCTTCTTGTTTTTGTGTGTGTCGTGTCCTTTCATTTTTCCTATTTGAGAATTATAATTACAACTAACCCCCACAATATGCTAAATATGAAGTTTCCGCATATAAATATTCATATCCTCTAAGTATTCAATAAATTTTTAAATAATGTATATGGAATAACTACGACTGTGTATAATACATCAACAACGGCTAGAGAACAATATAATCCTTCTCCATTCTTATGTACAGGAATGTTGAATTGTGTGCGACATTTAGAATTTCTCTTTAACATTACTGTAGATTTATTTATTAAATATATGTTTACTGTCATGTTTCTATTTATAAGTAGGTTTTTTGTTTGTTCTGCTTTCTTCTAGAACAGCTTGCGCAATGGAATTGTTAACTCTGAAGGACTCGAAAGTGGGTGTTCATTTAAAGAACAGAACATAAAAACTCAATAATTCGACTGAAAAATGCTGATGCATACAAACGACAAATGTTTTTTTGGTTTCACTCAAGTTAATGATCTTAACTAGTTGCTTAGTACTTTATATATACACTCAGAGAAATTTTTCCAATATCAAAGTAAAATCTCATAAATCCTAAGAAATACGAGGCACGATTCGGAGCCGAAGAAATACTGCAATACGGTTAACACGTTGAGCGCCACGTCAGCCACCCGTGGCTGACACCCAATAGCTGAATGTGAAGCTGAGTAAAAACGTGGCACTCAACGTGTTAAAGACCATCATCATGGCACTTAAGTGGGGATGGTTTCCTACAGCTGAATTACGGAGAATCACACCCCGTAATTCAGCTATAAGAAATCACTTGGATGAAGTACCATGAGAAATGATGACTCCTTTTTCGTAGTATTTATATGAGCCGTTTTTGTGTTTGTCTGACTATCCGTTCGTTTATCTGGTAAATTACTGTACGGTCATTAGTCAAGGAGTTAGTTTAGCTCAAAGTTGAAAATGACGTCTTGGTTTTGATGGTTTATCAGTTGGACAAAATCACAGTGAAATTAAAAAAAAACGTTTTAAAGGGGAAAGCACCTGTTTTAAAATCCTTCACTTGGATTTGCGCGCAAAATTTTTTTTAAGCCCATGGAAGCTATAAAACTTCACAAATTAATTATTTTATTAATTATATGTATGTGTTAATTTATTCCTCCAAATCCGTGCATTTTTCGTGAAGTATTTTTAAGTTAATATTCCTTAAACAAAAAGAAAAATCCATTTGAATTCTGTACATTACGCTTCAAAACATAAAACAAATATCATAGATATTTTATCAAATACGGACTCCAAAAGGGATTTAATTAGGGAATATGTTTTATTTCATACTTTCAAGAAATTCTCTTCCAGGCCTATAAAATTAAGAGGACTCGAAAGGCAAAGAAGTCCTTTGATTTTAGAATTATAATTTTCCTGAGTGTATGAAGTTTTTTGATGTTTTCACTGTCTTTTGGCAGACTTACAAAATTTCATTCGATTGTGTCATCGTTTGTATGAATCAGCAAAAATATAAATAAGTTGCTTTTATAAGGAGTATTCTACTCCCTTTTTATTTTACCCACCAAGCATACGGTCTGCGGATTTTTCTTTAAGGCTTTCACTGGTTACAAAGAATTAAAAATGTTTGCCTTTGCCACTTGAACCCTTAGGACGGTAATAGTTTAAACATAATTTTAAAATAGTGCGACTGATAGTTTTGTTTTTAATCTTGACGATGTTTTAACTTAAAATTTCTAAATTATAACTATAATGATATGCGGTCAAAAATTTAAATAAGAAGTTGCTCACATATTTTACTCATATAAATTAACAATTTCTGCTGCTATACATATTATCAAAATGGATTGTCAACGAAAAACCAGAATTAATATAGACGATTACATATAGTATGTAGTTCCAAATCTTTCATTTGTTCTTCCTACTCTCATTTTTCACTACTGTAACTACTCCTTGTATATAATCTTAGCAGATACATGTAATAATTATAGTTCTAATTATTAGTAATCTGTATAATTCCCTTATTAAAAATAGATATGTATTTGAACACAGCATTTTTAACGAAGTTACATTGTTTTTGTTTTCATTTTCTTGCAAATTTACAAAAATGTTCAGTATTTTTTTTAACACTTAAAAATAATCTGGAATTTCATAAATATCCTTTTTTCTTTTTCTTTTTTTGTTAATAAAATGAAGGAAAACTTGGATAAGATTACGAGTGGATATATTTTTTATTTTTGATATTATCATTTCGTTCTACTTTGGTTCTCTGATTTAGAGTTCTTTTAGCGAAGTTTAGCTGCCTTCTTTTATTTATTTGATAAATTGTTATTAATGACGCGACGTATAACCGCAGTAAGCATTGTACCCGCCCACAAATGTCCCAACAAAAGTTTAAAACAAAATTTGTTACTTTTATTCGTCCACCTCGATATCTGAAAAAGAAGATGGACAAGTCACACAAAAATTGAAAATAAACAACAGTATTATATCATTGCAACAAATGTTTGGACGTACAATGTCTTCTTTAGCTTACGGTGGCGTTGATTCAATTTTTTTAATTTTTTTTATTACACTATTTTATTCTTTAATTAAGGTGTATTTGGAAGGTGCATAGAATAATATGTGAAATGTTAAAGTTCCTGACAATATAATTTTAAAGGGTTCGAAAAATATGGAAGGAAGCCGTTCTATTTTATTATGGGGTAGGAATCTGGAAGACAAATAACGTAACAGAGCTTACCCTTAAACATAAATATGAAGCCTAAAAAATAACAGTGAGCTTTAAAAAGCATAAGTACTCTTTCCGGTAAATTAGACGATTTTGTGATCACTGCAAATAAATATTGTTATTTGATTATTAGTTCCGCGCGGATTGGTTATTTTAAGCTAAGGCTTTCAACTTTTCGGAACCTAGATGAAATATTCTTTATACCACGTTCCGCTAAATTCACTGGTTGACAAATTTTAATATTTAATTTTTGCACAGAACAACATATATCATTTTTATAGGGTTTTTTCTATAAATTACGAATTCGTAAACAAAAATGTCCTATCAAGCTACGTTATTTAAATATTAAATATCATATTTTGGCCTTTTTCAAAAATTTATTAAAAAATAAAAGAGAGGCTCAATGCTTACCTATATATATATATAAAATACCATATACTAAGCATCTTCGGAAATAAGATTTTCATGAGCATGCGCCAGATGTGGTTCGGTTTATGGAAAAGTATTAAATCCTCTAATATTTTAATATAATAGCTGAAGATTCAAACTATTAGCTCCTGTGATAATCTGTTATTTTTTAATTAATTTGCGAAAATGCCCAAAGTATAATCTTTTATACTTTTCAAAATTAATATAACTTTCAAAAACGTCTGGGAATTCGAAATGATATAAGATAAAATAGGTGTCGAAAAGTGTTATTTTTAAAATTGAGTTGCGCAAAATCCATTAAATTAAGTAATACTACGATATTGACAACAAACCTTAAAGTGACCGTATCGAAGGAAAAAAATATCATCGAATTTCTTGTAACCAGAGAAATACGTAACAACTAAAGTAAAAATGTCGCAATTTTCGATTCCGATTAAGGCAAAACGTTTAAGCTTCCTTTTGTTTCTGCCGATCACTGTATCCGCAAAAGTGTTTAGAGTGGCGCAAAATGTGGTGCAAACGAAACCACGGACAGAAGAGAAGAGTGTGAACGAAAACGGAGTCGCTGGCGAATGTTAACCTACTAATTAGAAAACTATCTAAATATACAGAGTAAATGAAACGTTTGTACAATGAACTCCTATAATACGAGTATAATACAGTAAAATGGAATCTGCATTGAAGTGAGGAGCGTCACGAATGACCTAGCTTAGGTAGAATTTGGAATTGCTTACGAAATTATTATTATACGTTCAGGGATGGGCCGGGGAGAGGAATTAGTCATCCCAGGAGGGAAATTGGGTCTCCTCAACGAAGATGGCGAAGCCCTCCTTCTTCCGACCCGCCTCGGACGCCGTCGTTGTACTCTTGCTCTGCGCTGATCTGGCTGGCGGTTGCGTCGGTGGGGGTCTGTTCGGCGGAACGGGCGGTTTTGGTGGCGGCTGCTGTAGACGCAGGGGGGACGTGTTTGTGGTGTTCGCGTTGTTCGACCACGACTGGTTGATATCTATTGTATCCCAGGTGTTGTAGTGATTCGACTGCGACCAGGCGTCTTCTGCCATCCTGTTCTCGTACCCGTGCTGATCCCAAACCGCAGTTTGCTCGTGATCATTTATCTAAATAATAGTAAAGGGTTTTTTTCAGCATTACCTACTATTGTTCGACATTGGTTTGCATTAATGCATTTTAAAAAAAATAATAATTATCACCGGAGCTTTTACTTCATTAAAATTTCCTTTGCAATGTGTAATGGTAGTGAAAGCTTCACTAGTAATTAATTATAATGAAGTAATCGTAATGTTAGTAATTTATTACTTTACACGTCTGCTTGTTATAATAATATGATAAATTTGGTAGTGAATTAAAAAAAAAACCCCATTATTTTATAGCTCTGACCGTATATGATGAAAAAAAAGTATATTTACATGTTGCGTAACGTATGTCTGGTCCACAGTCAGTTCAATTTCCTCCGTAGGGTTTTCCAGGCTGCTGTGCGTTATTCCATAGTAGAAGTACATGATTAAACCTAATGTCATCCAGATCGTGAATCTTACGAGCGTCAGAATACTAAGCTTAAATATCAAGTAGATATTAACGGTGATGGCGATTGCTGGAATGAACGGAAGTCCTGGGGTAAGGAAAGCCAAAGCATATCTGGAAATGATGAGAGATTAGCACGAAATGAGCTTTAAATTATTCTCAACATGTACCTGTTCTGAGGTTGTCGGGATATTATTAATAGTATCACAAAAATGCATATCACTAGAGCTGTAAACACCAGCCCGGCAAAGGTGCCAGACCATCCGATCGCTGCGAATAAATCCAGCAAGAATACGAATATATACATGATGCCCACAAGCTTGGTAACGTACATGCCTGTTGGGATCGAAACATATAAAATGCTTGTTATTGTATCCAAATTAAATTCACAAACCGCTTTCGTGGGTGGCTGGTCCTGGATTGATCCAAGGGAATAATCCCGGGCACAGGTACGCATACTCTTGCAGTTTTCGGCCAATTAAACTTACTCCGATTGTATCGAATGCTGTGGCACTTCCAGTCGGCCCTGTGGGGGCTCCGTGAACGCTCCCGTAGAATTTGTTCTCAGATCGATCGGAAACCAGAAACTGATCATCTCTGCCCAAATATCCCTCGGGACTGTCATCTATAAAAGAATCGTCCGAATCCGGAGATCCCCTCGTGACCCGCTTTATGGTGAAGGTCTTCTTGGTGGCTATTTCGGCTGTAAGTGCGGTTGGATCTGGGGTGCTTGGTGGCTGCGGTGTTCGTAACTGCGCCGGAAGAAGGTCTACAAGGGAAGTACTGTGGGGCTGGTAGCGAAGAATTAAAACACATGTCGAAACGAGCGTGTATGCCAACAAGGTCCCAATCGACATCATTTCAACAAGAATTTCCAGGCGAACTGTGAGTGCAACAACTGCTGCCGCCAAACCACTGCCTATGGTAGCGATCCCAGGCGCATTCGTTCGAGTCCACAAATGAGACAATTGCCTTAAAGAGTGAAAATATTTACGATAAATTTTTCACACCTTTTGTGATGCCACAATCTTCGTCATACTTAAAAATAAGGCCATCCTGTGCCATAGCGTATATCACTCTCGGCATTGGAAACATTGATCCGAACATTGCAACCGAAAGACCAGCTGTCGCACCTATTGCTACTATTGCTCTGCATTTTGGGGCGCCTGCATAAGTCCACATCTGCACAAGGGCGGAGCCTGGATCAATGTGATCGTAGGGAACTAAAATGAAATTAAATTCGTTATTATTTTAAGTGCATTCAAACAACTCAAATCATTGGCTTAATATATCATATTACCACATTGTTTATGTATAAATGATAGATTGTAACTCTTATGCACATAGATCGATATATACAATTATTATTATTATTATCGTCAGTGAAATGTAGTATTTTTTGGGAATATTGGCCAATGCCGAAAATTACTAATTTAACTAAGTTTCACATTAATCTTTGGAGTTAACAATTTCCTTCGCTAATTTGATAAAATGCCTTTTTCTCGTTATTGCCTATTCTATATTTGTCGTAGCATCAAAATTGAACTTTGTTGAATATCTATCTTACTTAGTGGATCCCATAGTCGCAACCAATTTTAAAAACATGGTTATTAAAAACGCGCATATTTGATTCTACAATGCGATATTTTTCTCAGTCAGTGTAGTTCTCGAAAGGCTTAGCTACATGCAAACTAACTATAGCTAAGTTTTTTTTTCAAATGATCTAATGATCTCTTTATACCAAATTAAGAGCCAGCTTTTTATATGGATCTCTATTCAGAGAAATTTCAGATCTCGCAATGTTGCGAATTTCAAAACTGACTACATACATACATATATACCCATGGTCAACAATATTATTTTTCTTACGATAGACAAACAATTACCTGTGCATTTTTTCAGCCAGATACAGGTAAAAAATTATTTTCTAAAATACGGCTCCCCGGATTGGGTTTTTTGGCTAAATCGACTCTTGGATAATTAGATGATTCTATGCAAAAAACAGAAAAGTCTAGAGGAAAAAATCGCAGAATTTAAATTTTTACATTTTTCAGTGCATTTTTTCTGCCATATACAGGTAAAAAAAACTATTTTCTAAAATACGGCTCCCCGGATTTGGGTTTTTGGCTAAATCGACTCTTGGTATGATAATTAGATGATTCTAGGCAGAAAACAAAAAAGTCTAGAGGAAAAAATCGCAGAATTTCAATTTTTACATTTTTCAGTGCATTTTTTCTGCCATATACAGGTAAAAAAAACTATTTTCTAAAATACGGCTCCCCGGATTTGGGTTTTTGGCTCAATCGACTCTTGGTATGATAATTAGATGATTTTAGGCAAAAAACAAAAAAGTCTAGAGGAAAAGATCGCAGAATTTCAATTTTTACATTTTTCAGTGCATTTTTTCTGCCATATACAGGTAAAAAAAACTATTTTCTAAAATACGCCTCTCCGGATTGGGTTTTTGGCTAAATCGACTCTTGGTATGATAATTAGATGATTCTAGGCAAAAAACAGAAAAGTCTAGAGGAAAAAATCGCAGAATTTCAATTTTTACATTTTTCAGTGCATTTTTTCTGCTATATACAGGTAAAAAAAACTATTTTCTAAAATACGGCTCCCCGGATTTGGGTTTTTGGCTAAATCGACTCTTGGTATGATATTTAGATGATTCTAGCCAAAAACAGAAAAGTCTAGAGGAAAAAATCGCAGAATTTCATTTTACATTTTTCAGTGCATTTTTTCAGCCATATACAGGTAAAAAAAACTATTTTCTAAAATACGGCTCCCCGGATTGGGGTTTTTGGCTAAATCGACTCTTGGTATGATAATTAGATGATTCTGAGCAAAAAACAGAAAAGTCTAGAGGAAAAAATCGCAGAATTTCAATTTTTACATTTTTCAGTGCATTTTTTCTGCCATATACAGGTAAAAAAAACTATTTTCTAAAATACGGCTCCCCGGATTTGGGTTTTTGGCTTAATCGACTCTTGGTATGATATTTAGATGATTCTAGCCAAAAACAGAAAAGTCTAGAGCAAAAAATCGCAGAATTTCATTTTACATTTTTCAGTGCATTTTTTCAGCCATATACAGGTAAAAAAAACTATTTTCTAAAATACGGCTCCCCGGATTGGGGTTTTTGGCTCAATCGACTCTTGGTATGATAATTAGATGATTCTAGGCAAAAAACAAAAAAGTCTAGAGGAAAAGATCGCAGAATTTCAATTTTTACATTTTTCAGTGCATTTTTTCTGCCATATACAGGTAAAAAAAACTATTTTCTAAAATACGGCTCCCCGGATTGGGGTTTTTGGCTAAATCGACTCTTGGTATGATAATTAGATGATTCTAGGCAAAAAACAGAAAAGTCTAGAGGAATAATTCGCAGAATTTCAATTTTTACATTTTCAGTGCATTTTTTCAGCCATATACAGGTAAAAAACTATTTTCTAAAATACGGCTCCCCGGATTGGGTTTTTTGGCTAAATCGACTCTTGGTATGATAATTAGATGATTCTATGCAAAAAACAGAAAAGTCTAGAGGAAAAAATCGCAGAATTTCAATTTTTACATTTTTCAGTGCATTTTTTCTGCCATATACAGGTAAAAAAAACTATTTTCTAAAATACGCCTCTCCGGATTGGGTTTTTTGGCTAAATCGACTCTTGGTATGATAATTAGATGATTCTAGGCAAAAAACAGAAAAGTCTAGAGGAAAAAATCGCAGAATTTCAATTTTTACATTTTTCAGTGCATTTTTTCAGCCATATACAGGTAAAAAAAACTATTTTCTAAAATACGGCTCCCCGGATTGGGGTTTTTGGTTAAATCGACTCTTGGTATGATAATTAGATGATTCTAGGCAGAAAACAAAAAAGTCTAGAGGAAAAAATCGCAGAATTTCAATTTTTACATTTTTCAGTGCATTTTTTCTGCCATATACAGGTAAAAAAAACTATTTTCTAAAATACGGCTCCCCTGATTTGGGTTTTTGGCTCAATCGACTCTTGGTATGATAATTAGGTGATTCTAGGCAAAAAACAAAAAAGTCTAGAGGAAAAGATCGCAGAATTTCAATTTTTACATTTTTCAGTGCATTTTTTCTGCCATATACAGGTAAAAAAAACTATTTTCTAAAATACGGCTCCCCGGATTTGGGTTTTTGGCTAAATCGACTCTTGGTATGATAATTAGATGATTCTAGGCAAAAAACAGAAAATTCTAGAGGATAAAATCGCAGAAATCTTCTTGACCATTCTTGTCTAAGCATTTTATGTGGTCCAATATTGTCATTTACTTTATTTAAAACACTATTAGCTAATAGTTTTTCATCCAAGTTCAACTAACTAGATCAATGGTGGCGAACCTATGACCCGCGGGTCAGACACTGACCCACGCAGACTTTTGAAATGACCCACGTGTTGATTGTTATAAACTTATTTTTTATATCATAAAAGAGGGAAAAAATAAAATATATATATCTAATGTCGAATTTATAAAAAAAAATATTTCCATGTGGCCATTAGATTAGTTCACTAGCACACACCATTTTATTGCGTCATCAAAAAACCAGAACAGTTAGAAACATGTGGCCACAATGGACAAATTGTTTTAATGATGTTTGAAAATATTAAAATATTTATTACGAATCTTGACATCTTTACTAAAGATTTGGAAATGAAAATCATGAAGTATTTTCCTCAATTACAAAAACATTTTCAAAACATAATAATTTTTGAAAATATGCTTGACGTTCAAAAAAAATCAATTAAAAAATAAAAATTTTAAGGAGAGATTTAAATAAATAAAAATAAATATAAATAAATAAATTTAAAAGTTTGGAAAATACATATCACTTTATTTTATATCCATACAAAATGGAATTCGAAACAATAACCGAATTTATGTGACTAGGTATCCATAATTTAGAAATAGAATTAGTTGAATTTCAAAGCAGCATAGTGTGGAAAAATAAATTTGAAAACTTGATTTCCGAAGTCGAAGGAAAAATGTTAGAAAGTAGTGCAGATAATAATGATCCCACACTAAAACTTGAAAATATTGTATTAATCGTATGGGATTCTTCACCAAATAATTTTGTATCATTAAAGAAACTTGCTAATGATCTTCTAATTATGTTTTGGTCCACATATTCGTGTAAAAAATTGATTTCTTCAATAAATTTTGTAAAATCTACCGATAAAAATGAATTGACTGCGAAATACGTTAAACTAATGAATACGGAATATGAACTTAATATTAAGAAACTATCTAAAACTAAAGAACAGCAGATTTCTCATTAAAAGTACTTCCACTTTATAATACTTATGCATACAAGTAACTATACCTATTTATTAATATATAATATTTCATAATATATTTTTCTGATTTTCTTTATGCCTTTTTCATTCTAATACGTACACTCAGTGCAATCACCTGGTGCTGCTATTCATGGTATCACTCCATTTATATCATTTTTGTTTACCTTTATTCTTAGCTCTTCAATTACAAAGGTAAAAGTTGTAAAACAAAAAAGAAACGCAAACTTGTTAGAGGATTTTAAAAGTGAGAACCCAAAAAAGTAGTTTTTAACCATCTTCCTCTCCCCCTTTCCAAATGACGCCACTAACTTAGTGACCCACGAGCTAATACTAAAAAAATAATGAACGAAATTTGAGCCACTTCTCAAAAAGGTTCGCCATCACTGAACTAGATGTTAGTAAGTTGGAATTTGCAATTTATTGCGAAATTCTTCGTAATTTTGATCTTTCGAGTAGGATTGAAAAAACAATTCAGCGATTCCTTTATTTCTTCTGGGCTCACACAAAGAAGTAGATTTAAAATTGGACAGGCAGGTAAATGATGCCTCAGAAGGTCTCAGTGATGTCAGCAGCTTGAGTTTTGTAGGTGATGAGATTCTATTAATTTCCCAATCTATGCATGACAAATGGAATTTGGTTTAAAGTTTAAAAAGTAAACTTAAGAATTATAAAATTGTCGCACTTAACATTTCTTAATCAACTCCCACCATGTGGTTTCCGTAGTGTAGTGGTTATCACGTGTGCTTCACACGCACAAGGTCCCCGGTTCGAACCCGGGCGGAAACATCTGTCAATGAGCTTTTTTTACTTTCTAACACGAACAACAGATTTATTAAAATGACACGGCATCCGCAAGCAGCAGCAAAATATGGTATTTTTGTTTTTATTTATTATCTTTATGACTTGAGTCGTCAGTTGTATGCTTGGAGCGCATTGTTTATAAGATATATAAGATCTCATTAATATTATCCGCTCCGTGCGAATGAATTATGCATGTGTTTGGTTTGAATATATTTTTAGTGCCTCACATTGGAACACCAAGTTATGCAGGGCGCAAATTTAAATTGATAATTTGGGATTTCCCCTAAACAATAGTAGACATTTTGTATAAGGAAAATCCTATTCAATAGACTATTTTTATAAAGAATGTTTGTCTTATGGGGATACCTGAAATTTAAGTTATTCAACAACTCCTTCCTACAAAAAAATATCCACCGTGAAATCGCCGCCATTGACCCAACGCTTTGCTATCGCATATTTCAAACGAAATTATATTTAAGACTAAAAATTCCATAGAACTTTGTTATTTTATAAAACTAAACTCAATGTAATAACTCTATTGGTTTGTCTTTATTAAAATTATTATAATAGGCAAGATGCTTTCTTTTATCGGCAAGTACCATCGCATCTTTTATATTGCTTATATTGTTAATAAGAGGATATAATTTCTTCTAACTTCTCAACTGAATTAGATAGTTTAGTTCCAGGCTAGCTAAATGTAGTTTTTTGTAATATCTTATATAGCTTAAAAACTTACCAACAAGGGTTAAAACAAAACTGCTGGTCACGTAGGCAATCAGAACGATCACGAGCGAGCCGACAATGGCCTTTGGTATACTCTTCTGAGGGCTGTGGGCCTCCTCTCCGGTTGTGGCGATTATATCAAAACCAATGAAGGCATAAAAGCAAGTGGCAGCTCCTGTGAATACCTGGAAGAATGGAACAGCCGTAAGCTGAGAGTTATTGGCGGTAGTTCTAAGTGGCCTTACCCCACTCCAGCCGTACGGAAGAAAGCCCTGGTGCTCCGTCCAGGTGTCGGTGTCCACATAAAACATTCCTGCGGTCATTATGAACACCCAGGCGGCCAAATTTATTATATTAAGGGTATTGTTGAAAATGACTGATTTGCTGGCACCCAGCGCCAGGACGAACGTCATCAGCAGAGTTATAGCAAAAGCCACGAAGTCAGGTGCTCTACCTGTGGACGATTGGGAAGTGGGCGATATCAATGTATGATGGATAGCTGCTAGGAGTGGATTCGGGATTAGGGCGTTGTTGGGGCACTTACCAAATATCGTCCCTACCGACTCCGCTATGCTCCTGCCGATCGCTCCCCCAGTCAGGGAATCGAAGCTCGCACTCAGTGCACAGGCACAGGCACTTGTTCCTGCAGAAAAACGAAAAGAGGGAGAAAACTTCAGGCCCGGGCCATTTCCTAATTAATTTTTGCTTTGTGTGCATTGCAGGTCCCAAGTAATTACCCGCCTTTATGGGCGTCTTACGTAATGAGGTAATAGCGCCCTGGATGTACCCTTCAAGACTTATTAAATTAGGTAATGAGTTGGTCTCCGTGCTCCGGGATTTGTTTTGCTTCGAATAGAGCACAGGTAACGAACTGGCTAGTAATTCTTCAGCCGGTGCCCCCCTCCCCCAGATGAAGGTGCTCCGCTGCGACTCCGACTTAAGATAGACGGCAATAGTAATACCGTGCTAAGAGGCCCGAAAGCGGTGTTTGCATATCTTATTCGTCTACATCAATAAACAAGACGGTAATACACTATTTTAATCAATTAACTGATTAATACTACAAGTAAAAAGATACAGGAAATCTGTGTGAATTCCAAGAATGAAAGGATCTCGACAGTGAGGACTGAGGCCATAACTATCTCAGCCAAACCCTATATTTGCTTTACATTAAAAATATGAGATATGATATGAGAAAATAAATGGAACATATATAGTTATACCGATGATATAATGTTAATATAATACATAAGGCAAAAGAGGAGCGGGAACTCGAAAACAACTTAAATGAAAACTTGAAAACATATTTACTGGTGGACAAAGACTCAAAAGACTTTCAATAAATGCTGAGAAAACTAATAACATGATACAGTATTTAGGGAAAACCATTTTCTCAAAAAAGCTCTATAAAAGTTATGACGGAAATAACACTGAAAGGTTACCTTAATTCTTCCTAGGTTAGTTACCTCATCCAAAAATAGATATTTTAAAAATGGTAAAAATCTAAAAAAAGATTCAAGGGTGCAAAGAACATAAAATTGGCATTGTCTCAACGAGTCCCTTTAATGGGCTCGAAAATTGTCTATAAAAATGTTCAATGGCCCGATTCAGGTTTTAATTTCGAAGGTTGTAATTCTACAACAAGAGGGAGTACGTGACTGGTTAATAATTCAGCAGAAAATGTAAAAGAATTCTTTGACACAAAATATAATACAAAGGGAGTTTAAATTATGCTTGAAATTTCTGACTAGCATTTTCCTTACTGTGTATAACTCCTCCAATTTACATCAAATCAAATTAATATTTTGAAGGACTATTTTTGAGATGTTGTGCTTAAAATTGAGGAAATTTGAGGTGTTTTGCTTGAAGGAAATGAATAAAGAAAAAGAATTGAACTTTTTAATGTTACATGAATTTTAAGAATACAAAATGCTCGAATATTTAAATCGATTGTACATTTCTACACAAAGAGGAAATCCGGACCGATTTCGTATATAAAAGCCAAAAACCTTGTAGAAAACCGCACAGGGTTCTTTTCGTCCTCGTCACGTCACTGGATTTTTTGCGGAACACCGCTCTATCTAACAATAAGAGGCGCATGAAAAAGTGACAAGCTGTCATGGCACTGGAAATTTAATAATAATAGAGAATTAATTTGCGAGTCTGCGCTTGCCGAGTACACGTCCAACGCCCAGGCGATGTTGGGGACAATGATGGATGTCGCCCTAGTGGACCGAGCCCGTAATGAATTATACGGGATCTCTCTGAAGCGGCTCATTTATAAGGAAATGCGGCATAATTTTTCACGAAATGAGTCCTAGCATTCACCACTGTGCTGACTTCACTCAAACGGGCTGATTGAGGCATTATATTGCCTTACTCGCATTCGCGTTTTAGAAGTTATAAACATTTGATTTTTCGGGGTGAGGTGTTTGGGGCTGTTTTAAATATTAAGTCGCCCAGTTCAAATGGCTTTATTGAGTAGAAAGAAAGGATTGACAAATAGATCCATTAGTCATCATTCATTTATTACAAAGACCTGAAATTAGACGAACTTTGGAAGTGATCAACAGGCGAAGGCCTCTTGTCCCCGAAGGGTTGGTCGATTAATTATTGGATGTGGCTAATCGTCCTTTTGTTGGAATCTGAATTCCTTCCCGAGAATACGGACACGCGACATTAATTTGCGAATATCCCCAGGGAGCTAGTTGCTGGGCGATGGAATTCAGGGATTCAATCAGAGATCGAAGTCGTCTTTACTCACCTATTAAATATTCTAAAATCATGTTCCATCCTATAACAAAGGCGACGAACTCCCCCACCGTCACGTAGGAGTACATGTACGCTGACCCGGATGTGTGAGGAACGCGGACGCCGAACTCAGCATAGCAGGCGCCTGGAAGAGCAGAGGGTTAGTGAATTAATTGCCACCGACATATTCCGGGATGGCTCCCTGCACGTAGCTCCCACGCGCTCACCTGAGAATATGCTGGCGATGGCAGCAATAAAAAAACTTAGAACTACTCCTGGTCCTGCGATATTCTTGGCCACCATTCCCGCCACCAGGTACATGCCTGTGCCACAACATGAACCAATGCCCAGCGACGTTAGGTCTAACGTGGTCAGACATTTCTGGAAGATTCCACAGATTTTATTAGCCCCGAATGGGGTGTTCTAATTGTTCGTTTTATTACGTACCGTCAGTTTGGGTTTCGTGCTCCTCGGATCCTCTCCCTGAAGGCTTCGCAGGTCCTTCGTCCTGATAAGTTTTGAGAACAGCGCCACTCCGGAGCCACCGCCGGGCATTGGAAATGAAAACTTCATTTTTATCTGAAAGACGAGAAAACATCTTTGTTATCCTTTTTAGATATTTTAAAAGCAATCCCCAGCTCGTTCACCGCCTCTGGCCGTTCGCGGCAGCCAATGTTTCCGTTTTTTTAATTGCGACCCAAAGTCCCGACGCCAGCGCCACCAGTTCGGAACGGGACCTTCAAGTGCAGCTTGTTTGTTCGCCCTTTCGCCCATTATTCAACTTTTTTCTGCAATTCGAAAAGTTTTCCGCGAAGTTTTCTCCTCGCTAGAATCTTCCGCCCTCAGAAGATGCTCTCGCAGGCGCCGGGGATGCGATTCATGCGGTTCACATGGGTTTTAATAAGAAACATTATTCATCCATCCTGCTTCTGTTCCTGGATGTGATTTGTTTCTCCAACCGATAAATCTCTTTTTTTCCGTATTTCCTGTTTTTCTGGACTTTTTAGTTCCTGCGTCCTGTGGGATTTGTAGCGAATTACTGAGAAAAAGAGTTACATGGAATTTGCATTATATTCTAGACATTCTATAAAATATGGTACGAAACCCTTTGCACGCGAGTCGAACTCGCACTTGACCAGTTTTGTATTAAATGATTTCTCACTACCAAATTGCAATGTAATATAAAAATATAATCCAAATCTTCGTGTATAACGAAATCTGAAAAATATTTTAGACATCCCCCTGTAAAATAAACGGTGGGCCGTTTAAGGGCGGCGCACTCGGCTGCACCATGGCCGAACCAACTTATATAGATATACAGGGTGTTCAGAGGTGGGAGGTCAATACTGCAGGGGGTGAAAGGTCAGACCGAGACAAGCAAAAAATCGTATGGGTGGGGGGGGGGGGCATCTCGCACCGTTTGGCAGTTACAGGGTGATTCGTAAATCAGGATTTTGCCTTATATGGGAACCGCTCTTGTATTTTTATCTTTTTTTCTACCCATCGCAGCGGCCCCAAACTGATTTCAAAAAATCACTATTTGGAAGCCATTTCCAAAAAAGTTTACACCACCCCCCTATCCCTAACCTCTTGGCCACAATCCCCCCTGGAAGTTGAAAAAATTAACTTTTATTTCACGATTTTTCACCTTTCGCCCCACTTTTCTCCGAAATTCATGTTATTAACATACCTACTTTTTATTTTTTTTAAGTTGCCTATCTAATTACCTTTCCAAAGAGGTGCAACATGCCCAGATAGGAAAAGGATACGAAAATTTATTTACAAAAATCCTTTTACAGAATATCATGACAATTCGAATTTTTTAAGAAATTATACTTAAGTTAACTTAAAAATACATTTTGTTCGCTTAAAAACTAATTACAATTAAAACGTTTGTCCTTTAAAAGCTGTTCAAAATGTTCTCCGCCAGTTTCGATGCATGCAAGTAGCCTTCGTCTTATTTCGCGTTTGAGGTCTATGGTAGCCAGTATCTACCGTATTTTCGTGGCTGCAGTCACAATCCTGGTAACTAATTCTTCTCTTGTGTTGATTGGTCTTGAGTAAACTTCATCTTTCATCATTCCCCATAAGAAAAAGTCCAGTGGAGTAAGGTCCGGTGACCTAGCAAGCCAAGGAATCGGTCCACCTCGTCCAATCCAGCGCTCTGGGTAATTTTCATTTAACCTTGCCCTAACAATGTTCCCATTATGCGCAGTTGCTCCGTCGAGCTGTAAATAAATTGCGCTTCTGGTGGCCAGGGGGATGTCCTCCAACAGATCCGGAAGGGTACTCTCCAAAAAGTCCGAGTATAGATGACTATTCAGCACTTGGGGCAAGATGAAGGGTTCTATCAACTGGTTGCCGATGATGCCAGCCCAGACATTGACACTAAATCTTTGCTGGAAGGACCGACACCTTGTCCTATGTGGGTTCACATCTGACCAGGTGTGGAGGTTGTGCAAGTTTGTGATGCCATCCCGGGTGAATTGCGATTCATCCGTCCACAGAATTCGGTCTAGAAACCTTCTGTTTTTTATGTCAGACTCGAACAGCCAAGTGCAAATTGCAATCGTCTTTCGGAATCTCCTTCCTGTAGTGCTTGGACCGGGATATGGTGGTATGGATGTAGTCCCTCTCGGTTCACAACGGTCCAAACTCTCCCTGAAGACAATCCTGACCTTCGTGCGACCTGCCTAATGCTTATTACAGGGCTGCTCCTGACGATGTTCAGGATTTGTTGGTCGGGGTCCGCTGAATCGGCCGATTTTCCTGATCGCGTTTCTGCTCTGGGGGTGGTTACACTTCCGGTTTCTTTTAACCTTATGAAAGTCCCTGAAAATACCCTTCTATCGGGTACACGCCGATTCGGGAATCTCCTTTGGTATTGTCGTACGGCCTCACTATCATTTCCGTCTACTAAACCGTACAAGTAAATTATATCGGCAGACTCTTCAACACTGCATTCTGCCATTTTATCTTAATTTTTTCTATTAAACACCCGGTTTTATCGCTTGCTTCTTCAACTGTGGTCAATGTCCTTTCAAACTTACCCATTTTTATACCATAATTCATAGGAGGTATTAGAAACGGAGCGTCAGGATAGTTAAGAGTCAATACTGGATGTAATAAACTAATAACGCTATTTAACGAGATTACATTTATTATTTTATTACTGTTTTGCTGAAATAATAAAAATGTATTACCTCTGTTTCCTAAACAAACATTTCCGAACTTGCTGTCATAAAAATTGTTTACTTAACGACTTTTTCCATTATGGTGCAATAAAGTAATTAGGTGCCTGTGAGGATGTTTTAATTTCAGGACTTTTGCAACCCTTTCGTACCTAGGCATGTTGCACCTTTTTGGAAAGGTAATTAGATAGGCAACTTAAAAAAAATAAAAAGTAGGTATGTTAATAACATGAATTTCGGAGAAAAGTGGGGCGAAAGGTGAAAAATCGTTAAATAAAAGTTAATTTTTTCAACTTCCAGGGGGGATTGTGGCCAAGGGGTTGGGGATAGGGGGGTGGTGTAAACTTTTTTGGAAAGGGCTTCCAAATAGTGATTTTTTGAAATCAGTTTGGGGCCGCTGCGATGCGTAGAAAAAAGATAAAAATACAAGAGCGGTTCCCATATAAGGCAAAATCCTGATTTACGAATCACCCTGTAACTGCCAAACGGTGCAAGATGCCCCCCCCCCCCCCCCCCCACCCATACGATTTTTTGCTTGTCTCGGTCTGACCTTTCACCCCCTTCAGTATTGACCTCCCACCTCTGAACACCCTGTATATTTATAGATTGGTTCAGCCGAGGGTGCGGCCGTGGTAGCGGCGAAGCTACAGCCTTGCATGTACTAGTCCCATTTTTTATATATTTAACAGTGCGGCCGTGGTGCAGCCGAATTTGTCCGGCAAACGGAACCCACGCAGCTGAATAAAACATGCAAAGTACAGATCTCGTGCGACCGTGTAGCGGTCTTCTTCATATATTAAGATAAGATATTTTTACTCGGATTGGGTATAAAATAAATACCTACATCGCTCCGACCTTCCCTGTCGTTATTTGTCCACCAAATTAATTCTTATAGCTTATTAATTTTCATATAATAGAAAAAGCTCTTATTTACATTCCGAAAACTATCATATAATATTAAAAGGCAAATTATTACGCTTCTAAAAGGTATGTTTATAGCCCATTAAATGTGTGCATTTTAGTAAATTTTGCAAGAACCCTAGCACAGCGGGATGGCTGCTGCCACTTCACTTTAAAGGTTGTTTCGATATTTAAAAAAATATATATTACGTAAAAATAAAAATGCAATTTATTTAACACGTGCGATCCGGGCAGTGCAAAAGCAATACGGCCTATAAATTGCAAAAAGCATTGTTTTCTATAAAATACTACGCGACATTTTTCATTATAAAAGCTAAAAGCATTCCACTGACAATTTAATTTGCTCCGAAACGGGAAGGGGAATTTTTGATTTACATAATTTGAAAATCGCTTTGAGATGAGAGGCAAACAGTTTTGTTTGAATTCTCATCCAATTTCCGTTTAATAAAAAATTTGAACCAAATTAACTTGCTAAATTTTCTATCTCACTGTTTGTTATGAGCCTCTTCTCGAATATTTTGGTATTTAAAAGTCTAGAATAGGTAGACAATTTTTATCCTAGCTCGCAATAATTAAATATTGATGCAAGGATTAAAATATGCCAGGCAAATAAGCGCGTAATTCAACAGTATTAAGGGGTAGAAAGAAGCCTACGTATTTCAAGTTCGAAAATCGGACGAAAAGAAGGCATCACTTCATGGAGGAAGATATCAAATGTACAAAACGCGAAATCTCCGTGATACATGTGTCTGGAAGCGGTGCGGTGGACTGGACAGGACAGGACATAAAATATGCACTTCATTGGACATTTAGCCTACTGCTTGGAATTTGCCGGCATCAACAGGTGAAATATTCATAAAGGCCGAGAATTTTTTTTTCTTCGCTTTATTGCCCCTTTGAATCCCATTTACCATTCATCAGCCCCTTCAGTGCTGTAAGCTTTAATAAAACGATAATTGACGGCTTACTGAATCTGAATGAAGGCAAATTAAGCTAAACGCAGGGGTCGCATTACATTTTAAAGCCATGAATACACGGTTGGTTGCTGCTCGATATTATTGTGGGGTTCAAATAATTTGCTTCATTCAGTGTTGAATATTAAGCAGAATATCCATATCATACAATACTTATATTTTATACTGAAAAAATTATGTTGCAGCAGATTTCGACTTATTTACATATCAATAGACTTCTTCATCCTCACTAGTCTGGCTTTCGACCAACGCACCTCTTCTCAAACGTGTTTATACATTTTCTCAGTGATGTTAGACTTCTCCAAAGCTTTTGATTCGGTCAATCACAAGCTCTTATGTAAAAAATTAATCACCAAAGTTAGCTTTTCCACCCAGGCAATTAATTTAGTACTGAATTATCTTAGCGGAAGGACTCAAGCCATTTTTTTTTTTCTAATGAGAAAATGTTTTTTTCTTGCCTCTGACTACTGGTGTTCCACAAGGCTTAATTGTAGGCCCCTTACTCTTTTGCACGTTCGTCAATGACTTATTTGATTGCATTTCACTTTGTGAAATGCATATCTATGTGGATGTTTCCCAAATTTTTCAGCTCAGAACCCTTAGTCTTGTTAGCCTGACTTACTTTTTTTTTTAATTGAATTTTTTCTTCCTTGATCTTGTATATCATAAAAAGATTTGTCAACTATAATGCTACATGAAAATTTAAAAATTTATTACGCAAAGGGCTTTCTTACATCTTCAAACCCAAAATGGAGATCGGTTACGAGGTGATTTTCATAATTTAGGAACATTTAAAAAATCTGTAATAATTCTATTATAATTCTACACAAAAACCTTTAGAAAACTATTGTTTGAGGAGACCTATGTAGCTAACGTATAAGTAATTTAATTTTAAATTTATCTACTAATCTATACTATTATAACTTTTAATTTCAGTTGTAAGGTAGAGTCGCCAAATATCGTCCCCTACCCTAATATCGTCCCCTTCAATATCTACTCTTTTAAAAACCGCCATCTATTATCAGTGACCCGAACCGACAGCTAGTTGCATCAGTCGGCCATTGTGTAGAAGTGAGTGCGCTACGACGTTCGTACCGGCAGAAATTCGAAAATCAAAAAAAGTGTTCAAGATGAGTTTTTTATTGAAATATTCTCGGATTCCATAAAATATTGAGATACCTGACTTATTGATAAAATTTTTTTGTCAAACTAACTATTAATATCTCAGATGTTAATCGATTAAGTAAAATTTTCAGGTTTATGACACGTTTTTTGCTTAAATGGATGCGACAAAATAAATAGAAATTTCCTAATATCGTCCCCTTACGTGAACCTTATATCGTAACATGTAACTTAAGAATGTTTTTATTTTTTATTTTTTAGATGCCGAAAAAATGATTAAAATAATTAAGAAAGGGCTGTTTAGATATTAATATGATAGTTAGGTTCAATTTTATATAATAGAAAAGGAGTAAGTACAACTCCAGTTCACGTGATCCTAATATCGTCCCCGGGACGAAATTAGGAGCCCAAAAATATATTTTCATAATTTGAGTATTTTTGTTAAAACTATTTTATAACTTTTTCTGACAATGTTAACGGGCTTTTGATTATTTTTATGAATAAAGGAGTATTGAACCTAGTGTTTGACGTTTCATTTATTACTGTGGTATTTTTTTTTATTTTTTTAGATTTGTTTTACAAAAAGGGGACGATATTTGGCGACCCTACCTTATTGATTGTCTTCGCTGAATGGTATATTTAAGTCAATAATTAAAAGGTACCATCCACATAACATAGGTCTGTCTAATGAGACGAAATGTCGTGACTTGAAGACGATGAAACTACAGCACATATCTTATGTATCTGTTAAGGAGAAAGATCTTCAGTAGGGAGTTTTTGAATGTTCGTTCCTCTTCTGCTAAAGACCTTCTGGCGTTCTTTAGGGCTTATTGTAGCATCGTCTTTAACTTTAAAGGAGTTTTGACACAGAAGACCTTTAGGTCAGATAAATGAGATTTGTTTCTTTATGGCAGTTACATTGCCGCCGTTGTAGCGTTAGAAATAATCCCGGATGCTGAAAACCTTGTTAGCAAGAGCGCCCATATTTGTTCGAATTGCCAAACTCATTTTTATCATTCACTGGGCGTCGAGCGTAATTGCATTAAATTTGCATACAAGTCGGTCGCATTCATTCCTGGAGGACACTTCGATGAGTGACGACTTCGGAGTGGGCGCAGAATGAATTTCATCAGTAGTACGTGACTCGATTTTTTAACATTCAATAGTCTCCGTGGTGCGCCGAGTGTCGCATAAATGGTCTTCACGTAATTCCACCACTTACCGCCATTGGGGCACAATTTAAATGGGCGCTTAATGCAGAACGACCCTCGAACCGAGCGGAAACACGAGGACAACTTCTAATGAGGCAACTTGGCAACTTTCTCTTCTCGTGTCGTTCTAATTCATTTTTTTTCAACCCCGGCAGTACAATCTGAACACCCTTATGCAGGACTTGAGTCCTTCAGTCCATGGATTTGAACGCTTCTATGCTTTGCGCTTGGGAACAGTGACAGTAAATAATTGTTCATTTTCTGTCCTCTCTATAGCATAAAACGCGAAAGCACTCTACTGTCCACCGCATCACCGCAGCACCGCAGTAACGTGAAAGTTTGCACCTGGGGGTTTGGGAGTTTAATTCGCTTCCACAGTGGTGATTTTATATGCACGACCGAGGTGGTGCGGTGATGAAATGTCGACGCATTCCGAACAAGCAAGAACTCCAATTTGCACTTGCTTTATTCGTGCGGCAGTTGATGCTTTTCTTTAATGGCATCATAAACGCTCCGGAGTTGTATGGGCCAAACATAAATGAATGCGACATAATATAGGCCTGCTTTGGGTCCTGCTTGTTTCTACGCACTTCGGAAGATGGTTTCTCTTTCCGTTCAGAGTTATATCTCTTAACCGCTTACACATACGCTTTCGTCGGAACGCGTGGGACAATTTCAAAAGTTTCGCAATTACGTTTGACAATTACTTTTTTAATGTAATTTACGGCCATTATCTGCGTAATAAAATAAGTAATAAAGTAAAGAAGTTTCTGCGCACTTTCTTATGCCAACATAAAATAAATCGTAAAATGAAAATTGTAGAATTGTACAAATGGAACTGAATGCAAAAAAAGGCATGATATATTGTCGTGTGGCGAAGGACGCTGGATGTACAGAAATCTGATAAATGCAAAATGGCACGTTTAGGGACCCGTATTGTCAACCTTGTAAAAATAAAAATCAGTTGCAGTCAGCTGTTAAAATCTATACAAAAAAAAAAAACATCTTTCCGCGCTTTTTTAACCACTACATCGCCACTTCCCATACTGCCAGCCAAACTAGCCCATATAATTTTGTTGGGCACTAACACTGTTTTTGTGTAGTTTTAGTGTAGATGCGGTCAAAATTTGTTCTAACCAATCTTAAATTATAGTCGTTAACAAAAAGTGGATAATATTTAGAACGACCCACGACCCTTAAAACCAGTCAGTTGTTTGTTTTCATTAAATTTTCAGGTTAGGAATTTCATGTTATGTGTGTCACTGCCAGAGTACGGGAGAGAGGAAACAAAAATCGCATCGTCCGCTTCTATAGGAAATCATATAGTCGATTATATGTACTACCAGTCTATTATACAAGGTGGATCATCTGTTGTTTTCTTTTTAAGTGACATGTTATTTTTACACAGGCGGCTCTTTTGCGCTCATAAAATTGATAGAAACACATCATCATATCACCGCGATACAAAACGAATAAATTTACGCTTAAACAACATTGGGAAATATTGGAAACTTATTTCTAAAGTGAGTGCTGTGAATTTTGAAAAGAAATTTCGGCCGAGATGTATCATGGCCACCGATTTTAAGCCGTTGGACTTTTTTTATAGGTTGCCGTTAAAAATCAATGTTATGCTGGCAATCCAGAAACAATTCAGGCACTTAAGCACAAGATTGATCGAGTTATTTGTGAAATGTACAGAAATAACCCTAATATGTGTGCTTTGGCCTTTAATATTTTATTTAAAAAATGTATTTTTATAAACCTTAAAGATAGTTGCTAGCTCCCTTTAAGAGAAAGAAAAAAAACGTACGAAACCTTCGGTCGGTGCTAGAGTCACGCTTGGATTTGGCCGGTTTTTGATTTAATGATTTTTATTTGTATTTATTTTTAATGAAATATGAAAATGTTTGTCACTTAAACTATAGTTTTAAAGGCAACAGCCTATACAGAATTGTTTAAATTAACTAAGTGTACTTTAGGAATTTGCCAAAGCAGGCTATAAATTATTGAAAAATATGTGGGTTCTGTTTTCCTTTCTCGGGTTGAAAGGCAGGAGCACAACCCATGGGTCCTTAGCTTCCTGGTGCGGTATGTGTAAGAGCGGATAAAGGCCGCCTGGGAAAACCAAGGACTATCATTAATTTACAACTAAGGATAATGGGAATCAACATTTCCCGGTATGATTTAATTTAATTAAATCATAACAACAAAGGACGGCCATGCATCCGGATAAAAACAGGACTAACGAACCGTCCGCTGAGCGCTCTCGTCGTGTGTGCGGCGCGCCGGATCTGTTAGGATTACACACAGCTTCCTCCGTGGACCCGCTGCGGGAGCATGTCGCCAGTGCCCTTGGGGCGTGAATTAAATTGGATAACTCCGTTAACATTGTTTTCATTCGTGGCTGTTTTGTTGCTCCTCCATCGCAGGCAGCACAGGCCCGGGGAGTCCCAAGGTGCCCCATTCCCGCGCGAGCTCATTTATTGGCGCGAGCTCGCATTTATTACTTCAAAATTCAGATCGTCTGAATCGACGCTGTTTATTTATACACCGGAGCAGGTGTTTCCACTCACATCACATTGCGGCATCGTTAAAAGTCGATGTGTTTATGCGACTCGCTGGAGGAAAGATAGCGAACTTGCGTTACCTAGATTTCGGAATTCGCGCAAAGGAATGGAGAACTCATCAGATAAATGGCCCGGGGGCTCCGGCCCGAGTTACGCTCTGGAATTAATGCTATTATGTTTTTTTATATCGGTGGATTCTCCAGCTTCGGGCCAATTTAACTTAACTTTCTGCGAGAGCTATGATTACCTTCGCTAGATTTGGCGGTGGCGATGGATGATTCTTACTGGGTGCTCCCTGCAGACCTTCCTTGTGAGCCAGTGACGTCCCCGGTCGTTTTCATTAAGAATGCCTGAGGAAGAAAAATGTGGCGCGCATTAAGAATGATGCTTGCTTTAGACTCTTATTAGGTATACTTTTTTAAAAGTCAATAGATAAATGGTAAATGAAGATGTTTTATTGTTCTTGGCATTCTCATAATTGTTACACTTGTACACTTAATAGGCGATTTCATAAAAATACAAATTAAATTTGTAATTTGGAAAAACAATGTACTACGCAAAATTCCAAAAGTACATATACTACATACTATAGGTGGATATCCGTGATTTGTTATGGTGATCATCAGGAGAATAAATTGAATGTAAAATCAGAAAATGGAAACGTGTAATCGGTTATGGTCCGTACGTTCAGACAAGACAATAGAGAAGACAATATAGTGGGACAAGACAATATTGCACGAATAGAACGTCGATCTGTCTACTCAAGAGCCTGTCTACTCGCCATATTGTCTTATTACTTTAAAAAATGGCTCCGAATTTAACGACGGACCTTAATTCTAAATTTATAATTATACGTAGAGAATATGAGTGAACATTTGACTTGCGAACATCCTGTGCGACGGCAGAATCATTATTTTTGAAAAATGTCTCTACAGCAAAAGCGCGGTGCTTCGCCGACCAATGATCTATGGCTACTAAAACGCGCACGACTCTCTCTCGATACAGCGAGCGCCATTAATTCAAATTTAAAGTTGAAAATTATTTCGTAGGCACCCTATATTTGCATTGCGAAGAGTGAGATAAATGAGCCGAAGTGTATGAGCCTTTCGTACTGATGAAAACCTCACACGAAGTTGTCCGTGAACCAGAAAAAGACCCAGACGGCAATCGTGATCCAAATATTCTACCAACTGAGCTTCAAAGTTAAAATTCATATTCAGAAAGCTAAAGCCATGCCTCACACTTATTTAATAGGAACAAAAGTTATAAATTTTGTAGAAAATATTTCTTGTTATGTAAATGGTACAGGGTCTTTTAACATTGATAAATTTGTGCGTATAGAAACTGTGACAATTAAGATATGCGAATTGCAAAACAATGTTGAAACTTATAATTGTGTCAGAACTATTAGCCTGGTTTTGTAATGGGCCATGCGGAGAAATAATGAAATTTCTTTAATCATTTTTCTCATTAAGTTGATGTGCAGCCATCGAACTGCATCTAGGGTGTATGCACTTTAAGTTTCAGTACGTTGCTATCTGCGAGGACATTATAATAAACAACACCTAGTACATAACGAAAAAGGAGCCACCGAGACGTGGCCCCACCCGAGGTGTAGTAAAGTTCTGCGACACGCTCACTTGAAGTCTTGAAGACTAGGACACATCGCAATTTTATTGGCTGTAAAAGACAATAACTCGCAGCACATCCTGTAGAGGATTTATGTCGTAAAATGAAATGCCTCTGCTACACAAATTTATCAGATTATCTTGTCATGCTGTCGACTTAAAAAACAAGAGAAAAAAATTATTTATCGCCACATTAAGATAATCTCATAATCAGTTATCAACAATGCAGAGGTGATTTGGACATGAAATCCCTCAGTCGTAAAAAATTACAATCCATCGAAATGATGTGAATTGAGCGATGGTGTTTATTATTCCTGTTGTTAAGTAGTATTTTTCGTTAACGACTTTTATATTGACCGTTCTAACAAAGGATTATGAAATGTTACAATTATTTACAAGCCTTATTCTTATACTGTGCATCATATGCTTGTTATGTCGTATAACTTAAGCTACTGAACCGATTTCAACAAGTGAGGTGTCGTTCATTCATGTTGAACCAGAATGTATCCTAGACTACACTCAGACGTCATGATGTAAAATCATAGGTCCAAAAACTTCATAGCATAAAATTAATTACAATTTTGAACTTCCATATGGCATATCCAATAATATTTTTTTTTAATTTTACAAATTTTATTATGAGCAACACAACAGAGATTTGAAATTTTCTAAAAATAGCATCAAATTGTCATGACATACTTGATATTAAATCAACAATTGATTGAAAAATGTACTTCGCATGGATAAAAGTCAGAAGCACTGATCTGGAACTTGTTCTCAAAATTTGGATATACATATGAACATCAATAAAAATAAATCAATCATTCAACAAAATAACTTTTATGAGAAAGTGTAAACAAATTAATATTTTATATCAGTAATTTTTAGTAATCGATTTATAAATATTACATGAAGCTGGGAAGTACTGTTTCGTGCCATTGGCACTTGGCAGATATTTTAAAAAGTATCATTTTGCTATGTAGTAGATCCTATTAATGTATGGCAGATATATTTAACATTTGAGTTGTACATAAATATACTCAATTTCCGGGATGTCAACTTCCACGAATCATGATGTATGTACCTGTATGTAGGTAGGTACTTCCGTTCCCATTCGTCGTACGTTTTAAATTGGAATGTGTCGCTTCACCTGAAATTTAAATGGTTCTCACCTGTTTTCGCATTTCAAAATGAAATCACAATTTACAGCCGAAGAGGAAAGGAAACGAAATTAAACTGCACTGATTCAATTGGTGTTTCTACAACATATGTCGACTGCTTCCAGTTCCACAGTAAATTACTAAACGAACCGCCTTTTGGGCTGTTAAAAGGTGAATAAACAAAAATTTTGTCCACCAAAAGAAACACAAAATTAAAAGTCAACAAAAGCCCAACTGACTGCTGGACAGGACGAAAATTTGTTTTACTCGGACCTAATTTAGGGTACTGAAGGACCCGCTCGGTGAAATGAAATGCATCATCGGTCACCTGTTGGTGTACCTGTTCCATAGGGAGAAAAAGCGCTTCCCGAAGGGTTTTGCCCCTCTGACTAATCAATTTTGCAGGGCAAGGCGAGATTAACGCCCCGAATCTAAAAATACTTTTGGCACGAAATATGGAATTTTTGCCGATGCGGAAAGGTTCGCTGACGTCAGGACTAACGAGTCTCTGGCCCTTGCAATTGAACCTTTTCGAAACGTGAGCTGTTATTACCTCAGCATATTCATCAAGCTGATTTGTAATTATTATGTGAGATATTCGAGGGGAGTTTCTTTTATTTCAAGGGTAATAAGCGCACTTGTTTGATTCCCAAAAATACATATCTACGAGCATATAAATACGTGTGCTATATATGTATCTAACACATACTTCGCAGCTCGCAATTGAAATAGCTTTCGTAACATTATATCTTTGGGTTGAATATTGAAACCTGAGGCAAAATGCTGCTTCTGGATTAAGGAGAAAATTGGCAAAGCCCGAAACTTTGAGCAACGAATTGATCGACAGCTAACGACTGGTCATTGTTTTCCCATTACGATATTTAAAAAGCAATTTGCTGCAACGTTTCCGAAAATTAAATGCCTCGTCGACTTTATCACGCAAATCAACAAAAAATAATTGAGCGTACACAAAACAGCATAATACCCCCTTTATTATTATTTATTTATTTATTAAGGGACCGAAGTAAATATGCTTTCTTTACTACTCGTCTTTATATCCAGTTAAATTGCATTTTACGTGCAGCAATTGCCATCAAAATCTTATTTAAAGCAGAAGTGATGTTGCGTAATAATTGACCACTCATTGAAAATGAATTCTTTATTTTTAATAATCTATAATTGATATAACAACTCAATTAGACGAAGCGATCGATTTTCCGAGGCATACTCTTCAGTAGCGACTTAAATATTGAATGATTTATCTAATAAGACGTATAATTTTAAGTAACATTTCAGGATAACTTCTATGGAGACAATTTAAACAGTCCGGAGAGAGAAATCGGAAAATTTAATTTGAAAGCATAATGTGTTATTTTGATCCCATCCATGAATGAATTGGAAATTGCAAGTCCTCTGAAATATATAATATAATATGGGTATTCACGTTTTGGTGCAACTTTGTGCTATATACACTTTTCTTCATACGTTGTAGAATAAAGAACATATGTAAAAAAATCAGCTGTCAGATTAAAATTACAATACTTTCCGCTCAAGATTAAATTTAAAAAAACTGCATCAAACAGTCTCGTTTTCCCCTATTGATACGACAAAATACCGACACCTAATTAATTAATTTCAAAAGCTTTCTACTGGATCTCTCTTATACCAGCATCAAGCTGATTGAGCGGCTCCGAAGAAATTTGTAATTGTTATATTCTTTTTTGAGATTTAGGTTCGACAGGATCCACAGAGCCCAAACTCCTGTACCGTAACGGTGAAGAGTTGGGTGAATGTTTCCAACAATACGCTGTGAAGTGCGACAGAGAAAAAATCTATTATTATTATTATATTAATTGCCCCAGCCTATTGCTAACCGAACTATCCAAACTTTTCATACCCTTATTAGTTGTATCATATGCCACTTTGCATCAAAATCTGTTCAAAGGTTTTTTTTTTATTGAATAACAGGCAAGCCAGATCCATTTAACATTTCCTAAAAGATACTCATACAGATTGAATTGAAGCGCACACACTCGCACGGATAGCAACGTTCCTAATTTTTGTGGAGTGGAGCTAATATTTCGGTTAATTAACGAAGTTATGCTTACTCAATTATTAGTTAGTATACGAAAAGATGCTGAACCCTCAAACGCCCTGGCTTGCTTAAGTACCACCAGCGGTCCTCATCAAACTTTATAAAATTGTCTGAAGTGCTTTCTGATCAGCACTCCAATTACCAAAATCAAAGCAATTTTTGCTCTACAGTGTCAATACACAGCGAATTTGGGGCAAGAGCATAAATATTTCAAAGGATCGTTTTCATGAGCTAAGTAAACAAATTCATTGCACAGAACAAATAAATGGGGCAAAATATTCGAAGTTGATGAAACTCGATGATGTCGATGTATTTTAGTGTGGGGTTCCATTGAAACAGTCCATCACTTGTCTTGGCGGGCGTGTGACGGCGGCGGAGCATAATTTTTCCTTTGAGGGAATCGTGTTCGAAGGTTATTAAGGAAACCACAACTCATTGCATGATTACATCGCAATAAAAGCGTTTAGAAGTGATTACGTGCCAGCCAAAACGCACTTCCGGCGCGCCACATTCAATCACGGGGGTTTTTGTGTATTTTCCGCAAAACAGAATCATCTTGGCGCAATATCTTGAACCTCACACTCGCCCCCTAATTAAATGGAATGCCGTTTTCGGTCTTCGATTCAATACTCCGATAATTTCGTCAATTTCTCCTGACTACAGGCCTTGTCGGCGCCTCAAAATATAATATCCTTCTATCTTTCCGTGTGTCATGGTGCGTAGGAAAATCAATGGGGAAAATGTGAGTTGATGGCACCCGTTACAACAAATTCCAATAACGCGGACCCATTACGAATTATAGTGATGAACGGAGGAAAGCCAGAAACGTGAAAATGTTATCGGAAAATCAAAATATGAGAAATATGTAGAAGCAAACCCAGGGCACCTTGGATTGATTCAAATGGATGTTACTTTTGCGTTTTCGGTTAGTCCGGGGGATCTGATGGAAATTAATGATGTTTTCCTCTGGCGACGGGCACATGTACATACGTTCCCGCGTCTATTGAGAAATTTACGTCGCTTAAGGGACAAGACGTTTGTCTTATTTGATTGTTCAGGTCAATTGTCTTTCCCTTTCATTATCCCACATCGTCCTGCGGGAACCATATTTTTTACGTTTCTCCTTTTATGACTGCGCACATGCTTAGATAGTATAAAGTAAATTCATTCATTCAGTGGTCTTCATATGTACAGTGCTGTGCAAAACATTTGCAACTAAAACCCCAATTTTCTATGTCTTACTACACCAAACCTTAACTTCTTAAAAACAAAAAAGCTAATACAGTATTTTATTCTTTATTATATCTAATTTAAGAATATTAAAAAACTAAAGGTAACTATTCAATAAAAAAGGAGAAATATTCGTTTTTTCATACTAAGATACAAAACTGACTGTGCAAAACATTTGCAACTCCTTGGCATTAACAATGTTGGCGACTTTAAATATATATTATCATTAATATTTGGTTGAATAGCCTTTATTTACAATAACTGCTGCACATCTTCTTGACATAGAATTAAATAGCGACTCAATATGTAAAGAAGTTATATCATTCTAAGCCTTTTTTATACCATTAAAGAGTTCGTCACGGTTGTTGTAAAATTGACCCCTCATATTCTTCTTAACCAATTGCCATAGCTTTTCTATGGGGTTGAGATCTGGGGACTGTGCGAGCCATTTCAAAACTTCAATGTTTTGCTGCGAAAACCAAGCCTGAAGAAGTCTAGAGGTGTGCTTGGGATCATTGTCCTGTTCGAAGCGCCAGCACAGGGGCATTTCTTCCTCTGCGTAAGGTAGCATAACATTTTCCATAATGTTTTTGTAGTCCTCCGCTTTCATTATCCGTGGTATTTCATAAAGAGGTCCCACGCCCTGAGCTGATAAACACCCCCAGACCATTGTATTACCACTTCCATGCTGCACAGTTACCACAGTTTATCGCGGATTTAGTCGTTTGTTCGTCGGTCGTCCTACTTTTTGCCCTCCATCTAGCCCCACTAAGTTAAACTTAAAATTAAACACTCATCCGAAAAAAGGACAGTTCTCCATTTTTGTAGGGGCCATTCTAAATGACTTTGAGCAAAGACAAGTCGAGCTCAGCAATTTTTTTCGGAAAGTAGTGGCTTTTTCGCTGGTCTGTAGGTCTTAAAATCGATTTCGATGGCTCATCTTCTTACTGTCGAAGGATCCACATCCAGGTTTTATTCGTTTTTTACCTAAGTACCTTGAACTGAGGAAAGGCCGAGATTTACTTAAAATTTAAATTCTACGATCCTCAGCCTTTGTCGTTTTCCTTGGTCTACCACCCTTTATGAATATTTTCAATACTCCCAGTCTTTTTAAAACTGCTTATAAGTCTGGATGTGGTGGATTTAGCTATTTTTTTTCGATTTTTTTTTCGTTGTAAAATTAATTACTCCCATTTTACGAACTTTTAGTTTAATTGCGTTTAAAGGAAAAAAATATTTTAATAATACGCTTCCGTGCATGGACCTGACCGACAGACTGGATTATATGCCCTGCAGTAGTTGGATCGGAATAGAAAGTTATTATTATTATTTTTTATTAACTATATATGGAATAGAAAATAACAGTTAACTAACAAAGTATACTGCCAATTCTCATTTATTCCGAGAAAAGTATTTGTTGATATATAAAGTTGCAAATGTTTTGCACAGGCAAAATTGTTACGTTGAATAAAAAACTGGATATTGCTCCCTTATTATGGGATATTACATTCTGCTATTGTTATATCTGGAAACTAGACATAATAAAGAATAATGCACTTCAAAACTTTTTTTGGTATCAGTGGTTTAGGAAATTTTATAATGATCTGTAATAAACTATGATTTTAGTTGCAAATGTTTTGCACAGCACTGTATGTTTTAAGCAAATGAATCATCACATTCAATTGAAAATTGCATATTATATATATTATATAATATATATCGTCAAAACGATATAGTTTATCATAGGTGATGCACCTAGAATACTTAATTATTTCATTTCAATAGACTGAAATACACGTTGACAAAATAACAAAAAAAAATTGCAGAGAAGAAGAATTCTAAAACTTTGGCGTGGCTAGGATCAGTTCAACTGACCCATAATTGGTTTGGTGACTAAATATGCAGAGAATATGTTGCCCTCTAGTTACACGAGGTCGGGAATTAAAATTAAGGAGGCTCAGGAGGTTAGGAGAGTCTACAAGGCCAGAAACGATGTCATGCGTGAATGGCCATTCCCTACTAGAGAGGGAAAACAGACTTAAAAGCTCCAATATATCGTTATATGGGGGAATGTTATAGGGGTCACTCCACAGTACTCACTCTTATAAAATTACACTTGCAATTTCAAAGCTCTAAATTAATAAGAACTAGTCGAAATGTTGATTGCATTATTTTACCTAAACGTACTAACAGGTGAAGTTAAATAAAAACATGTAAAAAAAAAAGAAATTGTTCATTCAATTCTAAAATGACTGAATTATTAGACAGTCCTAATGTTTTTTACGTGCAAAATTTCTTGATGATCTTGAAAGATGCCCTCGTCAAAATGTATTCGTGTTTTGTATTATAAATAAATCCTTAATTAAAGTAATAAATTTCGGTAATGAAATGAATAGGATTGTTATTACTAATTCAAAAAGTATGTCTGCTTTATTTGCTAGAAGGCAAAACAACTGTTCAAGCTCCTCAGAATTAAATGGCACTAAATTATTCGAAACAAAACCTGAGCCATTGTACTTTAATTGGTGGAAATCATCAAAAGTCTGCTACGTTTAATTAGCCCTGACTGCGTGCTCATTTGATAACGCGTTGTAATTTCAGGTTGTTCTCGTTACGAACGAAACAAAAACCTCTCAGTGAAAATATCTGAAATAATTTAAATTCTCTCTTAAAACTGACAACGAGGTATTTTTTGGCCTATTTTGTGGTGGATTTCTTTGTTAATGCCCGTGCATCCCCGTCAAGATGAAAACGCCACGGGATGGAAACCCTAGGTCCTATCGCTGTACATCAGCTCGTTAGGAGATCCGCCTTTGTGCGCCGTCTTTGCGCTCTCAGAGTTTATTCTCGACCGAAATGAGTTTTCCTCACCCACTCCGGTATAAAAAGCGAAAAAGCATATTTTTCCAACTCCCTCTGAGGTGGACTGTTTTCGAAAGGAAGTTACGTTTACTTAACTCGTTCGCTTTGAGTCCCTCCGAAATTGCGCTTGCTATTTATTGTGCATCTGAAGTGTTGAAGTTTCGCATTTCGGAGCGCTATGCCACTTCCACTGAACAAGCCCGCTTGCGGCTCCTTCATCTGTTCCCGGTGTACCTGATTCTTTTGTCAGGTGGATTTAGCTCTTAAGTAATTTAATTTTTATTTTAATATTTTCCGAGGTATAAGGCACCTCAGGGCTTCTTCTAGGACCCGTACGGTTTTGAGCGTTTAATGAAATTAATTCCCTTTTGTGGTTTCGCATGAATCTAGAGGGAAAATGGACCGATTAATTTCCGAATATTAAACATTCTTTTCGGACAGGTGAGGGAACCGTTCGCAATCTAGGGGCGCCCAGGCGAGGGACGAGCAAAGGGTCCATAAATTAATTGACCGACGCGGGTGTGAAACGTAGTAATGCGAATTAAAAGTCCTTTAGAGTTCATTTGCTCCCCGGCTGCGTGGAGCAGTTTAATTAAAACGTGCATGATGCCAGGCCATGAACAAGAACTTTGGATGTCCTTTTTTTACTCGTCCCTTAACAATTTCGTACATTTTTCATTTTCTTTCTTCTTAATTAAACTTTTGGGAAGGTGTGTTTTTTCGGGGTCTCTGCGGATAATACCACCGGAATTAATAACAGCCATGTGACAAAATTCTTGTACCCAAAAATTAAGGAAAAAATATTGTTCGGGGGCGGCACAGGGTGACCTACAGCTACACTTGGCCAGAGGCTGAATTTGAGCACTTTATGTTCACCTGCTGTTCTGCTCTGATGGAAGTTTCGTAGTACTTTTTCTTTCACTTTAAGCACTTGAAGTTTCTAAAGCGGTAAAGTTCCAGGTAGAACATAACGAAGATGCCACCATTAAAATGCTAACTTCAAGTCTCAGCCGTACTTTTTGTTTCAAGAATTAATCTGCAGTTTTACTTCAGCCTTTACAAATTGGATACACAAAAAACAAATTTTGAGAAGTCTGATGAAGACAAATAAACATTTTTGCGGCTTTTTAAAATAATCGCAAACATGTTTTAGTTGCAGCAAGTCAACTTGGGCCGCTCGAAACAAAACATGGGATTTGCTGCTTTTTTTGCTTTTTATGTTCATATTTTATTTAATACTACTATTTATAAAAGGTGGGTCATCGGCTAGTTTCTTTTTAAAATTTGTATAAGATAAGCATGTTCAATATATTGTTACAATTTTGCCCGCCGAGCGGCTGGCCGGCAAAATTACACCATCTGCCTTCGCTATACTTTGGCGAATTTGCCGACGAACGGACTGACGGACGGACGTAGGGATATTTTTATTAAGAATATTACTCGTCCACCGAAGTAGACGAGCCAAAAAAATCGATGAGTGTTTCGATCCGAGAAGCCAAGCTGATCTCTTCAGTATGGCGCTTGGCTTCTCTGCCATAGACACTCACAAAGGAGGGATCGAAAGCTAATCCCTATATCTGCCCGATCGCAACTTCAAGTGTGAAGTATAAGCGAAGGCAAATTCTGTAACAATATTTAAAAGTTTACAAAATCTGCACTGTTTCGGCAACACAACGCTCACTTTGGTAATAAGTTTTTAATATTTCGTGTATCTATTCATTTCATACTGCGGAGATATGATATTATGTTTCTGTTAATTTTATGATCGCGAAAGAGCTGTCTATTGCCAATAACATGTAATTTAAAAAGAAATCTACAGATGGCCCACCCTGTTCTTGGAGTTAATAAAATCAATCAATCAACAACAAAATGCGTCATATTTTGTATTAGCAATTCAAAGTATATACTTTTACTTTTCTGTACATTACTGATTGAGACAATTTGATTTACTTTTTAAGCAAGATCTATTCCCGTCTTTCCATATTTGTATATTTTTGGTAATATTTTACACATTTTTGTTCATCAATCTCTTTTTTGGTATACCTATGAAGAGTAATGATTAGATTAAATTAATGTGGCTGTCAGAAGACACAGTTAGATCATTATAGGCCTATTTTGAGACCAGGGTTTCTGGTGGGAATTGAACCCGCAATCTTTAGCGCCCTGCTAGCTCTCCGCCAACGAATTGCGTTATCAGCCGAGCTAAATGAAGAGTAATAGTTTCGTTAATAAGAGAATAATTTGAATATAAGTATTTTTGAGAAAATGTTTTTTTGCTTTTCCTCGCTGTCTCATTTGTCAACTTTTTGAAACATTGACATTTTCAGAGCAACAAACTTGAAATTTAAAACCTATAGAAATTGACTCCGGTTGCCCTACAAAATTTGTAGAAATCTCAAAATGACCAACAGTGTTGAAAGTCCCTTGAAATTCTTTTCACCACAAAACTCAGCTTTTCCGCACTTCAAACGAGTGCCCATTTAAATTCGTAATTATGATGTTAATGAGTGGCTCGAATGATCCTCTGACTGGCCTGAGGGTGTTTTCAATAATTTGCGCTATAGTATGAAATTGTCCGAAATTAAGGGCCCCAGCGGAGGCGGATGATCCACTCAGCCCCCTCCTGCAGGATTCTTATGAAAACTCACCTTCCACCCCTTGGGATCATGTTCAAATCCAGTCCTTTGAAGAGGTGTATCTGAAAAGAATAAGAAATGCGTTAGTCTAAGTCGGGAAGAGGAAGAGTGCGGAGGTGCAGGGTAGAAGGGACACTTCAACAAGTGAACTTTTATCCCAGTCCCTTTCCCTCCCGCTCGGTATTTGTTTATCCCAACAGCAATTTAAAGAGAAAGTCATCCGTCAAAAGCCCTTCGCAGATTTTAATATCCCTCCGGGCAGGACGCTACCCGGAGACAAAATTTATTTTCAGTCTGCTGGAGGCTAATAAAGGCTTCGGCAGTGTTTGCCGTCTTGACTAAAGGCAGCACCTCCGGAGGACGGTCGAATTACCTAAAAAGGAGTCTCCGTCCTGCATCGATGGCAGGGTTTTGCGTGAGGGAGTTTCGTCTCGAAAACCCTCTGGCCCTTTATGAATTTTTCACAGAGCTCATCAGAACAGAGCATTGGTCTTAAATTTCACACCTATCTGAGCTCCCTCGCAATAAGAGGAGGGACGTGCATCAGGTTCCCTTTTCCTAGTCTCCGAGGCTCTTTTTGTTGCTACTGTTTGCATTCCAGCAGAGTTGGCAATTGCTTCCTGGACGGTAATCAAGGGCCGTAACGAATGGCGCCCCATCAGCGGGGGTTCGTGTGAATTCATCATTTGCCGGGCGCCACGGAAGAGTGGATGTCGTGCGCCACTACCGGACCAAGGTGGGCACCAGACGTCCAGACCGGAAGCGAGCAAATTTGCAACTCGCTTCTGCTTCTGCTTGTGAGACTGAATTTAATCTCAGACCTATTGGCAGCTGAGAATGGCATCATATAAATCATTTCGACTTGGGGCTGCTTCCTGCAAGATTACAAGAAAGGCCCTAATACATCACGCCAGCACACCAGAGATAATTCGCAGTCTTCTGGAACACTCCCACATGTTAAACTGGCGCAGTGGGGACTACATCCGGGGACCACTTGTGCGATTTATGGAGCTGCTGATGTTGTTAAATTGTGCAGATGAACAATTTTCTCTGATTTCACAACGGTTGAGATTTGCGGGGGAGTTCTGCGAAAGGTACAATTTATTGAATAAATGTTAAATAGAAACTATTTCTGTAAGCATTTTAAAATTTTGCTACATTTCAAATCCGAAGGACCCCTCTGGCTTTGGATGAAACCAGAAACAACTCCACGGCGCAGCACAGCGAAGCCTACTGTGAAATATGGCGACGGTTCTTTAATGGTCGGGGACTGCACAACGAAAAATGGCTTTGGACGTTTTATTAAAATATATGGTATAATAAACAAGGAGAGATACTTCGTCTTCTTAAGAGGAAATTTATCGTTTTCTTACGACAAGAAAGCCTCTTTTTCTTACCAGTATTGTCCTGCACGACGACAACCCCAACCACACTTTTCAAAATAACTTCCCTTTGTAGGCAATATAAAGGACTATAATTTTCCTTTTTAGCAATAAAAAATTAAGGGCCCTATTATGAAAGTCGATTTCGCTTGCCTCGACTAGCGAAGATACTAATTTCCTTAGGATCGCAGCTTTCAAAATGTATCTTCGCTGGATGAGTTGAGCAAAATCGTCTTCGAGAATAAGGTCCTAAATCTATAACTCCTTTTGTTTTTCTCTTTTGAGAGTATCAGGGTTAAATTCTGGTACCACCTAAGTCAGTTTTTCTGATTAAAAGATATTCTATCTCATAACATAACATGTTTTCATGAGATTTTTACTAGGATTTCTCTGAATCGTTCCTAAGTATATGACCACAACGGCGGCGCATAACACATATGTGTAAGTGATATGATGATTTGTTCAGAATTTGGTTAAAATTTGGTCTTATTCTCGAAGTGAGTTTTTGAATGTGATCAGCAATCCAGTTAATACTAACACATAATTGAATTAAAGGGTCTGGAAAATAGAAGCGCTCATTGACACTGTGAAAAAAAAAAGAAACAATAAGAAATTTGAAACAAATCTAGCAAAAGCGATCACAAGTTGACTTTAAACAAATTATGGGAAAAGTTTTCAAAGGAAAGTGGTTTGCAAGATATGTAAGTATTTAATTTGTATTAAGAGAATCATCCGATTTGTAAATTTCTTTTATTTTAAGCCAGCCATATATCCTATGTTTTCATGCGGAGTTGAATATGAGTTTAACTTGAGTTAGTGCCATGGAAATTGGATTTCTTTGGCAGATTGTCATTTGATGTTTTGCTTGAACCTCATACGTGAAATTTATTAGACTTGCTTAAGAAAAAGGCAAACCACATTCATGAAAAACATCATAAGAGAATTAATTTCTGGGAATTTCATTAGGCGCTTCTTTAAAAAAAAAAAACAAAAAATATTTATATATTACCTCGAAAACCGCTTTCTTACAGAATTTCCGTAAACATTAATCTAACAGTCTTAATTAAATCAGAAAGAATAAGATTTGCTTGCTTAGAGAGAAAAAGTTCACGGTTCAAGAATATGCTACACGAAAAAATAAGGACAAAGCTCTCGTTCTGTGAAAATTGCGTTATTTTGAAGAGAAAATTTCACTTATTTATAGAAGTTGCCACTAATTTCAAGAAACTTTCAGTCAAAATTCAGAAAGTTTCCAACTCAATTCAAGAAATTTTCTCTTGAATTTTAGACAGATTTAGGAAAATTCCAATTTCCTTATATAAAGTGACCATCGTAAGGGTAAAGTTCTTGCTTTATTGAAAACTGCGTTATTTTTAAGAGAAGGTTTCACTTATTTTTAGAAGTTTTCACTCAGTTCAAGAAACTTTATTTTAAAATTAAGAAACGTTTAGGAAAATTTCGGATTGTTCTAGATTTATTTCCTTAGTTTTAATTAGCAACTCTTGGATAAAGAAGGAATTTCTTAAAACTAGAGTTTACAAGCAAAAAATTATTAATGAATCTAACAAAAATCAAGAACCGATTAAATTGGCTCAAAATCATTGCCTAAAATGCATTGATTCAAGAGAGTTTTTCTTTATTTTAGAAACTTATCTTTCAGTGAAGTCTTACCAATTTTTCCAAAGATATTCAGCGTATTTAGATAATAACTTCGGATGCAAATAAATCATACCCTTCGCAAAAATCGTATAAATTCATTTGAGCATGCTATGAATTTATGTTCAAAATGAATTTCTCGTTCTTGGAAGCTAAGGAAAAAATTTATTATCTCTCTACAAAAAATAAATATATATTTTTCTTAAACATATTCAAAAATCTAAGAATTTCTCTAGAAAACAAAATAAAGATCCGCAAACTTATTTCGACTGTAAAATGGTTAAAGGCCCATCTCCATTCGCTCCATCGAAAAAACCCCTTTGCCCCCATTGTACTTTTACAAATTGCCTTTCCGTTCCCCCTTCATGAATCTTGAAGCTTTCGTACCTTGAGGCACTTCATTGAATTACAAGCGAACGTTGAAACATTTATGCAAATTCTCCCGAGAACTGCAAAAAAAAGAACTCGTTACTCGCAAGTTTGATTCGGCTTTCATAAAGGGAATGGTTGCTTTAATAGCGGCTGGGAGAGGCTCTAAAACCCTAGACTTTCTTATATTTGCAATCAGAAAATTTAAGATCTCCTCGCATCGCAGTGAACAGCAATTCGCATATAAGTAGTTAATTTTCAAATTAATTTCTGCGGCAGAATCGAGTTGAGAAACGAGAAAATTGGAAGGCTCTTTCATTTCTTGTAGAATTTAATAAAAGAATTATTCCACTACCAGAACAAGTTACATAAATCCATTAAAGTACGAGATTAGGGAACGATCCTCTAAATCCCCTGAATTCACTCACTGGCGGGGCATTCGCCAGAGTTCATAAACTCGAGAATTCACGGCGGGAGCGACTGTAGTTTGGAATCCCTGCATAAATCTGAGCTTATTTTTGCAATTTCCATTAAGTGGGCAAGTCCCAGGATGGTACAGGCTGCAGCAGCCGCGCTTCAGTCCTGTGCCTGTATTCTTTTAAATGAACAGTGACAGCCCTCCCAGGCCAGAGACGCTGAAATTAAAATTAGAAGCGCCGAGGTGTCGTCCTGAATAAAATCGAAATTTTCCTGGCGGCTCCAACAGTCCGAGGCGCACCTCTTTTCCCGGGACGCGGGGCGGCGGAAAGGGATGTGTGTGCGGGAGTAATTTGCTCGCAAACACCTGTCAGTACATAAATCTCAGATTTTATTCACAGAGGGCATGAATATTCCATATAGGCTACTTCCCGCAAGGCGCCCCTTCTTTTTTTTCCTTCGGTTCGCTCCGGAGGGAATGGAGCAACAAGTTTAATTTGGGTGAATGTGGAGCTCCGATAGTGTTCCAGATAATGCCGGATTAAGAGCTCTTGCCAGCCATTCGGGTCACAAGTACCAAGTACTTATGCAGGAAAGTAAGCAGCCGCAGATGCAGATTAATTTTACCGTCTGCGAGAACATCCCGCCTGAAGGATTACACATGGAGGCCTGGGAGAAGCAGAGGGTGGGGCTTATGAATTTTAGATAATTCCAGATCACAGGCAACTTGTAAATGAAATAAATAATAATGGAAGAAGTCTCAGAAGTATACAAGCGCCGCTCTTCATGGAACACGCTTTGAGATAAATTTACTTAAGGAAGTGGCGTTGAGTTATACCTGAGTGGATTTATGAATATTTCATATACGGAACGTTCCACCTGAACAATTGCTACTCAGGGTCGAAGGTATCTCAGAAGAAATGCGCGTAAATTTTGAGAATTGAAAAGCGCTCGAGGGTAATTTCATTGCAATCAAACCCCGTTCTCAACTATTGTTTGGATACTTGGAAGAAATTCCTTCATCGGGATAATAAAGGGTGGGCCAGTGGTTAGTTTATTTTTAAATTTGTTATTAAAACTACACCGTATAGTTTTTTTCCAATGATTATTAATTTATTGAAGAGAGAACACCTTACGATTATTTATGGAAAATAATTTCATTCAAAGATCTGCCGCGGATGGCTTGACTGTTCAGTATATTTTCGATTGTTTGTGGCTTTATTCCGTGAACAGCTCAATAAAATGAACTGTCAAATACTCGTTCGAAGTTATCACGTAGTAAATCGGAAAAGTGAAAATTTTTACTGTTTAAAACTATTGCCAATTGTACGCATTGTTTCATTACAGTGCGAGAAGCTTTTAATATATGTACGTAAATTTGCGAAATGAAATGCTCGGTTGTGAGATGTAAGAACAATACGAGTGTGGATGGAAATGAAACATAATTATTATATTTCATCAATTGTTATTAAAAAGGGCTATATTAAATTCAGAAAATTAAGAAAATCGTCACATTTTTCATTTAGCTGATTTGTTTACATCACATAAAACCAGGTTAGTAGCTCGCTGAGTTAATGGCGGCATGAAAATTTAAATATTTAATTTATTTTCAATTTTCGCACAGTTTCTGCAACACAACATTCACTTTCGTACAAAATAAAAACGTCCCTTTTCCACATTTTGACGGCCAAAATTGAAATCAAATGAATGTGCCTAATTTCCAAGAATTTTTATATTAATAGACGTAATCACTTAGAAAAGAAACAGTCCCTCATTTCATGACTGACATTAAATTTAAAGTGGATAGAGGTGAACTGATTCCTAGCGTATTCGTGGGCTAGTGAGATAATTATTTAAGATACCCTTTTGACCCCTAAATGTTTAATTCTATGCCTTTCGCAATAATGATTATGGCTTCCGAGTCAGTTTTAATTTATCGCTAATGGGATTATGCAATTCACCCCAAAGCGAATCGTTTTTGGAAATTACTTTTCAAATTTCGAATTCATCATTTGTGATATGAAATCAATAGTTAAAATTAAAGTTAATCCTCGAGCGAAGTTTCACGTTCAATTAATCATTGCTTTTTCTATTTTTCTCTCCAAAGTTCGGAAACCTTTTGAGATCTGAAAGGTTTTTGGGAATGAAGTGGAGAAGAGTGGAGTCGAAAAGAAGTGTCTTCTTCCTCTAGTTGCAGGTGTAATAAACACCACTTCCGCGGCCGTCTACCTCCTTCTGCTTTGCAGGCGAGGAATCCTTCTTCCGCAGACTTCAAGTGAATCTTCGCTCTCGAATACCTGGCAACTGGCTGAGGTACTTCGCCGCTCCGCTTGTTGAGACGAAGACGGAACAGCGTGAAAATATTTAATGGAACCGCAATCAAGTCTTTTTCACAAAGCAGTCGATGTTATATTTATGCTATCCGCATTTCCAGGAAAAGGACTCAAGGATGTCAGACGATTTCCCTGAAAGCATTCTTTTTAAATTTTTATCTACTTATTTCAAGTTACGCTATTAATGCATACTGTAAACTTTTGTATGTAACTAGAATTTTATGGAAGCCGGATTTTTATATTAAGTACGAAATAAAAATTAAGCATTAGTATTAACTTTTTATAAAGGGTGGGTCATCTGTTGGTTTTTTTTAAACATGTTATATTAACACATTTAACAACTCTTTCGAACACATTCAACAAGGTTCATGAGTTGTTTTTAAATGCAATTGATTAAGGGGCCGGTTCCAGCAGGATGGCGTTTCGTGCCACATAAGCCGTTTAACACTCGATCTGTTGCACATTAAGTTCAATAATCGTGTAGTCAGCCGTTTTGAAGATGTACCCTGGCAACCGCGTAGCTGCGATTTGATATGATTTGAATTTTTTTTTGTGAGTTGCCGTTAGAGATCGATTTTATGCTTAAAATCCAGAAACGATTCAGGCACTTCAGCAGAATATTAATCGAGCTGTTTGTGAAATAGGGTCCCAAATCATTGACAGCCATTTAAATGAAATTATATTCCATAACTAAACGGAAGATTTTCTTTTTTCAATAGAATTAGAATTAGAATTTATTAAACCAATATACAATATACTATAAGTGACAAGAATTCATAATATGTTCAGAGATTAGAAGCTTTGTTCTTTACAGACTGAAATTTAATATGGGGCAATGAGGAAGAAGTAATTAAATCAACAGCCTTTGAAAGATATTGAGCAGTGTTTATATTCTAGCAATTTTAAAAAGAAACCAGCCGATGGGCCAAAGAAACATAAGAAAAACTATGAATATTTTAGTTTGGTTATTAATCAGTCTAAGAAGAAATTTTGATAAAGTAGAATTCCTACACATACTATATTTTGAAACATGCATGTACCTGAATAACGCTGGATGAGGGCTTATTTTCCTTATTTTCATATTTCAATCACCTTAATATTCTTATCATAATTTTTTCCCTTCTAGTGTTTTGAACATATTCCGTTTTTTCTTCATCGACTTCAGGAAATAATGCATGCAAAACTAACTGAAAACTGGAGAAAATTATATTCAACAAACTTGACTTTATAAAAGGAAGATTCACAAGTGGCAAAGATTCTGCTTTAAAAACATTGAAAATCATCCGACCACTTTCTCAAGACCAGAAATGAAACATTTGTAGAAGTTAGTGGAATTATTACAACCTCCTTACCGCTCGCTGTATGCTGTTATTGTGCTGTTTCTATGAATGCAAAACTGTATAATCCAGAGACTTTCTTTTGTGTGCAGACTTTCCAACTTTTGGCAAACTGTCAAGTGTTGTAAAGATTGCAGATTCATAACTTTCAATGCGTACTGCGGTAAATCGAGACCATTCTTGTTGTTACTGTTGGCACGATTGTTTGCGAAAACATTTGCACACTTATAATCGAAACTTTGTAAGTTCAGCAGCTGGTAATTAAAGTGGTGACTTCTTTCTTTATCGAATTCTTGCCGGAAGCCGAGGGGAATCTTAAAATTTTATCTATGTTTGATTCCACCCATGCACATTATACAGAACTTTCAGACATTAGGGAATTTGAGCAAAAATTTGCCGATTCTGTCGGTGACGTGACCTCCTTAAGAAAAAACCGAACAAACACCAGCCTTAAACTTAACTTAGAGGGCGCTATCGAGCTGGGCTGTTCCATAAGTCGCCAATCACAGACCGCCCTGCTTTGTTTGGTGATGCCATAAACGTTGAAGTTTTCCTCCGAACTGCCAAACTCTCCTTGATCACCCCGAAGAAAGCGCACAAAATAAGGAATACGAGGTGAGGACGAGTGCACCAAGTTGTTCCAAGTTGGACAACAAGTGGTCCAGATAAGGAGCTGCAACAGTCTCCGTTGAGAGGCTCTATCGTCCAAGTTGTTTTGTTTTACTGGAGTCCCTTGCCGCAAAGAAGATTGCTCATTGTTTCTCGAAGGAGGAGGAGCTCTCCTGTGTCGCCACTTCGCATTTATTTACACCCTCCGCTTGACTCTTATAAATTTATTCAATCGACGAACTACTCAAGTGTTTCTTTTGCTGAGAAGAAATTACGACGCCAGTTGCCTTTAAAACGGAAGGACGCATAGTGGAAGATGGCTCTGGATAAGATTCGGACGTGGGATGGAAATGTTTTAAAAATTGATTTTGACTCGGTTTTGTCCCACTCATTCTCGAGTGGGGCAGATAATCTATCTTGATAAGTACTGAAAATGTTCGTTTTAAGTGAACTAATCCAATTTTTCTATCTATCAACGAGATTGGTCGAAATTTCGATGAATACTTTTTCAGAAGATCCAACGATTTATCTAAAAACTTTAAACTCTGAGCGTTATAAAGATGCCACCGATCCAACTAAATGAATGAATAGGCGAATAGGCGCTACAATATAATGATTGTCATTAATAAAATACAATTGCTCTGGCCGTTGTAACACGCTCTAATATAAACCAATTTATGTAGGGCTATCGATTGCCACAAAATGAAACATTCGAAAGTACCTGAATACAATCAAATTTCTACTAAAATTGATGGAGAAGGATAAGATATGAAATTTAAAATCGAATTACCTTATCGAGTCGAAAATAGCAAACATTTTTAGATTTCGGGATTGTTACAAACAAAACCAGGCTATAATTAATTTTCAGTGAATATGCATAGTGTTGGTTCTTTTTTAGTTGCGTTGCGATCTTAAAGAATTCATGGACTCAGTTTAAAATTCAAATTCCACTTCAATCTCAATAGAAGCTCATATGGATGCGGTTGCAATGTTTTTTCCCGAAAGTCTCCATCTATGTTGCTTCTCATGCCTATATTAAAAAATATATATAGTATACGTATTTAATCCACAATTTCCTGGATTTGCTTACATGTTATCCGCGCGCGACTTCCTCTTCCAAATTGGACAAAACTTGAAGTTTATTGGGGTTTCCATTCGTGAAAGAAATTTCGTGTTAGTTTTAAGGGTCTACTTTTTCTTCACATAGCTTTTGTAATCAGTCCAGACCTAAAGAACAGAAACAGTTAAAATACCCTTCACCACCATCATTGGTTGGAGGCACCAAGCTGTTAAGATGTCATGCAACGTTTTCCCAAAACGTTCTCTGGTCTTTATCGTTTTCGCTATTGTTTAAAGCTGTTCTTGAATAAATAATATTTAAATAATTTCCAGCACACAACAGTCGAATTACAATATTCAATTTGTTTTCTTAAATAAGCGTTAAATAGGAAGATTTACTTACTACGAATGCGTATTTCACTGACGAGCACTTTACTTTAACTGCATTTAGTCAATGGAAATACGGGTCATTATACCTAGATTTACAATTTTCGCAAATTGATTCCACTTCAGTGTAATTTATGATAGTGATTAGTGGATCGAGTATAAATCTATATAATTATGAGCCACCCAATAACTCAGCAGATATGCATCCTGGAAATAAGATTTAAGCACTACAATTATATTATAATATACTATCAGTAATATAACCTTCAAGCTTTCAATAGACTGTTGAAATATCTTTCTATCCCTCTTTGATGTAGACTTATAAGCCCTCAAAAATTAAAAGTCGAATACTTTTATCGATTTTTGTCTATAAATATAAACTTCCTTCTTAAGAAATATCCTATCAAGATACATACGTCCTGGTGGAAATTGTGGAATCTTTTTGACTTGGAATTTGGAACTGTAGACATTCAACATTAAATTATATACATACATAGAATAAATGTTGGACGCAAGACTTAACTTTTTATTTATTTTAGTTTAATGTTCAATACTCGAATCATGGTCTTAATAATCCTTGCGCTCCAATAAAAAATTTTCTGTATGTCGTACATCCCATAAAATATCCCAAAATATCCTGTGAGGCATTTTATTTCTGAATAATTTCAAAATACGAATGCAACCGAGTGCTCAGAAATTCGTTGGGGAAATTGCCGCCCCCGCGACACGAAGAACCCTCGCTTTCGGAGAGATTTCTGAATAAATCGGAGGGTTCCGCAGATATACATACACCTACACGGGTATTTCGATGCAGATTAGCCCAAGATTTGCATAACTTATGTTGGCACTGGATTTAGTTCTTTGTCGCTTTTAGGCTCCACAGTCAGGTTTTTTGTTTTTTTCTTTTTTTTTAAGGGCTTTCACATAATCCTATTTGTTTTCAGAGAATTTCTCAAGTTTAGCTGAAATTAGCTCTGGCGAGGAAAATACTCATTAGGCGCTGAAAAACCAGGAGAAATACGTGACTGAAATGAGCTTGTGCATAAATGTGCAAAGGAGGGTAAATACCTCAGAATACTTTAAAACACCTTCATAAATCCTCGTAAACGCCTAACCCTGCGCAACGCATTGCCAAAAAGGTTTTTCGAAAATTAAAGGTGAGGAATGGAGCAACTTTCTATGCAAGTATGAGTTGCACGTACTTGAGAAATAACAAGTTCCGTGAAATTCTTTTGATTCTATGCGAAAACAAGCGTCCATGTCAAGAAACATTATCAAATTTGCATATACATGCATTACACAGCGTACACCCACGTACGTCGTACATGATGCATGTAGAAGTTTCAGGAAATTCGCATGCTTCATTAAGAACTGATGGGCAACTTAAGGGTTGAAGAATTACACCCTACTTTCCGACGCCACTCAACTCGAAAATAACTTTATAAGGGCAATGTTGAAAACTTGAAAGACAAGAGGTCGTTAAAAGGAAACTAAAAGTGAACACAAGGGTAAATCGAGCGTAATATTTTCACATAATTTGAAATTAATTTTTGTTGTAGTTATCTTATGATCCTTAACTTATTTTTGTTCATTTATTTTAGGATCCTTTTTTGAAATAAGAGAAACAATAAATTCTTTGTCTGAAGAAATACGAGTGTGTCTGAATAATCTACTCGAAAAACATGTTTGTATCTAGAAATATACCCAGCCTCATCAGGAGTTCCACAAGGTTCACATCTTAGACCTTTGTTATTCAAAGGTTTTATTTATGATTTGGTAACTCAAATTAAGCATTGCAAAAAGTAGCTTTTTGCCAATGATGCGAAATTCTATAAAAAAAAATCAATTCTCCAAGCTTCAGGACGATCTTTATCATGTTTTTTGGACTATCAGAAATACACTCTCAAGCGCATCTTACACTAGAATTATTACTTTTTAAATTGTTTGTACCTATCATTTTTGCTGTTGGGGTTCTATCGCGCATATTACTTCAGCATGTAAAAAGATTCGTCTATTTGTAAATTAATTACTATGTGAACTCCCGTGAATATATAAATATATTTTCATAAAGGAATACAAAAATTGTTAGATAACTAATGAAAATTCAAAATCCGTTCTTTTGTATAATTGTTTGATAGTCTCAAAATAATTTCGGGTGAATTAGTCAGACGTTTCGAATATAAATTAATCATAGATTCATTTGGCGACGTCCCAATTTCAAAATCGTGCTTTGAATAGCGTTGAAGCTTCAAAGCTGAAAATTCTTGAAACACAAATATGTATATAGATTCAATCGCTTTCTCCGGCCCAAAATGACTTTCTAGCTCCCTTCCAAGAGGCATGAAGAGGTTCTACCGTAGACCTACCGAAAATGGCTTTCCCCAGTTTCACTGATGGCTTTTATTGGCGAAATACCCCCATTTAAATAACACTAAGAAAAAGAACACTCTGGGGAAGTTTATAACATTTGCATAACTAACAAAATGGGCTTGGGGTCCTATTATTTTTTCACTTCATCGATTCGAATGAAACTGGCCATATAAACGAAGCGGTCCGGAGCTCTTTCCTCCAGGAGCCCGCAGGACGACGCTAAAATAACTAGCTCCGGCCAACCATTTCCATTTCAATGTGACCTTGTTCTTTCTCAGGACAATAGCGTTTTAGCAAAATCTCCCATCACGTGGCATGAAAAAAAAACACCACTACCGCAGGGAAGAATGATTTTGCTTGCAAAAGGATTGAACGAGATTTTCCGTCTTATATCGGGCTCACCTTCTCCATCAGAGTAAAAAAAAAAGACAATAAGATTTTACGGGCAAAGTACCTGAGTAAAAATGGACTTCATGAAGAATCATGACAGAGCTTTGCCTGAAAATATATTTCCATATCGGAGCGTTCGGTAATATTTCAATTCAGAATTAAGGAATAACAATGGTAATGGCGTTCCTACGTATGCCGACACCCTAGTTTAATCCTATTCATAAAACCTAGAAGGGATTCTAAAAGGTGGGCCATCGGCTGGTTTCTTTTTAAAAATGTGGTACATACTGTGTTTCTATGTTGGGCTCAAAAGAACTGTCCGTATCAAAATAATTTGTAATTTAAAAATAAACCAACGGGTGGCCCACCCTTTAGAATCACTTCTAGATCTTATGAATCCTACTGCACATAGAACGCATAACTTTTTCAAGTATGTAGATAATTTCAATGTATGAATGAAACATTTTTGCTTTGTTATTCTAGAATTTTAGCTTTCACACACTTGTGTTTTTTCAGTTATTCTTTTGATTCACGCAATAGCAAAGGGCCTTTAAAATTGTACGTGCGTTCACGTTCACGTAATAATCAAAGCAAACCTCGGTTCATTTTAAACAAAACCTCTGCGTGACTTTGATATCATAAGAAATTCAAAGCCTTTATGTGCTTTGTGCGGTGGGAGCTTTAAATAATTTTTTTAAAGCACTCATTCAGAGTGAATAAGGAACTTTTTGAAAACGCAACCGTAATTTCAATTGTTTGTTAGGTTTCATTTTAATTTCATAAAGTTGATTCCCCCAAGGGTTACAATGATAAAAAGTAAAAGTCTGGAAGATAAATGATAAATGCTATGTGAATTTCCAAACAAGATAGCTACGTGGCGATTTTTGAGATTGCAATTTTGAAACCTCAAAATTACGAATCCAAAATCGCTGTCTTTTACTGAATTTCATTTTTTTAAATTCAAAGGGGTATCCATAATAGCAATCTCTTAATACTAAATGGTTCGAAATTTGTTTTGTAAGTATCAACAGAGTGTGTTATAATTTTAGTATTTCACACTTCTCAACAAGTAAACAAATTGTTGGTTTCACAAATCATAAAAATTAAATCAAGGAATATAATGAATATATAAATATTGCACATACGTAAATTCTTATTTTTAGACTAGATACTTAGATTAACAGTCTTGTAATTGCATAACAAATGCAATCCCAAAGTTGTCTGCAGAGTCTCAATATCCTTGAGCAAACAAAATTGAAAGTTTTTACTTACTCGGATAAAAATTCAATTTTGATAAAGAAAACGGAAACCAAGGACTTTTATTGCAAAAAAAAAAAATAATAATTTGAAATGCAGTATGACAATAGTCCTTGAATATACAGATCACTGCGGACAGATGCTACACGGAAAGAAAGTTCGAAGGTTAATTGATTCTCACTGCAGGTCCCTTGCCGCAGATGACCGGCTCTTGAAATTTGAACCCAATTGAATTGGATTCCTGCACTGACTATTTTCTGACGAAATTGCATCTGCCTGCATCCAACTCTTATTGATTTTGGTGTATCCTTCACCCAAGGGAAGCCAATTGATGCGATTTTACTTTGAACTTGTGGCAAATAAACATCCAGCATCACATATATAGCCATTGGCTTTCCACATAAGGGAAACAGTTGCTACTTTGATATAAAAAGTTTTTATTCGATCGTAAATTCTGTAAGTCAAAGGGATTTCTTTTATCCATATTTTACTATTCTGTGTTTGAGTTTCATCTCCTGTGTCATGTTACGAGTCATGTCACATGTCATGTAACCACCTGGTCAGAGAATATATCTATAAACTAAGGAAGAAAGCATGTGAATCAGACCAATGATTCTCGAGTTATAAGCATACTAGTAGACAGACAGAGCGACTTTGCATTTTATAATTATTAGGGATGTGTAGTCGAATGAGAAATATGAAAAGTGAGCAAAACGTTTATAATTATGTGTTAAATGCTCTCGAATATGAGTTCGCATCGAGTCCTCTTCGTTGCTATATGTAACCTACAAAAAAAGAAAAAAAAAAAAAAAAAGGGATTTTAATTAAAATCGATTCATGACTAGTTTTTCATTAAGAATTCACTACTTCTGTGTAAGCTCCTTAGAATTTTCTGGTCCCTCTTCAAATTAAGGAAGCATAAGAAGGATCAGGCGTCACTTAAACGCAACAGTAACTAAAAGTTCTTATAGAAGCAAAGGGTTCACAGGCGACCGGCAACCCACTCAGTTCACTTAATTTCGCAAATGAAAGCCAAATGTTTGAAGCAGAATTGTTTGTAGAATTAAAGCTGTAAAGGAAATGTTCCCTAGTTGCAAAAAAATTGCCAAATAACTTTTTTCCAGCACATTTGGCACATTCTCGAATGAGGATTTCGAGACTTTGTCTTCTTGCGGAGCTGTGCGTTTTTTATGTTCGGGCTGAGTAACCACACTAACCCTATCAACCAGCCCTTTGGCTGACTGATTTCGTCCATCAATCAGACGGTCTCCTGCGGGCCACTGATAGGAACCCATTTCATTGACAAAATGTGGGAGGATGAAGGATCCTGGAGCAGTTCCTGAGTCTGAGTAAAAAGGTTCTATCTATTCGAAAGTGAGGGACGCTTCTGCTGTTTTAGTTAAAGACGAATAACGTGGGAGATACTAAAAGCATTTTGCAGCAGAGCACTCCTGCAAATTACACTGAGCAGCTTGAATAATAATTCCATATTGCTGTGATAAATATTTTAGTAGCTTTCTTGTTGCACTTGCTAAAAACACGTTCGTTCTTTTCAGTCAAATAGAACTAAGAGTGTATTTACTACGTTAGAGAGCTGGATACTTCAACAGTCGGGAGTCTGCGCCGAGTTGATGCCTGTTGAAACCTTTTCACCCAAACAATGACAATGTGAGATACAGTAGGTATGTGTACTTTTTGATTAAAAATGAATTTAAACAGGTGAATGCAATGAGTACAACCATCTTGCTCATTAGATTAATGTGAAGACTTTTACACAAAAGACTGAATGGGATTTTGTGAACAAACAACTACCTTGAAAATTTAAAAAATTAATAATCAAATGAGATTCCCTGTTATTTTATACTTAAAGAGTTTCGTTCAAAAGAATATTAATAATTACAGTAATTACACTCAACATTAAAAAGCAAAAAGTTGCATTCTCTTACATAAAACTACTAAGAATGATTCTAGATTCACTAAATAGCAAACTTTTCACAGCGTTCAAAAGTGATAAAGTTTGTGTTTCTTTGTTATTCATTAATTGGGTCCGTTCATATTTATCTAGTCGCACTCGGCGTGTTTCATTTCGAAGATCTGCTTCTAATGTGATACAAAATACTGCGGGTATACCTCAAGGAAGTTATCTTGCACCTCTTTTATTTATTATATTAATGAGATATATATGCGTGTATCAAACACTCGAAAATTTTATGTTATGCTAACGACGATATTTTTCAGCAGTGTTTAATCTTCCTCGGGATACTTCTATTGAAATTTTATACATTTGAAAGCACGGACAAATTTAACCTGAACCAACTTACAGAGGTAGAAAATGCTAAGGCCATTTATAACATTACAATAAGACATAACAATCATCTATTAACCTAGGAAAGCTATGATGGAAAGTAAAATATGATCTAATTTACACTTCAGCTTGCTAGAAAAAATAAGCAGTATTTTGGTATTTAAAATACTTTTCAAAAATTACGTGAAATCGAAAAATTAAGCGGCATTAAGGGGAGGTTCTCATCTAGAACGTCAAAAAGTAGGTAAAGTTCGTGATTTTTTTGAAGGCAAATGACAAGACATAGGGAAATGATATTTGGCATTATCTTTTATTGTATATTTATCTGTACGAAAAAATTTTTTTATTAAAAAAAAAACAAAATGGCGCACGTTATTCAACTTCTCCGGAGGGATGTTTTTCGAAAATGGCCCAGCTGCGTACAATTTAGGGGTCGCAGATTGGTCTGAAATCAAACAATGATGACATTATTATAAACTAGACTAAATTTGTCTCAGAAAGAGTGGACGACTTTCAAAAAAAATTTAAAATTGACGGAATGGCGCGATTTTGAAATTTTAAGGCCGTTTTCGGCCGTTTTTTTTCATAGTTTATCACTTACAAAAAGGAGATAATGTTACAATTTTCAAAATGTGCTCCACTCTTTCTATGAAGAAAATTGTTTACTTTAATATGCACGAAACTAGAAGTTGATCGGTTGAACCGTTTTTGAGTTATCTTGTACGCAAATTTGAAAAATCTTGAAAAACAAAGTTCCGAGATAATCGTGATTGAACGGCACGGCACAGGCTGAGCGCCCCACTACGATCATGACACCGCCAGAATCAATGGGCTGTAGAATCCGTTCTAGTGCTCGGATCGACTAAATATTTTAAAGCAACATTCTAGACATATTAAACTTTAATAATATGAAATAAAAAAAAAATCGAAAATTTCAAGATTCTAGATGAGAACCTCCCCTTAAAACTAAATAAGTAATAATATTATATATATAGATGTGTGACCCCTTATACCAAATATTATTTGTCTGGGGAGCATACAATTTTATTAACTAACATGCTGAGAAATGCGACATAATTCTATTAGTTATTATTATTATTATAAACCAAACTACCCTTTTGTATGATGTTTTTTTCATGTATTTTTCACAGAAAAACAGAATATTATGAAAATTGTGAGAGGTCCTAATTCAATGAAGAGGGGCTGTATAAGTATTGCAGTAATCAGCCATTTGATAAAAATTTAATAAATAAATAAATTACCTTCCTGCTCACCAATCTTTATTCATTTTCTCTGAAGGAACTGATCGAACCGGACCACGTTTTCCAATCGAACAAGCAAATTCCTAGAGGACTTTGAAATCGGTCTGAAACCTCTCATTTCACAGACACAATAAAAATGCCAGAGGCCATAAAATTTTAAGACACGAATCGCACCCTGATCTAAAACACTTGTAAATCCCTGCCAGTGTTCATGAGACCACACAATTAATTGTTCCCCGATGGTGGTGCTCTCTACCGTCCACGACTTCTACTATCCGCTCGACCACCCCCTAAAATCCACGGAGCACGCAGAACAACGTTCTTGGCCCCAGGCGATAAGAAGGAATTAATTTTCTAGGGGCGTCTTATCAATGGTTATGGACGCATTGAAGAATTTTGTAATATTTATTCATGGAATGGGATCCCTCGGGATGTTTTCGCGTGCAGGAGCCCTTGTTAATGGGAAAACCTATTTATTATAGGACTCTGCAACATTTGCGTGACTGATGCGTCTCCGGTAAGCATCTTCGCAAAGCAAGTTTTTTTTTCCTTGAGGTTTCCTTCAATTAGCTCCCCGGGCAATTTTGCCGCCTTCAGTCCGCCCACAGCCGCTCCAAAACCAGGTGCTCAAAAACAGGTGAGCAAAATGAAGAGGAAAGTTAAACAATCTGTGGCTTTTTTTATGCAGGACTACGGAAATTGTCTGTATTCAGTTAATTTGTGTATGTGTGTGTGTTAGAGTAAAGTGCCTAATGGCGGGCTTGATTATACTTAAGGACCGTCCTTGTCATGGCCTCGCCCTACGCCCCCTTTCAATTTATCTGGAGAGTTAAATTGATATCAAAAGGTACTTGATTGCTTCTGGAAAAATCATCGTCTGCTGGATGTGGAATGTTTGTTCATATCCGACCGAAGTGGCTGGCAACTGAGTGAAATGATTGCCATTGAGCAGGCAGCTCGGCGCTTCGTAATAGCGCAGGAGGTAAGAGTCCTTCGAAGGATATGGGAATTGATCGTGGACTTAATATAAGAACCTCAGCGATGGCCATTGTTGCTCGGGAATGGATCACGGAACATTTCCACCCTGCGGCCACTTTTTTTCGCTCTGATTGTACTTTGCCCGGGTGTGCTCTTTCGAAAGGTCTGACGACTTTGGGGGGACGATTGAAGTGTTTGCAATTACGTTGTTGCTGCGCTATCAGAAGAAGACTTCAGAAGCATTAATATCTACCCTCTTGTATGGCCTGGATCGATTTCAATAATCGATGATTTCTGAGATTGAAAATTAAAAAATAATTGAGGACATTAGCGTTAACGAGAAAATTCCTTTCTTTCTCTAACTTCGCCCACCAAAGAAAGGACAATGGACTGCTTTTGCTCTCGCCAACAACCACTTCCACATCAACATAATTTCATCGGAATGATTTAATTATACCCATTAATTCTTATCACTTTGAGTAACTAATTATAACATCGGAGATTTTATTAATCATCATCCCATAACACACAATCACCCAATAAAATGTTGGGAAATCCCTAATTAATAAAAATATATTAATTTCATAAAAAATCGGAATGGCGCGGCGTACCTGTTTTGTTTAGCAAAAAACACTTCTAAAAGATATCTTTTTAAAATATAACATACCATATAAAATATAATATAACTTAGTTACTCGGCGTTGCTCGAAAACTCAAATGAAAGGAAAGTCTTTTCCAATATTCCAAAATTCCTCAAACCAAGGCCCAAAATTCAAGTCCCATTTCCCTAACGTACATTTACTTTTAGGGGTTCACGTGTAAATTAGTGTATAAATGTTGATTTGTATTAATTTATAGCCTATATCTACCGGGAAGACATAAGCTTGCCAACGTTGAAAGAATCCTGATGAAATTGAAAACTTTTTCAAGTTCAGTACTAAAGAATTCAACATATCAATTACAAATTACAATTCCAAGGAATTGGAATTTCATTGTAATTTAATTTCCTAAAGGATTGAATCTGACCCAGTTCTGTTTGTTAAGTTATATTATCTTTTTCCACTTTTTAATATAGCAATGTCCTTAATACGACAAATCTAATACACCAAAGCTCGACATTTCATACAACCTTCACTAATTCGATATTAACATAACATGACATTTATTCATACATAGGTATATCTAATATAATCATTCAGCCGAATTTTTAATAATATGAAACCTGATACTTACAATTTGTATAAATGTATATATTCTTTTTTAAATAAAACGACTCTTTGCTATAGATATATGTATTTACATTTACAGAAGCCCTACTTTTTCTTATAAAAGCAGAATTGCCTTTATTTTGTGTGAATCCAATTATCCGACGTTTTCAGTAATCCGATAGAGTTGTTGTATGAAAGAGCTTATATTGCATATTGTTAACTTCTTTATTTTGCTCATAATTTAGAATTTAGTAACACATTCTAATCTATGATCTAAGAAGCTTTGAAAAATGATAACATAATACGTATCTAATATTCATTAATATCGTTTCGTGTTCTCGCAGTTGCAACATCTAATATATAGTATCCAGTATGCTTAACAGGGATAGATTCAGTGAAATTAATGTGTTGTCGATAACATATCATTTGCCAATAAAGCCAGGAAATTATTAATTAGAGTAATAGCAAGTCAATGTTCCATAAGTATACGTGTGTTATCCTTAAACTGGGCAAAGAGGCGAACAGTGTTCATGCGCTTTCCCAATGACATAGTTATTAGAGAAATAGGAGAGGGAAGATTGAGGGTAAGGGTTCTATAGTGCGATTTATTCACAGGGAACCCTCAGTAGCTGTTGCTCCGAGGACAAAGGACATGGACTCAATTTGCAAGCATTGTCTCTTTGGGATCAAAGGCTTTGTCCCTCGAAATCCACCCAGAGGATTAAAATGCAAGAGGTAGTAAAATCTCCAGTTGTGTTGTGTCACACTTTGATCTTGGTATTATTGAACGAATTACATTAAATATGAAAACGGATACCTACTTACCTATATAAATTTAATAAAGGTAAAGGGTATCTCGCAATGGATTCCGTTTTTGTTTCTATGATCTTTAAAGCAGAAAAAGAAGAAAAAATATATAATCTATTTTTATGTTAAATCAATAATTTTGATATATTTCAATATATTCATGGTTTTATCTATAGGAAATAGTATCTTCCTTAAAATATAACCAAATTCACGTAATTCAATTAATTAACTCTTTAGATATATTGGACATTTGTTTAAAAACAAACATGGTTAAATATAATTTAGATAACTGAAGAAGATAAGAAGGTTGGACACCTTCACTGTCATTTGATGGAAGTATCAATGTCATTTTTATTCGGTAAGGTAGAAATTTATTTCCGAAGTCAAGGCTCAGTTATAAATACTTATAGAGGATTTTGGTGGACTAATTTAAAGAAGTCTCATTCATTCATATTTCAGAAATTCCCGTCGTTTCGGCATTCGCAAAGAACTTTAATACTTTCTTACCAGAGATGTCTTAGATGAAAATATCTGAAGGAAAATAAAATATCGTAGGTAATATGATTCAGACATCCTCTTTAAGGCAGTTCATATCGACAAAACCATAACATCAGCAGTGAATAAAACAGAATTACTAAGGAATATAAAACTCAGCACATTCTCGTTACGGCTACAACAAGTAGTTTTCAAGATGCTCTTGCGTTCGTTCGGTGCGAAAGATATGCTATTTTTGATGGCAAATTACCTTAAGTGCAATACCACTTGAAGTCGTTGAAAAGCACTTTACTATTCTTCTGTGGGACATTGCCAGCTGGAATGAATGGTTATCGCATTTTGGCTTCTCTCGCCGCGCACAAGGTCAATCCATAAAAAAAGAAATTAGCCTTTCTCACTTCTTCCTCTGCAGATATTCTTTTGCGCAGCTTCATACTATATAGGATATTGGACAGATTTATTTGTTTTTTACACTCGAGACTCAGCAAGATGGGGATAACTATCGCTTTCGAAAGCTATTTCCTTACATTATGCCGCACGGGACAGCATAAACTCGACATATATCTGCGAAGGAGTGTATATGGCTCAAGCAAGAACACCAATATGGAAAGGGGTCGTAAAGAAAGAACAACAGCAGAAATACTATAAAAGCCGAAGGAAACACAGGAATAAAACCATTTTCCCATCGAATCAAGGATTCGTTGAGGATACGAAAGATACATAAAAGGAGCTCCAATTCCAAGATATTTCCGTGCCAGCAACAGAACTCCATTTCGGGGTTGTGGATCGCCAATATCCAATATTTCTGGGTTATTGGTTTAAGGATTGAATTCAAATTAAAATTCGAAATATGTACATCTTAATGTTAATACACCCTTCCTCCGCATCAACATAAGTGCGCACCAAGAAAAGAAATTATTTTCGTACAGACCACGGTCTCGAAAAGAAATTTCTCCTTTTATATTTATTTGCCTGGAGTCTGGGAACCGTGCAGGAGACGTGAAAATTCCTGACATGGAACACTAAGCCATTTTGATGAATTGCTTGGAGCTTTCTGGGCATTGAAGCTCTAAAAAAAATTATTTCTTCTTCGGCTGCGACGAAGTTGGGCGGCCTCTTTGATGCAAATCGTTAAAAAAAAAAAAAAAACATTTGCTAGGAGTCATGCGGTAAGGTGGTAAAAATTCCCGCTCCTGCATGAAAGTTGTGAATTCATTTTGAGGACTTGTTTTTTTTTGCTTTAAGAATTTTCTTAAATCTTATAAGTGTTTTGACTTTAATACTTCTTAGCGTCAACGGATCAGGGAAACACACAAAACTTTTTTGCTTGCCTTTTCAAAGTTTGTTATAACACCAAAATTAGCTTAGAGAAAACATCACAACAATCCCATTGTGATGTTTCTGGCGTGGATTTAAGAAACTGATTAGGGGAAGGAGTAAAAAGTAATAATGCATATTTTAACAAAATTACTTTCCACAAAGCTTACGAAATAAAGGCGGAGAATATCACGCATTTTATATGGAGCTTAGTTATTTTATCTCTACATACTTATAAGAAAACGAATTTCTAATCCTCATCAGTTCAGTTGGGTTAGTGGCAGCAGTGGGATTAAACAACTTCAAATGCTTTGGATTAGATTCACACTTAACCTTGGGGTCTTATCGCTTTTGACGTGAAAACATCTTTAAAATCGATGCCTAGTGTGAGGAGAACGACAGTTTCTGTCGAAGTAATTTCAAACTTCAATAACTCAGCTAAAAATAAACATATCGCCACCATCTTCATTTTGTTTTAAAGAGGAAACATAAAATTTAAGCCAGTACCGCTCCGACATTCGTGGAATTGAACCTACGATTTTCGACTTTCCGGGTTCAACACGTGTTCATAAAAGGGATTATACAGGGTGGGGCAAAAGGTATGAACCGGTTTTGACCGGCTAGCGCTCGGCCTGTGGTGGTGAGGGGAAGAGGGGCGGGGCCTCGTTGGGGGTGTGGGAGGGTCTAGTTTTCAGTAGCAACTATGCCTACGGGAGAGCATCGTGGGTTTGCTGTGAGGACGTTTTTTGAAAATGGCCGTTCTGTGACTGCACTTCAATATCCCTGTTGGGGATAACATCCCTGGGGGTAATGCAATTAGACGTTGGGCTAGGACATTGGAAAACACTGGTTCAACAGCAACATTGTCCACATACCCTGGAAGAACTTAAGGACAGAATCAGGGAGGAAGTTACGGCAATACCCATCCAAATTAGCAGAAGAGCTGTTGAAAACTTAAGAATTCGCCTTCAAGAGCGTATCGCCGCTGACGGCTACCGTCTTTCTGATATCATCTTTAAAACTTAATGTAAAAAAACTAGATTCTGTACTGAATTAAACAATATAAACATAATTTCTGTAAGTTGAGTTGTTTTTGTTTTACATCCCTTTAAAACCGGTTCATACCTTTTGCCCCACCCTGTATCTCAGAGGCTAATTATCCGATCCGAGTGAACCAAACGTTGTTTTGAAAAGGAGTGTATGCATTACAACTCATTGAGCCCAAGTATATTTCTCAAAAGCTCAAAAAGATATTTAAAAATATAATGAAATATGAAAGCATAATTACACTGATAAGATTTAACAAAACAACATTTTCTTAGTTTTGCTAGAACTTCTAGCACTTTTCAGATTAAATAAACTTCTTCGCACGGGTATTGGTGGTGGCTTCAAAGATGTGCGAGATTGAAATGAATTCTAGTCACATAGTGATCAAATAATCGAATTTTAGATGAATTAAATTCTGGACTTGTAAAACTCATTCATAAAATATTAAGTTATTCTCAGTTATTATTAAATAGGCATTCTCTGTTGTAAGTCCTTCGTAAGTTGAAGGTCTTCGTGGGGAGCAAGCATGTTTCCTAGCTTTAATAATTCATAACCTGTGTGTAAGTTTATACAATGCTGTCAGGAGAAGTACTTTTGATCCATGACAACACCGCAGAGCTCAAGATTCATATCGTTAAGGCGACTATTTAAATATGCCACATGCAGCTGGTATACATAACCGAATTTCGCCCCCAGTGAATATATTATTTCCTATTCAGTAAATTAAGAAGAAAACAAATACTTGAAAGGGACTACATTTCTGAATGATGAAAGCTAAAAGGAGGCAATAGATGAAGTTACATGATAACGAAGAAAAAATATTTTCTAAGGATATTTCTATAGCCTTAGGGATGAGCTGTATCTAAATTCACATAGCAAAGTAGATATCATTTTTATGAGCAAAATTTCATTTGAACAAAATAATTTTTTTGTCTTTTTTTCTACAGCTATTTCTTGTATATTTTTAATTACTGAGTTTTCTCTTTTGATTGCTTATCTTCAAATCGTTTGTTATATAAATATGTATCTAGAATTATTACGTACAAAGAAGCTAAAATAATAGTTTTAAAAAAAAAATTTCTGTTTGTTCAAGCATCAAGTGAAATCAACTCTTTAACGAATTTGAATGGGACTTTCACTGGCAGGAAGCTTGGACCCTTAGTCAAATTACAATGCAGGCTTTTTATATATTTTTATTTATAAAACACAATGGGAACTCAATATGACGATTTGTTAAATTCCAAGGTATTGTAAATTGAAATTCTAGATGGCAGATTCAATATGACTACAAATTTGGAGACTGGAATGGACATTTTTAGGGTCGCTGTTTTCGAATATACTATCGAATATTTGAAATTAAGATGGCAGATCAAATAAGACGACTAAAACTTGTACTTAAATCGCAGACGCGGGCAAGTTACTACTAATAATGTGAAAAAATACATAGTTTGATAAAATACTATAATTTTGAATCAGAAATTTAATTTTATTAAAATATAATAAGAATTCTAATGAAAAGCGCCTAGTTTCAAATAAACTCCCGGAATAAGTTTCGTGAGAAAGAAGTGAAAAAACGAAACACACTGTCTCCACCAGGTAGTCACAAATTTGAACAAACAGTAACAAAAGGGAAAATTACCAGCACTTTTCACTAATTGCAAGTGTACTGCCACCCGAGAGGCGAGTCATACAAATCGATTCCCGAGTTGTACATGTAAAACAAAAGCAAATATTTTCACCGCATGATACCAAGATAGGGCGGCATGATAGAAGCCAAGTGGCAAGCCGGCGACTAATAACACAGCGGTGGGTAAAATGATCCAGTTTTGTCCTTACCTGAAATTAAAACCCGGCCAGGTCACTCAAGGAGTCCGCGCGGCGGGGAGGGGCGTTGAAATTCTAATTTAGCTGGATATCCGTGAAATGTGAGATGTTCACTTGAAGCAGCAAAAGAGTTGACACGACATCCATAAAGAGCATAATTTAGCGATCTTTTGGAACTTCTCTCCTCTTATTATAAAGTTGAAATTTAAAACTTTAAAGAAAATTGTTTTCAGTTACAATTGCTCTCAATCGGTTTGTAATTTTCAGAAATGAGGTACTATGTCATTATCTGAATAATTTCATTTATGTTTTCAACTATTGTAATCAAATTCCAATAAAACAGACATAACTTTTCTGTGATTGATTTGGATTTTACTCTCAGAAGTGAATGTAACAAGTCTTGAAGTCTTGAAGAGAGCAATAACTTTTACTCAGCAACAAAAACGAGGTAAAATTATAACTTTCCTGTATCAAATAACTTCTCCTTAAGCATTTACCTGTCATAACTTTTCATTAGGAAAGCTGCAGGTGTAAAAGGTTAAAGGGTCTGTGCTGTCTTCCTTAAAGGAAATTATGGTTTCCTTAAAGCTTCTAGGCCGCAGCGCTCTAAATAGAAGCATTTAAATGGTTCGAAAAACGTCCCTACATGTAGATTAATTTTAATAATTTAATTAAAAATTAAAAAGGTTGATTAAAAATTAATAAGACTCGTATATTTGATAAAGTGAATTAACAGCAAACACAGAGACACAATAAAAAACTTACTTTAAGTCTATTATTTCTTTAAAAATAAGGCAAGGGCTCACGTTACAGTCAATTAAAATTGTTACTGAACCATGATGAATGAATATTTCTTCGAAAATATGGATAACATTGATCCTGGTGAGAAGTGGTTTCAACAGGATGGCACTACGTGCCATACAGCGACACGAACCACCAATTTATTGAAATCACCAAAAGGCGATAAAGTGATTTCGAGAAATGGCCTCGTAAACTAGCCTCCATAGTCGTGTCACTGATAAACCAGCAACAATAGACAACTTGGATGTCAACATTGTTCGTGTTATTCATGACAACCTGCCGACATTGCTCGAAAAAGTGACCCAAAATTAAACTGAAGAATGCGCTTCGTCAAGAACAGTCACGGTGCTCGAAGTCATTTTTAAATATAAATGTGATGTGATGTGTGATGAATAAAAAAATGTTTCCATCAAAATTTATTTTATTATTTTAAATTCAAACTTCTATCGAGCTTAATAAAAACACCCCTTATAATCTTTATACCAAACCCAAAATTAAGTAGATTCCTATTTAAGAATTCTGTAATTTAGATTCTCTTTCAACATTTATCCAGACAAAATCATCCCTTTAAAACTTTTCGCTTAAGATTGTTCCAAATTCTTAATGAGCCTCTTCCACCAACACCTTGAAACAAAAAATTCTGTTATCATCTACGCAATATTCATCCAATTGCCGGAAAATGACTTATTTAAATTTGGAGAGCAGCTATTAATTTCTTAAATTGAGAAGTCATTTCTCCTCTTATAATACGCATTAAGATAAGAAGGGAATTGTCTGTCGCGTGTATCACTGAAATTCAACTTTCTTAAAAAGTTGTCTTCAACAGAGTCTGTAATTTGCAGATATTCAGCTTGGCTAATTATTTCATTTACCAGGCTTGATTAGAATTTGGATAATTAAGTCAAGATAATTTACTTAAATGTTTTATCGTACTTTTTGGGTTCCCACGTAAAACATTATCAACAATGTGACCTTTACACCCTTTAATTAAAGTAGCATGAATAATTATGTTTCTGTTGCCTTTTTTACAATTCTCTATTTATCAGATAAAACGAAATATGTAATCAATAATTGGATAATGCTTGTTTGAACATACAAATGCCTCGGATATAAATTAAAGACATTATCGTAAAATTTGTGGCTTCAAATGCAACAACCAGTGGTGGGTCTTGCCCATGTGGACTATAGGATGAATTTCTCGATTTTTAAAACTCATAACACATACGAGTTTTTTTTTTTTTTTGAAAAACTTATAAATTATTGTACAGATCTTAAAGCCTAATACGAGCTAAGTAAAATCAAGATGCATCAAAAGGTAAGAAGCTGTCATACATATAAATGCGATCTTCCCAGGCAGAGTTGGGCAAAATTTATTCGATTGACGAATAATGAATAAGAATTTCTTTATTCATTATTTGCGAATAACGAATAAATATATTTATTCAGACTCTCTCTTTATCCTTTCACTACGTAAAGCAGCCATTGATGAAATTGTAATTGTAAATGAATAAAACTAATTAATTTTTTTCATTTTATAAATTACGGCAAAGTGGAGGACGATACTGCACACCTGATCTTGAAATTAGGTCTATGAATTGAAGATGATACCCAAATTATTCTCTAAACAAATTCGAAAAATTAGCTTCATTAAATGCCCTTAAATTATGGTTTCCAAGAGAACCACTCAGCTCCTTCGGCTCAGCTTTGACGACCGAATTAGATTGATTGTGAAAATTACGGGCAATTAGGGGAATCGAATAAAATATCAAACAGGCGGCGGCTCATTCAACAGTTGATTCATCTTTTGGGACTGTTGGGTAAAAAAAAAGTTGATATAATCGAAAGAAACAAGCCGTGAAAACGAATAAGCTTCACAGGATGCCACCGCACGGCTGACGGAATAAGAAAATTTTTATAATATCTTTGCTAAAGTTCAGGCATTCGTCAGGGGGAGGCGGTGTACATGCATGAGGACGCACATAAATCATTTAGAGGCAAACCTTTTGGAGAAGGGCGGCGGGCCAAGCAACCCTTGTTTTGGGACTAATAAAATCCTCCTTTTCCCTCAAATTTGAAGGGTTCGGAATCCGCAGTTTATTGAAGTGGGAATTTGCTGGGGCCGCGAATATCAAATGAGGTCTTAATAAGAAATAATCAGGTGCCGTCAAAGCGGTGGAGGACGGGGAGGGGAGGAAGGGTTAGGTAGGCCATATGTACACATTATGTAGGGCTCTTCCGGGGCTCACATTAAACTCCTTCAATGGAGTCGAGGAACGATGTGGCTTAGGTTGTAAGCCAAGAATGACTTCCGAACCCTGCCACTCGGCCAAGTGTTATATGTGTGTCGCAGGAGTTGTAAAACACGCCGCACTCTGCCCTTGCTCCGGGCGGGGCGATAACCAAAAGCCATGAGTGGGATAAATTCAAATTTTATGCAAATTCTCCACATAATCGTCATCCAGGGGGACCTTCTACTGTCTCTGTCTTGGCGGCGGCGGCGGAGCTGCTGCTGCTGCTGGGCCCTTGATGGAACATCTTTCGGCCGTGAAAAATCAATTTTCAAATTACAGCTCGCTCTGAGGTTTTTGACTTAATGAGGGACAGCTTCTATCCGCCACCATCAGCAAACAAAGCGGCGGCCAAAATTGAATGTTTGCGGGGCTTATCTCCGTCAGCCAAATGCGCGCCGTACCACCGTTCGACCGCAGCACGCTCAGCGGGTGGCAAAGGGGTGGAATTAATATTGAAATCCTGACGAGCAATAAAATTTCGCATCTTCTTAACTCACCTTATCTCTTTATAAGCTGCTCAACCCCGAGATGCGCTCGTCCCGACAAATCACCGACGAATTTTACTTCTAGCGACTAGTCAATTTGCTTGGATTCGATGGTTCACAGCACCACTGGGAGTTATTTTCACCTCCTCAAATATCCGCTTCCAATTCTGCTTATTTTTTCACTTCTTTTCCAACAGAAGAACGAACAGACAAATATATTTTTACTTCCTCGGCAAAGTTGTGTCAATCATGCAACAGAGAGCACACAAAAACTCACTCCACCACAGCTCCGTTTTGATGAGAAAAAATTCCAACCAATTGAGCCGAAATGGAACTCACTTCGGGCGCAATTTCGATCGGAGAATCGATTTAGGGATAATCAACCTTAAGGCGAATTCGCCCTGCACCTGATCGAGCCTCAATTTCGGCTTAATTTCCGCTTTAAAGGCAGTTTTATGCGAGCTTAACGATGACACGAAACGAGACCGACTTCGATTTCAACCGGCGCCATTTTGCTATTTTAAGCCACCTCGGGTGAAGCGGATGAAAAAGGACACAAATGAGACTGTGTACCGTTCAGAGAAGGACTCTCTTTTGTTTGTGTATAGCCACCGCGAAACACAGTACAGAACCGTTAAGCGAACGGAGGACAACTGGAACACCCGCACAAAAATTTTCTGACCGAGAAATCGGGAGCACACACCGAGTGAATTCCACCACAGGGGGTGAATTTCACCACACCTAGACAGGCGAGGGTGACGCAACTCCCCGGGTGGGCGGTGGTAGGGTGTCTCGAGAAGCCCCCCCCGAACGCCGCCGCGCTCGCAGCCAGAAGCCGAGAAGCTTTCATTCAGAAGTTTTTCAAAAGGCCTGACATTTGCTCGAGGACCAGGAGGGTTTTTTAAGGTCGTACTGTTGCGTGGGTCACCCCGGGCCAGGAACAGGAAATATCCCGCCCGCTGTCCCGGCTGACATTTCGACGGCTCGCATCGGCGGAGTTTCATTACAAATTGGGCTCATACGGGGGGAATACTGCGGTTGAAGGGAGATCTAGCCGATAACATACAAGCATATATCACTCACGTCCTTCGCAATTGTGAAGGCGCTTGCCCCCCGACCGCGTGGGCGGATGTTGAACCGCAACGGGCTTACGTGTGTCCTCAGTCTGACGACTTAAAGAATGAAAAATGAATGCACTCAGAAATGCTTTAATGCAGGCATTCAAGGAATTCTCTCATTATTCATTCTGTCGCCTTCGACGTGATTAGTCCTCTCCTGCCCCCGGGCCCGATCTGTTGTCGCTGTTAATGTCGCCCCCTGGGACGTCTCCACACAAGACGACGAGTCTGATAATCGCCTTGGATGAGACCGACGAACAATCCTGAATTGATCCGTCCACTAATTGCTTAAGCACTCACCTACGCAAGGGACCGGGAGGAAAAAATACAATTTGTGTCCAATCTGATAAACTAACAGAAATTAATTTATGAATTTTCTACCCTACAGACAAGACCCACGGCGTCTTAATGTCCTTAATGACCCAAATTAGGTAATTGAAAACATTAGGTAACAAAATCGCATGGTTAATTTTGCACCGAACAAGTCATACATCATTTCTATAGGATTTTTTCCATAGATTACGAATTTGTGAACGAAAATTCTCCATCACGTCTCGTTTTTGAGAAAAATAGGCATTTTTAAAAACTCATTAAATATGAACCAGCTCTTTACATGATTTAAATGAAAGCCTGAATCCTTATCTAAAGATATGAAGCACCACTGTTCTTTGGCAATTACTAACCATCTTGGGCTACAAATTATTCATGAGTTTGGTCTAATTGTGATCTTGATTCTGTACCTATTGTATGATATGAAGTAATTTTATGAAAAAGTAAATTAGATTAACAACATAACATTGACCTTTAACATCTCGACCGAAATTTCTTCTCAAAATTCAACACACTACTCACTTTGGAAATAAGTTTGGAATACTTCCCAACATTATTCAAACGTAAATCTATCCATTACATAATGCGGAGATATGTTTCTGTGTTTCTGTCAATTTTATAAGCATGAAAGTGCTGTCTGTGTCAAAATGGCATGTAATTTAAAAAGAAACCAACAGATGGCCCACGCTTTATTTTTACTCAAAAGTGAAATTAAATTCAATTTTATCAAAACAAGTTTAAATGATATTCAAACAGATCTGAACTGGACAGCAAGGAAAACATTCATTGAAGGTATTTTAAATTCGCAATTCATTACAATTTGAGCAAATTATAATGCCTCATTAATTTTCAGCGTCGGAATGGCGAGCTAGCTAGCTTTTTGTTCAAAATTGGTTCACATTAAAAGTTGTTAAATGTTTGTGTTTCTCTACAAACCGCGTACTGCGAAAACACTATCATGGTGCTTTTCGTGATTTACATAAATTTTAGTTTTTAAACAGAATGCAAAGAGAAAATATTTGCGTAAGCTTGGAAAAGCAAATCACAACGTTATATTGGAAAAACAAGTTCAAAGAGTAGGTGGACAATTTTATTTGAATTTTTCGGATGAAGTTTGCGAATGTAGAGGGTGTTGTAAATTGCCAGTCAACTGTGCGTGTCCCTTTCATGATTCATAAACGGAGAGAAAAGAGCCAAACTGGCCGAACATTTAAGCGGCAATATTCCATCGAGTGAAAATCGACAAGGCAAACGCCAGCTCAGGCCATCCGTAACGTATCCCTTCAGTCCCTAAAAGGCCCATGGGAGGTTCGGAAAATGTAATCAGTTGATTCTTGCAGGCTACCAAAACTTGTCCACGCGGAGTTGCCGACCTCCACCAGAGGAGGCACAACGACTCCCCACTTCGGGCTTGAAGGGTTAAAAGGGTTCGGGAATATTACTTCATAAAGGTTCAGCGGCGTGTGCGTTAACATAAATAAAGTCCCCCGAAGGCCCGGACCGGCCAGTCATGTAGGCATTTTACTGCCGCCCGACAATACTTTGGCGCACAAAGTACTTAAAGTTGTTGCGAGTACCGGGCTAAAACCATCCACTTGATGGCCGGTTAAATTTTGCGGATAAAGTTGGCAGCTTTGCGAAAAGTTTCCTTCAGTCTAGGCATAAGCGGATTATAAATTAATTCGTCAGGGCGCATCCAAAATTCGCCGGCAGATTCAAAATGAAAAAGGCACACCTTAGTCCTTGCTGAATATTTAACACGGTGAAACAGAAGCAGAAGATACGAAGGGATGGGGGATTAATAGATACTTCTGGCAGGTACATTGTAATAGCTTAGCTGTTATGGAATAATAGAGGGGGCGGGTGTGCCGCTGTGGTGGAAATCCCCTCCAGGGTAATTACAAATGGGCTTGCGCAAGTCCACTTTCACCCCAATCGACTTCCTCACACGTCTGCGGTTGAATTACTTTTAAGAAACAAATCTTCATTTGGGAAGGGTTGGGGCGTCGTGTCACTTAATTAACTGCTTTAACTGTCTGTCGTTATTAAGGTGGGAGGCTAATGAAGAATTAGTGAGCTTATGACAAGTAAGAGTGCCACTTTGATCTGTACTTTCTGGGATTAAGGCAATTTCACTTATAGTTTGCGACCTGCTGAGGCGAGGATGAAATTCAGAACCAATTTGAGGTCTTGCTCGGTTTATGGAAAAAAAAACAGTCAAATTAAGGTCACTTAGAAACATTTCGCCCGACTGGAAATGAACTAGGGTAGACGAGCACAATTCTCAATAAAAATGTTCCTCTGTCCGCGAATTATAACGAGGGCAAGTTTTGAACAGCCGTTTCCTCGGACCCTTCAAGTTCGTTATAACGAAGTTTTACTGTAGTTATAATTTATAGCCTATGTTTCTTTTAAAGCTTCTAGAAATATAATTTGAAGATTTTAGAAAAATCGGTATAGTGGTCTTCAAGATAATAGTGAACAAACATACACATATATTTTCAAGGTGATTGAGGTCAGGCAGCAAAATAATCGAAATTACTGAATTTAAGTTTCAAGGTCGAACCTCCAGCCAGAAAATATACTGGAATTAAATTTCTTATTATACACAGAGAAATATACTGGAATTAAATTTCTTATTTCGATTCAACAAGTACTCGCTGCAGGTGATGGCAAGCCGAATATATTTGACTGGCGTTTGCGGGGTGTATCATTTATGGATTTTCATTCATATCAATTTAAAGCACGGAAACCAATCCACTTCACGTAGAAGAAACCGCTCGCATGACAAGGGTCCGACCCTGACGCTGCTAAGAAAAAAAAAGTATCTAAAAAATTCCTTGAATAATTTAGAGAGTATCGCAAGACTCTAGGTAGAAATCTTTTACAGCTGATGATAATGATTCCTGCACGACGACTACATACGGAAGTAGGACAATCGAGCGGGAGCGGGAGGAATCAGGGCGAAATCCCCAATACCCCGTAAAGAAATCAAGACCTGCGACATTACCCAGACGGGGGCAGGAACCCCCAAGTATCAAGACCGGATCATGTTCCAAATAAATCAGTTCTCATAAATAAAGCAGGGATAGAGAAACAAAAAAAAGAATCCCTCGGGCTAAATCTTACAATATTGAGGAACGTCGGGATCCTGCAAACAAATGCCTTCCGTGCTGACAGTGGAGCTGTCGGTTCTCCTTTCATACCTGCAAGGTGCCCCGGCTCCTCGGGCCTTAGGTGTGCTGCTTGACTTTTAACATAGCTGATACATTGTTTACGTTTTTGTCTCATCCCGGATCCCATTAGGCACCTCCATCCGCCAAAGTAATGAAAAATATCAGCGGAAACCTTCCAGCCGTATCTCGTGCTCCTGTTGCTAAGGAATTCAAGATTGCCGCAATAAAGAGCCTTATCTAGAAGTGAGAAAAAGGCGTAATTTGAAAAGTCGTCTAAGGAGGCGTTAACACCCAAAAATACAAAGAAATCGGGATGCAGTCCTGGGGAAATGACACAATTAAACAAGAGTCCACAAGTCCAAGAGGAATTTAACTACCTCAAGGATGTGAACATAAAATGGAGGTGTAAACAGGAAATAAAAATGTTTACAGCAGCGTGGGAAGTAGGTGTGGGGGCACATACATATGTATGCCTGAATCCGACGACACCTTGAGTGCTGGGGACGATTTACGTAAGCAGGGTGAAAGGCAAGGACGCTAGTGATGACGTCAGGTCAGGATGTTCTGACCCATAAAAATGGATAGCATTTCATTCGACTCTGAAATGACAGCGAATTTTCTGCATAAAATATTGTTTGGTGCATTTTTACAACAATCACTTACTTCATGAATTACTTAAAGGGCGCGAAGAGCAATGAGAAGTCGCGTGTAAAAATTATAATAACGTCTGTCCTACATCATGAGTGTTATTCTTAAACTCATTCCACATTCGAAACGACAGCCAAGACAAGTTGTTAAGTGTCTTGGCTAGCATGTTGAATGTGGAACGCGTTTAATAATGGGATCTCATTTCTGCTAGTTTTCTAATTTTTAGCGATCGTCTGTAGCAGAGGATAAATTTTTCTACTTTATAGAACTATAATTCATATTATTCAGTGTTCATTTATTTAAAAGAATATTCATCAAATAGCTGTTTACTTATAGAGAATAATCCATTGACTGGTACTCAATTTGTTCTGTGAATTAATTATATTTTTTAAAGTTATCTTGTAAGAATTATGACAAAGCTTAAAAAGTTTGGAAACTATGATGTATCAAACGCCGACGAGTCCTTTAGGTAGTTGAGTTTTCGGAAATATTAAAAATATTATTATTTGAGAAGCAAAAACCAAACGTATTATATCGCACCCAATAGTACTACTTATTAATTGTTGGAGATTATGAAGAGAGACATCTTCAGGAGATAATTATAAGCAGCTTCTCCTGTCAGGCTTTAGGCGATTGAACTGAGTTGCAGTTAAGTTTGATTAAAGAGTAGGCTTGTTAGAAAAATAATAAAAACAAGCGATGTTCATTTTTATCATTCTCAAAAGAATCTTCTACCAAGGTTGACTTGTTTAGTAAATTATAAAGAAATTCTATAAAAATAAATTGTCTTTCTTTATTGAATAACTAGAAATCAGGAAATTATCTAACAGGTTATGGGCCCAGGAGCGTTTGAGCCTTGAATGAGATAAATAATTTTAAAGAAAGGTTTAATAATAAAATTCTCTAGTTGCACGACAAGATGGATGCCAACCTGAGCTTGGAGAAATTGGTCGAGGCCAGTGAGGGATACGGAAAAACAAATTATGTATCCTGGAGATTTAAGGTGAATCTGTTACTACGAATGAAAGATCTACTGAATGTTGCTACTGGGGTGACTACAAAACCCTTTGCTGTTGATGGTGGTACAAGTGAATGGATCAAAAAAGATATGGAAGCTCAGGCTATCATCGGATTGAATGTAGATGAAAAGATTGCATTAAAAATTACCACATGCAACACTGCAGCAGAAATGATAGAAAGACTTGAAAACTTGTATGGTCAAAGGAGTCAGAAGTCCACTGCAATGCTGCAACAACAGTTCTTCAGCTACAAGTATGATGATTCAAAATCTGTGGTAGAGAATTGTCTCCAAATAGATGGCTTGGCGCAAGAACTTCGTGCAAATAGTGAAGAAGTCAAGGACAGTTGGATTATTTCTAGAATACTGAATTCTTTGCCAGCAAAATTTGATCATTTTCATGCAGCTTGGGAATCGGTAGGAGAAACTGAAAAGACTCTTTCAAATTTACGAGAACGTCTGCAACAAGAAGAGATAAGATTGCAAGGTCGTGAAACAGATCAGGTCAAGAATGCTTTAGTCGGGAAAGTTGATAAGTTTAAGCGTGATTCAAGCAGAAAAGGACAGTCAAGAAGGAAGACAGAACAATCCAGCTTCAGTCAGCATAGACAGGTTGACAATAAATGCTTCAGGTGTGGCAAGGTAGGTCATATGAAGCGTGAATGCACGAGCAAACCGTGTCCTGAATATCTTGAGTATTGTAAGAAAAATTACAACTGCCACTATTGTCATGAGAAAGGTCACTTTGCAAATGAGTGTCCGAAGAAATTAAACAGTGATAGGAGTCAAGTGAAATCTTTTGTCTCAGTGGCACTGTCAACTGCCAACTTAAAAAACCTATCGAACAAACGAGACCTATGGATCAAAGACAGCGGGGCTACGCATCATCTGACAGGTAATCTGGAATGGCTGACTGACGTAAAGTCATTGGACAGTCCTATTTCAATCGAAATAGGAGATTCAACAAAACTGCTGGGTACTTTTTCTGGAGATGTACAGCTATTGGCATATAATGGGAAGGATTGGTACCCAGTCATATTGAAGGACGTTCTGTTTGTTCCAGAGTTGGCCTTCAATTTATTCTCAGTTACAACAGTTTTGGATAAAGGTTATACGCAACAAGCGACAGCAGAAGAATCCCTGATCATGGAAGGTAATAAAGTTGTGTTGATAGCTAAAAGATGCGACGGTCTATTTAAAATGATGTTTCGCCGAATGGAACCGTACAGTCTATCAGCTATTGGTCTGAAAATCTGGCATGAACGGCTGGCTCATCAAAACATACGGCATGTGAAAGAAATTCTGAAGAAAAATAACGTTGATTACATCGATGACTGGGAAGATACTGTTTGCCCAGGTTGCGCTTATGGGAAACAGCACAAGGTATCACACCCTAAAAATGAGGTTGTTGCTAAGGCCTGTCTCGACAAAGTTCACGTGGACCTAGGTGAGATGAATGTGCGCTCTCTCGGTGGTGCCAAATATTTCTTACTCTTCAAGGATGATTACAGTCGATTTCGCAGTGTTTACTTCTTGAAACAAAAGTCTGAAGCTGTTGATAAACTCAATGTATATCTCAATTTGGTTGAGAACCAGTTTGGAAGAAGAGTGAAGGTTTTAATGTCAGACAATGGAAAGGAAATCAAAAATGTCAGAAGTAAAGCAATCTTGGAGCAGTTGGGAATATTTAGTGAAAGATCTGTCACGTATACGCCTCAACAGAATGGTCGAATTGAGCGTGAGATGCGCACAATGGTTGAAGCAGTCAGATCTGAAATCTATGCTAAAGATCTTGGACTGGAACTGTGGGCAGAGGCACTGAATTACTCTGTCTTCACTATAAACCAAACAGGAAATAGCAATATATGTGGAAAGACACCTGCTGAATTATGGTTTGGTCGTCGAGTTAGTCTAATATCCATGAAGAGCTTCGGATGTGAGTGCTACGTCATGGTATCTGATCATCAACGCCAGAAACTGGATAAGAAAAGTAAGAAAGGAACCTTTGTTGGATACGACATTGAAGAACATGGTTACAGAGTGTACTTGCCTAGTGAAAGACATGTTGTCGTGTCCTGTAATGTACTGTTTGATGAAAAGGTTGGACCAGAACATGGATACATCGAACTCAATTGTAAGGCAAATGATATGAATCTAGACAATGGGTATAATGACACTAAGATCGAATCCGAACCAGAGATTGATGAACAAAGTGAAGAGGAGTGCTACAACAGTTGTGAGAGTGATCAGACAGATTCAAATCGAATGGAAGAAGAAAATACGTCTAGATACAATTATGCCATGATTGGTGAAATTGAAGAAATTGCAGTCAAGGATGCAATGAAAAATCCCGGTTGGAGAAGAGCTATGCAGGATGAAATGGATGCTCTCAATCAAATGGAAGTGTGGGAATTGAGGGAATTACCTGAAGGTCGAAGACCATTGACAAGCCGATGGGTTTTACGAGAGAAAGCAGATGGACGATTGAAGGCACGAGTGGTAGCGAGAGGCTTTGATCAAGTGCAAGGAATCGACTACAATGAAACGTTTGCGCCCGTTGCCAGTTATGCGAGCATTAGGCTATTGCTAAGCCATGCTGCAAGTCACAAACACAAAATTCATACTTTTGATATCAACACTGCATTCTTAAACGGCAAGCTGTCAGAAGAGATCTATATGCTACAACCTGAAGGGTTCGATGATAACTCTGGGAGAGTCTGCCGTCTGAAAAGAAGTCTGTACGGACTGAAACAAGCTCCAAAGGACTGGCACCTCGCATTTGTTAAAACTCTCAAGAAATTAGGATTCAAGGATACTGATGATGATCCGTGCATACACTCTAAAAAATATGTGTAATATTCCACAATTTTCTTACTACATACATGTAGTAAATTCACAATTTTTCATTAAAAATACAGATTTCCTTAAAATAAGTTTGTAAATTTACAACAAATTGTAATTTCGCAATTAACTAGTAAATTTGCTTGATTCATCAAGCAATATTCAAAACATTTTGCAGGCATTGTGGATAAATTCCTCGGAGTGGGAAAATTGAGTGCATATTCGTAGTAAAATTTCGTGCTGGTAATTCCAAAAATCGGCTCTAAAGGGAAAATTTTACTTGTGTTAGGATTTTGTGTAATATTACAATGATTTTCGATGTAACGCGTTTTTAAGTTGTGTAAATTTTAATGCGTCCATCATACGAAAATTACTAATGTAATTGTGTAATTTTACTGATGCTCTAGTAAAAAAGCGTGCTAGTTGCGGTGTTATTGCGTTATTTCGTCATTCGAGAAGTGAATCTTGGTGCGCTCGGAAGTGTTTCTGCAAAGGTGAAGTGTTTCAAGTCAAGTTTAGTCAAGTTTTAATAATTTGCGTTTTAAAATATTAAGAAGTGCGGCTCACAGAGGAACTTGGAAGTGTTTCTACAGAGTTGAATTGTTTATTCACGCCAAACAAAGGTATTGTTTTATCGTTTAATCGTAAGTGTTATTCATGTGGGTTTTAAATTATTTAGCGGCTGACAGAGGATCCTTGGTGCACGGTTGGTCAAAACTGCAATATTTGTTGGTTGCTCTTTCGATTCTTATTATATATCATTTTATTTCATTAGCTTATTTTTCTTTGAAAGCAAGTATCTAATTTTGAAATGTGTAATATTTTCAAATGCCTTGTATGTCAAAAAACGTTTATTGGGAATCTTTTATACGAACGTCATCTATTTATTCATCGATTTATTAAGAAAGTGGCATTTCGTTGCTACAAGTGTGAGCATAATTTTTCTAACTATTCTTCTTTCGTGTCACACAAATATAGAAAACATAAAAAAGAAACAACTTCATTGCATACTTTTCAATATAACTGCGAAAGAAATGATTGTAATTTCCAATCTAATAATAAACTCTCAGTTGTAAAGCACGTACTGAGGCATTCAAAATATGGTGTCACTGTTAGATGTCCTTTAGGTTCGTGTTCGCTTACTTTTAGTAATCAGTGGACGTTTCGGTCCCATATTCGTAGAGTACATAATTTCATGTTAAATATTGAGATGAAATCACAGCTCCTGAATTCACTTCCCTCTTCATCTTGCAATGAATTAGATCATGAAAAGTCTGGTGAAAATATCTTGGTAAAAAATAGTGGCATAACAGAATTTAATGGATTCTCTTTAAAGGATTTATGTACACAACTGAAAGTTAAACATAATATAACAGAAAATATAATTTCGTTAGTAATTGAAGAAATTCAGACAGAGTTAAGAAAATGTAAATCTGTTTGCCTTAATGACATAAATACTATATGTGGAAAGTATAATATATCAAAGCAAGCGACAAATGACATTAATAATATTGTATCTCAAAAGCTAAAATTTTCAGCAAACGAAATAATTACCTCAAATTACAAAAGAAATATTTTCTATTATCATAATTCGCACTTAATTCAACCACAGGAAATATATCTAGGTAAAAATAAAAAACATAAAGATTGTTATTATCAATATGTGCCACTTATTGAAACTTTAAAAGAACTTTTGTCCGACTTTTCAGTAAAAGAACAGATATTAAAGAAGCATCACCCTTATAACGAAGATACGTACTCTGACTATACCAGTGGCAAAATTTACCGAAATAATAAATTTTTCCAACATGGTAATAAATTGCAATTAATATTGTATATGGATGCTTTTGAAGCTTGTAACCCTTTGGGTGCAGCAAAGGGAAAACATAAAATAACGGCAGTATATTTTATTCTCGGCAATTTATATCCTTATCATAGATCTAAAATAGATAACATACAATTATCAATTCTTTGCAAAGATATTCATCTTAAGGAATTTGGGTACACCAAAGTATTTGAAAAACTCTTAATTGACTTGCAATTACTTGAAAACGAAGGGGTCGTCTTAAATGAGGAATGTTTTCAAGGATCTGTGGTAGCTATTTGCGGCGACAACTTGGGGTCGCATCAAATAGGAGGTTTTGTAGAAAACTTTAGCAGGTGTCAGTATTTCTGCCGTTTCTGTTACATTACTCTTGATGAATTTCGCACATCGAAAGGTATTGCAGTTGGTGAAGTAAGAAACCCAGAAAGTTATGATAATGATTCTGAAATGTTAACAGAGAATTGTAGTAATCACGTTCGCGGCTTAAAGCAAAAATCCCCTTTCAATCAACTTAAATTTTTTAACATATGTTCACCGGGCCTACCCCCCTGCATAGCGCATGATTTATATGAAGGCATCGTTGCTAAAGATCTGACTTTGTGTATTCATTATTTCGTAAGTATGGGCTTCTTTTCATATAATTTCTTAAATGTAATGTTAACATTTTTGAGCCGTAAATTCAAATTAGGTATATCATTTCCCGAAATTACTAAAAAAACTAAAAGGCTACCAGGAACTGCTGCTCAAAATCACGCTTTTCTATGCATTTTCCCCATGATTGTTGAGAAATGTGGAGAAGCTTTTAATTATAGTGACCGGGTTTGGAAAATGTTTGTTGAACTTTTTGATATATGTCAAATATCTTCCTCGTATGAAATAAGCTTCGGTCAAATCAATAAATTAGAGTTCTTAATAAACAATTATCTTCGAATTAGGGCAGAATGTTTTCCAAATGAGAATTTAATTCCTAAGCATCACTACTTAACCCATTATCCAAATCTTATTCAATTTTTTGGACCCCTAAGTACATTTTCGACACTGAGGTTTGAGAGTAAACATCAGTACTTTAAAAAAATTATTACAAAATCACAAAATTTTAAGAACCTTACAAAAACATTAGCCCAAAGACATCAAATGCTTCAAAGTACTATCGCATTTCGCTTTAATCATTTAGTTGTTGCAGATGATGCAGAAGAAATTTTTTGTTTTTCGACATATAAATTTCAAACGAAATCCGCGACTTATAGAGAAATCATGTACGAAGCAGGAAATTTGTTACCTATATTTATCGATGAAATAAATAGAGTGATTGCAATAAAAATTAAACAAATTTTAATAAAACCTTCTTATTCTGAAATTGCTTTTTATGGAAATATACACGCTATTGATTTGGATTATATAAAATGTGTGTACTATGCAGAAGAAGTCTCTGCAAATTGCGAAATAATTGAATTTTGTAAATTGATATCTCCTTTTCCTATTTCCATCTTCGAAATCAACGAAGCAAATATCGCACTTCTGAAGCAGACCGTCCCATACTTTTTGTAAAGGTAAGTTCCAATAATGATTATTAGAACTTTTTTTCCTAAACTTAATTTTTTTCCAGATGTCAAAGAAAGCGTTTAAGATTTGGAATTCTGACCGTACCCTGAAAAAAAGTTTTTGCTGTAGTACAGATTTCGCAGAAGTTATCACAATGGGTATTGTATATATATAGTTAATAGTAGATGAAAAGCATGAATTCCTAATATGTCTCTATTTTAGCAAATCAAAAAGGATTGAATGGTAATCGGCTAGTCTTAGAAGAAGACGGTACTGAAATCGAGGACTCAGAAACCTTGGAATGTTTTTCTGATAAGGTTTTAATGATACTGGATAACAATTCTTGTTGGATGAGTCCTATCGTAAGCGATATGCAACCACCACAGCCAAAATCCAGCTTTGATATTTTATATGTGAACTCTCCGGCACTAGAACATAACTCTTCTGTACAAAATATGGCTTTATCGACTTCTGCGATCGTTGACAATAATTTTTCTCCGAGCACAATAGATTCACTTTCAGATACGCTTTCAATGTCAAGTGGCGCATTTACTGACTCATCAGATGAAAGTAGTGTTGGACTGAAGCAAAGTAAAATACTGTTCAGCAAATTTAAAATTGATTGGACAAGGGTTCCAAACCATATTGTGGACTTTTTAAAAAAGGAAGAACCTCTCCCAACTTGTTATTTTAATGATTTCATCCACTTTGTTGTCAACGAAATGCGGACATTTGCGTTTTATATACCAGTCCCTGTTATGCGAAGAGTCGCAGAAGATATTATGGCAGAATATCCAAAAAGTTTTGGAGTTATTAACCAGATGGGCCAGCTAAATACAGAAGCGATTAATCTGACAGCAAAATTGCAATATCATAACAACTACTTAAATCGAAAAGACAAAAAACGAAGTGTGCATGAAAGTCTTTCACCGAAAATTTTAAAAAAAGTAAAATCTCTCCAAGAAAGTTGTCCGAATTTATTTAAAAATTCTGAAGAAGATGAAGATTCTTTAGAGAGAAAAAGGCTTTTTCTTAAAGAAAATTTTCAAATAAAAAATCTTAATCAAGTTGAAACAGAAAAAATTGACAGCTTTTTCGAAGACACCTTCAGTACGCAAAGGCAATTTTTAAATAATTTTGAAAATCCCCCCACTATTTATGAAATTCAGCAGAAATGGCCGCACTTATTACATGTAAAGTATGCCAAAATACATTTTTCAAAGCTCACCAATATTGCCATTGACATGGAAAATAATCTAAAACAATCTGCGAATTTGATTGTGTCCTTTGTAAAGAAGCGACCTCATGCAGACCATTTCATCAACAACTCTGATAATTTGGAACACAAAACGATAGCTGCGATATCATTTTATTTTGCAGAAAGCTTGGATTTTATTTTCAAATCTTTTCCGGTAAAATAAATAACAAATCAAAATTTATTTTGTAATAATTTATTGTGCTATTGCAGATGGGAACTGATGGTGAACATGTGGAGCCGCCTTGTAATTCACCATGGATTGCTGCGATAGGTAACCTTAATTTTCGACATTGTACTTCATTTTATCTAACTATTAAGATACCGATCTACAAAATCTGGTTGATTTAAATTTTAGTAAAATATATTTTCATTGTTAAAATTAGATATAAGTTTCTTATCGAGCCATCGGGGCCAATTTTGTAGACTCCCTGTAGATTATTCGCACATCTCTCAATTTCTTTTTCATTGAAATAATTGATAGAATTTGTTGTTTAAGTATTTAAATGTATGACTCTGTATTAGATAGATTTATTATTGTTTGCTTATATTATTTATTTTATTTTCTAGAAGTGGAACCCAATACAATGTTGTATTATATATACATCGAAAAAAAAAATGTTCCACAGCTCAAACGCTCTTTGAAGCCTTAGAAATCCAGTTCATATATTTTTTTATTTTTAATATGTCATACCCTAAAGAAGCAAGCTTAACGTGCCAAACACTGCAAAACATAATGGGGATCTCATCATCATTTGGCCGTTCACAAAAGAAAACTTTTGGAAATAAATCCAAACTTCACAATTTCCTGAAAAATATTAACAAATAAATTAAAGAGATAATATAAAACATATGAAATAATAATCACATTTCAATAATATATCTGCCTTTATCATATGTATATATATATCTAGCCACAACTTTTAATTCCTAAACTTTCATTCATGTTTCTGTTTATGAAGTAAAATTTCATTTATTTATGTGCGAACGAAGTTATGTTATAATAGGTACAAAGAAAAATAATAAAAGCATATCAAATATCATCATTGTTTATTTTCTCAGGGCTTTAAAATCAACTTATTTCCATTAACTCAATTAAGTGAAATTACAATTAAAATTTGCGCATTCAAGAGCTTTTTTTTTTTTTTTAATAATTATAATAAAAATTTCTCTGAAGTTTACAATTACGACAATTTTAAGTTGAGTGGAAAAGAGCTTTTCATATTTCCACTAACTTTCTACTTATGTATACACATGTATACATAATATGAATGTAACATAAAAATAGCAATTCGGAATTTTCTATTGTTATTGTGACATTTGATTTTCTTAATTAACTACAGCATTGCAGAAATATATAATTTCATTATTTTTCTATACAAGATTAGCAATTACAAAAATATAGTTCAATATTTATGTAGAGGCAAACATATGGAAGGTTAATTAGGTTTTTTTACTCTCCTCGAATATTGAACTATTTTCATTTATTTTTGCAGAGCTGTAGCTTCATTTAAGAAAATATAAATGAATAACAATGAAATATTCCAAGTTACAACTCTTGAATGCAATTCCTTACAAATGTTCCCTAAAAGAGTAGTAATTTTACTCCACATAGGAGTAATATTACAATGAAGACTATGAAATCTACATTCCGATATATCAATATTACTCTGCATATGAGTATTTTCAATCTCTCGCTGTGTAAAATTACTCATTATAAAATTCCCTTACCCAACCGAGCAGTATTTTTACAAGTACTGAATGTAAATTCTCTGGTGAATATTTACATTCATTAATACCAATTTTACACACTGCTGTATCATTATTATACTGCGTTGTAAATTTGCAACGTTTAACGTTGGCAAATTTTGTGCCAACGTTTATCGTTGTAATATTACTCAGTTATTTTTTAGAGTGTATTTTATAATAATAATAAGTCAGTTTTACTTGGCATATTTGTAGATGATGGGATAATAATTAGTCAGAATGAAATTATGATCAAACAGGTACTATCTAAACTTGCAGAAAGCTTCAGTATGAAGTCTACGGGGCCAGAGAAAGGGAAATTGTTCTATTTAGGAATGGAAATACACTTGAAAAGAGAAGGCGTATTAGTCACACAAGAAAGATATACACGAAAACTCCTGACTCGCTTTAAATTTGAAGAAGCATATGCTGTGGCTACTCCAATTGAACCAGGAATGCTAACTGAGAAGCAAGTAAATGACGGATCTATCAAAGATAGACCATTTCGAGAGGCTATTGGAGGTTTACTGTATCTATCCACTATTTCAAGACCTGACATCGGGTTCGCTGTGAATTATCTGAGTCGGCAAGTCAGTAAGCCCAAAACTAGTCACTGGAAGATGGTGGAGCGGGTGTTCAGATACATTAAAGGAACTATGGACCTTGGAGTATTCTTCGATGGTGGAGGGAAATTGCAAGCGTATACAGATTCAAACTACGGTGGAACTGAAGCAGACATGATTTCAACCAGTGGAATTCTGGTGATGTATGGTGGTCCTATTGTGTGGAAAGCACAAAAACAGCCAACAGTATCTATATCGTCAGCGGAAGCAGAATATCGGGCAGCCGTCAGCGGTGTGCAGGAATTGTGTTGGCTTCGACGGATCATGGTCGAGTTAGGAATAAGTACTGTAAATGAGCCTACTGAATTATTTATAGATAATCAAGCTGCTATTCATATGTTGAAAAATGCAGAAGAAGGAAAGCTGACGAAAGGAAAGAAGCACATCGAGATTCGTCGTAAATTTGTCAATTATCATATTGGAAAAACTGTAAGGCTGGAGTATATATGTACCAAGAAGCAGATCGCTGACATCTTCACAAAAGCTCTGAACAGGAAGGTGTTTGAAGATTTACGTCGGAAGCTGCTTAAAGAGGAGTGTTGGAGATTATGAAGAGAGACATCTTCAGGAGATAATTATAAGCAGCTTCTCCTGTCAGGCTTTAGGCGATTGAACTGAGTTGCAGTTAAGTTTGATTAAAGAGTAGGCTTGTTAGAAAAATAACAAAAACAAGCGATGTTCATTTTTATCATTCTCAAAAGAATCTTCTACCAAGGTTGACTTGTTTAGTAAATTATAAAGAAATTCTATAAAAATAAATTGTCTTTCTTTATTGAATAACTAGAAATCAGGAAATTATCTAACATTAATGCTTAACTACTTTGGATTCCAATGGTTCTATTTTACACTATGATTATTATTCATTCCAATTTATACTAAAACACATTTTTTCCTCATTCTCCACGTGAAAGGCAATAACACCAGCAAATGTTTGCAAACTTGGTCGATGTTTTAACATTAAAAGGCGCCTGAATACTATAATTTTCAGAGAAATATGACCTCAACTCGGCAAGGTGGCGACCTCGTGCTGGGTTTCAATGTGAAAAACTGCGACCGCTCGATTTTCTTCAGATACGAAAAGTTTTCAGTGTGTTTTAACGATAAAAAAAGTTTCATGCGTCTCGGTGGGTGGTGTGAAATGAGCACACAAAATCGCAATATGTATAATATTTAAAAAATTTATGACCTAGCGAACAATGTCAAGTCCGAGGGCGTATGGCCAAATAGAACGACCTCCCGGCATTAAATTTCAACGGAGCCTGCTTAAAATTCTTCTTCGTCGTATTCTTTTACACTATGTAATATAAATTTAATGGAGCTGTAAAATGTCCAATTCTCCAAGAGAAATGTCTGAAAAACGGACTGTTAAGAATTGGACCGAAGGGAATGTATAAAAAAAAATGCTATATTTTGCTCCACTCTCTCCTTTTATCAGATATGAAGAATTATGAGACAATTATGTCGGTTGTATTATTTGTACTTTAATTGACTTTCATTTTATCTAGTCCACTTCCGTTCAATTAAAGAATAAAACGAAACGGAATTCCTACAAATTACTTTCTTAAATATATCCAGTAATTTGGAGACCAAATAATTCTGGCAAATAATTGTAATAAATTAATTAAGGAAATTTAGCACTTAATCTCATGGCATAGCTTCTAGTCTAAGAGCATATTTAAATTTTTTGTTTTCTTAGATTATGAGAAAACCATTATTACAATCAAAACCGTTCACTATCGAGGCATGATAACAAACTTTTTGTGAGACCAACTGAAAGATACAGACATCGATTACTCTTGGTTTCAACAAGACGGTGCCATCGATTTCACAGTAGCAGAAACAATCGCATAATTTTGTATAGCTGGAAAATCAATTCAGAGGCGAGAATTGATTTAATTTAATAATTCTAATATTAAAAATCAGTTTGTACAATAAGTACCCTTTTTTTTATATTATATATACCCTTCGATTAAGGAGCACCATTTTAACTGGTCTCTTGAAATATGACCCCATGTCATGTAACGATAAAAGTTAATGGATGATTAAGCTATCCTTAAATCATATTTGTAGTAATAACTTTTAATCTCTTTAAATGGAGTTTTTAGAACGTTGAATTTCAGTGATTATCAGCAGGGAGACTTTAATTGTCGACCGACTTGAACAGTTCTTCACATTCGCTAAAAGGTCGTGAAATGTGCTCAAGAGGTGCTGAGAAGTCGGAAATGGAAAAACTTTAATCCCCTCCCCAGCTTAAAAGTTTATTTAGCGCGAGAATTCAATTAACCCGTAAGTCGGCAGCATTGGACCTTCCCATATCTGTCGGGTTCAGGACAGAACCCGGCGGGACGGCCGGCGGCGAATCGGAATTGGGGCAGCGCAGCTTGTGTGGAACACAAAGTTATCCGCCCTAAGTTTTTGTGCGTTGCTGCGAAATAAAAGTTCCCAAGTTGTCGACCTCGTTCTAGCAGCGCCTGAAATTTATAGGTTGCCTTTCCCTCCGGGAAGAAGAGGGCCTTCATTTCGCGCCCCTGCAGCAAGGTTTTATCGCCAATTTCATACTTTGCCCACCCGAGTAGGCCAAATTGTTAGTTTATGTTCGCGCCGTTCTCCGCAAGTAATCCACGATTACAATGCTTCAGTACTCCTCCGCTTTAATGCAATTTTTCAAATGAGCACCGTTTCCGACACAGGGTACCAAGAAATTTACCCCAGAGAGTCAGAAGGTTGATGCGAAACGAAAGGGTGGAAGAAAATATTCTTTTGGAAATAGGAAACTAGTCTGAGTCATTTGCATGAAGTTTGGAAATGTATTTTGCACAATTGATTACGACAACAACAGGAAGAAATTTGTTTTTAATTGAATATTCTTCTCTCTGGGCGTTCAGCAAAGAGTGAAAAGAGGAACGAGTGCAAATTGAATGAATAAGGCATGAGTTTTCTCTTCTTAGCAGTGATAAAAGGTAGTAAAACTTCACTTCACTAAGAATAAGTTGACATTTTTTTTTTTTTTTTTTTTTTTTTTAACTTCAATTTGAACCTTTCGCATATACTCTAAAAGGAACAACAAATATTTATAAGTGTTTCGTATGTAGACGATTACGACAAAAATAATTTCAAGAAATGGTATTTTTATCTATAAATCTACATACATACAATAATGGCTAAATAAAAGTTACCACCTTAGAAATTTTGGAAAATCTACGATTACGGTCAAAAATCCCCTTTAATGGCTTCAGATACCTTTAAACTTTTATGAATGTTACGCAACTATGCATAATTGCTTAGGCCGAGTTTATTTAATAGTTATTTGTTTGTAAAAACGCATTCATATGCGAATGAACATGGTACGACAACTTACAAGTGAGTAAGGGTATAATTAATGCATTAAAGTGATATACCTAGTAATTGCTGATAAATTCCAATTCGGTGTATAATCTCCTATTATTCTGAAGGCTATGGTGATAAGATGATCTCGTTTATTTTTCTCATATTTGAAATATTTAAATTCACAGATTTCCCCGGAAACGTTTTGCAATTTTAGTGTATATCAAAAATGTCCTTCAAAAAATTTAGCTATAAACTGTGACCATTTCGGGCAGATGTTACAATATTTTTATTGCATATAGCGCGGGTGACGATCTAAACTTTATATCGTCAGAACAGTAGAGAGAAGCATTTGTTCTTCATGGCGTCATTTTTATAAGCATCATTCCACCAGTCGATATCAGGACGCGACATGAATTTTATTGGCCGTATCCAGAGCGCGGGAATGTGTATCATCTCCCGTCGTAAAAACAAATTTTCCTCTGAGCGCGTCGGGATTTCCTGGCGAATCAATAAAACCAATAAAAATATTCCTGAGGCTGGATGAACCCATTCACAGCCAACCCTCCTCTTTTATCGTGAATTATTGACAGCAGTTAAGCTGCAGACTAATATCCCGGCGGTTGAGCTGCTTGTCTCCTGTTGCTTTTATTGAACCATGTCCTGTCTGATACGACTGTCGGTTACAACGATACGACAGACATTAATAAAGTTGACTTCGTGCTTGTGCCAGCAACTGTAGGATTTGTGGTATTTTTGCTGCAACTGAATGTAGAGACAACGAAGTACTATGAAGTAAATGCATTGAGGATGTTTCAGAATGAGGTGCATTAAAGCTCATATTAAAGTTCGAATGCAACTTGAATCTCGAATTATAACAAATGCTATATCTATCTATGTGAGCTCAATTCAGTTCATTCAGTTTTCTTTTATATGGCAGCTACATAGCATTAATTGGCGAGATTTTAGGGTTTGCTTTATTAAAATCGATTCAGTAGTTTAAAACTTACAACGCATATATAAGACGTTCATATTTTTTTATTACAAAAAGGTAAACGTAAAAGATAATCAGGAACGATAAGACCGAAGGGTTATATATTGATAAGGAATTTTTAAAAATTGTGTACTTATTAAAATGTAGTTTCTTGTAGCTAATCACCATAAAAATTAATGATTGTAATTGGATTATATGAGTATCAGAGTTATTATAAAAATATGTACTTTATGTTCTTAAATGTTATGGCTTAATTTCAAAAACTCACCTGGACAAGAGCGACTACATTTCCACGTCGACGACTAATTTCCTCGCTGGCACCGACACCAAACAATTGTGGTGTTGACGGCAATTTTGTGCTGAAATATTTATTTATTTCAGGGACCGTAACGGTTATGATATTTTCCGTAAAAATCAGATCTAAAAAATTATTTCCTGACTGTTATTTTTCTAGACAAAAATAAAAATTATGTTTTGATTTTTATTTTTAAAATCAGAAATAAAAATCAGAATATGATTTTTATTTTTAAAATCAGAAATAAAAATCAAAAAATGATTTTTTTTTTTTAAATCAGAAATAAAAATCAGAAAATGATTTTTATTTTTAAAATCAGAAATAAAAATCAAAATATGATTTTTATTTTTAAAATCAGGAATAAAAATCAGAAAATGATTTTTATTTTTTAAAATCGAAAATAAAAATCAGAATATGATTTTTATTTTTAAAATCAGAAATAAAAATCAGAAAATGATTTTTATTTTTAAGATCAGAAATAAAAATCAGAAAATGATTTTTATTTTTAAGATCAGAAATAAAAATCAGAATATGATTTTTATTTTTAAAATCAGAAATAAAAATCAAAATATGATTTTTATTTTTAAAATCAGAAATAAAAATCAAAATATGATTTTTATTTTTAAAATCAGAAATAAAAATCAAAATATGATTTTTATTTTTAAAATCGAAAATAAAAATCAGAATATGATTTTTATTTTTAAAATCGAAAATAAAAATCAGAATATGATTTTTATTTTTAAAATCAGAAATAAAAATCAAAATATGATTTTTATTTTTAAAATCGAAAATAAAAATCAAAATATGATTTTTATTTTTAAAATCAAAAATAAAAATCAGAATATGATTTTTATTTTTAAAATAAGAAATAAAAATCAAAATGTGATTTTTATTTTTAAAATCAGAAATAAAAATCAAAATATGATTTTTATTTTTAAAATCAGGAATAAAAATCAGAAAATGATTTTTATTTTTAAAATCAAAAATAGAAATCAGGAAATGATTTTTATTATAAAAATCAAAAATTAAAATCAGAAAATGATTTTTATTTTTAAAATCGAAAAATAAAAATCAGAAAATGACTTCACATAAATTCATTTCAATTTGTTTAATAGCTGTTCAATTCAACGCTTATAATTCGTCCTAGTCACATATTTATAACACATTTTATTAATATCCTGATCCACGCATAAACTTTGAAGTGGGTGCAACCATCTCTAGGATATCTATGAATTAAAAAAAAAAAAAACAAGGTGTAGGATTTGAGAATTTTTTAATTACTTATGATACACCGGGTGAAACCAGGTTACCCAGCTAGTGACTTATATAACTAATAAAGATAGATTCCAGAATTATAATGGACTTTGTGGTGACGTAAAAAATTAAAAATATTTACATGACAATACAATAATATTTCAAGTGTAAAAAAAATTAGAAAATTAAATATTTATATGCAGTTGGTCTCTTAATTGCGATGCAAATTTTGTTATCTATGGAGTTACATCAGAGTTGAGCTTAACTATCATGATCGCTGCCAAATTTTCCTCTGATAAATTATACCGCAAGTCTCCAAGAATCAGTCTTAGGGCAGAAAAAGATCTTTCTACGCTAACTTGCGTTGCAGGTACGGAATGAATAATACAAGCTAGCTTGTGTAGCCACGGAAATGCGTATTTTTTATTGTTCCAATATTCCATTAGATCGGCATCAACATCAAGACGTTTTTCTGTGTAGGTGTCTATTTCGTAAATTGCTTTGCGAGTACTATCATTAATTTCAATGAGGTCTTCATCAGATGAGGAATTGTTCGCAAGTTCCAATTCTTTAATTCCACTCCTCAATAAGGAAGATGTACTTTGTACACTTTGCATGGAACTTTCATCGAATAAAAACGATTCCTCCTCGCCATTCAATGAAATTTCTGCAGAAAGGGGCAGCTCGCGGTTTTGCTGAAATTTAAACGTAAATTACCGTGGGTTGGAGAGATTTCACAATTAAGTGAAAAATCAAACTCTTCGTTTTAGTTTACCTTTTGTACATCTTGAATTTTGTGAACGATTTTTTTTAAATGTTTTTTGGCAGCTTCCCTTTTCTCCGACGAAAGCAAGCGCCTGAATCTAGGGTCTAAGAACAGAGCAGCATACGTCGTATCATTTTCTAACACCTTAGTTTGCCTTAATTCTACATGATTTAAAGCTTTCTTACTAATATCACTGTTGATGGCTTTTAACTGGAAAGTCATTTCAAGCCAAAATTTATAAAAATCACCTAACAACAGTTGTTTGTTTTGCAGCTTTAAAGTTAATGCATGTAAAGGTGTCAGAACTGATACAATGTTTTCGATTGCCACCCATTCGGAAACCACTAGTTTCTCGGACGTTTGCAAGTGCTCAACGCAAAACTGCTTTAAATCTAAAAGTCGCTTCAACATATCATATGTGGAGCTCCAACGAGTAACTACGTCCATTTGTGGCTTCGGGATTTTCAAGATTTTGATTTTGTATCTAGAAGAACGCGAACAATTAAAAGCCTGAAAAATACAAGGAGAAAATAAAATTTACTTACCGATACGCTGGAGTTCTCAAAATTTTAACAACTAGACGTGCCTTTGTAATAATATTTGGACTCAACTCCACTAAAAAATCCTTAACAGCCAGTTGGAGGGAATGTGCAGCGCATTTAATAGAAGTCACGTTGTTAAATGTAATGTTATTTATAACATTCTCATCAAAATCTTCACTTTCATCTTCAGATTGTTCTTCTTCATCACTCCGTGATGAAGATAATATTTCTACCGTCTTCACCATGTTTCGTCCGTTGTCCGTAGTTATGGCATATATCTGTTTTTTGTCAATTTGAAAACTATCTAATACATTTTCGATTTCGCGTTTTAAATTATAAGCTGTATGTCTTCTTTTTAATTCTATCATTCCTAGAGTATATATAACTATTTCGTTGTTTATTATCAGTTGCACATTTATTCCTAGAACTGATCTATCACTTCGAGTGGCACTATCTATTTTTAAACAAATCACCTTTCCACTTAAAACATCTATTATTCTCTTTTTAATTTTTTCGCTTTTAGCATGAACATGATCCATTATATTTCTGGAATTTATATTCGAAATTTTCAAGCCGTTAAAAATTTGTTTGGTCAATGTATTAAAAGAAGGTGAATCAAAGGAAAATAATGGTTGCGTGCGATTCTTTTATCACCATGTTAATAAGCATTGATGAGTTTTTCGACTGACAGTATAGTAAATATTATGTTTGTTTATTACCAGGGTCAAGCTGGCTTTTTATCTTTGGCAGAAAATAATAATGAGCTTCACAACTAATTATTTTTGGCTTCAAAATATATATAACCAAGCTAGCTTTTTATTTTTGTCAACAAAAGTGTTAAGCCTATAAGCTTGTTTCTATTTCAAATTATGTTTGGCTAGAAATGGCAGTTTATGCACACCTTTAAAAACAAAGCTTAATTTTGAAGAGCTTAACCAAAATCGAAAGAAGACATCACGCCCAACATTTTGATTTACGTTATTTTACTCTACTAGGACATCTTCTTACTTCCCTCAGCTTTTTTAATTTAAAAATAGAAAAATACCAGTTATTTTAGCTCCATGGTAATAAATAATTTATTTACAAGCATATTATTTACTATATTCACTATATTGTCCAAGTATCGCTGCGAAATAATATTAGGGACAAATAAGTCGCATTTAGTACAATGGCTCCACAATTGTGTCACTTATTGTTATTCATATAATATTTTTTATTGCATCTATTGTATGTACTTGCGAGTTAAAATATTCAACAAATTACTTCTGAATAATTGTTGCAGACTCACTCGTCTACGAAAATTTCGTTTGAACAGTGCGTGAATTGGGAGTTAAAACGTAATATTATTATTATTAAAAAATTTGATTGATTTAGTTAAAATGGGCCGTAAACGTGATTTTTATTTACGCGAACATTTTGTAGAAATTGGCGGAAAAACCGAATGTAAATCGTGTGGAAAAGAGATTTGTGCAGTGAGTACAACAAACCTGAAAAGACATTTATTAAAGGAACATAAAGAATTAATGAGTGAATATGAAAAACGATTAAAACTACAAAATAATGAAACGGAAAAAAGAGAGGACAAAATCAAGTTTACAGTTGAAATGTCGAAAAATGAAGTCATCAACGGTTGCATTGACATGGTGACTAAAGAATCGCAACCATTATCTTCCTTTGATTCACCTTCTTTTAATACATTGACCAAACAAATTTTTAACGGCTTGAAAATTTCGAATATAAATTCCAGAAATATAATGGATCATGTTCATGCTAAAAGCGAAAAAATTAAAAAGAGAATAATAGATGTTTTAAGTGGAAAGGTGATTTGTTTAAAAATAGATAGTGCCACTCGAAGTGATAGATCAGTTCTAGGAATAAATGTGCAACTGATAATAAACAACGAAATAGTTATATATACTCTAGGAATGATAGAATTAAAAAGAAGACATACAGCTGATAATTTAAAACGCGAAATCGAAAATGTATTAGATAGTTTTCAAATTGACAAAAAACAGATATATGCCATAACTACGGACAACGGACGAAACATGGTGAAGACGGTAGAAATATTATCTTCATCACGGAGTGATGAAGAAGAACAATCTGAAGATGAAAGTGAAGATTTTGATGAGAATGTTATAAATAACATTACATTTAACAACGTGACTTCTATTAAATGCGCTGCACATTCCCTCCAACTGGCTGTTAAGGATTTTTTAGTGGAGTTGAGTCCAAATATTATTACAAAGGCACGTCTAGTTGTTAAAATTTTGAGAACTCCAGCGTATCGGTAAGTAAATTTTATTTTCTCCTTGTATTTTTCAGGCTTTTAATTGTTCGCGTTCTTCTAGATACAAAATCAAAATCTTGAAAATCCCGAAGCCACAAATGGACGTAGTTACTCGTTGGAGCTCCACATATGATATGTTGAAGCGACTTTTAGATTTAAAGCAGTTTTGCGTTGAGCACTTGCAAACGTCCGAGAAACTAGTGGTTTCCGAATGGGTGGCAATCGAAAACATTGTATCAGTTCTGACACCTTTACATGCATTAACTTTAAAGCTGCAAAACAAACAACTGTTGTTAGGTGATTTTTATAAATTTTGGCTTGAAATGACTTTCCAGTTAAAAGCCATCAACAGTGATATTAGTAAGAAAGCTTTAAATCATGTAGAATTAAGGCAAACTAAGGTGTTAGAAAATGATACGATGTATGCTGCTCTGTTCTTAGACCCTAGATTCAGGCGCTTGCTTTCGTCGGAGAAAAGGGAAGCTGCCAAAAAACATTTTAAAAAAATCGTTCACAAAATTCAAGATGTACAAAAGGTAAACTAAAACGAAGAGTTTGATTTTTCACTTAATTGTGAAATCTCTCCAACCCACGGTAATTTACGTTTAAATTTCAGCAAAACCGCGAGCTGCCCCTTTCTGCAGAAATTTCATTGAATGGCGAGGAGGAATCGTTTTTATTCGATGAAAGTTCCATGCAAAGTGTACAAAGTACATCTTCCTTATTGAGGAGTGGAATTAAAGAATTGGAACTTGCGAACAATTCCTCATCTGATGAAGACCTCATTGAAATTAATGATAGTACTCGCAAAGCAATTTACGAAATAGACACCTACACAGAAAAACGTCTTGATGTTGATGCCGATCTAATGGAATATTGGAACAATAAAAAATACGCATTTCCGTGGCTACACAAGCTAGCTTGTATTATTCATTCCGTACCTGCAACGCAAGTTAGCGTAGAAAGATCTTTTTCTGCCCTAAGACTGATTCTTGGAGACTTGCGGTATAATTTATCAGAGGAAAATTTGGCAGCGATCATGATAGTTAAGCTCAACTCTGATGTAACTCCATAGATAACAAAATTTGCATCGCAATTAAGAGACCAACTGCATATAAATATTTAATTTTCTAATATTTTTTACACTTGAAATATTATCTGGGGGCACGGCAGTGCCCCCGCCAAGTCGAGCGCGAAGCAAACACTGCCGTACTATCCTTTACTGGAACCATTTCGCCGCATTTTCAGGCCCCTATTTGAGAACCTCTGGATAAGACCAGAACGCAGAAATTTTCGTCATCCAGTAAGCTATAATCGCATACTTAAAATCCAAAATTTCAAGTCTGTAGGTCATTTAGTTCCGAAGTTAAACGAAAGCAAAGTTTCGCATTTATGACACTCACTCACTCACTCACTCATAATCATCAAAATAGAACTAGTACTTCCCATAAACTCAGAGAGCTGAAATTTGGTACAGAGTTAGGGTTCAATGGCCACATAAAGGGAAAACTATAAAAACTAGGATAATTGAAGATCTGGATTACCTGGTGACCCTGATTAGAAAACACAAGAGCCCAACCAAACTATTAGAGATCGACATACCGCCTTTACAAAAAATATTCAACTTGGTGGGCCGCTTCATTTGATGTCAAAAATCGAAGGTCTGAAGTATCTGATGAAGAACCCTCAGCTGGTCTCAGCTGTATTAGAGATATGGTAATGCCCCCTTCTACTATTGGTACATAAAAAAATCGACTGTCATTGCAAAAATCCAACGTAGTGGGACACATCTTCTAATTTAATCTAGCAATACGAAAAACTGTTGCTACTGTACAAGAATCAGAACCGGAAAAAAAGAAAAGAAAGATTTGTAATAATAAAAAAACTACTCCTAAAAAGAAAAAAATTGTGTCAAATAAGAAAATCTAATAAAATAAATCAATATGCCCACGTTTCTACAAAAAGAAGTGAAATCCCACCAAAAACATTCTGTAAAAAACTAGCCAAGTCTCGATGGAGCTGCTTGTTTATCTCTAAAAAGTAATGAAATCTAGACAAAGTCGTGCCAAATCTAAAGTTCCTTACTGCGATTTCTTTATTATTATAGTTAATGTTGTGTGACTTGGCCGTTGAACATTCTTTATACGTTAGTGGGTACAAGTCAATTTTGTTTACACGTAATGTTATATCTGTTGTAACTACCTATGTTTGTTAAGCGAGATAATAGAAGTCCGTCTGTACTGGAAATAATTTTTTATACTGTTTGTTTCAGGCTCGCCTATACATAAGTATTATTGAAATACGCAGCTTTATCAAGCTTACAATTGACTGGTTATTGAATCAACGTTTTCCAAGTGGCAATTTTCCATCGTCAATGGGTAGCGGTTCTGGCGACAGATTGGTGCAAGGGTGTCATGGAGCACCTGGTTTTGTACCCTTGTGTACCCTTCAACGGCCAAGTCACACAACATTAACTATAATAATAAAGAAATCGCAGGAAGGAGCTTTAGATTTGGCACGACTTTGTCTAGATTTCATTACTTTTTAGAGATAAACAAGCAGCTCCATCGAGACTTGGCTAGTTTTTTACAGAATGTTTTTGGTGGGATTGTATTGTCATGTAAATATTTTTAATTTTTTACGTCACCACAAAGTCCATTATAATTCTGGAATCTATCTTTATTAGTTATATAAGTCACTAGCTGGGTAACCTGGTTTCACCCGGTGTATCATAAGTAATTAAAAAATTCTCAAATCCTACACCTTGTTTTTTTTTTTTTTAATTCATAGATATCCTAGAGATGGTTGCACCCACTTCAAAGTTTATGCGTGGATCAGGATATTAATAAAATGTGTTATAAATATGTGACTAGGACGAATTATAAGCTTGAATTGAACAGCTATTAAACAAATTGAAATGAATTTATGTGAAGTCATTTTCTGATTTTTATTTTTCGATTTTAAAAATAAAAATCATTTTCTGATTTTAATTTTTGATTTTTATAATAAAAATCATTTCCTGATTTCTATTTTTGATTTTAAAAATAAAAATCATTTTCTGATTTTTATTCCTGATTTTAAAAATAAAAATCATATTTTGATTTTTATTTCTGATTTTAAAAATAAAAATCACATTTTGATTTTTATTTCTTATTTTAAAAATAAAAATCATATTCTGATTTTTATTTTTGATTTTAAAAATAAAAATCATATTTTGATTTTTATTTTCGATTTTAAAAATAAAAATCATATTTTGATTTTTATTTCTGATTTTAAAAATAAAAATCATATTCTGATTTTTATTTTCGATTTTAAAAATAAAAATCATATTCTGATTTTTATTTTCGATTTTAAAAATAAAAATCATATTTTGATTTTTATTTCTGATTTTAAAAATAAAAATCATATTTTGATTTTTATTTCTGATTTTAAAAATAAAAATCATATTTTGATTTTTATTTCTGATTTTAAAAATAAAAATCATATTCTGATTTTTATTTCTGATCTTAAAAATAAAAATCATTTTCTGATTTTTATTTCTGATCTTAAAAATAAAAATCATTTTCTGATTTTTATTTCTGATTTTAAAAATAAAAATCATGTTCTGATTTTTATTTTCGATTTTAAAAAATAAAAATCATTTTCTGATTTTTATTTCTGATCTTAAAAATAAAAATCATTTTCTGATTTTTATTTCTGATCTTAAAAATAAAAATCATTTTCTGATTTTTATTTCTGATTTTAAAAATAAAAATCATTTTTTGATTTTTATTTCTGATTTTAAAAATAAAAATCATATTTTGATTTTTATTTTTTATTCTAAAAATAAAAATGCGAAAATAATTGTTTTCTTTTGATTTTTATGGAAAAAATCACAAATTTAAAAAGCGCATAAAATTCTTAAAGCTCAGACCATAAGAATCATAGTGCTATATTTAAACCAATTTTCCCACAAATTTGTCTACATGATTTTTTGGTTTGAAATATTGAAAATAATTGTTATTTTCGGTCCCTGATTTATTTAAATATAAATTGTTGATTGAAATGAAAATAAAAACTTCCCTTCACAAACTGCCAGCCATACTCCATTCTCTTTATTTATAAACACTTTACGAGTAGTATACACGTCGTTCCACAAACGAATTAGTGAAGTAGAACGTGTTTCGATCCACCACAGGGCACCCTGATAATACATATTATATGCTTATTTGAAGTATCGTTTTACATTCAACATAATACCATTTCTTCGTTCCTTTATTATTCTATTAGGATAAATAATAGATTTTAATTTGGTTCGCGATTAAGTGAAACCACTCTCTTTATGTCCACGATTAGAATCTGGAACACAAATAAGCCGTCATAAATTAATAATTTTCATTTTTCCCATTTGTACAAATAGCCTCAAGTACTGAAATTTTCTGGGAATTTATGCAAAATCCCACATGGTTTAAGGATTAATGCAATTTATGGGATTTACATGTTTCGATTCCATAGCCAGCCAATGTATGCAGATGGCTCTTTTTCCAATGAACAGCTGTACCAGTACCTGGAAGGTAAAATATGTCTCTCGCTCGTAATAGTCAGCCTGCAGTTAATGCAATCCACTGATGCAAGGTTTGTTTGGGATTGGGAAGGTAAAATAGAGGATTAAGCGCACTATCGATCCACTGGGAAATGGTCCAATTGTATTTATAGCTACAGAAGGATTTAAAGGAGCACACTTGCACCTTAATTGTCAGGAAAGTATTGGCAGATACTTTAGCAATACCGAACCACTTCCCAATTACTTTGAACTAAAAGAAAAGTATAAAATTAGTTCGATGAAATGTAACATGCATATGTATAACTCGCGCAAAGTAAACAATATGAAGGAGAAGAAAAAATATAAACAAAAATCTGAACTTCAGAAACAAGAAGAAATTCTACGTGCTGATATAAAGTCACATCAGGGCAAAAAATTTGATGTCTTGATGAAATTGAACATGTCATGTAATTTTTTTTATATTTAGACGAGTTCTTATTAACTCTATGGATACTACTTTTGCACGTACTTGAGCGGTTTGCTAACATAACTACTTAATATTTTATTTAATAAACTCTTACACTGAGCCCCGATAAGTCTAATCACGAGTTTAAAAATTGTTAATTCAAAGTTTACAAAACAATATCAAGCCCAGCTTGTTCCATATTTGGGGTAAAAAAAGCAAACCAACAAATCAAGGTTTGACGACCCAATAGCAAATTAAGGCTGACTCCTTTTTTACGAAAGATTAGCGAAGAGAATGAACCCTATTGTGGAAATCAATTTTGCTCGCCCCGAATAGCGACGACACATTTTCAAAGCAGAGGTATGTACTAAGAAAATTAGTGTCTTCGCTGGTCAATGGGAGCAAAATCAGCTTCAACATTGCACCATAAACTTTATTCTCCTTTAAAACGTTAAACTGTGTGCTTATTTAAACTCTGCTACATTACGGATAGTAATCGTTTAGCTTGACTAAGAACATTTTGCCCAAACGTATCATTTTAAAAGGAATGAACTACAAGAAATGAACCTTTGAATTGATAAAAAATTAATTTAAGTAGTAATTGCTTCAGCTCTGCACGAAGCCAGAATTAAATAACGAACAAGAAATGAGAAAGGTTCTGAGGATTTGCAGCAATTATTCGGGTCACGTACTGGCTAAGCATGTAGGGTTCGTTTAACGATGACCAATGCCACTTCCACTTCATAGAACGAATTGTAACTATCGCTAAAATACGGGGGCAGGGCGGGGGCGATTGCGAAAACGAGCGCCAGGGATGGTCTCTAGGACGGATGGACGTCATCTTTGTACAAAAAGATAAAAACTTCAAACGAAGGCGAAGCCCGTAAAAATCATCTCATAAGCTTTATAAGAACTGTAACATAAATGGGATTGATGCGCTAGAATAAACGTGAGGAAACATTCTTTAAATCCAAATATGTACAACTAATCAATATTTTAAACACTTTGAGATTTAGATTTCATTTGAAAGATTTTTTGTTCTTGGACTTTTAAAGGGGACCCAGATATTGTAATTAAGATGTTATTTTCTAGTTGTTTAAGCGATTGCTGATTTCGAATCTGCTACTGTCCAAATATGGGAAACAAAAATTCCTAATAATGATTTTCATGAATTGGCTTCGGAGCGGTTTTTAGGGTTATAGATTCCAGATTGAAAGTTAAGATCCACATCCAAAACACATCCAAAAACGCTTCCAAATTATTCAGGTCTCAGGCAAGCTGTTACATAACACTGGGTTTTTTCTGTATATTACGAATGCCTAAATGAAATTACACAAGCTGTTCTTGTTGAGGATTATTAATATTTTTAAATGTTGCGAGCGATTCGTTTGTAACAAATATCAAATTTTCCTGTTTGCTGTTTACGCACATCAAGGAGAATTATACGATTTTCATTAAAGTAATTATTTCGTCACTTTCGCTGGTGTTAATCTTTCAATTAAATATAAATCTCAAAAGTTTGGCATTGATTATGTCGTTATTCATTCCGTCAGAGCCTATCATCAATTACAGGAGATAATCTGTGGTAATTAATGCGCGGCCTCACCCGAATATAAGCAATAATTTAACAATGCCGGAGCCAATGCCAAATGAGGCCGTCCGGGACACCTGATGAATTTTAACGTGCACTGCCACGTGTTGCTCCCGTTGTGAGTTCGAGGGAAGCAGTTCCTGCCTTATTCCAAATCGGCCTAGCTCCAGATTATAGTTGGCCATTGTAGGGAAAAGCCGGGAAAGGTGAACAATTTTACCCGTCCAGGGCATTTGTCATGCATATCCCATAAAATCACGTTGATGACCAAGCACGGTGATTTACCGGGATTTCATGTGCGAAAAAATTCATCATTCGTGTGGATCAACTCGAGGGACGTTTCAGGTTTATGAGTTATGAAAACTGGCAAGCGCACGAGTCACTGGGAAAGGTCCACCTTCCGCCTTCCTCATCGATCGTCTCTGAATAGCTGGGAGATTTTCATAATTGAAGTGCTCTCGCCCCGAGCATCCGAAGCGTACAGATAGCGTCCTGGAATGACTTCTTATCCTTCCAATTTTCTTAAGTACAGTGGCTAGGAGGTGGAGTAATTATTACTTTCAAGGAGTTCCCGCCACAGCTTACACTAGGCACTTTTTACTTCAGAAGAAACGAACCATACCCTTATTTTCTTAAGATTCCAAGCAGCTAAACATACGAAGGAGAGTTGCTTTTTTTTCAATTAAACTTGATTGAAATTTACATTTCTAGAATAAGACTCTTACATAATTGTAAAAAGCGTGGTTATGAATTCGTCAGCTTTTAACACACTTGCTGGACAGACATATTTTATAAATTTAAATAACAAAAATTCAGAACTAATAGATTTTAAATAAGGGATGCCTCAAGGTTCTATAAATGGACCCAAATTATATAATTCTCGCACACCAAATGCAAGCACAAGACTCAACAGCAATACTTTATGCAGATGATACTTTAAAATGGGAACACACCTAGAACATATAAACATAAAAATTTAATAGATTGACTCAAAAACGTGAACTTAGTTGAAAGCTTGCGAAGAAGCCTTTCATGGCTAACACTAGCAAAGGCCTTGGAGAAATCGAGAAACCATTGAATACCATTAATAATGTTGTTTTCAATCCTGTACATAATATGAAACATATCATAGAATTTTATAATAAAAAAGACGGACAAGTACGAGTAGGACTCGCTCTCTGAGGGATCCGTACTTTTATGTAAGGTGCTAAAATATTAGTGATGTCACTAGGTATTGGAAATTGAACAACTTTCCACATACAACTAAAAATTAATGATTTTCGGATTGGTTTTTCCTTTGGTATTAATTTCAACTGGATATCTCTAGCCACTTTTGAGAAAAAGTCCCAGTTTCCCCAGTTTTCATAATTGCTTACTAGATGAAGTGATAGAATTCAGACGGCAAAGGATATATGAATGTACAAAAAAAACAGAAAACATGTTAAGATTTTAGGTTTTAATCCGTAAACCATATAATATGTAAATAGAAAAAAAAAAAAATGCAAATTTCCGTAATTCTACCACTTTTATTTACATTTATCAGAGTTAATACATTGATTCCATCGTGTTATAAAAAAAAAAATAATAGAATAAAGGTACGCGATGTATCCTGAAGATATAAATAATTACTAGAAGCAAGGATGATCATCCGCCTAATGCTTGTAACTTTCAGAAACAAAAAGAAAATAAGCCTGCGTCTATAAAGTGATCAAAAACACCCTTGGCCACCAGCAGCAGCACGTCGTTTTTATTTGAGACTGTGTCCTTTATGTGTATCACGCCTGAATTGAATCCTTGACGGATGCTTTTTATCTTGGACTATTATTACACAATAAAGCAAATGAATATGAAAACTAATCTGGTTCCCCCACTAAACGCAAGTATCCAAAATCTAGAGATAACTTAACCCTACCAATATGTATAAAGGCCCCCTTCTAATCATCTCCGGGGTGAATAAGTCGGCCAAGCTTGCTCTCCTGTGATAACTTTATTTGAAATCAACCGCGCACACAGACCGGATATATATCCTTACACTTACAACGGCTATAGTAAAAACGGTTAAATAGTAATTTAGTAGCTTCATGAAGCTAAAAATTCTTATGGAATCGATCAGTTCAATTTCGATCTCTTTCTAGCTATAGCGTCCTCCACCGCTCGAAGTTGCTTCAACAGCTCCTCGCGTCGTGTCGTCTTTGATTTAGCTGCCGCGGATGATGCCGACGAGGGTGTTGTAGCTGGATCTGCAGTTAGGGCTGACACTCCCACAGTTGCTGGCTTCTTCAATTCGATGGAGATTGGAGAGCGTTTCTTTATCATTTCCACTAGAGAAAGAAAATAATACAACTCATATTGAAAACAAAGGTACAACATGGAGCATATACCTTTCTTTACAACTTTCCTATCCGTTGCAGTTTTCTCGACAGCCCTCACGGGCCGTTTAACCGGGGTATTACCACGAGAAGAACTATCCGAGCTCGAAGAGTATGATGACTCGGAATCAGATCCACTTGAGTCGGATGATCCTGAAATAAAACGGATACAATTAATATGTGTATTTGCGTATTAATTGGATGCGTGCAATGTGTGCGGCCCTATTTGAAGCATTTTTGAAAAAACATTTGTAGAAGCGGCTACAGACGATCCAATCTGCCATGTTTCACGTCTTGAGCTTTTAAAGGATCCACACACAAACCAACATCCATTTGCTACACTAAAACATATAAAAACATTCAACACACTCACCCGTTACCAATAATGAAACACTCAGAAACTATATTTGTAAATTGTGTTTATGCTCTTACAACTAAACGTAATACATTAAAGTGAGAGTTTTGGAAAATACTCAACCAGCTTTTTGGATGTCTCCTGTACTTTATTTTCTTCAATTGAATAGAGCTTTATATATGTATATATATTTCATTTATTTTTTGTATGCTGTGTTTATTCTTTGACATTAATAATTCAATATAAAATAAAAACGTATTTTCTCTTTATACGCACTTAGCCAAATATGGAAAAATGCAAAAGTTTGCAGGGCAGCGGCGAGTTAAAATAACCTTTTAGTTTGTTATGAATCCAATACTCGGATGAATGGTAACTAAGAAAGCTAAAATCTTGAGGTTTCCAAATCACTGCCATCAGTTTTAAGGCAAGAATTCAGTACTTTAAATTTATCCTATACAGGAATAACTGTGCATTTATTTTTTGGGTCGATCTCGTAGCAATTATAAATTCCAGCTACTTTTTTTTCTTCGAAATTCTTAAAAAGAAAAATTAGATTTAGCATACTAATTCCATAATACTCGACTCGACTATCCAGGACACACTTTCAAAGCTGTGATACTAACGAAATTAGTCTTCTCGCTTCTATAATAGGGCCCTTGTTTTAACTTTGGCATGATTGTTTAAGGTTATAATAAATAATATGCAGATTTTAAGTTATTAACGTAACATCGATGCTTACAACAATGAGAAAATGATAGATAAAACGGTGGACATTAATTTTTGCACAAATGAACTACCAGACTGATGAAAACAAAATTGTTTGAACCCAACAAATGTATGATGCATTTATATTATTTTGGAAAAAAATAAATCACTAACCTGATCCTGACGAGCTGGATCCTCTTCGCCTTTTTCGCGTTTTGTCGACGGACGTCTTTCGTGAAATTGGGGGTGAAACCTTTTTTCGCTTCGCAACAGGACTCAAAGCTATGCGTTTCTCCGAAACAGGAGACGGAGAAATATGTCCACGCTTCTTAACGGGTGATCGTCTAATACCTTTAAGTGTGAAAAATATTTGATTTTAAATAATGCTAGAACGATTAAACTAAAAATAATGTCAACGATAGGACAGAAACCTTTATCTTGGTTTTCTGGAGTTTTGGGTAAGGGACTTTTTCTTTGTCGTTTTATAACTTGCGGGATGTTATTTGGCGGCGGCATTTGTTCTTTATCTTCAATGTTATCTTCGTGAGTGGGGAAAGTTAGTAAATTTAAAAAGTTCTGAAAGTGTTAGTACCTATCTCATTCATTTTCTTGGCCTTATGCTCCTTAAACTCAACGGTAGCAGCTTGCAAAAAGAGGTAAAGGTAAGGGAAATGGATATATAAGATCTAAAAAATACATACTCGGCGATCTCCTTCGTCTCGGGCTCGGAGATCTGAGACTTGTCTTTACATGCCTTCTAGGTGGAGATTTGTGTGAGCTATGTGTGCTATTGTAGCGCCTGCGACGAACGTCTGGTGATGGAGACCGGCTCGAGTCCGAACTCGAACCTGAACGCGATGTACTGGAGCTAGAATAGGATGAGTTGCTGCTGTAACTGCGTCGTTCCCGACGCAATCGCTTCTCCCCTCTTTCCCGTTCCCTGCCTGGTGACTTGGAGCGCATCCACGGATCGTTCCATTCATCGCCCCGCCCAATCGGTTCGACCCGTTGGACTATCACTTCCCTTGCGGGGCGGACCCGTCGATCGTCTTCATACTGTGGCATACGATGCGGTGGGAGTTCTCTGTAGCGAGCGGTTCGCCCGTAAGGGTCTTCTTCATAAGCGGGTGCAGCGCGCCCGAATTTGCCAGGTGGGCTGTACAAACCCGCCTCGAAATGAGGCGGATGGCGTCCTGCAGCAGCATAGGGAGGTGAAACCTGCTAATTAATTAATGTTGTTAGAAAATTTCACCTCAACGATATTATAGTAACTTACTTCCGGAGAAGCCCTCTCCCGTATATAATAGTTGTCCTTCTCCAGCTCATCCTGGGAAAGGGATAAATTCATTTTTTTGTCCTCAAAGTCCATGTCCTGCTCTTTTCTCTTATTAGCTTTCCGCATCATTTCCTTGGCTGTTCTCAATCCACGCTCCCACGCACTTTCAACCATTGGCACTGGAGGCTCCTGCACTACGACAGGAGGAAGAATTCTCGGATCATGATGAGGAGCCACGTAAGCAGGATGATGATGTATTGGAGGTCGATGATGCAAAGGAGGCCGGTCTGTTCTATAGTCGTGATAGGGATGAGCGCCGAAACTGGGTCCTCCGTGGGGAATCGGCACAGGACGGACCATATCGAACATCGTGTAGTTCCCCTTATCTGTGACGCCTGGATGAAGGAAGCGACAACTCATTCCCCAGGTGCATTGGCCACGTGTATAAAACCGACAAACTGGCTTAGGCTCTGTTTCTTCGGGGCGTTTCTCCTCCTCGTCTGTGACCTCGCCTTCTTCAAGTTCTTCACCTTCTTCCAGTTCGCCGTCTGCCTTCCGGGCTTTTTCAGTCGTCTCCTTCTCCAACTTTAGTTCTTCCTTGCTGTCATCCTGACACTCTCCTTCCTCAGCCTCGAAATCCAAAGCGTCTTCATCGTGCTTCTTTACCAAATCGTCAATTTCTTCGGAAACGCTTCCATTGCTCTTCGATGTGGACATATCGCCGTTCTTTTCCTTGTTCTCGAGGGCTTTTAGCTGGTTCTTCTTCTGGTCCAGTTTCTGCCTTAAGTCGGTAATATCTGCGTCGTCCTCGTCATGATCCCTTCCGCGTGTCCGGTCCTCATCTTCGTCATTTTCCGATCGTGTCTCGTCTTGCTTCGATTGCTTCTCAGCGTCTGGAGATGCATTGGTCTGATTGGTCTCGTCCTCATCCTCGAAAGTTTGCTTGCTCCTGTCCCTTTTCTCGCTCTCCATGTCGCTGACGTCGCTGAGGTCCTCATGGTCTATATTGACCCTATCCCTGTTTTCATCGTCCGGCTCCTGGTGATTAGCGCCCTCATTTGATCCGCTGCCGTTGCTGGACCTTGAGCCTACGCTGGAGCTTCGACTGCGGCTGCGAGTGCTTTGGGACTTGCCCCGCGCCGGGGATATCGACTGATTCCGAGAGACTTCGCCGTCTCGACGGTGACTGCTTTCACTGCTACTCCGGGACGAGCGATTGTTCATATAAGCCTCACGGTTGTTCACCTGTTCCTCATTGTCGCTGGAAGAGGAGCTGGACCGGGACCGGGATCGGGAAGCCGATCGCGACCGAGATCTTGACCGGGACTTCCTGGACGAAGAACCACCAGGAGAGCTCGCTGGAGATTTCGGAGTCGGAGACTCTGGCGCTGCCGGGCTGGAGGGCCTCGAGTTGTCCGAGTTGGCCGATGACTCTGAGGAGTTCGAGGCCGACGAACCGGGTCGCGACTCATCGGATTCCATGCCTCCCAGCGGTGAGCTGCCGGTGCCGAATAATCACGAGATGAATCCAGGTGCTACAAAGTGAAAAACTGGTTAGACCCCTGGCGCTGGCAGACTGTTTCGAGGTTCGCTCAAATTAAAAACAAAGATGGTCGGGTATACCTGCCTCCGTCAATTCAATTCTGGCAAGCCAAAACACTTGAAAAGTCTAGGAATACTGTCGGCGGCTAGTGGGCAGCCCCGCTAGCAATACTTAAAATAACACTCCTGCCCTTACTGTGACAGTAAAAAAGGACAATAAAAATTACTCTTTGAAACATTTTTTTTTTTTAACGTTTGACGTGAATGACTTCGCGTCAAAGTCCGGTCCTTACCTTCATCGTGCGCAATCATTCGCTGAAGATGTTCGGCCAAAAAATTTCTTTCTTTGCTATACAAAACTACTAAACTGACCCGGGCACTGATTTAAAAACATTTTCTTTTTAGACTTTACCGAGGAATTTTGTTCGAACGGTGTCGAGGAAAATTAAAACAGAAACTAAAACTAATTTCCAACTGAAACAGCTTTAACTTTTCACGGTACTGAAACACAGGCGGATCGGATCGGAATTCGGATATTTTTCTTCACAACTGTCTTTTTACTGCGGGTTGCGAGTGCTCTCCACTCGCCACGGCCTCGGCCTGCGGCCGCACAAATGAGCCTCAGAACTTCCACTTGTCGTGTGAGGGGAGGATACAGAAACTTTTTGTTTATTGTGGGGAGGTGGCAAGATCCCCTTCTGTGGAAAATCTTTTCTTTCTTCAACAATTTGCTCAAGTTTTGTGCTTGTCGCTTTTGTTGTATTACATCTTACCTGCGTACGTACGAGTGCAGCGCGTTGCTTTTCGCTATATCGCAAGAGTCTTTAGCGCCACCGCCACGAATTCAAGATTTCCTCATTTGCTTCACTCCGAGGGATAATTCGGTGCTCTGTCTGCCTTCTCTGAGTCGCCCTTTTTGCTGATATTTCGTGAAAAATGTTAGGCCTCAGATACACACGCCGAGGGAAGCCGCACAATATGGCGGTGAAGGGTGCGTTCTGCATTATCGACCAAGTTTTTGTCAGGGAACAATTGACACATAGACTTGAAGTTAGTCGCATTACGTTTTAATTTGCTATTTTTGGCACAAAACAGTTTCTTTTATCTCAGAAATCCGTAACAAAAAAACTTCTAAGCTCAAGCAGTGTTTATTATTTGCAATTAAAATTAAAGCCACGTTCATTTGAATTAATCTTCCTCGATACACTACGCAATTCGCCGAAGAGGAAATTTTGGTTTGTTGTACTAGATTGCTACCTAATTATAATTTAGGATTGACTTAAAGAATCTGAAGAAACCTTTTCTATTAACATTTCTATTTCAAAAATTTAAATTCAATGTGAAACTTCACTGCATTGATTTTCTGAAAATCCTATGTGGGCTGGCAAGGTCGTTGCGTGAAGTCTCTCGCAGTTTGGTGACCCTGAATTTGTACGCCATTACGTCCCAAAATTATCGAGAGGAAATGGTTTGTTTTGGGAAATTCTCCGAATGTTGAGTTTCAAGAAAATTTCGAAAACACTTCCGCTTAATTTAACTTCGCGGTAAATCGTTCTCCAGCCGTTTTCCCATTCATGATAACCGCTCTTAATTAAAAGAAACTAGATAAGAGTGAGTTTCTGTCTTACTCAAGTTGTCAACCGTGAAATAAGGGGAAATTTTCTATGGCTGTCACTTTCCGTTCCTCTCGCTTTCAATCCAATCAAAGTCGCGTCGCAAACAAATAACATGCAGCGATGGAAGGAGATTCGCAATTTGGTAAATAAAAGTGCATTTCTGTGGTAGGAAGCTGGTGCAAGTGAGAATTTGTGCTGTTCCGCGTCGAATGAACGCGGAAAGTGGCGGGTGCTGCGCCGATTTGCTGGAAAAATCGCGAGTTTGCCTCCCATGCGTGGGACGACGGCACAGCCACCGAATTGGAATTTCCGTGCGGTCAAAACAAATTTGCATCTAATTCGCCGTTTTCACCTGCGGCTGCCACAATTCGATTATTGTTCGGCGCCCCGTCCCCGTGCCACTTCGAGTTCGCTCCCGGCGATGATGTAAGAGCTCCGCAGAGGAATTTTGATGCTGTTTACTTGCGGAAAGCTCCCATTATGAGTCATGCAGGGACGGAAGGGCCGTGCTGCCGAGTTGACCCTTCGAGCGCCGCAGTGTGTGTCGCGTTAACGCCAGAACACAAAGTCTCAGCGAACGCGGGCGGCGCCAGATAGCATTTTATATGGCTCTTAGAAAACCTGGTCTGGCCCCTCGTCGTTTAGAAATCGGACGCCCACATGACTCTCGAGGACAAAAGTCAACAAAGTTTGATTCGCTCCACGAGCTCATTTCGCAGTCATGTCGCGTGCATCGTCACATTTTCAAGTTTTCATTAATCGGCGGCCCTGTCCTTGAGGTTTTCAAGCAGTCGCCAGCGGTGGCGAAGAACACCGATGCCCCGATTTTTGCAAACCGGGCAATTTACAGGCACGGAGCAAAGCAAGCCCTCCTTATCCCTGGGCGCTCGAGGAGTTCTTTGCAGGGATGCAGCTGTTTTCATCATCCCAGTTGACTCATTGCGACCCTTAAGATTTTTAAAGCTGCAGCGTAAAAAACACTTCATTAAATAGAAATTGGCAACGCGACAACAAACAAAGCGACGAGGCTTTGCTTGGCTATAATCTTAAGCATGCAGTGCAGGTTCTTACGGGGTGGCAACTCAAATTCCGATCATTTTATCTCGGCACGCTCTTATCGGCTTCAATTATTTACACAAAAGAATGGCAATCAACGATACAGTTTAAGTAAAAAAAGTCGTCTTTTCCGGCTTCAGTAAGAGGAAATCTACTAGCAACAATCTTCTTGAGTTCCACAAGTTTGTTGCTCATTCACTAGAGCAACATAAGCAGGCTGACACAATTTATACCGATTTTAGTAAGGCCTTTAATCATGTATGCCATTTAACTCTTCTGTATAAAATACGAAAAATATAGCTTAGCAGTATCCCTTTTAAGTTGGTTCTCATCTTATTTGCTTGATCGTAAAATACATGTTGTGTTGGCTGTCTGTTCGTTATTTGAGTTTGTCCCTTTTTCCGGTGTTCCCCAAGGTTATATTCTTGGTCCACTTCTTTTTCTGTTATTAATTAGTTCACCATACAATTAATTTCTATTTCTTACTTATATACTGATGATTTCAAGATAGGTACTGGAGAATACTTAGCATTAGTAAGTGTTAATGTGTACTAAATTCGTATTTAGTTCATATTATTTTGGTTCGGTGACATTACAGGATTCATGGTCACTTTCGACAATAGGCTAACTTTCTGTGCTCACATCAGCTATATCTTAAAGAGATCTTATAGACTTGCTGGCTTTATTCTAAGCACTTCTCCCTATCTTCAAAATCTGTCTACGGCGGGATTGCCGGGAAAATTAAGGAAACGGTCAGCCTTATCCTTCAAAACAATAAAACGTTTGTCTCAAGCAATCAAATTCTGAGGAAAGAGGCTTGAACGTTTGATCTCTGCCTGCGTGGTGCAAGGCGCATCATACAAAATCAGCGTCTTTTGGTAAGCAGGATAATTTTCTTTCCCAAAAACGCCCATACATTTACAAAGTAAAATTTCTAAGCAGCATTCGCACGGACTGTCTGATTAAATTTTTTCTTCGCAACTCTGTCATAATTTAGTCGCTTTAAATCTTAAGACCTAAGATGCCAGGCTACCTTAGCATTTTTAAATGACGTGACTTCTTATAGCTGAATTGTACAGAAGATTTCGTATCACATAATTCAGCTACAGCAAGTCGCTTCACTTAAATAAACTCTACATTCAGATTGGGGACCACCGAAATTTTATTTCTTTGTTAAGACAATGTTATAATATCTGTTTAATTTATATTTTCAGATAATTCGTCAGTATCGTGTTCTGGATGTTTAAATCCGGTTGACGAACAGGAGTATGTCTCAGCTCTTGATCAAGAATGGCATACAGATTGCTTCAGATGTTCAGCGTGTGACGCTCAACTCTCGAGTTGGTACTTTGAAAAGGATGGGTTACTTTTTTGCCGGGAGGACTACTGGAATAAATTCGGCGAATCATGCCAGCAGTGTGGAGCAATAATAACCGGGCCAGTAATGGTCGCCGGAGATCACAAATTCCATCCAGAATGTTTTCGCTGCGGATCTTGTGCTGCATTTATCGGCGACGGCGAATCTTACGCCCTAGTGGAAAGATCAAAGCTGTACTGCGGACAATGTTACAAAAGACAGATGAATCCACTGTCAAAATCCCCATCAGGATCGTACAAGAAGCCTTTGCACTCGATTCGACTCATCGAGATCCCATGGAAGAAAGGCGCTAAGAGCGGTATACGCCTTTCAGTCGACGAGAACCAGATTGGTGCCCCAGTTACTTCTGACTCAGGATGTCGAGGAGTTCGAATATCAGAGTAAGAAATAATTGCAATATTTTTTCGGTGGTGGTGGTTCATATGCCCCAAGACTGGCTAAATGTTCTTAACTTTTCTTAAAAAGGTCTATCTGTAGGATTTATGGACGTGTGGGAAAGTACGTATTCTCCTTCATTTCTTCGGCGTTTGACTCTTGCTGTGGCTTCTATAGGTACTAACATTTTACTAATATTTCACGTTAGGCTGCTTTATCTTTTTGCTTTGCGATTGTCTTTCTTTTCTTACTTTTCTTAAATTTTGTCGCTTGGATTTTTACTTTCCTTAAAAATTTATAGCTTTCGTGAAAGAGTAGGAAACTTCGTTTTCTCTCAAAATACTTTGAAAATCAACTGTTAACAAGTAACTTTTTTAGGACTATTTTAGAGCAGCAATCTGTTTTTTTCAGATTTTTCGAGATGTTAAGAATAGGCAGACATATAGGGGTATAGATACAAAATTCATTAAAATTAGATTAAACTTTTTGACTAACCGTACAATCCGAATTAAAGTTAAGGGCGTTTTTCTGTTCCTTTAAGAATCTACAAAATGGTGCTCCCCATAAACAACGTGAATTTTCAGTTGCACTTGCATTTAAGATTTTTTTAGTTATCTAGAATTTTTGCAGCTCTTCGATCTCCATGTTTGCCTGCGGAATGGCACGAAATCCTCCACTTCAAAATACCCCATTTATTTATTGTCTACAGGTTGAAAATGTTGCATTTGTTTTGAAAGTCATTTCCTTGATATATTTTTGATTTATTATTTATTTTATACAGAAAACAGATAACCTTACGATGAAATGAAATGAGATTACAACCAGCTGGAAAGTCAACTCTTCAAAATACCTTTAAATCATCAGCAAACAATAAATAACTGAATGAAAACACGAAAACAGTGCACAATGTAATTAATAAATAATAAGAAAAGCAACGGACCCAAATGATTGCCTTGTGGGACTCGATTTAACAGCATTTTAACTTGGACTGTAGAGTGAAAACCAAGTTTAGCTATTTTATAGATGAAACATTATATGTTAACCCTATCAAATGCTTTAGCAAAATCAGTATAAATTACATCTATTTGATAACCATCTTCCATTACTTAAATAATGTAATTTTAACGTCCAGGGATTGTTGAGGGCAAGTAATTTCTTTTACCATCTAGGACTGAACTAACTAACTAAGGAATCAAAGCACCTTGGGAATATTTCTTATTATGGAAACCCTACGTTAATTCGTGAAACAGGACTTTTGGCCCGATTTAAAAATTGTAACAATATATAAAATTTTCTACGCATCGAAAAATAAATCCGTTTGAGTTTATTTATTCCAAACTAGCTGAGGTAACTTATTTTTAAATTTAAGGTTTTTTTTATTTTTCGTTTTACAAAATGCCCATTGGCTGAATATTTCCCTTTTACAAAATGCCGCGCACGCGGTTTTCTAAGTCTCCGAATATTTATATTTTCAAATTGAAAAGGGAGATTTCGTGCTCAAGCCTTTTGCCTGTATGGCTTTCGAGAGGTTTTAAATCCATAATATTTAAATAATAATAACTGTCCGATGCTGCTCGGTTCTATTATTTTTTTGTTATGAATTACATATACATTTATTTTTAATGCTTTTTTTTAAAATGTTTTTTCTAAATTGATTAATAAATATCTAGTTAATATAGACGTACTACTACTAATAATATTCCTGGTCTTGTGTACAGACATAAAATGATTATATTAATCAAGTGGATATAAAAAATTAACATTGTTTCTTTTCTGTTTGAATTTCATTCCGCTTAATTTTATTATTCGAATATCTTAAATTTAAGCTTATAAACATTGGCTTTTGTTAAAAATCGTCTGAATCTTGCTTTTCAAATTTGTTTTAAATGTGTAATTGCATTTTAGTTTTTCAAATTTCTGGCATAGTACTATGAAAGATGGTGCCGGATTTTCCTTAGCAGTATAACATCTTCATTTTTGAGTATTTCTTTTTACTTGAATATCATTAATGTTATGTTAGATCAATACTTTTTTTCAAAATAGTATATCAATCGTCTTTCAGAATCGACGTGAATACTGACCTTGTGTCTCTCCACATTGGAGATCGCATTCTAGAAGTAAATGGAACACCGGTGAAAGATTCGCCCATAGAGCACATTGATAATCTCATTCAAAGTACTGAAAAGGTTCTCCAGCTTACCATTGAGCACGATCCAGATGACATAAGTCGAAGTGGTAGTCAGACTGAAATTATACGCACCGGATCTCCGCTCCAGACTATCGATGTGAACAAGAGCGACGCGGATAGAAGGCAAGCAAGCCGAAACACGGAAGTCGGGAAGTTGACCAAGCAAGATAAGGAGCGGCTCTTCAAGCGAAAAGATGAGGGATACATCAGCGGCACGAAAACACGCCAGCTGCGTAAATGCAAAAATCTTAATATGAATTGTGCTAATGCCACAAATAGCCTGAAAGAGAAAGAGCGATGCTCTAGTATGTCGAAACTGTTAGATGAAAATCACCCACCGAATCCCGAATTATATGATTTGGCTCGCACTAAATCGTTTCGTGTTGAACCGAAACCTCAGAGAATATTTCGTGCCTCTGATTTAGTACAGGGCGAATTGCTAGGAAAGGGATTTTTTGGGCAGGTCTACAAAGTTACGCATCGAGTGACAAAAGAAGTTATGGTACTGAAAGAGCTCTATCGAGTCGATGAGGAGGCGCAGCGAAACTTTCTAAAAGAAGTTGCAGTCTTACGATCGTTGTCCCACAATAATGTACTTCGTTTCATTGGGGTCTTGTACAAGGAGAAAAAATTACATTTGGTCACTGAGTTCATACCTGGCGGCTCCTTGAAGGAGCTCATTCACGACTCAGGCTTGCCTTTGCCTTGGGAGCAAAGGATTTCATTTGCGAAGGACATCGCTTGCGGCATGAGTTACTTACATTCAATGAATATTATTCATCGCGACTTGAACTCACTGAATTGTCTTGTACGTGAGGATAAGACTGTTATTGTTGCTGATTTTGGACTCGCTAGGATTATAACATCTCCGCTCTGCAGTACTAGTGATAAGTGGCTATCGAGTGGCACAGGGACTGCAGGAAGAAGCAAGAGCCGAAAACGACGACAGAGGTACACTGTGGTTGGCAATCCCTATTGGATGGCCCCCGAAATGATGAAGGGCAATAAATACGATGAGAAGGTGGATATATTTTCTTTTGGAATTGTTCTTTGCGAGGTAAGTGAAACTGCATTTAACAAATTTGTACAATAGCGCCTCTTTCAAGTTTTTAAAACATACAGTAGAATAACCACAATTTTGCATACAAACCCTCGCAATTTGTTACTGTATCCGTTTGAGTTTGATGAAATTAACGTATTTCCTACTTTTTAGATTATTGGCCGGGTTCAAGCTGATCCAGATTATTTACCGCGCACTTCAGATTTTGGTCTAAATCAGAAAGTATTCAAAGATAAATTTTGTGGCCAGTGTCCAGAATCATTTTACAAAATTGCATTCCTATGCTGCGAATTGAATCCTGACAAAAGGTGACTATTAAAGCGTAAAATCTAACTGGAATTTTAATATGCTTTTATCGAAAGGCCACCGTTTGAAGTATTGGAAGTTTGGTTGGAAAGCTTAGCAATGCACATTTCTGTGGGACATCCTCTGCCTCCAGACCTTGTTTTCGACATCGAACACTATAAGGGTTGTCCTAGCCGAGAGTCCAGTTTGAACTCAACGCCAGATGGCATCTTGACGCCAAAATCTACAGACAAGAACTGTCGCAGCCGAGACAGCTTAATCGAGGTTGGTGTAGGCTCCAAGAATGTTGATTCCGCCGATATTAAGGTAACAAATTTAGAAAGTGATAAAGGCACCGAACAAAATTGTTTTATTCGGGATATTCCAAAATCACCGCACTTAAGTAAAGACTTTTCCCCGAGTGGTGATCGCATTAGAGATAGTATAAGAGCAAGGCGGCAACAACGTATGATGCGAAATAGAGAAAACCAAGAAAAATTGGGTATTGTTGATCCAAAGATGGAACCATGTGAAATTGCGACTGTAGAAAGTTCTAAAGATAGAACACCAGTGCCATCCGAGCCAATGAGTCTGCTCGATATAAAAAAGAATGATATCACTGAGCAAGTGCTGCAAGCTGTTAAGAGTAGTCTAGAAAATGATCGAGAACTGCTTAATAGAGATGCTCGAGAAAGCAGAACAAGTAGGGAACGTCCATATGGCGAAAAAGGTTTTATTATCCATTTGCGAGATGGGAATTTATCCCTCAATAATGTCAAGGATTTGGATAATTGTTCTGATTTTGATTCAAGCTGTGATACCAGTTTGAACTATATTGAAGCAAATGCCACAGTCGTAGATAGTCCTGTAAATTTTGAGGCCAGTAAGAAATGCAACAAATTAGACGGTTCTGTTTCTGAAAAACCTAAAACTCCTGCGAGTCGAATGTCTTCTCTAGAAAGTGTTACTTCGGATCGCGAGAGTAGGCAGAAGATTAATTTAAGTCAGATAAGTTCTCGGAAATCACCTGGTTCTCGCTTAGTTCCAAAGGGAAACAAGACATCGTTTAGTCGAAGGTCCTCTCAAGAAAGTGTCTCATCTGATGTTGATGTAAAGAGTAAGGCAGTCAGCATTAAGTCGATAGCTTGTAAATCGCCCAGTCCTAGAAGGTCACCCGAAAGAGAATTGCGACGTCCTCCTGCCGGAAGTTTAACCAGAAGATCTACAGAAAACTCTCAAGATGTAAATAATACAAAATTTAGAAATTTCGATAAAAGCTCAAGCGGACTTGGTCCGAAAAAATCAGCAAATAGTGATAAAAAACCACCAAGTGTGGGAAGTCGAAAATCCTCTCTAGATAGCGAAGATAGCGTAAAGTCTCCAACTTCACCAATTTTACGAGTTCAAGAATCAATCGGACAAAAATCATACAAAAACGCTTTGGACGATATTCGGGCGAAATTAAATTTATGCAGATCGAAATTTGAGACTTTGGACGAAGCCAGTAGGCTTAATTTGACTAACTCCCAGAATTCAATGCGGAACTATTTCAAAGTAAGTCCTTCGGAACAGGTGCCATCCGTAAGTATGTTCAAGCGGAGAACTGATGGAAATCATAACTCGAGTAACCCAAGTGCGTCAACGCACGGGAAGGTGTACCGAGTTAATGAAACTCCAATTTTTGAACGCAGGAACTTCAGGAATTTTTCCCTTTTCAAGAGGGCAGATTCTGAAGAAAATTTACCAAAATCAGAAGCTTTAAGCCGTAATTATCACCGAGCTGGAGAGGAGACAGATCGAGATTCCAGCATTGCTTTAGTTAGTAGGCAACCTAAAGTACAACAGCAACCCGCAGAAAAGACATTTAGTTTTAAGCAAAAAATATCTCCAACGTCCGAATTGAAGCCGAATCCAGCGTTTAGTGTTATTAGCAGGCCCCGATCTCCAGTCGTATTTAGCCAACACAAAGAAAATCCGCCAGTGCATAAAGCGGAAAAAAGCCACAAGACAACAATTTTTAATCAAAATTTCTTCAACTTAAAAAAATCGAGTCAATCCGGGAAGAAATCGAATGATACGACTTATAAAGGAAATCAGACAGAAAGGTATGTTGCACTGCCTAGCATAGAAACTAGAGATTCGCCTGTATTTACGCGAGTTACTTCCTCAAAGTCAAACTTCGACTTACCTCAAAATGTACGCTCAAATCGAATGCCTATTCTAACACCAGAAAGTGTTCACAGGCTGAATGCGAAATTGGCAGATCAGAAGAATTTGAATAAGACAGCACCAAAAGCCACAAGCAACATCCAGAAAACTGGACAGATTGATGTGATAAGCTCACCAAGGTACGGTCGCAGTAACCAGAAATTTGTAAGCAATAATAATTTTAGCATAGGACTCTCAGCACATGCTCAGAAAAATGCCCCATCTGCCTGTACAAACACAAACACGGCCACTAGTAAATACAACTCAAATTCTATGTCTCAGGTAAGTTCGGGCGTTACGCAATCTAATAAGATCAGCGGAAATTCTACAAAAGTATCTTGCCCTGTTCTAGAATCGACTGCATTGTAATTTCTTAGATGTAAGCTGTAGGTTTGACCTATTACATTTTTAATAGGTTCGTTATAACACTAGACTTTGACTATTGGAGCTTTGCAATATTTTAAACTGTTCGCATTAGCTTAATCATAGAAATGGGTTTTTACTATTAAACAATGTTAATCGATTAGGATTTGATGAATTAGGATTTCACATTCTCTTTCCTCCCAAGCAAGTTTTACAGCTCGCATGATATAGAGGGTTTGTGGGGTTGCCCCCGGTTAGGGATGGCTTCGGGAACCCCACATCTGGCACCATTGTTGTAATTTTGCCCGCCGAGGGGCTAGCCGACCAAACTACAAAATTCGCCTTCGCGACCAACGGACGGGCAGGCAGATTTAGGGACGTTTTGGTCCACCGAATTAGACGAGTCCAAAAAGATTGATGAGTTTTTTGATCCGAGAAGCCAAGCTGATCTCATCAGGATGGCACAGAACGAAAGCTAACAGAAAGAAGTTGCTGATCTGAATCTGGAATTTTACATTGAATTGAATTTTTTAAACTGTGATCTATAGCAAAAATTTTAAAATGTCCAATAATTGATGGATTTATTGCAAGTTTTTGCTCATCTAAATTTCAAATCGTTAACTGGGGAAATTACTGGATTAATTTTTTGACGCAAAATGTGCAAAAGTCAATACAATTTGATGGTATTTTAGCAAATTTAAAAAGTTTTCAAAAATTCCAATTCAGTCCAAAATTTAAGATCAATATTTGTAATAATCTGAATGAATAAAGGAACACACCCAACAATTAGAATCTTCTAAGCTCCAGTAGTCAAAGCATAGTAAAAAGTTGACAAATACTTCAATAAATCGTTGTTTAGAAGTTTTGTAATTTTACATATTATACACAGGTAATGAATTAGCTGAAAGTTAATGTAATTAAAGGAGGGGTGTCCACTTCCTCAGCATGAGATTTCTCTGTATTTTAGTATTAAAGTCGCTTTTTAAAGTATTTTCAAATTTATTGGACAAAGTCGTAGCGCGGCCAGTTTGGCACATTATAATTTTTCAGGAGTTCATTCTTTAGGACGAAGTAAACGTACACATATATCGTAATCGACTAATCCTTACACAATTAAAGTTGTACTCTTGCCTAGTAGTACACATGTAGAAGGGCAGCTGTTAGGTAGGAAGGGGGACTAATTGCTGGCAGGTATTATTTACATTCGCATTCAATTTGCTCAATTTAATGTAAGCATGAAAAACGTATTGAAAAGACTTAAAATTACTGTCACTGTGGAATGTTTTAGTTCATTGTATGCATTAATTACCGATTGAGTCTTTGACCTTGTGAGTGACCTGACCCACTCGCAGTTATACAGAAATGAATGTAAAAGTCTTATTACGATAATATTCCACAGGAAAGAGAAGTTTATTTAGGCTGTAAAAGCATTAGTAGTAGATTGGACGAGGTTGGTTCGCGTAAAAGGGGGGTAATTATAAATGAGTTTTCCAATTAAATGGTTTTTATTGATATTTATATTATTTGTCTTCTTTTCTTTACCCTCGATTGCTGTGTAATGTAACGTGAACCAGTTAGATTTGTGATTCAATTAAATGTACATTCCCTCATCCGTTTCCTTTCTAATTGTTGTTGTTTACATTGTCAAACAAATTGTAATATTCTTGTTTATTTCCATTTCGGCTAAGTGTACTTTTTAATTTAATAATTAACATGTTTCTGTGAGCTTTTATTGAATGAGAAATAATGAGCAATACATTATGAAATATAAATTTCAAATCCGAAATTTCGGTTTGCGTCGTTTTTGATGGAAAATTCAATTTTATCAAAATAAAAACAAAAATTAGTAAAACATTGAAATATAACATATTTCTTGCGGGTAGATAATAAATATGTAATAATAGAAAATAATTCTGTTCTTCGTTGACTTATGTAAAATAAAAATAATTATTGCAAATGACTTGCCAAAACTAATTGTAATTTATTATAATTTCTAACTATCTGTATCGCCGGGAAAAAAGTATCACATGAAATTTTTTTAAATTTTGTGGTATATGCTTTTGAAAGTCGAAAAACTTTATTATTATAAATTCGAAGAAAATATATTTAATTTTCCTAAATTTATTTTCACAGTTGAAGTCGTTTTCTAACAGTTTTGTTATTTCTCATAATTAAATTAAATTCGTATAATTTCTTACTTAAAATTAGGTTCCACTTTAAAAAACTTCATAATCTAATTATTTACATAAGAACTGTGTCAAATTTGCTCTAATTCGTTGGTTCAATAAAGGCTTATTGAAATGTAGGAATAATTGAAAAACGCTAACATGATGTATAGGAAAGATTTTGAAAAAAACACTTATCTATAAGGAAAGTAATGTAAAAAGCACTAACAAATCTGTGATATATTAAAAAAAACTAAAATACTTAATTATCAGAAACAATAAGAACGTAAATAATGATTATACAAAAAATGTGAAAAACAATATTTTACTCACTCTTTAATGTCTTAACCTGGCAAAATTATACAAACTTGATATGGAACACGTCGGCGTGAATAAGAGTTAATTTTAGTTGTAGGCTCTCGAACAGACAAAAAGTGGGGATTAAATGAGTTTTTATGTTTTTCTTTTAACTCTTTATTGTTTTTTATTCCACTTTTGTCAATATTTCAAATCACATGTTTATTTTATTATTTCATCTGAGAATCTATTGATTTACTTAATTAGTTTGTTTAAGGCATAAAAATTGATTCTTTTGTAAAGAGCAGTTTTTTTTTTGTAAAGGTATATAAATCGATTTGGCCATGAAATGAGGTTTTGTAAAGTGTTCTTCTTATTATTAATCTAAAAAGGGGAAGTATTCAAAGCGTACTTTTTAAACTTCACCTCACGCAGGTATTAAGAAGTCATTTAAACTCAATTTGCCATATAATTGATATTGGTGAAATTGTTTTGCTTATTTATTTGAATTGACAAATTTTAGATTTAGATTTTAATATGATAACGCATTAAAATGTTATATTTTTTAAAAGACATTTCCATTAACTATTATTGCCATAAGCTATTTAATTGACAATGAAACCATTCAAAAGATATTATATACACATTAAAAGTGAAATTATATTGAATAACAATTGCTGTAAAATTATTTGATTGTGTTTTACTTGCCTTCAAATCTTGTAATCCTTTACCTTTATTCAATTCATTCTGATCGTTATGAGAATACATAGGTTTAACATATTTTGTTTCAATTTTAATACTTTCTGCACGTTTTTCAGGAGAAAACGTAATATTCACTTTAGATTTAATGTGTTCAATAGCATTCAAGGATGATAGAAGAGAGTGTCCTATGCAAGGTTTTATTTTCCAATAGGCACATAAATTGATTCGTTAAATAAAAAATAGGCTTGGATTGACTGATAAATCACAGTCAGCTTGATAAGCGGAGTATTTTTGTGTAACGAATAAAACTTGATTATTGAAAAATTGGACCCAAATGTAATGCCGTGGTCTTCAGTGGGATATGATATTTTTATTTTATTCTAAAGCAGATAAATCTGTATTCATTTTAAAGTACGTAATATCTATCAAGTGTCTTTCTCAATCAGTTTTTTTTAACCTTTTCGGACATATCACGCCGTCCTGCTGAAACCACATGTCATGGAGGGCATGCCAAGCAAAAAAACTGCAAATCCAAAAACGCATCATTGCGCAGATCGTTCAATATTCAAAAATGCGTTGAGTCAAATATTCAATTGTGAACCGAAAACGTATCACAAACGTCAAAAGAGAGCAACGCACGCATCATGACAGTCGACGATTCAGTTGTCTGCGTTTTATGAGATAGGAGTGCAGAAGCATCATAAATTAACAGGTAATTTTCACTATTATTGAGCAAAAATAATCATCTATCATAATCAATAATAATCTGGTTTTGGATATTGTTCTTGAGCACTTTAAAGACTTTAACACTACAATTACTAAGATCACTCAAACTTCCCACAGGTAGTAAATTTCTTCCTTAAAGTATTTATATTATTTTAAAGTAATCTCTTAAGAGTTATGCCAAAGCTTATTAAAGTTCAAAATTCCGACATATCAAACACCTTTTTCTCTTTATATTATAATTACTAATTCAAATGTGTAAGCATATCATTTTAAAGATGCTGAAAATTATCAAAATTACCAGCTTGCCTGCCGATAATTGTAGTGTTAATATAAAAATCCTTTTCCTTTTCAAAACCTTGTTTCTTTCTATTGCTACCCTGAGGCAATTACCACCAGAAAGCTTTAAATAAAATATAAGAAGCAATTTCCAATTTAATTAAGTTCTTGAATTAATTCTCTTTAATAAAAAATTATCCATATTATAAACAATACAACCGCTACGTATGTTGTCCAATCAACGCTACCTTACTCTTACTATTTTGCTGAACCCTATTTGACTCATGTTTTAATGAATACCCAGTTGAAGATTGGATATAATATTAATTCATTTCATATAATAAAGTATTTAATGCATACTCTTTCAAGTTTAGATATAACGAAAATTAATGTTTCGTCTGCCTACCTTAAGGAGCAAAAGAGTCTGCTTGTTGACAAGAAAAACGATGTGACGGTTGCGACTATCGCAGCATCAGCATCTTTTATTTAATAGTGCGCACCACCTTCAGAAGCGAATAGGGTGTTGGTCCGCGGAGACGTGAAGCCGGCACCTGCCGTGGACTAAATGTAAATTAAAAGACGTCCTCGGTGATCTTCAGCAGTGTCATTTGTTTACGACTCCAAATGCGTGTCGGGGAGCATGTTAGCATGAATTATATGCGCCGGGGCTTGGACAGGGCCCCAAACGAGCTAGACATTATCCAGCTCATTATCAGGGTCATCGTCTGGTCGCAGAGGTCCCGTCAGCAGCGAGATGCCCGACCGCCTGACTACCTGCGCGGCTGCGATAACGCCGGCAAACATATGCCGTCACCTGAAGGGGGATTAATCACAGTCATAACTTACCCGCTAGTGAACCCTCGCGGCTCTAGCTGCTGGAGTGGGTCGCCGCCGGGCAGTTCGGCGAATCCCCGAGTGTGGCGCGCTGCATCGCCTCGACCACCGCCGCGCCGGTGTCAGCATTTAATTTAATTAGCAATATCTCCGCGCTGCAGCTTCTAATTGCAGTACTGGGCGCAAGTGGCGTTCCCGTGCCCGTTCCCATTCCCACTCCTCGGGCAGAGGATATTTATATGAAGGATTCCACCGCATTCCAGAGATGAAGATACGGGACGCAGAGGCTCCCAAATGGCCCTTTGAGCGGCATAGCTCGGGTGATTTAATGTCCCGAAATTTCTGAGGGTGTGCCCGAGATACAAAATTCGAGGTATGCACCGCAAAGCTGTCCCTGAATCCCTCCTTTCTCAGGCACCATCTGTGTGTGTCCTTCGAAAGGGCACGTTTAAAATTTCCAGGGTTCGTTGGCGGAATGCCTTGCCAAGAGATTTCTAAATATCCTTCTTGAATGATTTATCCCAAGTGGTAGGCTCTTAGGTATGTAAACCTTGTCCTTTAAGCCTTTACTCACTTTCCTGAGGGTTACTTTCGGATTTTGTAAGTAGGCTTAGAATTAGAATAGGTGAGATTGCACTCAATTTTTTACTAGTGTGATCAAAATAGGAACACTTTCAGGACTAATAAATAATCATAAAGATCATGAGAAAGGGTAAAGCTACTGTTGAAAGTTAAATAATAATAATTAATAACTTATCGATTTTTTATTTCTCTTCAGGTAAACTAGAACAAATTTAAGTTTTTTAAACATTTCTTTAGATTTAATCATTTGTTTATATATTACGAACTGTTTCTATTTTAAAGGGTTATTTCATTTATCGCCCTATCGTTTCATCTATACGCTTATCATACGAAAACAAAATATTATTCTTCAAAACACTACTTTAAAAAAAGCAACCATAAGAATTTTGCTTTCTGTAGTTTAAATTATACATTCAGAGAAATGAACATCTTATATTTAAGGAAATCATTTAATTTAAAAAACGAAATGTTTTCTTAAATATTATAACATTCCTTAAAAATAAAGACTACTTTATTTATTTTTAAACCTTAACAAAATCTGAATATAGTAATGCATGCTTGAATTAAAGATATCATTTTACTAATTATAAGGAAATCCAAGGCCTTTAAATAAGTTGCGCAATTAGAATAATGTTACTACACTTTAGATGATTACCTCAAATTAAGTAAGAGACTGTTTACTGAATCAATTGCTTGGACGTTTCATTGTTCCTTGTGACAAGTATTTGCGGTTAATATAACTAAGTTTTAACGATAATTTCTATTCTTTAGAGCCCGAATTAAGAAAATTTAGCTCTTTTAATGTTTTAATCGTTATATTTTACTGATTTTTTGAATATTTAATGCTAACGTAGAAATATCAACTTCTACTCTACATCACACCAACTTACCACGAATATTTTAAATCACTCAAAATTTAAAATCTCATTTCCAATCAATCTCAAAATAATAAAAAATCAGAACTGATAAAAATTAATTACATATTAAGAAAAATATAAAATGTAAACGAATGCTTTTAATTTTAATTTCATTATAGCTTGTTGTTAAAAATTCCCTTAATTTTGAAAATTGTGTAAGTCATTTGAAGTTTTGAAAATCACACTTCCTTGTAAAGGTACACACAAAATTTCACAATCATAAAAAATTCGAACTTTAAAAGAGTAAATATTTTATGAAATATTGTATTATACAGTGTAGAAATATTTTTTAATTTTTTCAAACTCAAACAACTTTAAGGACAGTAAGTTTAAAAATCAGTTTTAATTATTATAAAGGATTGTCTATCTTGGAATACCTGAATCGAATAATTGCTGATAAAAGACTCAAGTTAAATATAAAATATTTAAATATCTCCAGGTCACAGCGAGGCAGACGTTATTCTTCAAAATTCCATCAAAAGCTAGCACAACTCAACTTGAATATTATAAGGCCATTAAAGATAAAACGAAGAAGACGACTTCACCCAAATAAGACGTGGACCAGACCAAAGCTGAAGCTGGAGCTGAAGGCGAGCTGTAAGCCACCCATCCAATAACGAGGCTCGTCCAAGGCAAAAACGAAGATAATGATTTGGGGCCCGTAACGAGAAAACCCACCCATGGAGCACGTTCCAGACCACATTTATTGATTCTAATTAAGACATTGCCCTCGATGGCTGCAGAGGTCCGTCGTGGTGCTCGAAGTTGCCCCCGCACGTCCCGCCGGCCGGAGCTCCGGTGGAAAAAGGTGGCTCTGGTCCAGGAATTTTGTGAGCGCAGGGACAACTGATTGACGAAAAAGGCTAAAGGGCTGGTCATTTCTGTCCGAGGAATGATGGGACTCTAGGGCGAGCCATTTAATTTTTTGGCGGTTTGCAGCAGCCCCTCACAGCGGCGCGCCGCCACATTAAAATGGACACACACCGCCAATTGGGTGGCCCCTCGTCGATCTCGTCATAAAAATATGCGGAGGGCTCCGCGTACCCGGGGGGAAAACAATAATTTGATAATCGCCCAAGATTGCCGGCCAGCTGAGTGGATTGGCTCGTTGAGATGTGCACCTCCAATGCCACTGATGATACTGGATAGTGGATACCGGGGCCAGCGCAGCCCCGGCGACTTCCATTGCTCGTCAAGATAAGCCCCGCTCCAGACTGCATGCCAAATTTGAGTCGTTCGCCGGGGGGTGCTGAAGATGAGAGTTCCGGTATCAGTGATTTCTCAAGATGATGCGATGCGGTAGATCTAGCGGAATAAATCTTCGGATAAGACCAGACGGGGACCGAAAAAATTACTTTCGGTATGAAAATAAAATCCCATTTGGATGGCTCATTAATTTCAGCATTTTATACCGGCGAACTTGCGGAGACCGGACAATTTCGAGGTAGGGGTCTCAGCCTTTCCTGGAATTGCAATTACTAATTGGTACAGATACTGCGAAATAAACACGCTTTATCTCTTATGTTAAGTATGTGTCAGAGTGCGCTCTTAAATATTACTTTTAACGAGTTTGCGGCTCTTAACATCTTGTAATTGCGTAGGTTAATTTATGCATTTGCTGATGATTCCCCTTCTTAAGATTATTAAATTTATAAGCCGTCTTTTAATGAATTGTTGAAGCGACTTTAGTATATACTCGTAAGACTTAAAAGTGTCTTAACATTTTCAATGATAGGTCGTAAGAAACGTCACTAAGTTTTATTTTATAGGAGAAAAATAGAAATAACAGAGTTTCATAAAGTTTTTATTAATTACTGTCTACATATGCACCCTGTAAAAATTTTAAGCATCATTCAGTAGTTCAATAACATGTTAAAAAACGTTAAATTTTGTACGCAAAAAAAGATAGAATGTAATGTACACCAGATAGATTACTTACCATCGCTAGCGAACTGCGAACTTGTGGTTATGAATTCCCTGTAGTCGGGAGAAATTCTAAGTATAACAACTTTCTATTCACGTTTAAACTATTAGCTGTGTAGAAGCATCAGAGCTCTATCGTGTGTCAACAACTAATCAACGCGCATCTCAGTAAGTCAATTTACCAAGATCGACATTAACTGCTTTATACGCTCAAAGGTACATATGCCCAAAGAAATAATTGGCGCCACGGATTAGATCCGACTGCCATGATCGTTCCTTTTGATCGAGACACACCGTCAGGAGTGGACACGAGTAGGTAAGAGAAATGTAATGACAAGATTGAAGACTAAGAAATTTTATAATTTAAATAAAGGGTAGGGAGCCAGCGTGGTTCAACACTAAAGCGTCATTTGACGTCGATCCTTTTAACATGTTTAACACCAAGCGAAAGAAAATATATTTATAACTAGCATCGCATACAACAGCACACAAGAGGCAACATATACAACCTAACACCGTATGAAGCATACACACATTCAACATGCATGGCACAACATCAATATCTATTAACAAGCAGGCATACGACAGGTAAGTCAAGTTTTCAAAGTCTGTATAATATTATTATTTTATATTAATTTATAAGGGGAAACTTAAGTTTTGTAAGTTTAGGCATGAAGAAGAAATTAAAATTGAACTATGCGAAAGTGAAACCCAGTTTTAAACCCTTAGAACCACATACCATTTCTTAACAGCAGTAAATCGTAATAGGTTTTCATATCAAAAGCAATAGAGTATGTTCACGGCTGTCAACGTCCAATTTCCTTCCTTACATTTAATATTACCTGTCACGTGTATGAAATTTGATTTAATAGAGCAAAGTGATATTTTTTATTTTAATAACATACTATTAGATATTTGTGTCAAACTTCTGATCTTTTTCCATGTGTTGTGTCTTGGGTCTTATCAGTAATGCCATGTATTATTTTATAGCTTATCTCTGCCGAACATAAGCGAACAAAGTCACTGTCTTTTTATATTAGTACATATTTGGATAGATTTTATTTTGTAAAGAGTGACTATGTTTGTCTTTAAGTAGAAAGAAGTTATTCGAAATTATAAGAAATTGGACAATTCTGGGGTCTCAGGATTAAATTCTGTATTGTAAAAATTAACAAAAGATATCCTTATTATTAAATGCAATTCACTACTAATTGATGATGATGGGATACTGTCAGCCTGACTCAGAGGTAATTATTTATCTGGTATAATCTTTCCCCACTAACCGTTTAAAAGTACTTTGCTCTGAAAAGGGCTGGGAAAATAAAAGCAAGAAATCAATTTGCAGTGGGAACCAGAAACTCTGTGGCTATTCACGGCTACTAATAGCCCCGGCTGCGAGGGCTGAGAGCTGGCCCAAATGAGCCCAGTTTTCCTCAGCATCAGGGATAATTTCAGACATTGATTAATTCCATCCCCCCCCCCCCCACGCCTCCTTCACCTGGACAAAGCTCGCCAGTCGAAAATCCCGTCTGCTGGGCAGCGGCTCGCCGGCGCAAAAACGCGTCAATCTATTTATGACGGTTGTCGGTTGAGTTGAGCAGCGACAGGTAGGCAAAGGATGAAGCAGCCCAACGAACGAGCCCTGTGATTTTAGACCACGTTGCGGAATTATCGCCGCTTCACACGCGCAAAACAAACAAACCATCGCCGGGTGGCGATGATCGCTGGCCAGGGACCCCCGACTGGAAATTTGAAAATTGCCGGTAACAAGCTCGCAAATGATGGGTTGCTTCGCTGCGCCTGCGCCAGTGACTTGCTTCGTTTTTTGGGTCCTTAACGAGCGCACCGCTGCGCATTGGCGTCTGGGAGAGCAATGGTAATTTCCCTAAAGTTTCGAAACTTTTCGATAAGCTAACGATATACAAATACAATATATCGTTGGGAAGTTTCGATAAAGTTGTTATCAGGATAATAATTATCGCTTCCAGGTCGCGTAAGTGGTCGGAAAATCACCTCATGTCCCTAGTTTCCCGGCGCGACTGCGGGCGGGCGAGCACGCCACTGATGCCTACCTGGGCCCTGATTAAACAGAGGAAGATGATGATCGAACGGGGCCCCATTTTCTTTAAAACAAACATCGAACGGACTTTATTACGATTTCATCACGAGGAATATTTTGTATGGGACTATAATTTTGGAACATTATTTATGATGGTCGTGGTTAACCATCGAGGCGGCTGCAGCCAGCTTCGTGCTGCGAGCGCGGTTCCGGCACCAGGCAACCCGCGCCGCAGCTATTTACGGGGAGGCGCGGACGGGCCCAGACCTCTGTGGAACCTTTGACGCCAGCGGATATCTGGAGAGCTGGACCATCATCCGGGGCCTCAACGGGCGCTCCCTGGCCCCTGCGACGCGCTGCGCTCACCTCCCGTGTGTGTGTGGCTCCGCGTTCTGGGGTACCTTCTGGGGCACTTAAATCGAGGATCGTGTATCATAATCATATCTGGGCGCCAATATAATTATTTAGCTGGTGTTTATCATTTCTCTTCGCTCCTCTTTTTGTTTTTGCCTTCCACCGCCTTTTTGCCCGGACGGCCGTTTCACGTACCACTTGAGATAATTATTTTTGAGTTCGCTGGTGGCAGGGTGGTCGCGATAAAAAATTGATTGATATATAAATTACACACGCTCATATTCAGATAACGCTCAAAGAAAGTGGAGAGGATATTTTCTGCGGTTTTATTATAACATCTTATTATCTGTAAATTTTTCAATTTTGGATTAATCGTAGGTACATATATGAATTTATGATACGTCGACTTATTTATGATATTACTACAATTACTTAGAAAAGAGCCCTTCCCGTTTTTTGATTATATTAAATTAAAGAGGTTATATATGTGTTTAATTAGAAAAGAAAAGAAATAATGCGAATTTTCGTTTCTGCACATATTTTCGTAGATTATAATAAAGGGTGTCTAAAAATATAAAACTTAATAAAATGCATATTTCATGTGAACTGTAGAAATAATTTTTCAACACATGAATAATTTTATTTCTTTTACATAAATCTTAAAGGGGGGTATAATTTTCGTTTTTTAAAGTTTTATGAAAGTAAATAGCACACTCACAAGTCGCACATAATGCGTAAAGGAACAAAGAGCAACTTGGAGCTAGTAATTAATGCCATAACATAACCAATCGTCCTGCTCCACAACGTAGGGCGAACCACCCCACAGTCCTCTCGGCAGGAGAAACTTTCTAAATTAAGCAGCTTGGTTCCAGGGATGCCAGGATCCGGGCCAGATGCACACCGCACGGATCATAACAACATCCTAGAAGACGATTTCTGGTTATTTAACTCTTTCTCCTAATTTGCATTTCAACTGCGAGAGCCTCCCGTTCTGTGGAGCCCCTAAAATACAGCAGCTACTTTGCAGAGTCGTTGCATGTGGGGTTTTTCTTGGCCAACTTATAAATTGGAAACTTGTTAACAAGACAACGCCGGTCCCCACCACATTCGGAACTTTTCCCTCACCTGAGCTGATTACTCAAACTTCATCGTCTGCAGATTAAGCGGGCTGCAACTTGAGTTTGTTTTGTTTTTAGCAGGCGAAGACAGTAGCCGCCCCAGAACGATCCGATCTCCGCCCTGTTTATTGTTGTTTTCCGAACTTACCATGGAGCTCGGCGCTCCCCTACACGTTCGACGGGGTTCGCTGATCGCCTGGGGCCACCGCCTGGCACTGATACCATGGCGCGGAACTCGAAACACCCTGCCTAATGAGCGTGCAAAATATGCAAATGCAGATGAAAGCTTTCCCGGACGCAATCGAACCGCGTGTGCATCCGCTCCAGCCCGTGCTCCTGGGGCCCCCGAAATGATTTACAAAACCACCCCGCACCGGAGGTCAATTCTTCCTTTCCGTTGGAATTTCTTCCACTCCAGACAAGTCTGGGGCAGCAGCCGATGCGGGGGCGATCCACCAGGCCGAAGTTCTCCCGCAGCGGCCGGATGCTGGAGCTCAAAGTAAACGGCCGCCGGACAGGCTCCGGGTCGGGTGGGGCCCCTCGGCCCTCAGTAAGCCCGGCTCGGCGGATGGTGCGAATTAAAGGATTTGTTTGCTGTTTGCCGGGCAAATTAAGCGTGGTGAGATGGAGTAAATTTGACCCGAGGTGGTCGGTCGGTTAAGTTCCGGAATTTCGTCGAAAGTACTTTTCACTGTCCGGGCAAACTCATAAATTTGTCTGTTGGCAAAAAAGAATTTAATGTGGATCTCTCTCAGGTGGATTCGTGGCAGCATTCCATTAATTTACGGCTTCCTTCAAGTTGTTCCTTTTGTTTTGCTCTCAATTGGCCTTGCAGTTTCAGCAGAACTATCTTTACCATTGCTTCAGAATTTAGATATTCACCTGTGCAACAGTTCTTTCTACAAATATTAATTCACGTGCATGTGGCAGAGACGCCAAGTGCCATACTGATCAGATTAGATGGGCTCTTCGGATCGAGACACTCATCGATTTTTAAAAATGAGTCTTTGGCCTTTCAATTTAACCCTTTGCACTCCAAAACTTAAACTGAGATCAGTTAGTATGTTCTTTTTGATTTTTTCTTTAAAATTACTCCGGAGTTGTTGGTAACTCTATAAGAAAAAAATCTTGGAATTCAAAGGGTTAGTACAATTAAATTAAAAACTATGGTCTGAGCATGCCTATAGAGCAAAACTTAGGCCTAGTACTAGGGTAGGGTAGATTAGATTAAGTTTTAATATATCTCAAAATTGCAAAGAATTCAAGTTTTTTGAAAAATTCTATACGGATAATCATCAGAGGGAGGTAGGTAAAATTCAAAAGACTTTGGCAAATAAAATATATTAATAATGCAATTTTATGAGTAACCGTGTAAGTTTTATATAATCAGGAATAATTTAAAGGCATTTGATCTATGCAATACATTTTTAAAACAAATAAATGCTATTATATTCTATGTTATTATAAAAAAAGGAATGTTCACTCAACAATTGCACCTTCTAAATTCATTTGGTACGAATTTTTGAATCTTACTATTTTAATGTTACTTTTACTATACAATTCTTGGTTTAATAGAATAAATTTGTTAATTTTGAATTTCATATCAGTTCCTAATGTTTTCGGCGAAGCGGAATGTATTTAAATTATACAAGCTGACAGTAAATTAAATATTTTTCAGATGTTAAATGTGCCATCAGAGCTCTTTTATGACTGTCAGTCTCTTCCGCTCATTGTTCGTAGTGAAATGAGTCGCGTGCATAAAATTTATTGATTTTATTGAATTTATTAATTTAAAGTCATAAATCAAGTCGCACTGATGGAGAGCATTTATGTCATTCATCTTCATGCAGCAAGGCGACCTGTCCCAAAATTGGGCGCGTTGTGGGATGGCGCTTTCGATTCTCGTTAGGGGGATGCAATGCACAACATCCATTAAAGTGGCAGATGCGCACTATCAAGGACCAAAGAGGTCTCTTCCGCGAAAATCGACAACAGCCTTCCGTCGCGAATATCTTTCATAAACAACAAATTAAACAGAGGGATCTGATTGGCTTAATCCACTCAGTCCCGAGGCTTGATTGTCTCCTCTCTGATGATGCAATTTGATTTCCATAGTCGCTAGAGCTGGCTGGCGCGGTACTTGTGCATCCGTTCGTATTTCTCGGGGAGCTCGTAAAAGGTTCTTGCTCAATTTACATGCAAAGCTTCGCTGACAGTTGTCAAATTGTTATATCATCGGGCTCTGGTTCTGGTTCGATTTTATATGAAGAAATCTGATGATGCAGCTGACTAATGATGGATGGCGACTCGGAGAAATTGCGTCTTGATTTATGCAATTGCTCAAGTATCTGCTGCAAGCCAGCTTCATTCCTTTGGATTTTAAACTCTCGAGCACTCGTCAATGGCTTCGACAAAATCGCACAATTTCAAAGATCTGCGCCTTCAGCGGAACTCAAATAATAGGGGAATTTTATCTGCATATAACATTTTTCAACTTTGACGTTCAGATATATAGATACTGTTGGCGCCAATGTTGTATTATGACAAATTACTCGAAGGCAAATTAAAAGAGATTTAAAATCTATCTAGATGTATCTAAGATCTAAAATTTGTCATTAATTGATGAGTTTTCTGGATAGGTCATAACGAATGTAACTATTACCAGAATTTTCAAATTAAAGACAGTGGAAACATGAAAACAGAAAATTTATAATTTTAAACATAATTATTTACAAGTAAATGCGATAGTAGACAGATAAAGTCCTATTATATACTACCGCTAAAGTTAAAATATAATTAGAATATTAAAGAAAATATGTATTCTTAAAGCAGAAATATTATGCACTCATGCATTAAAAGTTTCTTGAACTTTAGAAAGCTAGTTTTGAAAATATCGGCGAAGCTAGTGTTATAAGATTTTGGCATCCAAGAGGAACTCCAACAGGGGATAAATAAAAAATAAGTAGGTAATCTAAAACTGGGGACACCTCTAGATATTCGACGACGAAGGATAAACGAAGGATTTTTAAATAGTACAAAAATAAAAATTAATTCTTGATTTTTAGTAAATAGCGCAACATGCCCTACAGTGTGAATTGAGGGAGTTAGAGTTTTAGATAAAATTAAGAATGTTTGATCGTCAGCAGAGTGCAACTCAGTGGATGTTCCTTTGAATTTCGATACGAACGTCGCCATGCCGTGGTTGGATAATTAACGTATAAACTCTGAAAGAATCCGAGGCGCATAATTTCCACCTCCGTGAACCACTCTACCGATTGCACCGACTGCTTTTGCGTGCAATGCAGTCGACTTGTGCAGTTTGAAGAATTCCTTTCCTGCCAGCTCCATTCGGTGGAATGCACTCTTGCTCTTAACGGATGCATACACCCCCGAAGTGCATTTGTACTGAAATGCACCCCGCGAAATAAGTTGCTCTGGCTTCGCGTCTCCAGCGGTCTGTTTTTAACGCGACTTCATTTTTCCTCCACTTCGGCCTCATCTTCGCAACTCTTTGCAGTCATTTTCCGGGAGCAGGCAGTTCCCCCCGCATGCCGAGGGCTCTTACATTTTAATGCGGAGGGCTGCGGCTAAAAAATGTCACGGGTATTTTTTTATAAATGAATACCGCGAGGCAACTCGCATTGCACCTAGAAGTTTTTCTAAATCTAATTCCGTCCTACGACTTAATCGCAGAGTTCAAAGAAAGCCCTCCTTTACGCCGAGGGGTGTTTGAATACTTGGGCAAGTAGTGTTGACACGCTTGTACCTGTGCCAGCAGCAGTAATGGCTTCTTCGCAGTGCGCGCCAGTGAGGGCGGAATAATTATACAAAATGGCGGAGCGGCTATGGTTTAATATTTAAAGCTCCGCCAGATAAACCTCACAAAGTGCTTTAAGTGCAGCTCAGCTAAGTCAGCTTACCAGGAAATAATTTCTCTGAATACTTTCTCCGGTTCAGCTGCATTTTAGGCTATTTTTATATTATAAAGTTAAGATCTGATCTATGCTTTATTCGGAGTTTATAGTCTATTTGAAAAAAACTAAAGTAATGAAGGGAAGATACTTGAATATATGGAATTTTTCTATAAAAATAGCCTATAAATTAAAACTACTATCATGAATTGTTAAGGGGACCTTTACTTTCAAAATCGGGAAAAAACCCACTTTTTAAAAGTTTTTTTTTGAAAAGACTATTATATTTATGATCCTGAAACCTTTTGTACATTATTGGTAAGATTACGAATAATATAAAAAGAATTTTTAAATGCAACTTTAGTTTATTTTAATGCCTGCAGATGGCGTCAACCAAAAGGCACTTTTAAAACGGCCCCATTTCTCCAGGACTTCCTGTAACAGATAGATTAAAAATTTTTAGTGGATTGTGTTCATAAGACACAAAGCTAGTGCCTAAACCTAAAAAACCTTTTATTTTTAATGAATATATCATTTTATACACATTTTTCTAAAAAAGTTACAAAATGACTATAAGTTAGGGGTAAACTAACCTCCGCATAAAAAAGTGGGGGGGTAAAATAATATTTTTAAAGGTTTAGCTTCTAGTATATTTGATAACGAATCGAATGGCGTTTGGTTTGTTAAAATCGGTTGAATAGTTTTTGAGATACAGATGGGGTCATTTTCAAAAATGTGATTTCGAGAAAAACGCTTTCAAAGTTTTTGTTATATAATTTTTACATATAAAACGCGTAGAGCTGCCGTTACCAATATAGGTATAACTGTTTTTCTTTTACGAATTTCTTGAAACGGTTTTAGGAGAGTGTTTGTGTGATGTTAAGAAGCATTTTTATGAAAAAAAAAAAAATATTGATTTTTTTCCGATTTTGAAAGTAAAGGTCCCCTTAAGATGAAAATGTTGTAGTAGATTATTAGAATTTCCTGTTAAGTTATAAGTTAATAATAATAATAATTACACTGGTCTGCAAATATTTTGCCCGGAACAACTGATAGGCTAGCTTTATAGTCTTTTCCGTAGATTACGAATTCGAAAATGAAAATGTTCCATCACATCATGTTTTCAAGAAAAATAGGTTTAGCATTCTAACCAATCTGCATTTTAGAAATTACGGAATATCGCTTTAGCTCCAAATATAGTTCAAATCAAATGTAAAATCCCTGACTATAGCTACTTATATAATATTAGTTATTTGTTAATGTTATTAAAATTTGTTAGGAAATAAGTTTTTCATTAACCTTTCTCTATAACACAGGTCAACAAAATTAAACTTTTTTTTTGAGTCTGAGTTATCAATGCTATTTTCTTGTTGCTTGTGTCCAAAAGGAAGGTAAAAGTGCCATTGTTTTGTTAAAACTTTGCTTTTGTGAAGGAAAAATTGTCATTCGTTGGAATAGTTTGAACCTCAATTACAACTAAATGCGTTCTGCGATATTTCTGATTTTTTGCCAAAAATTACGTTATATTAGAGAAAACAGTAGGGGAAGCCCGGGCAAGATGCATAGTGTGGGTAAGACGGATACTCGCTTTTATTAAAAACCTACAATAGATGGCGCTACTGGACGAGCTCGGGTCGGTAAAACAGCAACTCAGCCGCGCCATGACAATTCAACCAAAACAATAGATGCGTGCACTTGTTGTAAAAATACAAATAAAAGTTTTTTGCTGTCTTCTTACGATTTTTGGCAAGGTATGTGCATTGATTTTTTGTATTATGTATTAAGTGTTAAGGAACAGACTCTGTTTAATCGATTGGGTGTTTTTTAAAGTTTAATCTGTGTTTGTAACTTTTCATTCGTCGGTTGAAATTTTACAGTAGGCTAATACAACTTTTGAATATTAGTGCTTTGGGCAAGACGGATATGGGCAAAACGGATAGCTATCTAAGTTGGCAAGTCCTGACAAATCTACATGCAAAGAGACTAATAAATCCAACTTGGCCGGTTCTAGTAAACATAAAACAACAAGGAAGTCAAACAATAAAAATCGGAAGGATGAAACAAGATATTTTTGTTTAGTGTGCTCAGAAGAATATATTTATCCGCCTACGGAAGATTGGATAAAGTGCAACCAATGCAAGAAGTGGGCACACGAGAACTGTACTTCTTATTTAGGGGCAGGCAGCTACTACTGTGATGAGTGCGATGATTAAAACACCAATTGCTTACTTATCCTTTTTGCCCTGGGGGTGTATCCGTTTTACCCGGGGGGGTCGGGCAAAACGGATAATAGGCACTTTTTTTTGCAATCAAAAATTTATGCAGAAGTTGTTTAAGTTTCAAAGTTTTTACTTGCGTTTTCCAAAGATGATTAACTTAAATACAAATTAATAATAAAAAGACTGTTGTTGATTAGAAATTTGTGTGTTTTTTTTAGTCTTTTCTTTAACATATTCGTCTTGCCCGGGCTTCCTCTATAGGTACTTTTTTGTATTGGGTTCCTAAGTGGTGAATCAAATATGGCGTCCGAACACTTGCAATTTTATGGGATTTTTTATCAAAATGAATCAAAGAGGTTTTAGGATCGCTGATACTAAGTCTGTTATCAAAATATATAATAAAGATGGCGGATCTAATATAGCAACCAAAAATTTAAAAAATTTCCGTTTTCAAAAGATTTATAAGGAAATGAAAACATAACAATTTTGATGATTGGTCATTTTAAATTTGCTGTCGTGGGCACAAAAGCAAAGTTTTTTAAAAATCATTTCGATTTTCTTCACTTGTGAGACGAAAGCAATGAGGAATGACCACATATTAATCAGAATCAAAAATCGTGTCGACTTGTGTAATCTGTGATAATAATGAACTGGGACACCTTGATAAAGGTTACAAATAACTGATATTTTATATTTATATACCGACAGAAAAATCATCAAATTTCCGGTGTAAAAATGATAAGATTTCGATACAAAGTCTATCCAATATAAATGGAGTATTATTTTGATATGAAAACTTATTAATTTTGGACAGTGTATTATTTTTATAAGGAAACGTATTGAAAGTAAACGACTCTAACGACTCTTTATAAGGAGGTGTATGAAATTCATACGACTCTTATTAATATAAAGGCACATATTTACATGTTTACTTCACTCATTAAAAACATTTATTTCTTATTCGTTTTGTCCCATTAATTATATAATAATTGATTAAGTACGAATACTGCTTAAGATGAAACGAAAGCCATTAGGCTTAGGCTTAATCATATAAAATTGATATTTTTTCGTATCTAATTACTAAATTTGGCAATAAAGGATAGTATACCTTATAAAACTAATAATATTTCTGTATTTACTTCCAAAATACGATACGCTTGGCATATATTTTTCATATTGGAAACTTATCAAAACAATATGGGGATAATTGATAATTTCTACTGATAAGGCAGTAAATTTCTTTTACATGTGAAATTGATATTTTTATTATTAATTTTATATGTTTTGTATGGAAATCATAAGACAATTATGCGATTGATTCCGATACACATAATGTTGATACAGTGCTGTGCAAAACATTTGCAACTAAAATCATAGTTTCTTACAGATCATTATAAAATTTCCTAAACCACTGATACCAAAAAAAGTTTTACAGTGCATTATTCTTTATTATGTCTAGTGTCCAGATATAACAATAGCAGAATGTAATATCCCATAATAAGGGAGCAATATCCAGTTTTTTATTCAACGTAACAATTTTGCCTGTGCAAAACATTTGCAACTTTATATATCAACAAATACTTTTCTCGGAATAAATGAGAATTGGCAGTACTTTGTTAGTTAACTGTTATTTTCTATTCCATATACAGGGTGTTCAGAGGTGGGAGGTCAATACTGAAGGGGGTGAAAGGTCAGACCGAGACAAGCAAAAAATCGTATGAGTGGGGGGGGGGCATCTCGCACCGTTTGGCAGTTACAGGGTGATTCGTAAATCAGGATTTTGCCTTATATGGGAACCGCTCTTGTATTTTTATCTTTTTTTCTACGCATCGCAGCGGCCCCAAACTGATTTCAAAAAATCACTATTTGGAAGCCCTTTCCAAAAAAGTTTACACCACCCCCCTATCCCCAACCCCTTGGCCACAATCCCCCCTGCAAGTTGAAAAAATTAACTTTTATTTCACGATTTTTCACCTTTCGCCCCACTTTTCTCCCAAATTCATGTTATTAACATACCTACTTTTTATTTTTTTTAAGTTGCCTATCTAATTACCTTTCCAATAAGGTGCAACATGCCCAGGTAGGAAAAGGATACGAAAATTTATTTACAAAAATCCTTTTACAGAATATCATGATATTTCGAATTTTTAGGAAATTATACTTAAGTTTACTAAAAAATACATTTTGTTCGCTTAAAAACTAATTACAATTAAAACGTTTGTCCTTTAAAAGCTGTTCAAAATGTTCTCCGCCAGTTTCGATGCATGCAAGTAGCCTTCGTTTTATTTCACGTTTCAGGTCTATGGTAGCCAGTCTCTCCCGTATTTTCGTGGCTGCAGTCACAATCCTGGTAACTAATTCTTCTCTGGTGTTGATTGGTCTTGAGTAAACTTCATCTTTCATCATTCCCTATAAGAAAAAGCCCAGTGGAGTAAGGTCCGGTGACCTAGCAGGCCAAGGAATCGGTCCACCTCGTCCAATCCAGCGCTCTGGGTAATTTTCATTTAACCTTGCCCTAACAATGTTCCCAGTATGCGCAGGTGCTCCGTCGAGCTGTAAATAAATTGCGCTTCTGGTGGCCAGGGGGATGTCCTCCAACAGATCCGGAAGGATATTCTCCAAAAAGTCCGAGTATAGCTGACTATTCGGCACTTGGGGCAAGATGAAGGGTTCTATCAACTGGTTGCCGATGATGCCAGCCCAGACATTGACACTAAATCTTTGCTGGAAGGACCGACACCTGGTCCTATGTGGGTTCACATCTGACCAGGTGTGGAGGTTGTGTAAGTTTGTGATGCCATCCCGGGTGAATTGCGATTCATCCGTCCACAGAATTCGGTCTAGAAACCTTCTGTTTTCGATGTCAGACTCGAACAGCCAAGTGCAGAATTGCAATCGTCCTTCGGAATCTCCTTCCCTAGTGCTTGGACCGGGATATGGTGGTATGGATGTAGTCCCTCTCGGTTCACAACGGTCCAAACTCTCCCTGAAGACAATCCTGACCTTCGTGCGACCTGCCTGATGCTTATTACAGAGCTGTTCCTGACGATGTTGAGGATTTGTTGGTCGGGGTCCGCTGAATCGGCCGATTTTCCTGCTCGCGTTTCTGGTCTGGGGGTGGTTACAGTTCCGGTTTCTTTTAACCTTCTGAAAGTCCTTGAAAATACCCTTCTGTCGGGTACACGTCGATTCGGGAATCTCCTTTGGTATTCTCGTACGGCCTCACTATCATTTCCGTCTACTAAACCGTACACGTAAATTATATCGGCATACTCGTCAACACTGAATTCTGCCATTTTATCTTAATTTTTTCTATTAAACACCCGGTTTTATCGATTGCTTCTTCAACTGTGGTCAATGTCCTTTCAAACTTACCCATTTTTATACCATAATTCATAGGAGGTATTAGAAACGGAGCGTCAGGATACTTAAGAGTCAATACTGGATATAATAAACTAATAACGCTATTTAACGGGATTACATTTATTATTTTATTACTGTTTTGCTGAAATAATAAAAATGTACTACCTCTGTTTCCTAAACAAACATTTCCGAACTTGCTGTCATAAAAATTGTTTACTTAACGATTTTTTCCATTATGGTGCAATAAAGTAATTAGGTACCTGTGAGAATGTTTTAATTTCAGGACTTTTGCAACCCTTTTCTACCTGGGCATGTTGCACCTTTTTGGAAAGGTAATTAGATAGGCAACTTAAAAAAAATAAAAAGTAGGTATGTTAATAACATGAATTTCGGAGAAAAGTGGGGCGAAAGGTGAAAAATCGTTAAATAAAAGTTAATTTTTTCAACTTGCAGGGGGGATTGTGGCCAAGGGGTTGGGGATAGGGGGGTGGTGTAAACTTTTTTGGAAAGGGCTTCCAAATAGTGATTTTTTGAAATCAGTTTGGGGCCGCTGCGATGCGTAGAAAAAAAGATAAAAATACAAGAGCGGTTCCCATATAAGGAAAAATCCTGATTTACGAATCACCCTGTAACTGCCAAACGGTGCGAGATGCCCCCCCCCCACCCATACGATTTTTTGCTTGTCTCGGTCTGACCTTTCACCCCCTTCAGTATTGACCTCCCACCTCTGAACACCCTGTATAGTTAATAAAAAATAATAATAATAATTTTCTATTCCGATCCAACTACTGCAGGGCATATAATCCAGTCTGTCGGTCAGGTCCATGCGCGGAAGTGTATTATTAAAATATTTTTTTTTCCTTTAAACGCAATTAAACTAAAAGTTCGTAAAATGGGAGTAATTAATTTTACAACGAAATAAAAAACCGAATAAAATAGCTAAATCCACCATATCCAGAATTATAAGCAGTTTTAAAAAGACTGGGAGTATTGAAAATATTCATAAAGGGTGGTAGACCAAGGAAAACGACAAAGGCTGAGGATCGTAGAATTTAAATTTTAAGTAAATCTCGGCCTTTCCTCAGTTCAAGGTACTCAGGTAAAAAACGAATAAAACCTGGATGTGGATCCTTCGACAGTAAGAAGACGAGCCATAGAAACTGATCTTAAGAGCTACAGGCCAGCGAAAAAGCCACTACTTTCCGAAAAAAAGGCTGAGCTCGACTTGTCTTTGCTCAAAGTCATTTAGAATGGCCCCTAGAAAAATGGAGAACTGTCCTTTTTTCGGATGAGTGTAAGTTTAACTTAATGGGGCTAAATGGAGCGTAAAAAGTAGGACGACCGACGAACAAACGACTAAATCCGCAATAAACTGTGGTAACTATGAAGCATGGAAGTGGTAATACAATGGTCTGGGGGTGTTTATCAGCTCAGGGCGTGGGACCTCTTTATGAAATACCACGGATAATGAAAGCGGAGGACTACAAAAACATTATGGAAAATGTTATGCTACCTTACGCAGAGGAAGAAATGCCCCTGTGCTGGCGCTTCGAACAGGACAATGATCCCAAGCACACCTCTAGACTTCTTCAGGCTTGGTTTTCGCAGCAAAACATTGAAGTTTTGAAATGGCTCGCACAGTCCCCAGATCTCAACCCCATAGAAAAGCTATGGCAATTGGTTAAGAAGAATATGAGGGGTCAATTTAACAACAACCGTGACAAACTCTTGAATGGTATAAAAAAGGCTTGGAATGATATAACTTCTTTACATATTGAGTCGCTATTTAATTCTATGCCAAGAAGATGTGTAGCAGTTATTGTAAATAAAGGCTATTCAACCAAATATTAATGATAATATATATTTAAAGTCGCCAACATTGTTAATGTCAAGGAGTTGCAAATGTTTTGCACAGTCAGTTTTGTATCTTAGTATGAAAAAACGAATATTTCTCCTTTTTTATTGAATAGTGTCCTTTAGTTTTTTAATATTCTTAAATTAGATATAATAAAGAATAAAATACTGTATTAGCTTTTTTGTTTTTAAGAGTTTAAGGTTTGTTGTAGTAAGACATAGAAAATTGGGGTTTTAGTTGCAAATGTTTTGCACAGCACTGTATTTTTCGTATAAAGTTCGGAGAGAATTGTTAAAATGTAAAATTAATAAGAAAGAAATATTGATATCATATACGGAATATTTTTTTCGGTGTAATTAAGTATTTAAGATTTCTTTTGTTTAATGTCTCGAGATCTACTTTCCTAAAGGAAAGTTATTTTTTAAGAAAATAAAATAACTGCCAAAATGTGGCTTTTTGCCTTTTCAACCCTATTTTTCTCGAAAAGGTGATGTGATGGTTTAAATTCATTTTCGGATTCGTCAAATATAAAAAAAATTCAATCACTTTTTCAGAGAGAGCGATAGGCATGAACAATTTTGTACTATTTTCCGAGAAAATTGTGTTTTATGTGATACACATCTTGAAATAATAGAAGAAAAGGGTATTGTATTTAACATTTGTTTAAAGCTAGAAACTCGCTTTATGTTTAAAAAAAAAGTACTATTGAATATTTCCTCAAGAGGAAAAGTGGTCAGTACTATACAAATTTAGAGTATCAGAAATAGTTTTCACTATACTAAAACCATAAATATTAAAAATGTGACTTTATGAAAATAAGGAATTTAAGGAATAAAGAAGATCTACTGTATAGTAATGAGAATTTGTTACATTTTAAATTATTTAAATTAAATTTAAAAAAAAAGTTACGTGGCAGCGTTAAAATTAAGTTGATCTTGAAACCTACAATCTTCTCGTAAAATCTCGGAAAAGAGATATACAGCTTAATTCAGTTTATGTGATTTTTCGGAGACATGCCCAAATCCCAGCAGGCAAAAGTGATCAAATTAATTCTGATAGCCTATTCTCAAAGTGTCCCGATACCCGAAAATATTCGAATGACAGGTGGTCAGCCGCACAGCAGGTAGGGAAACGTTTAGGCAATCATCTCTTCATCATTTCTTTATGGACCTACAAAGTTGTCCAAAACTAAAAGTTCATTAACTTAACGATCTGCCTGGTTAGCCGGCTCTTCGCCGTTGTTTCCTTACCTTTATACAGATGTGAGGACGTGTTATGTGTTTTGTAAATTATCTGGGATCAGATGATGATCATCATTAAGAAATAGGGATCCATCTCCGTCAGATCCACACGATACGCAGTGAAGAATAACAAGATCATGACTTCTTTTCCGGTCAATATGATTATCGCAGAGGACTTTATGCGATTTAAGTTTTTTTTTTATCATATTATTTTAAAAGAAAAATGATAATGTGTAATCTAGGCAAATTTATAAATGTGCCATCTATATATTATATAAAAAAAATTATGCACATCATATATCTATCTATAAATAATTATTTATAAAAACTAAGATAAATTTATGTGGGCTTATTAAATCTGTAAATTTTTGTTAACCTGGATAAGTTTTTCAACCCTTGGATTGTTCGTTTAAGTGTCTTTCGGATATGTTGCTAGATCGCTTAACTTTAACTACTCATTTCATAGTGTGTTTCTTTTGCATTTTCCAGAAATTCACTTTCTTAAGTGCATTTTTGAGGAATGAGATCAAACGCTCCAAGATTTCTCCAAATCTAGGGTTTTGGCGGCACAGAAATTTAAATAAAGCCAAATTGTAGTGATATTTTAAGGATAACACGCTGCTAATAAATACAGTAGTCTATGCAACATTTGCACAAAATACTTCTTTGATTTTTAATTCGATTTTCGAACGAATAGTCGTAGCCGTCATAAATTATTTCTATATTTCTGATAAATTAATGGCATAAATTCTAATGTCTGTATGAGAATTTGCTGTATGCATAACTTTTGTCCATAGCGATATAAGCAATTTATGTCGTAATTAATATTATCCATGTGGTAACTTACGCTATTTTTTATTGTAATTTAATAGTGCTACATTTCATAGGCTTTTATATAAAAGATGTCTTCACCTACAAAATATATGGAATAGAAAGCATAATTACTTACTTAGCTGGGGTAAAGTCGAGTAAAGCTTCGTGGCGCCACAGATTTCTCAAAAAACACCGAAATAGCATTTGACGTTTAAAAACCAATGCGGGTATGGCGTCACAGGGTTGTCAACGAACAAACCTATTGAGTAAATCAGAATTACTATATTTGCCCAGCCCGAGTACGATTTCAAGGAGAGGATTTCCGCATGTAATGATTTGAAATCCACTTATGCGCCTTGAGCCAATAATGCGCTTCGCGTTAAATGCTATAAATTAATCTCGTTTGCCTTTGTTCTGCAAATATCCTTCTGGCATGAAACCGCCATTTATACGGAGGAGAATTTTGCAAGCTTCCGCCATGAAATGTCAAAGTGAATTTTTTACTTGAAGGCACAATCGCCGGTTATCCCGCTTTTGAAGAGCGCCTTCGCAAGCCATTGGCAAAAGCGGCCATATTGAAATCATATATGCATTCATTAGCGTGCAATGCGCGCTGCATATCGCGGCCGGGGGCGCTCCGCGACACAGAAAAAATTCCGCCGCTCGAGACCTGCATGGCACTCCTCTTCCTGCCCCGTGCCGTGATGTGTTATTATTTGTGGAGCGCAAAACGCAACTAGTCTTAGAAAACAATGCATTAATGAAATGAAGAGTTATGGCACCGAGTCGGCATGTTCGGGGCGCTGGTAAATGCAACTCAACCTCGTCCCGCATTCAGCCATTTTTTCGAGGAGGACGAGGACGAGAGGACAAAAAACAAGCAAGAAGGTGGCTGCTCGCCTCGCCACGTATATGAGCTGCTGCTGTTTTTACTTATTCGTGCTTAATGAGGTAACAAATTCCGTTCAAAAACAAAAACCAGTGCCGCTCAGACCCACCCCTTTCGCTGCACGGCCGCGCGGCGCGGCATGAGGCACGCCGCACAGGGAGTCAAGTACAAGCCCGTGCGATTCGGCCTCCGCTGAAAGCAAACCACCGGTAATTTGGTAAAAAAAAGAATTATGGCAGAATATGAGGGGAAAAGGCGGCGCGGGATGTTTTTCATGCTTCAAAAGGACTCGCTGCATGCAGCTCGTCATTTGAAATTTATACCACAACACGACTTCTGGGATCGCGGATTATACGCGGGCATATGTTCGCATCCGATGGGGAGGAAGCCGCGCTCGTTGCTGCAAAAAGTGAGGCAGAGCCAAGCCAGGCCCTTTCGGCGCGCGAGAGCAGTGCTTGTGCGCTTGAAAGGCGCCACAGATAAAGATCCTTTTCGATTGTCACAGAATCTCTTCTACTGGTTCTTCCGAACGCGTCCACTATTGCGTTTATTGCGGAAGGATGTATCTCGTTAATTAATTCTTCTAAAAATTGCCTAAAGCTCCAAGCTTTGTTTTATCCTCAAAAGGTAAGAATTCAAAGATCCCACATTGTTAAAAAAAGATAATGAAATGAGAAGCTGTATAAATTTTGTTCTTCATCGAACAAACATAGGAAACATAACCTCAAAGTGAGGCTTTGTCTAATATATAGGGTGGCACAAAAGTAATGACCTTATAAAAATTCCTTACTTATGGTATTTAAACTTTAATCTACCACCTTACTTATATAAACTTTGATCTGCCAAACCAACCAATTTAATTTAAAATATCTAACTAACGTTTTGAACTCAGGCAAAATATTTATTTATTAAATAATACGGGAAAATAATAACAAAAACACTAAAGGAAATCTTTTTGCGCCGTGAAATTCTTAAAAAATTTACTAAAAATTATTATTATATTTTGCCAGGGATTTTGTTTTTCCTCTTTCCACCGTAACCGACCTACGACTTTCATGCTTATACATTGATTCATTGGACTAGCATATTTTAAATGAAAATTAATTTTGACGATCAGGATTGTTTGTTGCAGGCCACAGTTGCAATTATTGCAATTTTATTAACCTAAGGCTAGTTCTGCAAATGATGGAATAAAATGGGAAATACAAATTAACTAAACAACTTTAATTAATATTATCTTTAAAAATATATTATAATGATGTTCATGAAAATCAGTACCCCATTAACCAGTTGGCCAAAGCACGAACGTTATTAAGCTAGGTTAGGTTAGGTTGCCGTGGCTGCCTGGCGGCGCACTTAGGCCACAAGGGCCCATTGTGATACCACACGGGGGCTTTTCCCATAAAAACTAGCTAACCTTTGAACCACTTCGTGCCTTTGATGAAGTGTTCAATGTCTCTGATGTTCTTTGAACTCAGATCCGACAAATCATCAAAGAAATAAGCGCCCAGATGTTGGTTTCTGCACATTGCTAGTGCTGGGCATTGGCACAGGAGATGGGTTATATTTTCCTCCTCCTCCTCATTGTGACAACTTCTGCAGAAGTCGTTGGAGGTAACGCCTAGTCTATTGGCATGTTTGCCTACGAGGCAATGCCCCGTAATTACCGCTACGACGCTACTAATGGCCTCCCTCCTGAGAGTAATTAGATTCTTAGACCTATTACGGTCAAATGTTGGCCAGATCTGCCTGGTGGTCACGCAAGTGTTCTCGTTCCTCCACCTATTATCGGCGATCCTTAAGTATGATCGTACAATCTCTGCTTTATGGGAGGCGAGCGGTGTCCCTATCCGCCGAATGATGTCCTTTTCTGGAAGGGTCGTTCCCTGCCTGGCTAGCTCATCCGCTCTTATATTGCCCGGGACATCACTATGCCCTGGTACCCAGATTATGCTAATGTTAACCCCCTCCGCTACTTTATTAAGCAGAGAGCGGCAGTCCGCAACCACCTTTGATGTCGTATACACACCTGTAAGTGATTTAATTGCAGCTTGGCTGTCAGTAAAGATAGAAATACCCCCGGAAGAAGATATATTCTCCTGCAGCCATAAGAGGGCTTCCATGATAGCCATGACCTCCGCCTGAATTACACTGCAGTGGTCTGGCAGCCGAAATGACGTTTCGAGGCTTAGTTGCTCCGAGTATATTCCACCTCCAACTCTGCCCTTCAACTTTGAGCCATCGGTGAATATCTTAACCGAGTTTGCTTTGCTAAGGAGCTCTTCCCCCCACTCATGTCTCGCTGGGATGAGCGAGTCGAATTTAATCTCGAAACAGGGGTTTGGAATAGTATAGTCCAAGCCCTGGGTACAAGTGCTGAGGATTTTTGAATGTCCATAATCCATGCGTGCCCAGGGATGCACAGAATTGAGCCTAGCGGCAGTGGAGGCTGCAGTTTGCTTGCCAAAGAGTTCCATTGGAAGAAGATGTAGGATGACATTTAGGGCTTTGGTGGGAGTTGTCCTAAGAGCACCCGTGATCAAGACAGAAGCCATTCTTTGGATCTTGTCCAGCGCATTCTGGTGGCATTTCTTCTCCAGGGCGGGCCACCACACTAACACCCCGTATACCAGTATCGGTCTGATTACTGTCACGAAGAGCCAGTGGACGATGCGTGGTTCTAGGCCCCATCTTTTGCCGATTGCGTTTTTGCATGAATACAAGGCTATTGTAGCCTTGCGTACTCTTTCAGCAATATTGGCTTTCCAATTCAGCTTCCTGTCAATAACGAGACCAAGGTATTTTACCTGGTCCGTGAGTACCAACCTCACTCCGCCAAGGAGTGGTGTGTTAAAAGAGGGAATCTTGTACTTCCTGGAAAATAGTACAAGTTCCGTTTTGTTCGGGTTAACGCACAAGCCACTATTTACACTCCACGCTGTGAGCTTATTTAGGGCTTGCTGTAACACCTCCGACAGCGTATTCAGGTATTTGCCTGATACTGCAATGACAATGTCGTCCGCATACGCAACCACGCAGCAGCCCGAGCGGTCAAGATCTAGGAGGAGATCGTTCAGGGTCAGGTTCCACAGAAGCGGCGACAGGACCCCTCCTTGGGGGGTGCCCCTGTACACATGTCTCCTGATGGAAGATGCCCCGAGAACTGAGCTGACAATCCTGCCACACAACATCTGATTGATCAACCCAATAATCGATTCATCCAGATCAAGACCCCTCATGGCTCCCGCAACCGCCTCAGGTCTGACATTATTAAATGCTCCCTCGATGTCCAAGAAGGCCGCCAGTGTGTACTCCTTGTACAACATGGCCCTCTCAATGTGGTCAACCAGGGTGTGCAGGGCCGTTTCGGTAGATTTGCCCTTGGTGTACGCGTGTTGCGAGGGTGATAATCTAGACGGATTTATATACCCTCTTATATATATATCGATTAGTCTTTCCAGCGTTTTAAGAAGAAAGGAAGAAAGACTAATGGGCCTGAAGTCTTTGGACCTGCAGTGCGAGACCTTCCCCCCCTTGGGAATGTAGACAACCTTGACTTCAGTCCAGGTCTTGGGAATATAGACCAGGTTAAGACAGGCACTGTATATTGCCAACAGCCAAGGAATAATTATCTCTGAGGCTTCCTGAAGCTCAGCTGGTATGATGTCGTCCAAGCCTGGGGATTTAAAAGGCTTGAAGCTCTTTATAGCCCATTCCAATTTGCTCCTACTAAGGATTTTCTGGGCGAGTTCGTTGGGGACGGTAGCGACTACCGACTCAGCCGTTTGCTCTGAGGAGCAACCGGGAAAGTGAGTTTCGGTTAGCAGCTCCAACGTTTCCAAACACGAGGAGGTCCATTCCCCGTTATCTTTTAACAGGAGACTAGGGGTACTCGGGGTCGTCGAAAGGACCCTACGTAGACGGCTAGTCTCTGATACTTCCTCCACCCTACTGCAGAAGTTCTCCCAGGAGGAGCGTTTAGCTGTCCTGACTAGTTTTTTGAAGTTCCTAAGGCTTTCCTTATATGATGACCAATCATCAGTACGCTTAGCCTTATTGAACATCTTGCGGCATTCTTTCCTTGCGGTCATGATCTCCGTTGACCACCATGGAGGTTTAGGTTTCCCCCTGGGCCTCCTGATGGGACACGAAGTCCGCGTTGCCTTGTTACACGCCTTGGTGAGGGTTTCCACCACCTTGTCCACCTCCTCCCTGGAGTGGAGCATGGGAGGCTCCCCACCAGAGAGCGCACGCTCTAGGGTTTTCCTATATGCGTCCCAGTTGGTTTTCCTTCTATTCCTGAAGGGTGTACATACCGGTTTCTGTATATCAAGCTCAAACTCGATATACCGGTGATCGGAAATAGAAGGGTCGCCGGATACTCTCCAGCTTCTAATAGCATGGGCATCCCGCCCAGTGACGAGAGTGATGTCGAGAACCTCTCGCCTCACCGCATTCATAAATGTGGGCTCGTTTCCCACATTACAAATCCAGAGGTTAGCGCCAATAATAAATTCTAATAAAGACTCACCCCTTTCGTTTACGTCCGTACTTCCCCAGATCGTATGATGAGCGTTTGCATCCGCGCCGACAATCGCTGTTATCCTCCGCTCATTAGCTTCCTTTATCGTTTTGCGTAGGAGTTGATGCGGGGGGGGTTCCTCGTGGTCATGAGCCATATAGCTGGAAATCAGCCATATGGGCCTGGTTTGGGACTCCAGCATGACCACTACGTTGTCCTTATCACTATTGTTAGTGAGGATGAATGCACTAAAGTTGTTATTTATCAGAATACATGATCTTGGTTTACCTGTACCCTTTATATAAAAAGCCTTATACCCGGCTAGGTTAAGTCCACAAACCCGGTCCCCAACGACCCATGGTTCCTGGACTAGGACGACGTCTTCCCCTTTCTGAGAGAGACGCAGAAGCAGCGCAGCCGACGCCGCCTTGGAGTGGTGTAGATTAATCTGCATGTTATTAAGCTAACTTCACTCCGTACTTTGAATCGTAAGAACGGCAATGGCGCGTACTATTTGTTTGGCGGGCGATTTGAACGTATTTTAAGTGCAGAAAAGTGATACAGGGTTTGTGTGATCAAAATTGGGGATTATGAAATGATTATTTAAATTATAGCAACGTTGCACTAATTGTTATTTCCATATTAGTAGTATTTTCGACTACTGAACTATGTTAAATCTTATATGTCGTAATACATAAGTCTTGCATTCTGGAAAATCACTCCACAGGGAAGTGAGAGTTTTCACTATTTGGAGGTATTTTTGTCAAAGAAATATTTAATATGGGTATAAAATAAATGACTACCACTGAAAAATGAAGAAACTATGATCTGTAGAATCACCCATATACTCAACAACTAATTAAATATTTATGAAATACATGTCATCGTCCTCATGAACAGAATTTAGTCCTTGCATAAATTTCACAGCACCACAAAAACTGATGAAGTGTCTGAAAATTAAAAACTCAGCAAATATGGAAATAATTTGGAATGCAATTTCAAAATGGTGGACGCGATCCAAGCGACTTCCTCGAGCGGCACGTAATGAACCAGCCAATTGTAATAAAGAGTTCCTGTAGGGATGGCAGGAATCAACCTCTTGCGGTCGCAAAAATCCCGCACCAAAAGGGCTGCAGGCGCAAAAAGCCAACATCAAAGCAAATTTCTTGCTAGAGTTCATAAGTCGTGGGCTTGGCTTGGCTTTTCCAGAGGACTCCATTGCCGTCCACCATGTTCTCGGCGGAGGGATAGGTACCGGAAAAGTGGCCGTGTCGCTTTGGGGGAAGGGCGGTCTAGAAATTGTCAATGCATGTGCGATCTTGCCGAGCATAATTTATGCGTGCATGCAGTACACCTTTAATGCAATGCACTCATGCGGCACCGACTGTGGTCAAGGCTCGGGCCGCACAGTGGCCACCACCTTCGTCACGGCAGTTCGCCATGCCGGTGCATTAGCATGCAGCACTGCAAAAATTCCTCTGTTAGATTCGCAGCTCTCTCGACCTCAGGGTGGCTGGCTAGGGCCTGTGCACCTCTTTTGGGGGAGCGCGAAGTAAGGGAGTGTACCTGTCAGATTTGTCCACTCCGCCCCGAGTTCGTGACGTGCCTGTGATAAAGAGCTGCGCAATTTTATGTAGTTCAATGCGGCGTGCATTTAAACTTATGTGAACTCTGGCACTTCGCTTATTTTTACTGAGCCCCAGCCGCCTTTTTGTAGGGCCACGAACCCACGAACAAGTACTCCACTTCAAAATGTGTTTTTTCCAGCGAACGCGCCTTGTTTTGCAAGTGCTGGTGTTACTAAACAGATAAATGTTCACGGCTTTTTCCGCCCGCCCGGGATTTTTGCTCCTATCGAATTTTTTTTAAGGAAGGTTCAGTCGAAGCTGTTTTTGTTGACAGATTTCCGCTATGTTGTAAACAGACGGACCGAGTTTTCTTAATTTGCAATAAAGCTGTGACGTGTTTCAGCTAAGTATAGCTGCAAAAGCTTGTTGCGCGTTTATTTCTCTTTTAAAATTCTTTTAATTTAACACTAATTTAAAAAATATATCCAATTCGGATACTCATATTTTAACATTACCTAGTAATGTTTTTATGAATTACCCTTTGACACTCTTATTTTCCTGTAAATGATACATTTTTAAACTTTAAATGCCTTTTTTTTTAAATTAATTTATCTGCAATAATTGTTTTTTTTATAATCAGAGACCTAACAAAAGCAAAAGTCCTGAAGGATATTTTTAAAGGATAGCACGAAATATTTTCCTCGAACAAGAGAAAGATAATTTCTATATGATTTTCCGATGTTCCATCATATCAAGTTTTAAAGAAAAATAAGGTTAAAAGGTCTCTTAGGAGGCACGATTTTCATGAGCCTGGTCCTGTACTAATTTTCAATCACTATCTATAGTATTGTGTGAAATAAGTTCGTTTGTGAAATAACTTATATTAGCGAACTATTTCGTGAGAGTTATTTAGCTTTTTGTATTGCTAAAGGATGTGTTTTTTACATTTTAATCCTAATTTCATTAAAAACCCTATCACTAATCATTTTTAAACACTTGTCAACATTATAGACAAATGATTGGCGAGACATCAGCCCTCAGGAGTGATCAAAGAGCACTGAAAGATATCACAGTATTTTTTACAATTAATCACTCTAAAGATTTTGAGGTCGTCTACGTATAAAATACAATCAGATTATATTTTGATAGTCTGGTTGTTAATAAAGAACAGAAATAAAAGCGGACTAAGAATTAATCCTTGTGGAACACCGGATGCAGGGAGAAATTGAAGGATGTAATGATCTATGACAGAAGCGATTCCAGAATGCCATAATCTCTGACTCTCCGTTTTGTCTATGCATTAAGGTACCCCTATTATGTTTTAACATTTTTATTCAAACAAAACTACAGAAAATATAACTGATCTAAAAATAACATAAAATCATTGCATTGGCTAAAAAGGAGCTGCTAAGTGGCATTAGTATTCCAAGCCTTCGATGTCAATCTGCCTTAGAGAGGTCGGGTTTATTGGCAGCAATCTCAATCAATCGCGGCAGCAAATTAAAAATGAAATTCGCAAAAGGCGCCGATTAGGTAAATCCCAGGTTGGATGAAAAAATTCATTTGAAATGCATGATGACATGACTGCAAACACCTGTCCCGATGAATCTAGTCAATTTTTACCAGAAACGCGTTAACAAAAATGCAGTTCTTCCTCAAAGTATGGAAAAGCCCGTCGATTGTATGGCAAAAACCAAATCCCCAGACATTTCAGCTAATGCGAAAAGATCCATATGTAGACCTTGGCTAATTCGCCGTATAAAGCGAATAGCGAATCTTATCCATCAGGGGTTTTGTCACTCACCTGTCGCTAGCGGCACACTTGATGTCATGACAGGCGAGTGTATCCCAGAGGCCAAATAACGATCTTATTTCCATCTTAATAAGATCGGTCCAGGGATGCGGATCGGCCAGTGTGACAATGGGGCCCGCGGCGCGGCATTGCAATCAGTTCTTCTACAAAAGGGAAAGTGCTGCTGGGATCCCGTGCTCCGTCCTGGCTAGCGTCTGTGAAGTGAATCAGCAGCCGCCCATTCGAAGCCGGGCTCGGGAAAACGAAGCACGACAATGCGACACAGAGCGCTTCTTTCTGCAAACCGCCCGGCCGCTGTGATTGCGCGGAAAAGGTAGCAGCGCTGTGACCAGCTCGCCAGCCCGCGTTCTACTTGGTTAGGTTAATGACTGTTATTAGAATTATGCTCGACAAGATGTATGTCACGTATGGTGCGGGCTATGCTGCCGCAGTTAACAGACCATGTTAGCGCAGGGTCTTCTTCTAACGTGTTTCGAGTTTCACTCGGCGAGTGCGGTCGCGTCTTAGATGTGTGGAGATCAGTTTTTCTTTTCTTTGCTATTTTTTTCGTATTAACGGCGAAATAGCGTTTCGTATTACAACCACGAGCCTATCATTAGCGCAACTATTGTTGTAACCGCTGGGCTGCTGTTTGTTTTTGTTTTGTAATTACCCACTCCTCCATGGCGCAAAATCGCATGTTTTACATTTTTATTTGTTATTAAGTACTTTTCATTAGATGATGGTCTTTAAGGTAATTGACTCCGCAATCAGCCTCCGCAGGGCCCAATTTTCCGCGGAACTTTCACCATATTTGCCACTTTAATCCACTTCGATCCGACATTCACTAGCGATTTTATTTCCCCTGATCGCATAGTGGACATCGTTACTCGTACCAAATAGAGCGCACTACCGCGGAATCCTTAGATCGACTCAAGCGGAAGAATGCAGAGGATGGGCACATGGAATTCTAAGGCTGTTGCACAAGTCGCGTTAAATCGTTGTCATAGTCATTATCGCGTACATTCAAAATACTCTCGTTTGAAGACGTTTCTGCAAGCACATTGCTACGTCTACAATAAGGATGAAGAAATGCGATCAAGTGCGAGCTCTGACTTATGTAGGGAGGATTCCATACTTCGTCGTTCGCCTGAAAATAGTTTCAAAGCATAGGTGTGCGCAAATAGGCATGAAAAACAGCTTCTTGAATTATTTAGTGGGTGAAACGCAATACGATTTAACCCAGTTGAGATTTTCGAATAGAGTTAAGTTTCGAAATAATTTAAGGCTGCTCAGAAAATCGTAAAATGTTATTAGATGATTCTAAAGCAGCTACCTCGAAAATTACTACTATAAGCACACATTTACTGAAATTTAATATTTTTTGTCGTCATATTTTATAAGAAGAAATTTAAGAAAAAAGTTTCAAATGTAGCAAATTAGCTATACTGAAAATTTATAATCAGTGGTCCCCAAAACCACTGTTTACACTGAGAAAAAAAGAATTGAATTTGTAAAATCACCTAAACAAGCCAGGGTAAAATATTTTGTATGGAAATTTATAATGAGTTTTCGTAAATATTCTTTAATTTCCCTATAAAATTCATAATTTTGTCTAGGTGCTCTGAGAGATAATATTTAAAAATATACATGGAACGATTTTGTGATGCATTTTGGGACAGTGCATAATTTAGGTATTATTTGTGAAAAACACGGGATTTTAAATGGCCGGCGACAAATATTGTCATTATCAGCTATAACGATTCTTACATCATATCTGGTTAAATTTTATTCCGAAAACGTTCGAGATTTGTTTGGGAATTTCTCTTCTGCAGTTATGCCCCTCCGAATGTCAAATTGAATATTTAAAATCTTTATTATCATTTAATATGTTCATGTTTAGAAGTTAAAAATGTCAGCCTGAAATTACTTCTTTTTTGGTTGGTTGCTTGTTGTGCCGATTTTATTTCTGATGTGTCCCACGGTTTGTTTAGCAATATTTTTAGGTATTTATTTAGTATTATTTGAAGCTTTTTGATGTGTGCTGCCGCAATATTGAACCATATATACTTTTAGATAATGGCTAGTTTATTCCTTACCCATTTATCATTCCTAAAAATTACTTGGGACATTTCCTCGGCAAAGAATCGAATCGTCTTGAATTTTCCCACAAATTATGTGATAATGCCTTCAACTAGCTTCAAGGAATCAACACCTGTTCCAACCACATGGAACTGGTGCAAGCGATCATTACGTCGTCTATCACTCAGTTCTCATCCTTGAGATGTCAGTTTTTGACAGCGAGCCCGTCAACCCGTTCCCGAGCCTCCAAGGACTTGTAATGAGCCAATTTCGACCTGAAAAATTCCATCCGATTCGCTTACTGTGGTTTCTCGGTTCCGGTCCAGGTGATCATCGGACCCGCTCACCTTTGCGCAACTCGCCCGAAACCACAGACCCCGAGAGGAGCTTATTAAAACACAATTTCGGCCGGGAGACGGGAGTCATGTGCGCTTTGCTGGCACAAAGGGCGCGGAGGGAGAGGGCCTCCCGACAGCGAGATAATTACAGCCTGCAGGGACTCGAAGGGACTGCGGCGAACAAAGCCCGATCACGGCATTATCGAGTCGGTCACAGGCGATTAAAATTTCAAAAGTGAACAGCCCGCGTTTGCCCGTGACCAGCGGAAACAATGCGTGGGTGCGGGGGAGTCGGGACTCTCATTCAGCGTCGCTCGGCTGTCGAAGGACATAAAATCTTTGAAACGTCCCGCGAGGATGCCTCAATAACGTTTGAATGGGCCCCGGGTCATTTGTGGACGAGCGCACTCGCAATTGTCCACCTCGTGCCCTTTTGTTGGCGCTTGATGGGTCATTATAGAACCACTTTGGCTCAAAGGTGAACGAGGGCTCGCCGGGAAGGCAGCGTTCTTCCAGGACGTGGTCCAGGACCGGCATCCGCCGAAACAAAGACGGATCAAATCCCGAAATCTGACGGGACACGCACCGTTAACTATCTAACGACTTTGTTTTGTCCTTCTGGCGGTCTACGGAACCCAACCCGCCCCGGTGCGCTTTCATTTATTACTCGCTCCGCTCTCGCCGCGCGTATTGATTAATGGCCTCCTTGCCAAGTTGACAGTTGCGGGTGGGGTGGGGGTGAGTCCGCTTCCGAGGAGGCGGCCCTCACGTCGCTGATGCGATCGAATTACTGTGTTTTGACAGGTTTCCTGGACGGCGATAAATATTTTGATTGTTCGCCCCCAGTCCTCTCGAAAGTGCGCACCCTTAAGGCTGGCACCGCTGCTGTCTGCTTTTCTGCAGACTGCAGTTCTGCATCGAACAGTCGGTGCCTTCGGACAGCGGTCGGCCATTGAGCGGCCCTCACATCCGCTCATCCCTAGAGACAAATGCGATTTAGCTAATTTCCGACTTTCAGATGCACATTGAGTCTGCTTGCACAATTCTGGGGATATTCAAGCCTGCGGTTACTGCATTTGAGGTATTGTTTGACGAAGAAGACATGAGCTGGTGCAGGCCGCAGGAAGGACCTAAAGCTATAAAGGAAAGTGATATGCGTAAGGTACGGACAGAACAATTCCAGCAAATGATGAAATATTTGCGCAATGAGCAGCCTTTTGTGAAACATGTCCATATTTTATGTACTTTTCCAAAGGCTGATGGGACTGAGCTAATTTTGGATAAGACTTTAAAATTGTGGACAACGAATTTTGGTAAAAGCGTTCTGCTTTTCGGTCGTAGATATTCTTTTTGGCAAAATAATAAATCCTTTCAAAAACATGAAAAATTCCACTGTTTCGTGTTTTTTTATAGAAAATAATATTATAAAATAATAGAAAGCTTCAAAGAATATTTAGGACTATAGCGCTTTCAATACAAAAGAGCCTAGTGTCCCAGAAATTCATCGAAAAAAATGCACTGTAAGAAAAACATGGGTAAAAATAACCAGAATTGCAGGTTAGAAAAGCGCCAAACAATAAAGTTGGTTTTTTTAAACCAGAAAGAAATTATAGTTTAGAAAACTAAAAAACAGGTTTTTATGAGTTACAGGTCAAGCTAATAAAAGCGTGTTAAAAATAGTTTAGCTGTTGATTTAAGCTTTTGAACAAGGAAATTGTTTACAAACCATTTCTTTATTAATTTACAATTTTAATGTTAGCTAACATTTTTGCTATTAACTTACCATGTGCAAGGTACAACACGATTTTTCGTTAGTAAGATGTAACATGTGGTAAAAGTTGTAGAAGGTAATGCCAACATTTATCGTTGGTCATTTAATAATAATACCAACATCTTGCATTATCCCAAAATGATTTTCTTTCCGTGCAGGTCCTTTTTTTAATTTTGAAGTCCTATACCCTGTGGTTTAAAATATTCCCTCAAAATGTACTCTATTTTATACTTCCTGTAAAGGTAGATATATGTTCATAGCCCGGCCTATATTTCTGTATTTAAAAAATTATTTCTTATAAAGGGTTATTCTGAATAATTTCTGTTTCAATGCGTGGACTTAGACACTTTTTTTACCATAGTAATAAATAGCAATAAATTTGTTTTCGTCCCTCTATGCAGCGAATTCCACGTGATTTTGAATTGTTTATAATAAATTTCCTTAGATATTGGTGAATCCATCATTTTGGATCTCAATTCCAAGCCATTCTATTTGCTTTTACAAGCTTTTATTTAACTTGAGTCGTTCGCATGTTTGTCTTTCCGGTTCAAAATTTGTACTTGAATTTTAACTCACTTCCTATTATCTGATTTTGATGAAATTGAACAGACTTACGCAAGTCTCGTGACAATGCAATATAATATATATAATATCGTTCTAAATCCAATATGGCGGACACCCCAAGATGGCGGATTACTTATTTTCTTCACAACCCCTTTGATATAGGTATCAAATGAAAGGGATTTGACGAATAAAATACGATAACCTATGAAATAAATCCAAAATAAAAAGTATAAAATAAATATATATATTTATATAGTACTGATTGATGATATTGATTTAAACATTTTTTTTTTAAAGCATTCACTGATCTACATATGAGTGTTTTGGCGGTATATATATATTTATATTACGTATAAATTTAATTTAATTGATAGTGATAAATCGCTGTATCACACGTAGGTATATTCAAAGTCAATAATTGTTTGGCAAAATAAATTTGCTGTAAAAAGCCGTTTTCTATGGACTACATTTGTATGGCACGCACATTAAAAACGTCTCCATTGTGGAGGAACAATAAAAGAGTAGTGGAACGATCGGCGTAAGAAATACTTCGAAAGCGCGGTGTCCAATGAAAAGTAACCCCCACGTTTTCCTTTTTCAAGTGCAGTGCACTGCGAAACGGCGGAGAAGGTAGGCACAATATACGCAAAGTATTGCTTCTTCGGACGGGACGAGTCCTTTGATCTGGCCGCGAGTATAACCCACTGAACTTGTCCTTTTAAGTGGCTCGGCAAAATAATTCCCAGCGATTCAGAGCTCATTTCAGTGCTCGCCTGCGAGTCGCGCAGCCTTCGGCACGGATCACTTGAAGCGTTCGATTAAAGAAATTTACTCGGCGATTCATTATGAATGGAGTGTGTCCGGCGCGGCGGTCTTCCCTTATCTGCGCTTGCCGCCCTAGTGGCCATTTCATTTATTTTATTAATATAAGACGCTGGTCTTCCATTATGCGCTGCACCTAAGCGCCAATAAAACGAGCCGGGCCTTCGCGTCGTTCGTCGCTATTGGCGGCAATTGGCGCAGTTTGTCTTTTACCGCGGTGTTGTGTCTTAAGACCGCTCCGGATCAAAAGGGAATCACCGGCTGGTCGAAAAGTTTTTTCCTGTTCGCTGCATCCTAACACCGGACACCGCGGTCTCGACAGGGAGTGTGTGGGATTATGTTTAAATCCCGCTCCTTGCCCTAAGGAGCCCCAACCATAATTGCCTGCGCGCACAACACAAGAACCTGAAATACTCGCAAATTTATTGTAATGATGCTGAGATCAATCGATCGCGACTGCGAATGATTTGATGACTAATTAGGGGGGATTATGTATTAATTAGTCTTCTGAGGAGCGACCTGTCACTGTTGCATTGCTTTGATCGTACCGATCTGTCCAGAGGTTTTGTAAACGGTGTACTGGGGGTAAATGTGACCCAAAAATATATTTATCAAAACATGTTCCACCGAAACATTAATATGTCTTATGAATGAAATGAATTGAAACTGTTTAAAACCCTTGCTTTAATTTTCTATATAGCTATATATAAATTGTACATTAAAGTAACACATACGAATGAAATATGGCTAATTCGAAAAGCTTTATTAAGTTTAAGAAATAAAAATAATTGAACAACCATTTAAATTAAATTATATTCCATAATTAATCGGAAGGTTTACTCTTTTAAATAAATTAACAAACTTTGAAAAATATCATATTGAACAGTGTTTATTTTATAGCATTTTTAAAAAGAAACTAATCAATGGCCCACCCTTTATATATTTTGTCGGGAATATTTAACCATTGCTAGCATAAATTACCTTTGTATACTCATTTTATGAGTTAATGTTTTCATAAAAATCTCTTCGATATCCAACTGTGATGTTGCATCTGTCAGCCACTAAAGAATGATTTCCTAAAAATTTTCAAAACTCTTCGGTGTGTATGGTTTTAACTTTTGTAGGTGAAGTGAAACTTTTTTGAAATTTATTGAACTCTCGTTCATAAAATATCGGTCTATGTCTACACATAAAAAAACAGCGAAAATGTCAGTATTAAAAAAGAGATGAGCCCTTTTCGAATTTTTTTAATTGATATATGTATACGATTTTTTTCGCGGACGTACGCTCAAAGTTGAGTTTAAAAATAATTTGAATTTATCATAATCACACAGAATTTGTATCTTTATATTCAGTCGTTTGTTTCTTCCAATTACTGAATGCCTGTTAATGCGAGAAATGAGCAAAAGATTAAAATAAAGATGCGTTTAACTGAAGGTCCTGTAATTAACTACTTAATTCAGCCTCATGCAGCTGTTAATCAAGTTTAATTGTCCAGCACACGACGTTCGCGGAATTCCTCTGCAGGAACGAGTTTACCTTTCGCTCTTATGGTATAAAATACAAAGTTGGTGGTGTCCTAAAAAGAGCGTAATTTCATCGCACCTGTGGCATCTCTTCAAGAGCTCTCAAGAAGCAATCGCACACCCAAAGGCCGCAGGAAATTCAATTATCCGCGCGGCCTGCCCACGTTCGCTGGACCTTCGTCATCCTGTGTGGCGGAGCAATTTGTCACAGGCCCTCAAACTAGATAATTGCGCGGGCCCCAATTGGATCATCCAATGCATAAATTACCAGAACACCGAATGAATTAAGGCGAAATAAGCGTCTCCACCCAGGTGGTAGGCACAAAGGAGGAAATCAAACAACATAAAAAATCAATTAATTATTAAATTGGCCGGCGGCTACAGTGGATCGCAAAATTATGTGGCCGGGACGAGGGCTCGATTCCATTGATCACCGCGGTTCCGATGCGGCGGCGCGGCCCCTCGCAGCTCGGATGCAAGTCGGCTTGGCCTGGCCCATCGGTACAAAATTGATTTAAGTTAATTATCGGCGACATCAAAGGTAAGTGGAGGAGACAACCCATGGGTCTATAAAAACTCAATTCATTCAATGAAAGCTGAATGGAGCGACGCGACAGCACCGATAGGCCTTGTGACAAGACCGCCGCGCCGCCTGGTGGAGCGGGCCGGCAGCACCAATGAGGAACTCTCCCGTCGCGGGCTCTTTCAAAAGAAATCCATTGAGAAAAAATTATCGCGAAGCTGCGACGGTATGGATCATATTCCAACAGGCCTTTAGGAGATCCAAAACAGATAAAGATTTCGGTTTTGTTTTCCACCTCAGAACATTGAGCTGAGACTTTCATACCTGGGATTGTTTTTTTATTTGATCTTTATGACAACGCGATTAAAAAATGTTTAATACATTTAATAATTGCATAAAAAAATAACTATTATGGGTGGGTTATTTTTGATTCAACACACGTTATCAAGGAACAAAGATTTAATGTGCAATCTTCTGAATTCATATCTGAACCTAAGCTGATCCTTCCTGTAAACAACAGAAAAGAAATCTCAAATTTGTCGTACAACATAAAGGGGGAGGTCATCGGCTGGTTTCTTTTTAAAAATGCTATAGTACTTTTCAAAGTCGGTCGATTTATTAAAACGAGTAAGTCATCTGATTAGTTATGGAATATGATTTCATTTAAATGGCTTTCTCGGCTGGCTTGGGAGTAGCCCATCCTTTCAACCCAATTTTGGAGCACATTTTCGATGGGGCCCATTTCACGAAAAGCTCGATAAATATTGTGTTTAATTGCCTGAGTCGTTGCTGGATTGTCAGTATGATATTAATCTTTAACGACACCCGACAAAAAAAAGTCTAATGCTGTCAAATCGCAGTGGCGTACAAACTTTATTACTTCGACCGAAACTTTTCAAAATTCGCAATGTTTCGGCCACACGGCACTCACTTTGGAAATAAGTTTTCAATATTTCCCAACGTAAAGCAATTCATTTCGTACCCCAGAGATGTGATACTATATTTTTGTTAATTTTTTGAACGTGCAAAAGCTGTTTGTGTTAAAATAACATGCAATTTAAAAAGAAATCAATAGATGACCCACTCTATAGTACATAAATACAATACTATTGAGGGATTTGGTTTCTCTCGACTCGACTAACGAAAATAAATTTTTAAAGCTGAAGTGCTAAGAAAACTAGTGTCTTCGCTAGTTGAATCGAGCGAAAGCAACTACCATAATAGATAATTTAGGAAAAAGAGATTAAGTTTTGGTGATTCTCATTTTTTAAAAAATTTTCTCTAAATTTTGCTCTCGACTAAAGATCAAGTGAAATTATACAGAACTAAGTTCCTTCTCTAATTCGCTAAGATGAAAAAATTAACACATTGACATCAAGTGTCCGCTGAGCGGACAGAAATGTGAAATTTATTAGAAAAATTCTTTCGCTGCCCGTCATTTCCTCATTGTTATTCATTTTTAACAGGGCCGTCATAAACAAACGCAGAGGCCACCAGAACAGAAGTCCGCGACGAAGACAGCTCAAGCTGAATCGGCTGCGACCTGAGCCTCCTTTTTGGCATGCATTTATTCATAATTCGGCTCCTGGAACAATTGACGTGCCCAACTGCCCTGTGTCTATGTGTGTTCCGGGCTCGCGGACGCAGTGGGCCTCCTAGAAGCTCGGGGCTCATCCGCCGAAGAGTTATGGGGCTCTGTTGGAATTTTTATCATTTCAATATTTCTGGCGGATTCGCTGCTGAATTTATGATGACTGAGTGCATTTTTTTAGCCCGTTCTGGTCGCGGCGGCTACTACACGAACCATCAAGCAGCCAGTCGTCGATTGTTGTTTAAGCGATTGTCTTCTGCCTCCTCTGGGGCGCGCTAGGGCCGCTGGCGGGCTGCCCTGCCGATGATGGTGTTGTCGGCCACGATTTTTTTACTTGCCATTTCACTTACCTTGAGGAAAATGCCACTCGTTTGTTTTTATGCTTGGCGATGCGAAAAATACTCATCAGACGGATGGCATCTGAAACCCCCGGGAGATTGCGGAAAAATAACATAAAAGGAAAAAACATTTTTGTTCCCTGAATTCTTTTGATTATATGCAAACCTGCCGCTCGCTGTGACCCTGCTGGTTAATTTTTTATATCGGCTCACTCACACTGAACTTTCCCACCAATGCCGCATTTCACCAGAAATGGCTGTTTGCAGCATTTACACGGCACGTCAATTTCACCATACTATACTATACATTATATAGATACATCTACTATATCCATATAACTCTAAATCTAATGATTTATTTCCAGTTCAGAAAGAATGGACAATTTTTGTAGCCCCAGTGACCTCCCATATAATGGAAAAATAAGCCTATTAACCACTTTCCTCTTGTGTTATCGCATACATTGCGCCCTATTATAACTGGCCCAAAGGGTTCCTAGCTATAAGCGTGTCCGCTTGGACCTAAGCAAGAAAATCCCATACCTATACCATACATGGATGTGTCCTTATGAGTTAAGTTTGGAGGTACCATATTTATTTCGTATATCAAAAAACAGGGGAACTAGAGGGCGAAAACCTTTTGAACATTAGGTCCTCCTAGTGTCCAACAGAGATTGAGTTTGGATTTTAGATTGCTGTAGTTGTATCATATACTAATGTACTTTGAAATGACAGTGAGAAAACATATATATGTAAATTGAAATGAGAAGTTTGGAAGCAGTGTGAATCTTCAAGGTCAGTAAGTAACAGCTTCCTTTGAGTGTCCAGAGCTGGAAATGAGATATATGATAAAGGGCGTCAAGATATACATGTATGCCAAAAATGATGAAAATCGAAGGAGTGGAAGGGTCTCATTTTTTTGAGCAATTATTCGTGTGAATCTTCAAGGTCAGTAAGTGACAGCTTCCTTTGAGTGTCCAGAGCTGGAAATGAGATATATGATAAAGGGCGTCAAGATATACACGTATGCCAAAAATGATGAAAATCGAAGGAGTGAAAGGGTCTCATTTTTTTGTTCAATTATTCGTATATTCATTATTCCATTGACTCACTTGGTTCGAGAGCTAAGGAATTCCAAATCAAAAGTTGAGGGATTGGTAAGACTCAATCGAAAGGTCTCATCATCAAAAATAATGGTCCCCGGTGGGAATTCAGCTTCCTGTTTCGTTTTCATCATTTCATATGATATTCAAGTGAAAATGAGCGATTGCTACCCATAAAGTGCAATAAAAATGAATGAAGTGAGATTCAAGCTAATTGCTCTGCAATGACTCACATACATGCTCTTAGACACAAGATGATTGTTGATTGACCCTCTATAAGGTCATAATTAATCATAATGAGCAATTATATTCAAGTATATGGAAGATTTGGTTTAGGTCCAAAAGTCAATGCTTATAGCTAGGAACCCTTTGACAAGATAGCAACTTTTCTCACACAGGTGTCTTACTAACCTCATCATGGGATTTCGAAAATATGGTAATGCACTAATATAGCATAAAATAGCATCGAAAATAATTGATTTCGCATTATTTCATACATTTTTAGGTGAGATTTTTATCTAACCTACCGATATTCACGTTTTGTTGTATTCGCTGAATCGTCAAGTCTTATATAACCCTGTAGGATAAAATTAAATGTTGTATTGTGCTTATATGGGGATTTTCCTACAAAATTTTCCCGGTAAGATATTTATGATTAATAAATAAATATCTTCACCAATTTCTGGGTTTCCTGAACTTATCTCTTAGGTGTTTCTAGAAGGCTTTTGAAAACATTCTAGGATTATTCAAAGAAAAACTATATTTTAAGGGGAGGTTCTCATCTAGAACGTCAAAAAGTAGGTAAAGTTCGTGATTTTTTTGAAGGCAAATGACAAGACATAGAGAAATGATATTTGGCATTATCTTTTATTGTACATTTATCTGTACGAAAAAATTTTTGTATTCAAAAAAAAAAAAAAAAAAAAAAAAAATGGCGCCCGTTATTCAACTTCTCCGGAGGCATGTTTGTGTACAATTTGCGTATAAGATAACTCAAAAACGGTTCAACCGATCAACTTCTAGTTTCGTGCATATTAAAGTAAACAATTTTCTTCATAGAAAGAGTGGAGCACATTTTGAAAATTGTAACATTATCTCCTTTTTGTAAGTGATAAACTATGAAAAAAAACGGCCTTAAAATTTCAAAATCGCGCCATTCCGTCAATTTTAAATTTTTTTTGAAAGTCGTCCACTCTTTCTGAGACAAATTTATTCTAGTTTATAATAATGTCATCATTATTTGATTTCAGACCAATCTGCGACCCCTAAATTGTACGTAGCTGGGCAATTTTCGAAAAACATGCCTCCGGAGAAGTTGAATAACGGGCGCCATTTTGTTTTTTTTTTTTTGAATAAAAAAATTTTTTCGTACAGATAAATGTACAATAAAAGATAATGCCAAATATCATTTCCCTATGTCTTGTCATTTGCCTTCAAAAAAATCACGAACTTTACCTACTTTTTGACGTTCTAGATGAGAACCTCCCCTTAAATACGAAATCACATATGACGTGGCATATAAACGAAGATTTTAATTTAATCTGTGAAATCAAAGTAGTTGAATTTTGAGAAATGCTTAAATAGGTGTTTTTTTTCCTATACAAACTCTTATACTAGCTTTTTACCCCCTTAGTGGTTGATTTCGAAAAGAACAAAAAATACAAGAGTACTTTTACAAAATTTAATCAATAAAACCTTTAATGTTTCTTCATATATTTTAGAAACATTAAATATAAACTTTATATACTACAAAGGTAGATAAACTACTAAAAAGAAAATTTGGGCGAAAATTTGACAATTTTAACGTGAAGTTGTATGCACAAAGTACTTATCAACAAGAATCTAGAAAAATTCCAATAAAAGTTGACTTTCTATGATTTCCAGTAATAAATCTAGTGAAAATATAAAAAAAGCAGAGTATACTGGAATTTCAGGGTTGTCAATAGATTTCAAGCCCTTTTTAGCGAAAATTTAGTTTTCTCCAGATCTTAAGTTAATTTTGGAGGAAGCTCAGTAGAAGTGGATTATTTCCTAGTAGTACTAGAAATCTAGTGAAACTCAACATAAAACACTATCTAGTAAAATTTCACCAGAAAACAATTTAGAGTTGAATACTACATATAAAATTTAGTTTTAGTAGTAATAATTTAAAATACCAGCATTTATTTTGTATTATTTAGTAGAAGATGAGTTAAGTGATCTCAATTTGAAGTAAAATAATACCATATTCAAGAAATTATATAGTAATTGTAATGATTCTCTTCAATTATTAAGCCCACTTTTTCAGACTGTGGAAATAAAATCCTGTTTGGTCGTCTAATTTAGATGTCTCGTTTTGACCGTCTGATTCGCAAATAAAAGGAAACGACAAGGAATTTTCGATTAGTCATTAATTAAGAGGTCTTTAGCGTCGAGGAAGGCTGCAAATAATCAGTGGGACATTTCGGGGAGACACCACTCCCGCGACGGAGCAAATAATGAAAACACCTCAATCACCAGCCAGAAGTCATTTGTTTCGCTGTCAGCTCGGAATATTTTTCTGTCATGAGTCCCCGGGAGCCCACGGAGCGGAATTCGAATCTGGGTAAGCAAATTAGGCTACGATAAAGCAGCCAATTCCAGCAAATCCTCGGCTCCTTATCTTCGATCATCGGAATGGGATCTGCTCCTCCTCGATCTCTCCTTCTGCACGCTTGTCAGAGCCCTTTCCATCTTCCGATTTCCTTTAGCCGTGCGCCCGTTTTTGCCCCTGCTGCCTAGCGCTGTGTCGCCTGCAATCAGCAAGATGTCTGCAATCTCTGAATGGTTTCTTGCGCCAATATCGACCGAACTTTCGGGCGACTCTTTTGTGTGACGACGGCGATTTATTCTGGGCTGGCAGGAGGACAGAGATGGACAAGTTCGATATACCGGGCGAAGTCATCAAGGTGACACCCACAAACAAAAGGAGCTCGACGTTATTAAGATAATTAGATAGACGCGAGCAAGTGATACGTGAAGGCAACGAGCTCCTCGCAACTTCACATCGAATTAATTTCGGAGGATATTCCTTGGCTCATTGATCGATACTCGCAGACTACTCGAGATAAAGGTTAAATGATTTCGAGAACATCTTCACTTCCAAATCTCATTACACATTCAAATCACAATTAAGATTAAAAAAAAAAATTAATAAGATTCATCAGCTTTATAAAGGGTGGGCCATTTGCTGGTTTCTTTTTAATTTATATGTTATTTTAACACAGCCAGCTCTTTCGCCCTCAAACAATTGATAGAAACACAGTATCATATCCCCGCGGTACGAAATGAATAGGTTTACGAAATATTGAAAACTTATTTCCAAAGTGAGTGCTGTGCTGCCGAAACAGTGCGAATTTTGAAAAGAAACCTCAGTCGCTATTTGACGGCGTTGAACGTTGAAACTTTGAGAAATATTGAGCAGTTTTATTATTATTTTATAGCATTTTTGAAAAGCAACCATTTCGGTAGCCCACCATATATAATAAAAATATAAATAATTGATTTTCCAAACCAACAAGGTTAATTTTCTCTTCAATCTCAAGAAGAAATTCAGTGAACTTCAAATTAAGAATGACATTTATACTTAAGATGATTAAGATTTTTCAATCATGACCTGCGTATTTTTAATCATGACCTGCGTATTTTTAATGATCCAATTTTCATTTGGAGTTTAAATTGAATTGAATATTTTTAAACTGCAACCTATAGTAAAGTTTTTTTTTTATGATTTTTACCCATCCAAACTGCAAATCTTTATTACTATTTAAAACAATTATTGGATTCCTTTTTGACGCAAAACGGGCTTAAGTCAATACAATTTGATGTTATTTAACCAAAATTACGAAGTTTTGCTATGTGTAACTATTAAAAAATTTCAAATCAATCAACAACTTCAGCAAAACTTAATAATTATTGTATTTTTGAAAATTTCGCAGCTGAATTTCATAACTTCAGTCAAATTTCCTCAGAAAACCATTGAAAATCTGAAACTTGTCTTCCGGATTGGGCCAATTACCTATTCGCATCGCGTTCAATTTGCTTATCAGATTTTAAATTAAGGACATTTGCCCGAATATACAAATCCTGTAGTGCAAACAATTCGCCGGGATAGTGTGCGGCACCAGCAAAAACCACAAAATTACAATCAGGGATAATTGAATTTTTGCTCCTGCTGCCGGCGAGGTTGTTGGCTATGCGGAACCGGCTACGGGCTGGAATCTGTGCTCAATCTATTAACCCTCCGGGGATGATTGTTTTTCCTGTTAAAGTTCATTAGGAATCGTTATCGAGTCATGATATCCTCCGAGCAATTCCATGTTTAGCCTGACGAGAGCCTGCAGGACCTTCTTCTGACAATGATGGGCTCCGAGCGTAGCCGAATTCGTCCCTCCGCCATGCTGATGAATTTCTAAATTTTCGTTATAAATCCTCTGAGGGTTGATTGTGGGCGAGTGGAAGGACATTTCTATTTACTTTTCGTCCTCGATCTCCCGAGGTTAACTTCTTAAGTCAACTGTGCTGGCAGGGCTCCTCTGTTTCCCGAAACTTCACATGCTGGCCAGATCTTATCCAGAACCGAATTTCCAGTCAATTTGGATTCCTGCAAAAAGTGGAAGGGTTCTTTCCAGGGGTTGGCGAGCGAGTCAAATTAATTTCGTAGTTCTTCTCATCGAACTGCCGAATGGTCAAAAGCCTGGAGAAAGTTGCGTTGCCCCTTTTATCCTAAGTATGAATAAATAGAAAATAATCTACGGAAACAATGTCTTTTCTGCATTTTTATATGTTGTAGTTTTCAACCGCTTATATTTGGCAATTAAGCGATATAATATAGGCCAAAGTACAGAGCATATAATGCCACAAACACCTCTTAAGTTAAGCTAAAAATTAATCTTATAAGCCTCTTACTCGACAGGACTTTGTGGTTTCTTTACAATAAAAAGAAACCCTAGGATTTTATGTACTTCTGTATCATATTCATTTTCTTCGACATAATTTCTTATAATACATACCCATCGAACTCTTAAAGCCGCAGTGACTATCACTTGCGTCCCTCGTGATTTAGTAAATGCTAACAAATCCCATTTGAAGATTTGTTATTGATATAGCAAAGGGGTTCCACCCTTGTTGAATTTCCTCAAATAATTCGCCTGATTCTAGATTTCGTACTATACAGAAGAGGGTTTGATGCTTAATCGTTCTTGGCAAGGATTTTATTATAATGGTCAATTCAAAGTATAGTACTTACATTATAGTGGAAATTCGATTAAAAACGCTAGTAGCTACACTGTAAACCGAAGTTTTTTAATTTAAAATATGTTACGATTTTATTTTAAAACTCTCAGGTGTTTTATTTGATAAACTGTTTTAAATAAAAATAGCATAAGGGTTTTTTTTTTACTTATTTTAAACATTGAATTTTTTTTTTATGATAATGAATAAATGAAAGTTTGGCGACCTGTACAGAAAAATAATGCATAATAAACGTTGAATCAAAAAATATATTCCGAAACTTCATTTAATTTTCCTTTGAGTGCAAGAAAAAAGTATGATCTTACCACGATGAATAGTCAAGTTATAACCTCTTAAAGATAGTCTTGTATTTGACGACCTGAGAAACATCTGACACAGAGTGCGACGGGGTTGTTTTCAGTGATTTATAATTAGCCAACATTGTTTTTTAACCCCTAGATAATAAATAATAACAGATATAAGGTACAAGATAAAGAATGTCATCAGAAATGGATTTATTGTCCCAAGAAACCTCTGAAATTGTGTTCAACATGCTCGCTTGCAATGATTTTCAACTAAACCCCTCTCTTAGTTATACTCCCTTAAGCCCTACATGCAAAATAACATCTTTTCATGAAAAGGGAATAAGAATACATATCAAGTAGTTAGAAGAAAAATAGCAGAAAAGAATTTCTTAAATTAATTTAAAAATAAATATTTATCCCCTCACTGCACAACACAGCCATACATTAAAAAGTTCAATTCAAGTTCAGGTTCAATTGTTTGCTAAAGGAGTTTTTTCTCTGATCGCTTCTGGTTTGAGTCTATGAAAAATTGGTAATTGTTTATTTTCACGGTTACCTGGTTTTTTGAGGATATAAAATTGAAGAATCAACATTTTTACACCCAATTATTCGTTTTTGCGTCGGATTTATAAAAAAAAAAAATACAAAAATTTGAAAAAATCAGTATTTCTGTTGAGTTTTCAGCTTTGAATGCTGAAAAAAGCGTGTTTTAACGATTTTTTTTAAATTGTTCTTTTTTGCATTCAAAGCTAAAAAATTAACAGAGATACTGATTTTTTCAAATTTTTGTATTTTTTTTTTTTCATAAGTTCGACGCAAAAACGAACAATTTGCAAAAAAAAACATATAAAATCCATACATTTTTCGATTTTATATCCTCAAAAAAGCAGCTGACCGTGAAAGTAAACAATTACCGAAAAATGTGCTTAAATTGGATCAGTTCTTTGAACAATAAACATTTTTAATAACCCTCATTTTTCACAGTTTTTAGGAATCTTAAGTTTGGCAACAGAAGTATCTAATTTGAGGGAAAAGGTGGTAGATAACTTGCAAGCTGTAGCAAAAGCACCATAAAAAGGATAGTATTATTGATTATTTCAACTCTTAAATAGTAGTTAAATAGTTTAAACTCTTATAACTCTGTGTCATTAATTCTTCCAAATTTTATTACTTTTATTCGTTAATTCCATATAATCGATTTGAATATGTGGGTACACATTGTTGCGAATGTATATAAATATATCGTGCGTAAGATATCTATTTTATTCAAGGCGTTAAGTTATAACTTCCAACCGTTGTGACATCAACGAAGTTAGAAAATCAACATGGGCAAAAACAAGTTGGACAGCAGCACCCATTCTACGCTGTCCAGGTAACAAGTTTATCTTTTATTGGCTACAAGAACCAGCAGACACCATAATCCGTCAATTGCCTGTAAAAATCTGCCAATCATCAATAAAGTCAGCGAATTGGCTCAATAAATTCTCCGAAAGCAATTTATACGGTGCGGCATCTTCCCAAGCGGCCGATTGATGCTGCGGCGCGGCAGGTCAACAGCTGCCATACTCTCGCGATGTGACAATGCCGCGCGACGCGCGGACCGCAGCGTTATCGTCATTGTCACTTGGCCGAGGCCAATCAAATAAGCGGCATTCCGAAGATGCCTTTCCGAGAAACGTCGATGTCGATGTCGACGATGTCGATGTCGACGATGTCGACTATCCGCAATCGATCAGCCAATCGAGCCGGGATTTCTAGCCTCACTCCGAGAGGCAGCGAGCAGGAAATCACGGGCATTTGTAACTCGCTGCTAAAAACGCGCAGCCACTGAGGGATGCTTAAGATTTCGGTCTAGCTCCTTCGCCCCGTAAGAAGTCGCTAAAAAAGGGCCGCGTAATGGTGTTCCAGCCACTCGGGCCAGGGCCACACATGTGCCCTTGAGTGTTGTGAAATGGAAGGAAAGTGCCACCTCGGTCATTACGCGAGTGAACGAGTTAATAGTGCAGTCTGCAGAGGTCTGCTCGACTCTGAATTCTGTAATGACACTAATTACTCGCACAGATCGCACATTTCGCCTTTCAGCCAAGAAGTGGAATGATTTCTTGAATGAAGTCCCCGCATGGCCCTTTGTTGCGGCCGTGTCGCCAGGGCTGATAATATTTCCACCCCAGAGCAAAGGGCACCAACAGCATCAGCAACAGCAGCCCTTGCCGTGATTAGCTTACTCTAGGCCACTTTTCTGCTGAGAGCACATCGTAATCGCTGCAGCGTTATGACGATTACCTGCGATATTTGTGCAATAGGGCGGGAAGAAAATTGCAGGAAAAGTGCAGATTTTCTTGCTCCATTCCGGGCCTAGCAGCAGTGTCTGAAGTGGCGGCCGGAAACAACTTCTTAAGCGCGACTCAAATTCACTTAGTGATTATTACACGGGCATTAACTATTCTCGGGAAACCCTCGTACTATCGATCCCTCATTCGGCTGCTGAGCCTTTCCTCCATTCAGCGTTGTTGCACTTTCACTCTTTGCAGGGGTGCTTGTTTTTCTCTGCCTCTCCCGTAGTACACCTACTCGAAAATTCTTTTACAGGATGTAATTACACCAAAACCAAAAAAAAAATCTAACGCTTTTATACTGCAAAACGATTTGCAAATTGAACCTGCTATTTGTAAAAGGGTTTGAAGTAAGGTTAAGGCCCTTATTCCGATTCTCACGTCACTTATCTACTCATCTCGCTTTTATGTTGGTACTCTGTAAATCAAATAAAGTGAGTTGAGATGAAGAAGTGACGACAAAACATTAAAAATACATTGATATTTACATAAGACAGAGAAATTAGCAATTAAAAAAACAAAATCTATAGCTCGAATTATTTAGACTCTATAACTCGAACTAAATAACACATAACTATAAAACGAACTACTAATTCAACGGAAGAAGCAACAACTTGAAAAATCACACCTATGTAGAACATATGCCTCTATAAGTTGAAATTGAAAATGTTAAAAACTCTACATTTCGAAATTCTCCAGAAGTCGAAAGCTCGTCAACTCAAAATTTATAACTTTTCCCTTGAATTTCGAGTTATAGAATTTCTACTGTAATTTTAATAGTAGGTAGCTTAGGATATTATTATATCCATAATATAATCGATACACTATAATTCATTATGAAGTAGTATTTCATTATGAAACAAAATTGGTTCATAATGAAATAGCCAAAATTAAGCCTGAGCTACTTAATCTCGATCTTGGTAACTTTGATCTTTAAACAGGTGGCGTAAAAGTCGGAATAAGGACCTAAGTCAAATGAATGCCTTAAAGCAAAACTACATTAAAATAAATTAAATTATAAATTATCTTTCTTTCCATTTTTTATTTTTTACATTTCTTAATAAATAAAGAGTTTTTCATGAAATTTTGATATTTTCGAACTGGAAATATCCATAATTTTCTTTTTTTGAGGGTTATTAACCAAACATTACTAGTTATAAAATTTCACAAAATCATTATCTTATTAAGCGAAACTGCAGCATAACGTGCATTAGTATCAAAATGAGCTAAAACTCTCGCTCGTAATGAAAGGAACGCAAAATTTATTACTCAATTAATATAACTTATTATTTACTCAAGAGACAACAGCAGAAAAACAGCAACACAAATTTCCGGAGTTAACTTTGTCTTATCAAGCGAATAAATCTTTATCTGTTGTTTGGTCCACATTCTTTTTCAAGTGCTTCTGTCCGCGAGGCGGTGGCGCCACTTTAAACTTTTCGTACCATAAATCAAAGCATCGCTAAAAATAAAAACAAAGGGCTTTCTTTGGCGTGGAACGCGAGGTTTGCGTATTGTTTTGGTTGCATGTATGTACACTTCGAAAATTAGGTTTTTATACTGTCTACCAAAGTGATAGATCTTATCTAAAGGAACTTCATAGAAATTGGTATTTATTTCTTTTAAGCATTTCTAAATTTGTTGTATTTGATCACAATAAAATATCTCACAAATTAAGTGAATAAGTACAAAATATATCTAGTAACTATATATTTGTATTATAGGTATAGTATACTAGCAGACCCGGCCACGCGTTGCTGTGGCTAAGTAGCTATAATACGTTGAATTAATTTTATCTTTTTAATACAGTCAAATCAATATTCACTGATAAAGATAAAAACGTTTTAGCTGATCTAAAAACCAATGGGATTGAGAATGGAACATTTCATATTTGACTATAGTATATATTAATGATTCATTCATTAAGTGCAACATATAAAAACATATAAAAATTGAATTTTATGAATGAGGTAGATAATGTTAATTTATAACTATTTTTAATAATAATTTAAATTTTTTCAAGTCAAACTTTTTTTGTGGCATTTTACTAAAATTAAAATAAATAAAATTAATAAATAAATTAAATAACATAATAAAATAGCTAACAATTAATTTATTAATTATCGTTGAAAATAATAATATACAAACAATACACAGAACAATTATAACACAATACACAGTAAAATAATACACGAAGTATTGAAAAAGCACGCTTATGTGTAAACATAAACAAATATGTCAAGACATCGACACACAACGCCATCTACTGGATGCTTACCCACCCTAAATATCGAAAGATAATGAAGTGTTGTGTCGATAAATTAACTAACACCGCCATCTGTTAGAAACTTATGGAACTTACAAATATTACATTTAATGTGCAATAAAAAAATATTGAGGTCAATAATCGAGATAAAAACTATGCTATCTTTTAAGTTGGACCAAACTACACACAATGAGCCAAATTTTATCAAGATCGACTGAGTAGTTTCGGATTTTATCCCGGACAAACATCGTGACACGAGATTTTTATATATATAAAGATAAGGACGAGTTTTCGATAGGGGACATTTTCGTGGTTGGTATTTTAAAAATCGCAATATCGTACCCAATTCAAATTTTTCAATAGGGAAAAGGAAAAATTTTAAATATAGCAGACCAATATTTTAAAAAATATATAAATTCTAAATCCAGAAGTTGTAAGAAGTTGAATGATTTCAGTATATTTTCCGTATTATTTCAGATTGAATTTCGTCTAAAATTCAATTTTCAGTGTCTTTTCAGTAATTTTTCAGTTTAATTTGTTCACCCGGCTACTACTATTATCCTTTCATAGGTGACCTACAACACGAGATAATAGAAAAAATAATGAACGAATGGTTTCATAATCCTTTAACGGCTCTGATGGCTATATTGCTCCAAATTCCTGAAGATGAGATAAAAGTTTACGCAGGACGAATCGTACAGAAAGCAAAGTTGCACGCGCACTTGAGAAGGAAAATCAACATGGCCTTTATTTAAGCGAAATAATCTCGCTGAGAGTGTTTTCAATTCACGTTTATAGCGTCACACGGGAGCTTTCTGGCAGTGTCAAGAACCTCTTGAGATGGACACCCCATTAGGATTTCAGAATGCGACGGGGGAACTTTTCTGAATAATTTATTACGTCGTTGACGGCGGAGCAAGATAACTGGCCCGGCCCCGGGCCCCAGGCCCCAGCCAGGATCTTACCCGGTAAATATCATCCGCATCATTCATGAGCCTCCGTATCCCTTTGGTGGGGCGGCTGCCGGAATATGTGTTGCAGATACGCCTAATCTGCGTCGTTATATGTGACACAAGCATCACCCGGGCATCCTCCGGTCCTGGGGCGCTCTGCGGACTGCGGCGCGGACCGGGTTCGTGCATACATTAGCATGCGAGTTGCGAGGTCCCGGATCCCGGCCGGAGCCGCCCCGGTCCTCTCCTGTCAGCCGTACACCTCGCCGGCCGGCCCGGGCACGTATGCCCCGGCAGCACATCAAGGAGCAGAGCTGCCATAGGAGTGGCATAATAATAATTTATGAGGTCAAGATGGGACACTGATTGCCTCTGGACAAACATGTCCTTTGCAGAGAGCCCCACTCGGACGAGCGCTCGTCTTGCCGGGGGCGGGGGCCCTCGTGTTATGTTTGTTGTTCCTGATGGTGCTGGCTGCTATTCTTGTTAGCCAGCATAAAAAGGATACGCTCCCTTGTACTTACGTGCAGCGCGAATCCTCGTTGTCCATGTTTTCGCTTTCTATTATTTTTGGTGTTGTTCCTCTGCTCGGGAGTAGGATGCTGGAATAATCAGGATACGCAAACATCTCTTGTTCTACGGAAATGGCCCGGGTAACAGCGGAGCACCTTGTGTTATATTTGCACATGTGCTTGACATATCCTTTTCCTGGATCTTGTAATGAGGGTATGGCGTTGAAATTCTATGCTGTCTGTCTGTTTATTTGCCTGCTTTGTATTTTTCTCCTACTTTGCATGAGCGCCGAGGCTAAGCCTCTAGTCCTTCCGCTTGCATATCTGAGATAATGTGCACCTAGCGAGCACTCGTCCCTTTTCCTGGTGTGTTTATTAACAATTCACCAAGTGTTCTTCTTCAAGTGATGAAACTACTCCTTTTTGCCGTGGAAGATTGAAGATCCCGTGCAAATGGCCCCTTGCCCTCTGGTGGTGAAGCGTTTTTCTGAATTGATTGGCAGCCCCGAGCACTCTGCATTTTAACTCCGTCCAATTAAACATCCTTTGACGCGTGTCTTGCAGATTCTTCTTCTGAGAACTTTGAGAATTTATAAGTTGCATCGAATAAAAAACTTCTGTAGATGCACTTCCCCGGATGGATGCGTGCAGAATACTTCACGGAATAAGAAACTTTTTTGAGCGCATTCCTCTATCAGTTGCCAGCTTTGAGTTCTTTTCAGAGGAGAAGACGTGCAACAGCATACTCAAAGGATTTTGTACTTGAAATATCCTTCTCGACTCTGCGTGGAGCGTGCTCTTGTTTCCTTTTCAATTCACCATTAATCGTATTAGTGTTGCAAACACTATTTCGGATAGACACAGAGTTGACAGTCTAGTCAAAATCTTTTCAACATTCATAACGATCTGAAAACGACTGTACTCTACTGAGGCATTTTGACTTGGTATTAGGAAATAAGCAATTAATTCTTTTAATGGGGGAAATCCCTATTAAAGGTAAATTAAGTAATTTCCTTATTTTCTTGAAGACTGATCGATGTGATAATCATTTTGTTGAAATTCTGTATCAATTGTAGTTTCGTAAAAGAAAGAACAGAATATCCTTCGAGAGAAATCAGCAAACTTCAATAACAAAAAAAAAAAAAAAAAAAAATGGAAATTTGTACTAAAAAAAATAGTATAGTATTTAAAAAAAAATTCCCCATATACGCTGTTGACAAATGTTTAACTATCAACAATTTTAACAAGTCTTAAAAAAGGATAAACTAAATTTTCTTTAAATTTGTAGTAGATTCCTAATTTTTACGATATTTGATAGGAATTTTTACTATAATTTTACTAGTCCTTTATAATTTCCTCAGTGTATTAATTACACTTATGTTCTAAATTTCAATAATAACCGTCATAACAACCCGTGTATAAGCGTCAAATTTTGAATTACAATATCTCAAAAACTGTAGGACAAAACACATTCAAATTTGGAGTTTAGGTCAATTAATACCAAACCAATAAATATTTCGTTAAAACTCCATAAAGTTTTTATCATTTTCACAAAACCCCGTGCTTACAAATAATATAATTTTTTTTTTAACTATTGAATCTCCTTAAGGGGAGGTTCTCATCTAGAATCTTGAAATTTTCGATTTTTTTTTTATTTCATATTATTAAAGTGTAATATGTCTAGAATGTTGCTTTAAAATATTTAGTTGATCCGAGCACTAGAACGGATTCTACAGCCCATTGATTGTGGCGGTTTCATGATCGTAGCGGGGCGCTCAGCCTGTGCCGTGCCGTTCAATCACGATTATCTCGGAACTTTATTTTTCAAGATTTTTCAAATTTGCGTACAAGATAACTCAAAAACGGTTCAACCGATCAACTTCTAGTTCCGTGCATATCAGGGCCGTAGCCAGCGGGGGGGGTCAGGGGGTTAGAACCCCCCCCGAAATTTTCGAACTTAACTAAAAATTTACATAATTTTTTAAGAACAGAACAAGGGTTGAACACTGATGAAATATTTTAAAGACATGTTTGTATCTTACGCAAACAATTTTTTATTCCGCTATGTCCATCAAAAAAATTGATCTATTAAAAAAATTCCCTCGGAATGAAAAAAATAGAATACTTCAGATACCTCATCGCAAAATTCATTAACAAAGGTAACAAAATAATAGGTCCTCTCCACTAGGCAATAAATATTGGCGCCTTTACTCAATTTGAAAGTAGTGGGATATTATAAGTAATACATTTTAGAAGCGATCAACAAATATTTTTAGCACTTATTGATTACTCAGGTTGTAACTGATAACTGATAACTGGAAAAGTTCAAACATATTTTTTAAAATATTCCTTACTCTTTCTTTCGCTGCAAAAAGTCGAAAACTAGATTTTCTTTTGTGAAATCCTTTTTTTTACGTTTGTAAGATATCTTTTTCAAAAAATTAAGTGTTTTAAAAAATTAGGACTTTTATTTTGTATTTTTTTAAGGGGTTACACCACCAAAAAATTTTCCAAAAAAGACTGTTTTTTTTGCTAAATAAATTGTTTATACTTTTAAGAATATTTTATGCGTTCAAACATTCAAAAATTCAAATTATTACCGAAATTATAGAAATTAGAAGTGAGCGCGTCAGGGAGCCGATCCAAAACTCAGGTAGAGTTCGGACCATTACGTATCTATCTATCTTTAACAATAATATAATTCCTTTGGAAAGATAAAATTAACAGTAACTCATGTAACGAAAGACATAGCAAAAGCAGCAGAAAACCTTATGTATGGTCCAGGAATCGCATATTGAAAGTAATTAAAAAAAAAAAAAATTTAATTTTAAGGCGTTAACGTCGACCTTTTTTTCTTTCACGTTTTTCTCGCAATTACTTTTTTCAAACTGGTGTACACGATATCTCAAAACCGAATTGACTGAAATTTGCACCACTTATTTTTTCGATTGGGTTAAGTATTCAAAAGTGATATATTTTTTAAACTCAAAATGTTGATGGAAATTAGAGTTTTTTTTCAAACAGCTGTCATTTCTCGAAAAAAAATTTTTAATTTTTTCTCACGCCTTAGCTATTATATGTACTTCTGAAGAAGCAATTTTTTTTATTCTCAAGGATTTTAAAAAGAGGGTTCAACTGAGCGACTCATATCTCCGCCATTTTTAATGTTTTTTTTTTTTTTATTTTAAATTAATATTTTAAACTTTATTTTAAAAAAATTTCAATTTAGTTAAAAAATCCAAATGACCAATCCCCCCCCCCCCCCCCTCCCTCTCTCCCAATTTTTATTTTGAAAACCCCCCCCGAAAAAAATTTCTGGCTACGGCCCTGGTGCATATTAAAGTAAACAATTTTCTTCATAGAAAGAGCGGAGCACATTTTGAAAATTGTAACATTATCTTCTTTTTGTAAGTGATAAACTATGAAAAAAAACGGCCGAAAACGGCCCTAAAATTTCAAAATCGCGCCATTCCGTCAATTTTAAATTTTTTTTGAAAGTCGTCCGCTCTTTCTGAGACAAATTTATTCTAGTTTATAATAATGTCATCATTATTTGATTTCAGACCAATCTGCGACCCCTAAATTGTACGCAGCTGGGCCATTTTCGAAAAACATGCCTCCGGAGAAGTTGAATAACGGGCGCCATTTTGTTTTTTTTTTTTGAATAAAAAAATTTTTTCGTACAGATAAATATACAATAAAAGATAATGCCAAATATCATTTCCCTATGTCTTGTCATTTGCCTTCAAAAAAATCACGAACTTTACCTACTTTTTGACGTTTTAGATGAGAACCTCCCCTTAAAGATACTAAAATAGAAAAAATGTTTGTTACCAAAAATTTCTCAGTTTGATCTTTCTCAAGTCTCGCAAACATGGTTTTTGGTCTCGGTCTTTCGAGTCTTGATCTTCGTCTTGCTGCCGCAGGTATGGCATTAGTCTTGGTCTCGTTCTTGGATTTTTTGCAAGGCCAATACCGATTTTTCTTATCACTAACTATCACCACCCCATATTGTACTGTAATTTGAGAATAGTTGCATGGTAACTACACAGTTAATGCTTTATATTAAACTTAGTGTTAAGAGTCAAGGTGTATTTTGTTTGAAGTAGGAACTTCCCATAGTATTATATAAGACTTTAGTTTTTATTAGTGGCGACCTGGACCACCACATCGAAGGTCTCTTCAATATTGCCCTGAGCAAAGTTCTTTCCTGCGGCAAGGTGGGCACCGGGCACGTCAGCTAACATCTCAACTCGAGATGACCTACGAAAGATCGCAGCGGCCTGGTCCGGGCAAAACTGCCGCGAACGTACTCGCTACCAAGTTAACTTCGCTTGGCATCAGATAAGAGATATTTAGCGATGTTGCGGGCTGCCACTATCGCTGCTGTTGTCACCATTGCCTAGCGATCCGTGCCCTCCTAGGCCCCGCGCGACGACATCATCAGGGTACGAAAAGCATGACTTCTGCAACACAACAGGCGATTGTCTCCCGATAAAGTCGTGACACTCGATCCAGGGGCTTGTGGCACTTTCCTCGCCGCGAAATCAGCGTCCTGCGGCATCTCGCCGGCAGAGGTCCTTCGGGGTCACTCCGCCGCCGAGCCGAGCGCACAATGGAAGCATAATGGCGCGCAAGATGCAACCGGCTGAATTGTCGCTCGGAACGCGGGCTGACCCCTGAATAGCTGAAGATGACCACAGCGGAGTCATGGGACTCGTTTCGTGGGAGGTCGTTCACTAGTCAGGCTCTAGGTGGAGCTGTTCGGAATAGGACGCTCGCCTTGTGCGCCTTTTGTTCGCGATCGGGAATCACCGCGATTCCGCCAATCCTTTAGGCTTCCCGCCGACATGTTTCCTTCGCTGGGGCCCCGCCGCGGCAAACGCCAACTGCCCGACCCGCCGTCCCGCCATCCGTCCGGTCTTTCTTCCGCGGGCCCTGCCAACTTTATAAATTTCACCTCGTCGCCGACACGTTACTCAGCCAATTGAAACTGACCAAAGAAGCCGAATGGGCGGCGCTGCAGTGGGGCCGTGGTTTTTCTGCTTCTTCCACTTAGCGTGGTGCAAGCGGGCTCGCTGGGGGCTTCTTTTGGTGCTTTTGTTGAGCGTGGTTTGAGCGCACCTCTTGTGTTTGTGTTCCCTTGCATCGGGTTTTCCGTCTTGTACGAAGTGCACACGTTTCTGTTTATTTGCAGCTCTGGCGACAGCATAAAGTACTGCGCGCCATTTTTTAAAAAAAACTCCTTTTCGTTTTTCAGTCAGCATTTGGCCCGTCCTCCTCCGACTTTGTGGCTTTTTGCAACTCTGCGACTAGGTCTGGGCGCCCCGCGAAACTCGAAAGCCACTTACTTTACTAATTTTCCCTTTTTTTTTATCACACGAGGAGTGGTTTCATTTCTGTGCTCGAGCTGCGAGACTTCTTGCGATTAGATGTCGGTTCAGCAATAAATGCAAACAACTCGCTTTTCACCGCCATTTTGTTGTAAACTAACAAAGTGCTGAATTTAGGTCAGTACAAAACTTATCTTTAAAAACTTTTAAGGTCATGAGTATAATAAGGATATTTAACGCATGTATCTCTGATGAGATTTCCTTTGCAAAATTTCTCAAATTATAGTTTTAAGGGGAGGTTCTCATCTAGAACGTCAAAAAAAAAGGTAAAGTTCGTGATTTTTTTGAAGGCAAATGACAAGACATAGGGAAATGATATTTGGCATTATCTTTTATTGTACATTTATCTGTACGAAAAAATTTTTTTATTAAAAAAAAAAACAAAATGGCGCCCGTTATTCAACTTCTCCGGAGGCATGTTTGTGTACAATTTGCGTACAAGATAACTCAAAAACGGTTCAACCGATCAACTTCTAGTTTCGTGCATATTAAAGTAAACAATTTTCTTCATAGAAAGAGTGGAGCACATTTTGAAAATTGTAACATTATCTCCTTTTTGTAAGTGATAAACTATGAAAAAAAACGGCCGAAAACGGCCTTAAAATTTCAAAATCGCGCCATTCCGTCAATTTTAAATTTTTTTTGAAAGTCGTCCACTCTTTCTGAGACAAATTTATTCTAGTTTATAATAATGTCATCATTATTTGATTTCAGACCAATCTGCGACCCCTAAATTGTACGCAGCTGGGCAATTTTCGAAAAACATGGCTCCGGAGAAGTTGAATAACGGGCGCCATTTTGTTTTTTTTTTTTTGAATAAAAAATTTTTTCGTACAGATAAATGTACAATAAAAGATAATGCCAAATATCATTTCCATATGTCTTGTCATTTGCCTTCAAAAAAATCACGAACTTTACCTACTTTTTGACGTTCTAGATGAGAACCTCCCCTTAATAGAAAATAAAATAGAAATTTGTATCAACAAAGTGTAGAAAAATTAGAAAAAAAGGATTTTTACATCTCAATTTCCCAGATTTTGAGAAATCGTTGTTACAACAGCAAGTTTTAGATTTGGTTTTGACCAAATTCAATGATATAGGTCAGTCGTTTCCTTTATTACTCAAGATTCATTAAAATACATTGATTATTACACATTTAGCCCCTGACAGGTAGTAATGTATTTTTGACCCATAAGGAAAATCCTATTTGGAGCAGGTATTAGACCCTTCGACAATTATTAGCATTTCGATTAGCATTTTCAACACCTTAAACAACTCTGACGAGTTGTAATTATAAGAAAAATTGTGTAATCTTTCATTTTAAAAAACCCTTTAACTGAGCTTTAGTTAAGTTAAAAGGATAAACCATCCAAGAAGTTAATGAAGTTCAGGAAAACCCTTTTACGATAAAAAAAAAAAAAACATACATGTGCACTTACTAATATTGAGATAGAGGCAATTAATATGTAGAACACCATTTATAAATGATGTCTAAGTCAAAATTTAAAAGTTCATAATTTATCTAATTGGATACTAGTCAGGATCAGGATTCTTGAATTATTTAAAATCAAAGATACATTATTGATATAAATAATGAAGAGCAAGAGCCCCAGATGACTGCCCTGAGGGACTCCAGAAGCATGAGGGCACTGTAATTAATTTTGTCGAATGCCTTACTTAAGTCAGTATGTGTAGTAGTGAGAAATATTCGTGATCAAATTCAAAGCAAATATTTTACTTTTATTGTTTTATATTTGAGTGTATACAACTTTTGGAAGATGACCGTGTACCAATTTTAAGGCTAGTGCTGGAATATGTCACACGGAACTTTCATTTTTTTATTTGAAAATTTTAATTTTTCATCCCTTAAAAAACGCAATTCTCTACAATTTGAAAAAAAAAACTATATTTTTATGGGAATCATAAAATATTTATCGAGTTTACATTTTCCGGAATTTGAGAAATTCAAAAAAAAATGTGTAAAGACCCGTATATAAGAGATATATTGCTTTTCTAATTTGAAATACAGCAGTCTTAATTTAATTTTTGTTTTTCTAATTAGAAATACAATAGTTTTAATTTTTACAGGGTTAACCAAATGATTTTTATAAGCCCATAATTTGTCAAGCCATCGAAGCTCTTAATTAAATTAATTAAAGGTTTCAAGACACAGCAAGGACAATGACAAACCTACAATTTAAGAAGGATTTATCCAAATACCAAGCCGGATTTTCTTTGATTTCATATTATATACATTTTTGTAAAAGCAAAATTCAAATAATAAAACCATCGGAAATCAAAAATTTATGTATCCTCAACGGTATCTTGCCCAATTTAAATGTTTTGTGGAACATTTTCTTAATTGTCCTTTTAGTTTGATTTCTTCATTGGTTTCTCTATTGGTTTATGTCTTCATATGACGAACTTTAGCTTCATTCGAAAAACGATGAAATTTACATTCATATATACAATTTATAATGCCAAATTAAAAATAAAGACTGACAACCTCTGACGTTAATTTGCATACTTATGAGACAGGTGAAATTTTTGGAAACATATTTTAGTTTTGAGATAAGATTATTATGTCTTCATTCCGGGCTCGTTATGCTCAGATTTATGGTTGTCGTAATTTTCACGTGAAATGTAAATCTAGTCACATTTTTTTTTATATTTCGTTTAATAAATACCTTTTAACATTATTTTATTTTCACTATAAATTTTTTAGTGAATTTTCGTATGATAAATTATAGATATTATTATTATATATTAAAAGTTTCCATAGAAGTTAAGGGGTTTTTCTCTTTCCAAAATGTTATTATTTAAGAATTTACATTAATTTAAAATAAAAACGAATCGTTGGTTTCAATCACGACGACACGAGCAACTGCTTTAAAGTTAAGTTTACTTTAGTCATTCCAAAATAACTTTTAAATTGGTTTTTAAAGCTAAATATATTCACAAATTCCATTTGAATTTTGTATTTAAATAAAAAAATTTTGGACAACGTGTATGGTAAAATTGGCTCTGTTCAAAATGGACAATTAAAGAAACTCTCTGACTCTTGTTTTTCCGCATTTTACGTTAAATCACCAAAAATGTTGTGGCCCTAATGAAAGCGTTCACAATTCCGGCAAGTTGCGCGCCATTCAGGCGGCCGTTTGAAAAAAGCAATACGAAAATGTTGTGGGCCGGGCCGCAAGTAAACAAGGATCTTTAGTGGAACTACACCATTTAGCTAGCTGAAGGGCCCTAAAGGACATAAAGGACCTCGGCGTTTAATTAAATCACGACAAAGAGACTCGCCAAGTGCAGTTGCAGTTCAAAAGGACCGGTGCAGGCCTATCCTTCAGAGAGGCCTTTTTTGCATTTCCATAATTAATTGTCCAATCTGTTTGTGAATTTTTATCAAAAAGGACCGAGAGCGATGTTTATCGCAAAAATACTCGACGTGGGCCCTCAAAAGGGTTTGGGCCACTTGAAAGGAAGCCGGAAACACAACGGCCGCTTTCATTGGCCCGCTCCAGTGCGGCTCTGTGCCCGGCGCGAGATCTCTTATCCACGTCCGAGCTCGAGGCCGAGCCCGGGCTTGACCGCGCTCGTTAGAAGTGACCACTTGGCGACTTATCAGAGCACAATTCCTCCATTGAGGGGCAAAACCCGCAAAAGCCGTCGGTAATTGAATGACATCCACTTCACCTCGACGGCGCGCGGGGCAGCACAGGCGGTGGAAGCGGGCGTTGAATTGGGCCGCTCGTCGCCGCCGTCGCCGCTGGGAAGGCCTCCGCTTCGGCTGATTTTTTCAAATTAATTTGTCAAAGAGATTTCGAGCGCGCCTAGTGCCGGATGGCTGCTTTCTCAGCTGCAATGGCGGCAGCGCTCGTAAGTGCATCGCTTAGTGCAGTTTGCACTCTGTTAATTCATTCATTCAGGTAGGCTGGAGCCGGCCGGAATATGTCCTCCATCGGGCGGGGGTGTGTGCGTGTGTGGTACGCTTGTTGGTCTCATTTTGTTCATTTTTGTGGATTTTGCGCAAAAGCTGCTTTGTAATGATATTCAAAGGTTTTTAATTAAGCCAGGCGGGAACATTAAAAGAATTTTTGATTAGCTATTTGCTTTAATTGCAATTTTAAAATAGATGCATGCCGCCGATAGGCATCCAAGCGGTTCATTCTTATTTCATCCCACCGCACTGAATTATTCTCAGTTCCTTTTTAAACTAGTCGCTTGAAATGTAATACTTCAATTTAACAATGTTAGAATTTGCATGAAACAATACATTTCAACAAGAATCCTATATTTACGTATCAGTACATACTTTTAGTCTTTAGTTAGTTTTTCCAAAACGTCCACACTATTCCAAATTTTAATGCCTCCTTTATCTATTTCTTATCGATATATATCGCACAGAATTTCCCACAATACACCTGAACCTATGTAGCTTCAGGAGTTTAAACAATTTTTAGGAAATATAGTAGAAAATATACTTTTTTCCAGGCTAAACTCTGCAATTATGTCTGTCCAAATTCACCACATCTCCTCAAATCTCCTAGATCAAGTTTTAACTCCTTAATTTGTGAGATAACATCCCCACTCCAGGAAGTGTGGTCTGTTACTTTTAATTTATAAAAGCAACTACACTTTTTTAATTTCAAATAGGACCATTTTGAAATCCAGGATACCACACTTCAATTTAATAAAGCTGTTCGTAAAATCAAAAAGCTTATTTCCGTTTCAAATAATTCGAAATGTTTAACTCAAATAGGGCGACAAATTTAAGGCGTCAAGAAAAATTTCCAAATTTTTAGTATGAAAAATAGTCTTAAGAACTATTAGGAATAATTTCAAAGCTTGTTTTTGTTTAAACCTTTATTTCTCCTCCCATTATTTTTTTTTCCAACAGCAACAATTATTGCTGAACATAAGAAAGCACTTCTTTAATTATGTATTTAATTATTCCTTTTTGTGTGTGGTTTTGCATTCGACTCGTCTAGCGAAGACACAAAATTGTGTTTATATAGTATGTATGCGAACCTTCAAAGTATGTCTTCGCTAATCGATGAAAAAATCAAATTCACGACAAATCTAATTTTTTTGTGGTTTTTGCAGGTTTGATATTGACATTAGGAATAAAATTAAGTTCAGTATAAGAAGTCTTTTCGTTAATAGACAATTTTTATAAGGGAAATCCTCAATCAGTAACTTGGAGAAGAAAACAAATTGCGGAAGTGTGTCGTAATAAGTAGTTTAAATTCATTTCCATGTGTTCTTCATTTATAAAACGGCAGATTTTATTCTAAAAGGCAAATAAATTAAAATTTTTATTTCTAGACCTCTTCTGGTTTGACTCGGCAAAAGATTCTTTTTGAACAAGGTTCGTTTGTTTAAATATCCTTTTAGGTACTCTTTTCTGAGCAAAATGAAATGTTCCTACACATTTTCAAGACAGTCGGAGGGTTCCGGTTTTCGGAACTCCAGCTAGAATTATTACTAACCACTGCCCGATTTGTGGTTCACCTTGACAGCGTTTTTCTAAGGCACCGACAGGTCCGCGTGTGGACATAAATTAGGAAAGACCCTAAAAAAATAACTTTTGCTTAGAGGCGACATTTGAGGAAACGTTCTGCCGACCACCATGACTAGCTGAAATTAAATAATTGATACCGCGCCAAATGCAAGTATTTAATCGCCGATAAAAGCCACAGGTGGGCAGCCCGCGAACAGCCGAGGAAATCAATTTTTCGTTGATCGCTCCTCTGCCTCTTTTCGCCTCGCTCGCAGCCTTGCACCACAATTTTTCTTTTCTTTTTCGGTGGGTGCCGCCCTTGCTTCGCAAAGTCCGCGCTTGTTATCATCATTTGTTTTACATAAGAACCTGAAAAGTTGGCGATTTTTATTTTGCCCCGAACGCGACTCCTAAGACATTATTGTGCTGACTAAGCGACCAGCAATCAGTTATGAGTGCGCGGAAAGGAACAACAGCGCGCAAAAAGAGCCACAAGCTCGCCGGGCAGCGATAAATGAACACGAAGCCACCAGCAACAAAATCCAACGTAGGAGCCCCGGAGGAGGCAACAGCCCCATAACAAAGCGAAACACGCCAGGCAGAGACGAAGGAGCAAAAAATAGAAATTGTCGATAGACCACCCACTAAAATTTCGAGCGGTCAATTTAATAACTTCATAGCGGCAGCCGGGCCGCCAGTGGGCGCGCGGACACGAGGGGGAAGTAATTAAATGGTGCGCGCGCAAATTAAGCCAACAGCGGAGATCGGACCACATCGCTCAATTCATCGAACTCTTGCGCTGTTCGCTGGGCCGCGCGATCGCGGGACCGCACAGCGCAGCCTCCTCGGTTCGGACTCGCCGGGCTCCTTCTCATTTGTTTCTCCGTTTGCGTCGCCCCCAGTCGGGGGCTCCGCTGGACGTAATCGATTTAACTTGAAATCCATTGCCTCGTTAGCGCGGCGCTGACAGCTCAAATAAAGTTGCCATGTAAATCGTCGGCTATTAAAGGTGAAGGGGCCCTGCGTTGTTTTGTTGTGGTCGGCTGCAAAGTCCGAGTGGCGCGGGATAGAACACTCTTCCGAGATTAAATCATTTTACAGCGCTAGCAGAGCAGTTGACCGCCTCAATTTTGTGCATGCGCGACATTTGTTGAACATAATTAAAATTTACCTCATGGCCTGCCGGCAGTAGATGCCGTAAATGTTAATTAACGGCGAGCTTAATGTGTCCGCACACATGAATTATAGCTGCGGCCCGGCGACCACCGTTCGGAGAAGTTCGGCTGACTAGTCGCTTGATTGGGTGCATAAATAAGATGTCTGAGGCTGATCCTAGCGACAATTAATTCCCTTTCCTAGGCGCCTGCAGCTGTGTGCGAAGTTAATCTTTGCAAATCGCAACAGCATATATCCAAGAGGCACTTTGGGATCTACTCGTATGTCTAACAACCAGAATTATTGGCTAAACAAGTTCCCATATAAAATTTTACCGGGCCTCATTCAGTATTTCCTCTAAAAGTAAACCCTGAACGCGATAATCGTAGATCAGTAAGCTGTCGCTAAATTTTAAGATCAAAAAAATTAGGTCCACTTGACGTGGAACCTTATTATTATATATCTATTATATTTATATTTGAATTCGATGATTCGAACAATCAAACCTTCCATCGCACTCTAGCTAGATCTACCACACGGTTATTTATCTTTTCTCTAAATACGAGTTCCTCTTAGAACAAATGATTTTAAGTTTTAAAAATAAATTCTAAGGTAATCTTTATTTTTGTAAATGTTTCATATAAGCTTTTTAAATGTTCTTTCAAAAAATTCAGCGGAAATTAAATTATCTAATTTTTCGGTTAATTCTTCTTTACAATTTTAACGCGATAACTCACGAATAATCATTGATACGAAAAAAAGGCTAGGTATATCTTTTGTAGAGAATCGCATGCTCTATAAATTTTATATCGACTAATTTTACAAAAAGAAAAAACTCACCATTTAAGACATATTTTTGAAAAACCTTTTTTTTGTACCTTTGATCTTGAATAAAATTGGTAACACGAGACGCATCAATGGGGACTTTTGATATTTCATTTAAAATGAAGATTTAAAGTTCTGTATAAGTTTTCAACTCCACTGGAATTTTTTCGAGGTTAAATGTTTATTCTGACTGGACTATAAGTTCCTGATTCTTATGCCGGCTTGCCTTCTCTAAAAGATTTCACCCTGCACCTCTGTTCGGCCTACAGACCGAACCCTCCTTTAAAAACAATCAAATTTCAAATTCAAATATGAATTCCACACAGCTGATCGAGAAATCAGCTGTTCAATAAGCGCCATGTGCCATGGAGGCAAAAAGCCTCCAACTTATTTTCGGTAGTACCGCTGTAAGTGCACCTCACTTCACAGCTTCTCGCAACTTGACTCGGGCCGTAGCCCATTATAAAAGCAGCTCGCTCACTCGATCGGGCAGCAGTCGCAAGATTGAGCTTCTAGGGTACTGACCTAGAAGTAAAAGGGAATTGACCTTACAATCCGACCAGCTCACTCCTCTTCCAAGCGTATTGAGCTTAAGTCCCATTCCTCATATAGTTAACGTGTTGAGTTAACTATTCCCATATAGCGTGCTGAGCTATTTACTCATAGTCAACGTATTGAGTTGACTTTTCCTATATAGCGTGTTGAGCTATTCTCACATATAGTTAACGTACTGAGTTAACTAATCCTATATAGCGTGCTGAGCTATTTCCTCATAGTCAACGTATTGAGTTGACTATTCCTATATAGCGTGCTGAGCTATTTCCTCATAGTCAACGTATTGAGTTGACTATTCCTACGTAGCGTGCTGAGCTAATTCCTCATAGTCTACGTATTGAGTTGACTATTCCCATATAGCGTACTGAGCTATTCCTCATAGTTAACGTATTGAGTTAACTATTCCTATATAGCGTGCTGAGCTATTTCCTCATAGTCAACGTATTGAGTTGACTATTTCTACATAGCGTGCTGAGCTATTTTCTCATAGTTAACGTATTGAGTTAACTATATCTATAGCGTATTGAGCTATTCTCTTTCACGTTAACGTATTGAGTTAACCAAAAAATCTCTCCGACTAGCGTAGTGAGCTACCCAAATTCTCAGACCGCAGGCACTCAACGACGTCAACTCAACCTGGCATTACGACATCAGGACTAACTACTTTATTTTTTTGCAGACGAACTGCCAACGAAGAATTAGTATTTTAACCAAAGAAGAATTAGTATTTTATTTATATTTTGTATTTATTTGAAGTAATATTATTTTTGTTCCTTTTTTTCTTTGAATTCCTGTAATTTTATTGTTAGCTTTAAGTTGCTCTTGAAATATACCATTTTTTAACTGACTACGACTTTGTCCTGGCACCTTATTTCAGTTAAGCCGCTTAAGTGGCCTTAACATTGGTCCTTCGAGCCGGTTACGTAGTTCAGCAAAAATGGATGTGCCCAAATTGCTTAAAGCACAAAACGCTCTTCACGAGCAATTACAAAAAGCAGTAATAAATTACAGGAAAACATCGAAAAATAAGCGTACAGAAAATTACGTTAAAACACGCATTGAATTGCTTCAGTCAATTTGGAAGCAATTCCACAAAAATCATTCCCAAATATATGAGCTCGAAGCTGGTGACGCCGATGAATACATCAACGGCACACTTTACGAACAAGCAGAAGCTCTATACATTGAAAACGTCTCAGAACTTAAAGATGAACTCAAAAATCCTGAAATGGAAGAGTCAAGTGTTCTAGACAGAACACATCAGCAAAGGTCTGATTTAAAATTAGCAAAAATCTCCATCCCTAAATTCGATGGAAGTTATAAAAATTGGAGGTCATTTCATGACCTATTCAAATCGTTGGTCCACAAGGATCCAACATTATCCAAAGTGCAAAAATTGCACTACTTAAAAACTAGTGTTACTGGTAAAGCTGAACGATTAATACGGCAGTTCGAAATCACAGAACACAATTATCAAAAGGCTTGGGATCTTCTGGACAAGCGGTACAACAACAAAAGAGTGTTGGCCAAAACGCATGTCCAATTGCTAAGAACGCATCCTAATATTAAATATGAAGATTCAAAAGCCATTAGGAATCTACTAGATCAAACAGAAGAAAGTTTGCACGAACTTAGATCTCTGGGTATCAACACAGACAATTGGGACGCTATAATTGTTGATATTCTCGAAGAGAAACTACCAGCTAGAACACGCTGGGCTTGGCAAGAGGAGCAAGGTAATAAAACTGACATACCTACATACGCAAACTTCATAGCTTTCCTAGAAAAACGATTCCGCACTTTAGAAGCTCTTGAGGATTCTAAAACTCTTAAAAAAACGACAGGCAGCTCAAGTAATACACAAAGAGGAACACAAAGCTTCCTCACCAAAACGTGTACAAAGTGCAACAAGCAAAATCACACAATACAAAATTGCTCATTCTTTAAAAAATTAAATGTTGCACAACGCTTAGAGTTTGCTAAGCAACGCAAACTCTGCACAAATTCCCTAAGGCATAATCATAAACTTGACGATTGTCGTAGTAAATACAAATGTCTAAAATGCAAGGGCAAACATAACACGCTTTTACATTTAGATAATCCAAAGGGAAAAACTCCCAAAACAAACGGAAGCAGTAAATCGCTTTCAAACTCCTCAGTGCAAGGAGAAACAAATACACAAAGTAGAGAAACTCAAAATTTCGTCTCTACTAACCTTAAAAGAGCCATGCTCTCCACAGCCTTAGTAATGGTTAAAAATATAACATTACGAGCATTAATAGATTCTGGATCGCAAGTATCCTTTATAACCGAAAGGGCATGTAAAAAATTAAAACTTAAAAAAATTCCCAACGACATACAAGTCACAGGATTGGGTAAAACACGTACGGCACATACATACTCACAAGTATCATTTAATATACGATCCATACATTCAAAATTTCAAACCAATGTCGAAGCTTTAGTATTAAAAAGCATAACAGGTTCGGTTCCGGAAAATCGAATCGACACATCGTGTCTAAGCTACACAAGAAATTTACCTCTAGCAGATCCAAAGTTCTCAGAACCAGGGCCAATCGATCTTCTTCTCGGAGCTGACATTTACGGAGAAATTTTAGAAAATGGTGTGATTAAAAGCTCTAAGGATTTACCTATCGCACAACTCACAACATTAGGTTGGATCTTACTAGGACCAATTAGCACTAAATGCACTAACGCAGACACAAAGGTGTTCACATCATTGGTGGATCCAACACTGGAACAACTCGACAAACAACTTCGTAAATTCTGGGAAACGGAGGAAATTCGCACAACAACAAAAATCAGTCAAGAAGATCAACAATGCGAAAAATTATATCAAGATACACATAAACGCTGTAAAAATGGACAGTATGAAGTCCAATTGCCATTCAAAAATCCTGATGGCCCACAGCTTGGACCATCACGTCATATAGCCCTAAAACAATTTTTGCGACTGGAACAAAAATTGGCTCAAAATACGGAACTCCAAACAATGTACAAAAAATGTATTCAAGAATATCTAGAGCTTGGGCATGCCAAAGAAATTCCACCAGAACAAATATACAAAGAAAAAGGCAGAGCGGAAACACATAACTACTACCTTCCCCATCACGCCGTATTCAAGGATAGCTCTACCACGAAACTTCGTGTTGTATTTAATGCATCCTCTAAGACCGCAAATACAAAATCTTTGAACGAACAATTGTTAGTTGGTCCGACAATTCAGGCAACACTATGGGCTACTCTTCTTAAATGGAGAAAATATAAATATGCAATGACGGCTGATATCGAGAAAATGTACAGAATGATCCATGTAACTGAAGATCATCAACGGTACCAGCGTATAATCTGGCGAAATGATCCAATGACATAATAAGGGATTATGCACTCACAACTGTTACATTTGGTACTGCTCCCGCTCCATTTCTCGCCATACGTACATTACATCAACTGGCATATGACGAACAAGAAAATTTTTCGGTTGCAGCAAATAGTCTGCTTAACGACTTTTATGTAGACGACCTACTCACAGGAGCTGATACAATTGAGCAAGGTCTACAAAAGCAAACTGAATTAATTAATATATTAAAAAAAGGTGGCTTTAATATCCGAAAATGGACTACAAACAATTCGGAACTGATAAAAAACATACCCATTGAACATAGGGAACTAAAAGACACGTTAGAATAAAAACATTAGGTTTGAAATGGCATCCTAAAACTAATCACTTTAGTTTTACAGTAAAACTACCCTCCTTGAAAACAACATATACAAAAAGAAAAACTTTATCGGAGGTAGCTGCTTTATTTAATCCTCTAGGATGGTTGGCCCCATGCCTAATAACAGCAAAACTCTTAACACAAAAGTTATGGCTCTCAGTATGCACATGGGACGAAAAACTACCGCAATCAGTTGTCTTCAGCTGGATCGATTTCCGCAATAATTTAACGACAATTGAATCAATAAAAATCCCGAGATGGATCAAATCTACTCCAGAATCTTGCATCAAAATGCACGGATTTTTCGACGCTTCTAATCGAGCCTACGCTGCCGCAGTATATATTAAAATTATTAAAAAAGACAATAGTCCTACTACACTTTTAATGTCAAAAACGCGAGTAGCTCCCACTAAACCTATCACATTGCTTCCTCAAAAATATGTTATGGTACCATCGCAACTATGGAAAGACCTAAAACGGCTCTACATCCCATGGTCACAAGTATGGGCAGCAAAACACTCCTTTCGGTTCAATACCAATTCGGGAATCATTAGATTCACAAGGACTCGTAACGGAAAAATTCAAATAAGATACCAAAACAAAAAAGCAAACTAAGATTCCACAACAAAAAAAAAAAATAATTTTTCGTGGTGGCGGGAGGATGTTCGGCCTACAGACCGAACCCTCCTTTAAAAACAATCAAATTTCAAATTCAAATATGAATTCCACACAGCTGATCGAGAAATCAGCTGTTCAATAAGCGCCATGTGCCATGGAGGCAAAAAGCCTCCAACTTATTTTCGGTAGTACCGCTGTAAGTGCACCTCACTTCACAGCTTCTCGCAACTTGACTCGGGCCGTAGCCCATTATAAAAGCAGCTCGCTCACTCGATCGGGCAGCAGTCGCAAGATTGAGCTTCTAGGGTACTGACCTAGAAGTAAAAGGGAATTGACCTTACAATCCGACCAGCTCACTCCTCTTCCAAGCGTATTGAGCTTAAGTCCCATTCCTCATATAGTTAACGTGTTGAGTTAACTATTCCCATATAGCGTGCTGAGCTATTTACTCATAGTCAACGTATTGAGTTGACTTTTCCTATATAGCGTGTTGAGCTATTCTCACATATAGTTAACGTACTGAGTTAACTAATCCTATATAGCGTGCTGAGCTATTTCCTCATAGTCAACGTATTGAGTTGACTATTCCTATATAGCGTGCTGAGCTATTTCCTCATAGTCAACGTATTGAGTTGACTATTCCTACGTAGCGTGCTGAGCTAATTCCTCATAGTCTACGTATTGAGTTGACTATTCCCATATAGCGTACTGAGCTATTCCTCATAGTTAACGTATTGAGTTAACTATTCCTATATAGCGTGCTGAGCTATTTCCTCATAGTCAACGTATTGAGTTGACTATTTCTACATAGCGTGCTGAGCTATTTTCTCATAGTTAACGTATTGAGTTAACTATATCTATAGCGTATTGAGCTATTCTCTTTCACGTTAACGTATTGAGTTAACCAAAAAATCTCTCCGACTAGCGTAGTGAGCTACCCAAATTCTCAGACCGCAGGCACTCAACGACGTCAACTCAACCTGGCATTACGACATCAGGACTAACTACTTTATTTTTTTGCAGACGAACTGCCAACGAAGAATTAGTATTTTAACCAAAGAAGAATTAGTATTTTATTTATATTTTGTATTTATTTGAAGTAATATTATTTTTGTTCCTTTTTTTCTTTGAATTCCTGTAATTTTATTGTTAGCTTTAAGTTGCTCTTGAAATATACCATTTTTTAACTGACTACGACTTTGTCCTGGCACCTTATTTCAGTTAAGCCGCTTAAGTGGCCTTAACAACCTCTGATACACACTCAAACACTCATACAGATACAGCCTTCTGTCATTCTTCAGTGGAATTTTGAAGCTTTCTATTCTATTATTTGGCGCCCCAAACCAAAAGCTGTCATGACAGTAGCACTTTAATTTCGCTACTAAAAGATAACATTTCCGAGTGTCCTTTTAGTACAATATATGCGATAAATCAAATATTCTAAGTGTTTACCACAAACATACCTTTCGTTCCAATCGCGCCAGTTCGCCCCCGACACGCCGCGCCGGCCGGAACAAATCGCAAAAGCAAATAAAACCGTCCGCAGCGGTCGGCTCGCCCTCCGAATTTAATTTACACCCGCCGGAACGAAAGGAATTCCGAACGGTGACTTATCCTGACAAAGCGGACCTGCACGAATTCCCCAAATTGGCGGCGGACACCGAATCATCCTCGGATCTGGCCGTGGCTAATCTGAGGATCTGGCAAGTGGAAGTCGAACGGAGCGGATGGGTGCGGAGTTCGGTGTCCGCCGAGGCAGGATCTACCGAAGGACGAGGATTGCGGTTAGGGCACGCATCAAAATAAATAGAGAATAACGCAATTTTTATGAGAAGTTTCCCCCTGGGAAGCGGTTTAATTTATGAGTGGTCCGATATCGCAGCGAGCATCGCCCCAGCCGGCGTTGCGGGTGACTGAGGGGGAGTATTCTCGTATCCTCACAAATTGCAATTCCCTATCGAAACTGTATCGGGTCCTTTATTGGTCTTTGATTCATGACTCGCCGCAGATAAGAATTCCCGATTATTTGGGAAATCTCGAGAATGTGTCCAACTTTGGGAACGCAAGGAACTGGTCTCCCCGGCCGACTCGTTGGCGGTCGCCCGTCCGGGACGCATTAAATATAAAAGCGCCACCACATAAATTAAAAACGTCCCCTGATTTGCATACAACACCGAGCCGTCTCGCAGCTACAAATTAAAACACGATAGGGGTGTAACGAATGTCACCACAAATTTTCGGGATGTCATCCGTCCCGAAACGCTCCCGGCCCAGAGAAGAAGTTTTTATCAGTTTCCGGGCGAGGGTAGTGCGCCCAATTGACACGTCCTGGAGCCCTCTCGCCGCCCCGCCGCCACTGAACATAAGCTTCGATTTGCATACGGCCAACACAGACGCAGAGGCGGCGATTAATTGAAACGTTAAAAACAGCCACACTATCTGCGTATTTTTAACGCCTGATGCGCGCGGAATTTTGCCGGAATAAATTAAATGATCCATCCAGATATATTCGCCATGTTTACAACGTGATTTATTTAACAATGCGGCGACAGGAGGGCCGGTGCACGGGAGAGTTATTTTCGGTGTTGGTGACAAATTTGCATGCAAGTGTCGTACGCCACCGGAGCTAGATTCGATTAGGGGTTGCGGCCGGGTGGTGTCATGACATTGTTTACTGAGGCCGAAGTTAAACAAGGAAAAAACACGGTTTGATTTAATTTAATTTTCATTTAGAAATTGACTACTTTTTGTTGACGCAACCATCCCCGGAGTGCACGCTGCGCTGTCCCCAAATTGCAATCAACGTAAATAATTGGAAATTGCTTTTAAAAACACTTGCGGTAAACTAAAGTGAACTATATTTTGCATACATTTATTGAGATTTGTTTGCGTAGGCCGGTCAAAAATCATTAGACGCCTGAATAATTTTTCAAACCAACAGATAACATTTAAGGCTTTAACTATTTTACTAGAAAATTAAATAAAATTACATTAAATATATAAAAGGTGCTTTTTTAAATCCAATATCACTATAAATTTAAAAAAAATTACATTAAGAGTTTATTTTTAATGAAACATGTTTTTTATTCGAAAGACCAATTTCGCGCACCTCAAAATGTTTACTTACCTACCGACTAATTAAAATATGCATTTTGTAAATTTTAATTTTTTTCATTTCCTCACTATTGCAACTGGCTACAGCTGGCCTTCTGTATATTATTGAATATCTCAAGGTTTCTAATTGAGACTAGAACTTGGGGGAGTTGCTATAAATTTCGCTGGGTGGAAAAATCTGCCCGCGCTTCCCATGCTCTGCAATTAAGTTAGTCCGCGAGGAAGTGAAATCACAAAACATGGAAGCGCTTCAGAGTCGGCTCCTAATAATTCCAGAACGGCATCTCAGCACGCTCGAGAAATTGCTGAAGCGCAATCTTAGGTGGCACTTCGATTGATTCAAGGGTGCAGCCAACCCAAAACCGCTGAATGTGTCAGCTCGGCCGCCCCCCACCCACAGCACGATGAGCGCCGATTTCTTGTCTGCGGCGAACGCAATTTATTTCCGCTTGCGATCTCAGCTTTTCTTTCCGAGAACTCGAGGCATCGCATGACAGCACCTCGCAGGCCGCCTGCACCCGCCCGCATTAAACCCCATTCGAATCCTTCGCTTTATATGGTCGTCTTCAATTCCCGGGTTTTTCCTCGTGTTTTTCTTCGCCAATTTCTTTCCGATTTGAATCGAACACTTGAACGGGAGGCCGCCCCCTCGCGGTTCCTAGCGCGGAAACACCTCAAGAGATTTTACCCCCTTTTCGGCTGCCTCCCCGCAGCATCCCTTCGCGAAACCCCGCAATCTGATCGACCATCGCCGGGAGAAGACAACACGCTCCAGGTGAATTACGGCGCTTTTACTGCGGCGCGGCGGGGCAGCGGGGAAGTGATTCTTTTGAAGGCTCACATTTTATTGCTTCCCAATTCGACGGGGGAGGTCCTGCGGGAGGGCTGACTTTTAGGTAACGGGACGACGCGATGTTTGCGAAATTCGGAATTTCGCTCAGACAATAAAATTTATCTCTTTTGTGCACCCCAAACTCAAGTTGGATTTTTCCAACCTGCGGGGTGGCGGATCCTTGCAATTTCCTTGTAACGCGAAGGGCAAGAGCCCTCACCATAACTGTGCCCTCCCTTAAGCTAACTGCAATCCCGTTAGTTGTTATAAGAAAAAAATAAGCGCTATAAGCCAAATCCAGGAGATGATTAGTTACTTTGACACGATTAATTTCCTTTAATACGTTTATCTTCACGAATTGGTCGCATAAACTAGACATTTTTTTTAAAATTAGACATTTCAAATTCGTTACACCCAAAAAAAAAATCTGGTTTTTGATCTTGATCTGTCAAAATTGCTAGATCTCACACTTATTAAATAATTTACCCTTACTCATATAATACCTCACTTTTTCTGACCTTGATTCTCATACCTGTACACTTAATTCTTTAGAAGTAACTGGGAAACATGGTGAAAATAATTACATTAAGATTAAGCTATTTTATAAAGAGTTGGCCATTTGCTGGTTTCTTTTTAAATTACATGTTATGTTGACACTAGCGTTCAAATGACACAAACACAGTGTGATATCTCCACGGTTCGAAAGAAATATATTTAGGCTTGAGCAACATTAGGAAATATTGAATACTTATTTCCAAAGTGAGTACTGCACGGTTAAAAATTTTGGAGTAAAATTTAATCTTTTGCTTGTATTACAGCCATTTTTCAATCCACTTCGAATTAAAAGTAAATATTCATCGAATATTACTCAAAAATGTAATAATTTTTGTATTAAAAAGTAACCCAAAATATATGTTAAAATGCTCTGTAATCTTTTTGGACTAATTTTCAAAATTAATTGAATTAAAATTAGATTAAAAGTTATTACTTCAATCCAAGTAGATTGAATTTTAAGTTTTTTTTTGCCACAATGTGTCACGTTGGTCATGCTGCGTTGGTAATGGCTTGAGTGAACCAATTCATACACAGTTTTAGAAAAAGATGCAGTGCGAGTGGAAAGTGAAATTTATGCGGGCAGAGTTCACTGATTTACATTTGGTCAAATTTCACTAATATATTTCAATTGTAAATGTTTATACTTCAGTTTAACAAAATACTTGACACACGGTTTTACTCGGATTTTAAATAGTTTTAAAGTAAGTAAAACTTCAATTCATTCCTTGTCAAAGACAACTCCTTGACAAACAAACAGAGCTATGAGCTCTATTTTATGAAAGTAATTACGTTTATCATTATTCTGTGTGTGTATATAATTTGAATAAAATGAATTAAATTAGTTAAAATGTTTGAATATTTCCTTATTTTATCTATGAAAAATAAAAAATATATATAAATTTTAGAAATTTAAATTTTAAATTTTTAAACATAATGAACATCATAAAACCTAAATATTCCCTGAAATCCAAACAAAAAATCCCTGTCACTGTATCAATGGATTAATGCAATGTAATGTATTAAGTTATTAAAACCATGGAAGGTTCGAGGTGAAGTATCGTTAATATTAATTTTTAACCTCAATAAAAGATTACTATTCAATATTTTTGTATTAAAACAATACATTAGTACTAACTTCTTAAAACCATAGTGGATTAGAAGTAAAGTCTAGGTAATATTACATTTTAATACAACAAGTATTGATTTTTAATGTTCTAGTATTAAAGGTCATTTAATACTGAAGAGATTTGAATTTAATACATGCCAATATTGAAGTTTCATTTTAATCCTTTCAAAATATTAAAATCTAATACATTTTTGGTGTGGACTTATATCCAATCCAGAAAATATTGGTTTTTAATCCAAAATTTTTTACCGTGTGTGTTGCCGAAACAGCCCAAATTTTGAAAAACAATTGTTTTTGTGGGATGCCGCTAAAGATCAATGTTATATACTGACAATTCAGAAACGATTCAGGCACTTTAGCACAATATTGATCGAGCTATTCGTGAAATACAGCCCTAAACCATCGAAAATATGCTGCAAAATAGGGTCGACACAATGGGCTAGCTAGGGCTAGTCAACCGAGGCAGCCATTAAAATCATATTTCCTAACTAATCGGAAGGTTTACTCTTTTAAGTAAATCAACAAACTTTGAAAATATTGAAGAGTATTTATTTTGAAGCATTTTCAAAAAGAAACCAACCGATGACCTGCCCTTTAAAAATTAATCTTTGTTCTACATCTTAGGCCATGGTTAGTCTAGTGTGGTACCGATCCGTATTTGACCAACTATTTTTTTAGCAATCAAATCCATATTATTGAAATTTTGAAATGCACGGGAAAGCTGCGCCAGTGTTTTCTAGCTGCTGCTTAATGTACTCTTCTCAAAACAATAGGAACTTGCTCTATTTCAGCGCTTGAACGATGCCCCGGCCCGTACTCGTTTTCTGTGAGTGACTTGCCATTTACTATTCGGCTGGGTAAAAAACGCAATTATAACATGTCAGTCATCGAGGGCTGCAAGTCTTGCAGACGTCGCTGTCGGACGGCGGCAAAGGGGCTCCTCGTTTTGTTCTCCGCCTGGCCCTGACGAAGACAATGGGGTGAGCCCCCGACACTCACTTGTCGTCCTCTATGATAACAATTATCCCGCCGCGGCTGTCAAAACTTGAGCTTTGTCGCGGGTAGGGGCGGCTATCGGGGCGCAAGGGAAACGTGAAATGGAAAACTTCAGGGACACACAAATGGCCAAAGGAAATGGAAAATTCTCAGGGAAAATGGGGAGAAAAAGTGCACGAGCGCAGAACAAAACGAAGAAATTGCTATGGACTTGACAGCCGCTCCATAGACCAAAAGATGGAGATCCTCCTCGTCGTGGAGTTGGCGCTCGCGAAAAATAAAGTAAAACACAAGAAGACGACGGAAAATACCCGGGAATATCTTTGGGAACAGAAAAAAATGTCATTTGGGTTGACATCAGTTTAAGTACTACTCTTCGGGATCTCAATTTTTCATTTATTTCTTGAGACTGTCGCAAAAAGTCGGCCAGACGACGAATGCAATTCTTTCAGTTGAAGATTTCCCGATGGGCTGCAGCTAAAACGAGCACCCTCGCGATCAACGCTGCTCTCATTAAGCCATCACTCAAATGTAAATGCCTACCTCTAAATCTAGACGGAATGAAATGACCCTTTTAAAAGTTTAGAAAAACAGTTTCAAGTCTGCCTGACCTCAGCATTTACTATTAACAGAATTCCTTATACCTTTTGTCAGGTATGACCTAAAAACTAGATACTCACAAAATGTGTGGAAATCAGACTTTTGGAAACTTTGCAACAGTTCGATTAACACTCAAATTCCGTAACGTATATAAAAATTATAATAAACAACTTTTTGAAGAAAATGTATGGTGTGGATCTGTCCTCATCTTCAAAAAGATTCAATTTGTCTTTGACTGTAAAAAATAAGCCAATCATGTAGGTGTTAATATCATATTTACCACAAAAAGTTGCAGTTGTTTCGAATATGAGACATCTACGAATTTCCTATCATCATGTTTCTCGCAGAGAATATTGAAAACATCAGTTGGAAAACTGAGTCCTGTTGTCGTTGCAAGTCTTTTGCCTTTAGAGATAAGCCGCGAATAATGCAAAAACTGGCTGACATCAATGGAAAACACCTACAGGCCGGATCGGGTCGCGAACGGCAAGAAATGAAGTAATTTATAGTTGTTCAAATAATATCGTTCGCATCGGACGCGGCCTTGCTACCTCCTGGAAACGCGAGGAGGGACCCTAGCACCACTCACTCAGCTCTTGTTTCTATCAATAGATACAAATCGCGCGTATTTATTTATTGCAGTTGTCTTCGCATAAATTTATGAAACTGTCGGATGGATCCGGCAAAACTTGTTTGCCGCACTACAGGAAAATGAGAGGAGGAGATCTGGGTGGAAGGTGTAAAGCGAGGAACACCTTTGAGCGATGCAATTCGGGGAAGCGGACAAAGGAGGCTGTCTTATCTGGGGGGGATCTGCCTAATCGAAATTCGGATCTAGCTCCAGTTCGGAAATTATCCTCAATGGAGGAAGAAAGGGTTGGCTCTTGCCCGGCCCCTGGAAGTTATCACTTAATTAGCGCTGTGATTGCCATAGCTCATTCCCTGAACGAGTCGCAGGAGACGTCCCTGGAGCCGAGCAATCGCTGGTCAAGCCCAAAAATTGCTATACAGGCGGCCTAGCCAGAGCGTTTCGCGAAAACCCGCGAAACAGCTGTACCCGAGCCCATAACTTATCGAACGGAGCCCATGGGAGCCCCTGGAAAAATATACGAGCGGAGCACGATCCCGAGCGCATGTATAATCGCTAGTGCAATGATTGCGAGGTTCGATCTTCCTTGTTGCCTCGCAGGGCGACCCGAGATGCATCGTGGTCGCCTATAAGCTATGAGCGATATGCGCCGAGCGAACAAGACCTCCCGCGGATAATTGCGCACCATGTCTTGGGGGTCCCGCCCATCTCGCCGCCAGGTTGCCTTCTTCAAAAGATTTTTTAACATCGACGCTGAAAATTATTAATGGCGTTTTATTTAAGGCTCGCGCTCTCGGTTTTCAGGTTCTGCGGTTTTGTGACGCCACAGAATTAGCGGGGTTCACGGATCTCTAACGCGTTTTTACGTTCGCTCTAGTCAATTTAAAAGACACTGTAAAAACGAGTGGGGGTTGCACGGAGCAAGTGCAAATTATTGCTTGTATGCATGTATTTCTGTAATAATTATAGCTTATAGAACAGAGTACAATAAAAATTAGACCTTTTATACCTACATGTTGTTAGAGAAATAATAAGATTGAGTTCACGGCGTTTCAATCGGTAATTCATGAAAACAAAGACGCCACGAATTTTGAATTGCTTTATTAATTTTTGAACTTTTATCCAAATTACACATTGCCATTAAATAACGGGATAAGTTTAGATTATTTGTATTTAATATTCAAAGATTTTTATTGTCCTTCTTCCTAGATATTGTTACATACATAAACTTCTCGAATATCCTCTGAGACTGATGATTTTCTATTATATTAGAGATATGAGGTCTTCAAATAGGACATGCTAGGATATCCCTATCATCTTCAGTTATCAGGCCCATTTTTGGATAAATGGCTTCATTAATAAGCAGAATATGCGTTATTGGGCAGACGCAAATCCACAGGGGATTAAAAAAAACATATTTATCCACAAAAAGTGACTGTTTGGTACGGCTTGTGGTTTATATGCATCATTGGACCTTAGTTTTTTTTTAAACGAGCAAAAAGCTGTTGTCACAGTCAACGCAGAACGATCTCGAGAAGTGATAACAAACTTTGTATGGCTGGAATTGAAGAAAATGTATCTGGATGATATGTGGTTCTAGCAGGATAGGGCCACATGTCACACTGCAAATCACACAATGGACTTATTGGAAGAAGGACCATATTGCGAAATTGACCTGTTAAAATTTAACTCCAAATCGCTGGCTTACACTTGAAAATAAACATCGAACGCAAAATTCGCGATATTCAGCCGAATTTATTGGAAAAAGTAAAAATTTTCGAATGTATCTTACACGATTAATTTTTTATTAAAAAAAAATTCTCAAGTCCCTATTGGTAGACTGTACATCTGCTCAGCCTGAGACTCACACGTGCTCGCCGCGTAATCTTAAGTTTACTCTTAAAATTACCTGACTGATTAACTGAAATCAGACGCCAATCCGGGCATTAAATGGCTCGATTCTGCGCAATAAAATGTTTTGCCTGCCATGTTCTCAGTCTTTCATTATCTGATGGAATTTCCTTCGCAGCATTTGATCTTCATTTACCTCTGATTTACCTGGCATACGTGAGCCGCAGCCATTGTTTTACGCGAACAGAACGCCGGGCCGGGCCGCGCCGCACTCCGGCTGATATCGCGGGACACGATGCGACGCTCTTCTTCTCCTTTCGCCGTGAGATTTATTTTTTTCGAATTTTCCGTTCCGGGCGGAATCGTAACGATAACAATTGAATGTCAACCGTCAAACTCTTAAGACAGTCGGCTTATCTGCGACCTCGACACGATGCCACAACTGTGCGAATTTTATGAGCGTGTTCTACTTGCCTTGAAATATTTAGCAATTGTCTTCCCGCGGCAGTGCCTTAATGAGGTCGGGTCCGCGGTCCGTGAATTAAATTGCAATTAAAGGGAAGGGAAATTGTGGAATGAAGTTGCCGATTGCAATCCCTCTCTCGAGGAAAAACAGGCAAATTCGACAGGGAAGAGATGCGCGAGACTCACAGATTTCCGTTGGCTTTGAATTGACACCGGAACTCGAGCTCGCTGCTGACGTTAGCTAAACTTCGGGTGGCACGCGTTAGATGAAATTTATATCTTGTCCGATAGGAAGGGTGAGGCCGACTTTTTTTTCGACTTTGCGCTGTCAACCCTTGGAAAGATTAATTACACACGCAAAACCACTTTTAGCACTTCACTGGTTCAGTCGGAAGTCGATTAGAAAAAGATCTTTTAAATTAAGCTTCAACTTAGACCCCTAAATTTTTGTTTATTTGTATGGTTCTATTTTCCAAAACTCTAACATTTTATTAAACAAAGACAAAAAACAAAAAGAACAAAACAAAAAGAACAAAACAAATTTCTTTGAAGAAATTGGTAAGTGCTAATTTTATCTAATCTGTTAATTGGCTCTTATCAGCTGGAAAAATAAAATTATTCCCGCACCCCTTGTCACTATGAATGGGGGAAAAGGAATTTATATACAGGCCATAAATTTTATACGAGCAATTCATTTTAGTGCGTGTTTCACAAAGGCTATAGGAGACTAGGGGAGTGGGATTTCGATGCTGCTTCAAGTACTGATAAAAGTGGAAATAGTTTTTTGGTCCAGCTCATTTTCATTTATGTTCATATATTTTGTAAAATAAATTTCATAGCCGTTTATAACGTGATTGATATTTTGCCCAAAATTTTTGCAAGTTAAATACCTTTGTTGAATACTTATGTGAAGACTGGACTCTCTAGTATCTTCCTTCTACTTTACATCAAGTGCTGAAAAGATAAGCAAAATTCGATTTTTATATACCTATATTCTTCAATTCGATTTCTAATAATACAAATATATAAATTAGATTTATTTCACGGCTTAATTTAAAAGGATATTTAAGTTAAACACTAAACTTATTTAGCAGCGTCCTTGTTGATCATTTTTAAATTTTCAAACGTGACGAAGTATTTTAAACTAACCTCATTTCTAATGTCAGTGTCAGAATTCGTTGATTCGTTTGCGTTGATGGACCGCTAAGGCCAGTGCAACTTGATGACAACGAAATTACTTCTTACTACATAACCACTTTAAATATGTTAGCTCTTTTGCTCCTCGCACCTCTATCCCGGCCAGCATAAGAAGTTTTAAATGAGATCACAACTCTGATTCGACTGCTATCCAGGTTCTAATTTCACATCTAATGGGGCCCTTTCTGCGGGACTTCTTTTCAGAGGATGGCGAGTGAGTCTGCATCTGCGGAAAATCGCCGACAACAGCTCAATTACGCTGCCAGCAGTCGGGGCCCTCAGCAAATATCGGATTTCGTGGCCATTCCTTCAATTACCGGCAGTTTCCCGGCACCCCCCGCCGCGCGTCCTCTGGGCCCTTTGTTGTGAGTGAGTCCGTCAATCGTCCCAAGCCCCACGCCACTGTCCAGCGGTCGCTTTTCTAGAAAATGCTCCCGTCAGCGTGTGTCTTTATTTGGAAGTCTTCGGGGGCTCGGACGCCATCAATCAATCCCCGGCAGGGTGTTGCGCGAAATAACAGAGCGCAGAGCTCGCCGAAGCCTCCGCCGCCGCCGCCGCCGCTGGAAGCGCGTGGAGCTAATTATGTCAGCCGCGGCGGAATTAAGCATAAGGAGCCCCAACTGACATAATAGGGCTGGAAGCCGGTCGCCATAGAAACCAGAAACCGCACCGCAGCGCCAGGACTTCTTGGCCGGCTCTCAAATGAGGCTGGCGTTTTTATGGCGAATCTTATTATTTCTGCTGGCGCTGCTGCTGCCGGGGAATGTCCTTTCATGTGAGAAGTTACATTTCAAGTAAATTACTCGCTCCATCTGCGTGCGGCGCGGCCGAGAAGGAGCACTTTTTTGCAAGCGAACGATACGCAAACCGTCTGGGCGGAAGCACATCAGAGCCCGGGACTCTGGCACATATTTAAGTTTCCAGTCCATTTAACTCGCCGAGGAAAATCTTCGCCAACTATAAGTTGTAATGTTTTCACTCGGCAAGCGCCGCTGCCCGTCGTCATCTCGAGTGATTTGGTGCTAGTAGCGCCCCACGTCTCGCCTGTTAGCCGCTACCAAACGAAAACCGAAAAGAAGTGATTGTCACATCCTCCGGAAGAGAATCGACGAGTCCGAGTTTTTGTACTCACCCTGCCCTGCGGGACGGACGGCGGACCGAGACGAGCGAGCATGAACACGAGCAGCCAGCCACCCGCTAAATAAACCATAACAAACGCGATTGTTGCGTAATTGTCGCTTAAGGCCACGCGATCAATTTCGCTTGATCCTTCCTTCCTTCCGGATTGAGTTGAACAAATTTTTGTGCGTAAGCCAGGCACCCTCGTGCGGAGCCTCTGGGTAATGCAGTGACATCCCTCGCTATCTTAGCGCGGTCCTAGAGCAATTTTTCAATGCGATTCCCACTTCCCCCGGTATTTGCATTTCAATAAAGGATGTATCTCGTCCAGCGGCGCTTCGCTGCGAGAATGACGGGACAGTTTTGGGGGAAGCGCCTCGGGGCAGCCTCAGTGTATTTTTGGCACATTATGCGGCTACTTCCCCTTGGCTCTTTTCTAGGTTTAATATTTCGCAGCCCATAAATGTTCCAAGCACAGTAAGTGAGTATTACAAATATTTATATGTGTTCCACTTTTTCAATAAAGGGTCTTTTCACTAACTATAGAAAATCAAGAGGGATGAGAGTCCTTTTCGTTCCTTTTTTGTAGCAGAAGAAGGGCCACTGTGATCTTGAAGGCAATTACGTCACTTGCTTGAAACCTTCATTTTTCAAATAGTAAATTAATCGGAGAGATTTTAAAGCAGTTTAAAAAATTAGTAATGCTAAGTACAATTTGACATTTAAAAATAGTAATTTTTACTACAATATTACAAATAGTAAATACTATGTATTATGATTAAATAGTAGAAATATACTATATAACTACAAATTGTAGTTCAGTCAACTATTAAATTTTACTAATTTTCTGAGTTGTCTTTTCGAAATTTGAAAAATATTTAAAAGACAGTAAATTCAAATTTTGCCGTCTGTCCCTCTGCTCGACAGAGTGGATGCTATGTATAGTAGTCGGGCGTTAACGCTCTTAACTTCCCCAACAATTTCAGGATTTATGACTACGCGATAAAAAAATTTGCAATATTGCAAACTTTTATGGAAGTTGTCCATTCTTCGAATTATTTGAAGCTCTATCCGACTAGAAATGAACGGTGGCTGCAGCTCAGCCTACAACTACGGCCACACAGTTTCTGAATGGCGATACGACACTTCACGCGGTCCGTAGTGTTTTTGAAAAATGTGAAGCAGCCCTGCGGCCGAATATAACATGCAAAGTGCATCCAAGTGACTTTTTTAATAAAATTTGAATAGCCATGAAATTCAGAAACTTCTTATTGATAATAAAGAGCACAGAAACCATTTTTAACACCAAACAGCATACAAAATCGTATAGTCTAAAGCCTAAATATTTAACCAGATTCTACTTGTACACTCGAGGTCATATACTACATACGTACTCAAATGATATTTTGAGTTTAAGAGTCTAGATTGGACAACTGCTTCAGCCTAATGTCCTTCACAACCACACTAAAATGCGGAGAAAACACAGACATCCGCATTGTGCCCTAAATCGATAAGAGCAGCAAGCAAAGACAGTAAATCCGAAGGATATTTGCCTCCCACACAAATGGAATTCGATATCCAGGCCCTGAGAGTTCTAAGCAGCTCCCAGCGAGTGGGAACAAACGACAGCGCTGAGGCCTGGGGGTAATTGTCCATGAGAAATTAAGGCCCAGCACACAGGGGAACTGAACCGAGATAATTGTCATCTGGAATAACCTGAAAGCATGCTTCCTCCGAGGAGACTTTTCATGCAATTAAGTCCATTTTTCTCCCCGAGCAGGGAGGATGTGTCATCCTGATCCGCAGGTATCATCCCTTTCACAAACAGCCAAACAACCACTTCAGACGCACAATTACCCAGAGAGAAACTATTCTGCGTCCTCGAAATTAGGGATGCGGCTGTGTGGTGTTTAATCCTTCTCCGGCGAGCTAGTGGCATCCTTGAGCATGTTTTGTCGGCGACCAAATTAATCCAATCGCTGGCAACTGTGACTCGGATGATCCCATTTTTTGCAGCTCATCCCGGGACACTTTTCAGGAGATACTCGTAAACAATTCAGATCGGCTAGTTCTGCTGTCCGGGGGATTTTGCAGGTCGAAGCTTAGGCGAATGCAATCGAGCCGTCTGCAGCGAACAATGCAAAGGCCCATAAGTAGTTTTCTAAATTACGCGCATGCCTGCACAGGATCACTGAAAATTGAGATCTCTTTCTCTTGGGATTATCCAATTGCCCTGAGCATCTTCAATTTCGCACTCGACGTCTCAAAGAGCTGCCGGCGCGGCGCATCCTCAGTGTGGGATCTGGTGCACAGTTCACAAAGGGAACTCACCTCTAGAAATTCTCCGCATTGATCATAGACGATTTCGCCGACCTTAATATCGTCCGCGTGATTAAAGAGACATCACACGATCACTGGCTGGCGCCAAGCCCTCGAATCGAAGTCTGCGGGAATTGTCGGTCCACAGATTCGGTACCGGAGGAGCCTGGAGCAGCGGAAGCAACAACACAACAACGGGCCCCAGAAAAACCCCAAAGTTCCTGCAAGTCGCCGCCGCGCCGTCCTCAGCGTACCAAGATCATGTCAAGATCAAGACAACCAAATTCTGAATGTCTAAACAACTTAAGATGCGTTTTGTCGACCAGACGACGCGGACGGCCGCATCGAGCGTGAGTCCGGCTCGGAATCAAGTCTGCTTCGCGCAGCGCTTTTTTATCCCTTCACGTTCCGAATTAGTGTCCACCTGCGTAAGGTAACTCTTGGGCCCGTATGTGCCCCGCTGTCGTGCTGGTCGAGGGATCGCTTTTAATTATTTCTCGATGACCATCAAGATGACCAGTGTACCTTAATAGCTCGCCGGGGAACAGGAGAAACAAAACCCGAATTCTGGACACGATCGATTAGCGAGGATCTGACGACCTTTTATCTGCGGGACGATCGCGCTTGTTGAGACCACAGCTCGCTCCGGCAGATCAACTGCGATCGGTTTTTTCGCTGATTTCGACATTTATTTTCGCTAATCAGGCGAACTTGCGGTAGTTTTTGGAATTGGGATTTTTTTTTTAGATATTTCCAGAGAATTCGAGCTCTCGAAACTGTTGTCTTAAGTTTAATTCTCCCAGCGACCTCTGAAACTAGATGAAGTACGCACTTTTTTCATGGGTAAGGTCAAGGAAAAACAATTAGCACTTTTTTTTTAGAAATTCCCATTCCTTTTAGAATTGTAATCCATTCTTATCGAATAATTCATAGATTGTCGTTTTTAAATTCTAATTTAATAGGAAATTTGTCAGATCCTGAGGCAAAAATGTGGAAAAAACCCAACTATATCCAGATGGCTTTAATTCCTCCCTATTCTGGTTCTTATTACCCCGTACCCTAGGAGATGAGAAGCTAGTTTTTTAAAAAAATCAAAAAAATGAAGAAGTTTTATTAATACTTTTTAGTTTTCCCGATTACTGTCTCAAAGTTGCTTAATTATGGTGTATGAAAAACCAAAGTTTAAATAAAAATATGATTATTTTGATATATTGTTTTATCTTTTACCTTAGCTTTAACTTCAGCTCTGATCCCCCCCCCCCCGTGTTGCCCAATTTATTAGGAATCTGATACGATGTGAAAATTCCTAACAGTTGAATACATCGCCTGGATTGTTGAATACATACTCTTTGAGCTTACTTTTATATTTTGTTGGTTTAGACTTCAGTTTCATACCATCTGGGTCCAGCAAAATCAACATATCTATGCATTAAACTTCTGTTGTACATCATTTCTACTTGCACCTTCGGGTACTGGTGTATTAGTCTAAGAGCTAGTGAACCCTCCCTGTAACGGTCCGCCTGTAAGGCTAGAACTTTGTTAAATGATAAATTCTAGCATGCTAATTATAGTAACCATGACCTGCCAGCCCTTGGGCGTGCACATATATTTTTCCTATATTTTTGAAAATGTCAAAAAAAGTTAAAAAATAAACTTAACGCTGTAAGCTTGAAAATTTACTACGGCTTAGTTTATTGATTAGAACGTTCAGAAAAAAATGGACAGGCGATTCTGGTGAGCACAAGTACCGGACAGGTGGGTCAAAAGATGTACAGTACATATGCTTTCAAATAAACTTCGTCCTGTAAACTTGGAATTTATACAGGGTGAAAGGTCAGACCGAGACAAGCAAAAAATCGTATGGGTGGGGGGGGGGGGGGGGGGCATCTCGCACCGTTTGGCAGTTACAGGGTGATTCGTAAATCAGGATTTTGCCTTATATGGGAACCGCTCTTGTATTTTTATCTTTTTTTCTACGCATCGCAGCGGCCCCAAACTGATTTCAAAAAATCACTATTTGGAAGCTCTTTCCAAAAAAGTTTACACCACCCCCCTATCCCCAACCCCTTGGCCACATTCCCCCCTGCAAGTTGAAAAAATTAACTTTTATTTCACGATTTTTCACCATTCGCCCCACTTTTCTCTGAAATTCATGTTATTAACATACCTATTTTTTATTTTTTTTTAAGTTGCCTATCTAATTACCTTGCCAAAAAGGTGCAACATGCCCAGGTAGGAAAAGGATACGAAAATTTATTTACAAAAACCCTTTTACAGAATATCATGATAATTCGAATTTTTAGGAAATTATACTTAAGTTTACTAAAAAATACATTTTGTTCGCTTAAAAACTAATTACAATTAAAACGTTTGTCCTTTTAAAGCTGTTCAAAATGTTCTCCGCTAGTTTCGATGCATGCAAGTAGCCTTCGTTTTATTTCACGTTTGAGGTCTATGGTAGCCAGTCTCTCCCGTATTTTCGTGGCTGCAGTCACAATCCTGGTAACTAATTCTTCTCTGGTGTTGATTGCTCTTGAGTAAACTTCATCTTTCATCATTCCCTATAAGAAAAAGTCCAGTGGAGTAAGGTCCGGTGACCTAGCAGGCCAAGGAATCGGTCCACCTCGTCCAATCCAGCGCTCTGGGTAATGTTCATTCAACCTTGCCCTAACAATGTTCCCAGTATGCGCAGGTGCTCCGTCGAGCTGTAAATAAATTGCGCTTCTGGTGGCCAGGGGGATGTCCTCAAACAGATCCGGAAGGGTATTCTCCAAAAAGTCCGAGTATAGCTGACTATTCAGCACTTGGGGCAAGTCCTATCAACTGGTTACCGATGATGCCAGCCCAGACATTGACACTAAATCTTTGCTGGAAGGACCGACACCTTGTCCTATGTGGGTTCACATCTGACCAGGTGTGGAGGTTGTGGAAGTTTGTGATGCCATCCCGGGTGAATTGCGATTCATCCGTCCACAGAATTCGGTCTAGAAACCTTCTGTTTTCGATGTCAGACTCGAACAGCCAAGTGCAAATTGCAATCGTCTTTCGGAATCTCTTTCCTGTAGTGCTTGGACCGGGATATGGTGGTATGGATGTAGTCCCTCTCGGTTCACAACGGTCCAAACTCTCCCTGAAGACAATCCTGACCTTCGTGCGACCTGCCTGATGCTTATTACAGGGCTGTTCCTGACGATGTTGAGGATTTGTTGGTCGGGGTCCGCTGAATCGGCTGATTTTCCTGCTCGCGTTTCTGCTCTGGGGGCGGTTACACTTCCGGTTTCTTTTAACCTTCTAAAAGTCCTTGAAAATACCCTTCTGTTGAGTACCCGCCGATTCGGGAATCTCCTTTGGTATTCTCGTACGGCCTCACTATCATTTCCTTCTACTAAACCGTACACGTAAATTATATCGGCATACTCGTCAACACTGAATTCTGCCATTTTATCTTAATGTTTTCTATTAAAAACCCGTTCTTTTCGCTTGCTTCTTCAACTGTGGTCAATGTCCTTTCAAACTTATCCATTTTTATACCATAATTCATAGGAGGTATTAGAAACGGAGCGTCAGGATACTTAAGAGTCAATACTGGATATAATAAACTAATAACGCTATTTAACGAGATTACATTTATTATTTTATTACTGTTTTGCTGAAATAATAAAAATGTATTATCTCTGTTTCCTAAACAAACATTTCCGAACTTGCTGTCATAAAAATTGTTTACTTAACGACTTTTGCCATTATGGTGCAATAAAGTAATTAGGTACCTGTGAGTATGTTTTAATTTCAGGACTTTTGCAACCCTTTTCTACCTGGGCATGTTGCACCTTTTTGGAAAGGTAGTTAGATAGGCAACTTAAAAAAAATAAAAAGTAGGTATGTTAATAACATGAATTTCGGAGAAAAGTGGGGCGAAAGGTGAAAAATCGTGAAATAAAAGTTAATTTTTTCAACTTGCAGGGGGGATTGTGGCCAAGGGGTTGGGGATAGGGGGGTGGTGTAAACTTTTTTGGAAAGAGCTTCCAAATAGTGATTTTTTGAAATCAGTTTGGGGCCGCTGCGTAGAAAAAAAGATAAAAATACAAGAGCGGTTCCCATATAAGGCAAAATCCTGATTTACGAATCACCCTGTAACTGCCAAACGGTGCGAGATGCCCCCCCCTCCCCCCCCCCCCCCCACCCATACGATTTTTTGCTTGTCTCGGTCTGACCTTTCACCCTGTATAAATTCCAAGTTTACAGGACGAAGTTTATTTGAAAGCATATGTACTGTACATCTTTTGACCCACCTGTCCGGTACTTGTGCTCACCAGAATCGCCTGTCCATTTTTTTCTGAACGTTCTAATCAATAAACTAAGCCGTAGTAAATTTTCAAGCTTACAGCGTTAAGTTTATTTTTTAACTTTTTTTGACATTTTCAAAAATATAGGAAAAATATATGTGCACGCCCAAGGGCTGGCAGATCATGGTTACTATAATTAGCATGCCTTACAGGCGGACCGTTACAGGGAGGGTTCACTAGCTCTCAGTCTATATAGCGAAATTCTGTCAGAAACTTTTTATTTTGAACTTTTTTTTTCATTTAACAATGACTTTATTCTCTAGACTTCTTGGCACCTGAAGTTGTCTACAAGTGTTAATTGATTGCGATCTCGACGGCATAGTATTTCGTGCATTTAAGTGATTTTGAAGTGAAATCTGCATCGTTATCATCTCGTTCATTAGCAGACCTCATCGCATATTAAATTGGCATAACTTTCACAGCACCGTGGCACGCAACTTGGCCATTACGAAAAAAAAAAAACATGAACGAAAACGAAACAAAACACTCACGAGTGAACTCTGAGCGACTTAAAAGACCATTGAGACGCCTGGGTATGCGATAATTACGACACATTAGAGCGACAGCTCAGTGAATGTGTTTTATCCCATAAAAGAAGCCATCAAGTAGTGAAACAAGTCGCCGAGAAGATCCCGGAATCACCTCATCTCCATTTTTCATTCCTTGAGGCGGCAGACATACTGCACCATATAATTTCTAGGGAAAACGCTAGGAGCCTTCTTAGCCTTTGGTACACGCATAAAATAAGGTGCCATAAAAAGATGGCGACGTGTACTACGCTGCGCCGCATGGAACAAGACTCGAGAGTAGGAAAAATGGCCGGCAGCAGCAACACATGTCGCCTTTATGGCTCTATTCGCGGTTCCGCACAAAACTGCAATTGGGATATGATTACGAGTCACGACCGTTCGTTTCATTTCGTCGGGAACGTGCAAGCAGTCGCCTCTTCGGCGCACGGCACGGAGTATGCAAATGAAAGTGCTCGGGTGTCGGGTCTTAACGAGGTTTCTAGCGCTAATTAACTCAGCGAGCATAAAAAGGTAATAAGGAGCCACGGGGGCTTCTCTTATTCGCCTTTGTCCTCCAAGGGGAGATATGTCACACTTTTGTTACAAAATGGCTTTTCAACGCACCACCCGGCGTACACAGAGGAAACTTATGCAAAAAAGTACTTTTTGTGTACTTCTACTTCATTCACCATGTGTGCACCTGGAAGGAGTTGAAAATCCCATTAAAATAATTCGAGCCTTCGAGCAGCTTTAAGATAAAAAAAAATTACGTACAACTTTCGTATGGTTTAAGAAAAATCTGATTTTTCTGACCCAGTTGAATCGAATACAATTAAAGACATATTAGAGCTTCTATTCTACACTCAAAGTAAAATTGTAATTTTGGCAAAATACATACTACTGTGTCCAAAAAATAAGGTGACATTGTATTTATTTTGAAAATTCTTTATTTATTGTTCCAAATCAATTTCATCCCCTTCAAAGTAATCCCCTCCCTATGCAATGCACTTATGCCAACGGATTTTCCAATCTTCGAAACACTGGTTGTAGTCACTTTCCGGGATGGCCTTCAGTTCCCTCTTCGCTGCGGCTTCAATCTCTTCTATCGTATCAAAACGGTGTCCCCGGAGCGGTCTTTTGAGCTTGTTGAACAGCCAAAAGTCGCACGGCGCCAGATCAGGTGAATACGGTGGTTGTGGAACGATATGGGTTGAGTTTTTGGCGAAATGATCACGAATTACGAGTGCAGTATGGGATGGTGCATTATCGTGGTGTAAAAACCAAGAATTATCTTTCCACAATTCCGGCCTTTTTAGGCGGATAGCGTTGTAAACATTTTTTTTAGACATAGCCTCATCACCAAAGGCTTTCTGCACCATCCTCAACGTATCCGCAGCAGAAAATTGATTCCGCAAACAAAATTTAATGCAAATTCTTTGCTCAATAAATTTCGACATCGCAAAAAACGAAAAACTCACTTTTAGCAGCTCACAAAACGACGCGTATCTCAAACACTAATGAATATTTTGACATGAAATTTCACACAGATGTCACTGACAGTACTACCAACCTAAAAAAAAAAAATTCTCCAAATCCTTCGACGCGCGCAGTTTAAATCCAAATGTCACCTTATTTTTTGGACACAGTAGTATATGAATCACTATTTGGCATTATAAAACCGAACCATAGAGATTTTTCGTGATTCAACTAAAATCTTATAAATTACTTGTACTGTAGCAAATCAAAAGTTTTAATTTACATTAATTTGGTATGATTTTACAATGCCAATTTTCTCCCATGTGTAAGAGTTTCCTAAAACACAAATGCCCAGTTGGATAATAACCCTAATTTAGTGACTTCCTCATTTCTTGAAATAAACAATTTTTTATGTTATCCCTTAATTTCATTCATTTGCAAAAACCATTCTAATGTAGCTATCAAGTGTGTTAAATGCATTAATAACTAATAAAATTATATTGCGTTGATTTGACCCGTAAACACGTTGTAAGATATTTTTTTCGAACACAGAATAAGGGTTAATTCGAACAGGTGCACCGACTTTGAGTCTGATTCTGATTATCATAAGTTAGAACTGCTGATTTTACAAAGCAGTAATTAATTAAAAAATTACCAGTGCCTTCAGACCCCACAGTGGTTACAAGAGTTTAATAGCGCCGGATTATCAGTTTTAGCTTATTTAAATCCGCTCATCTAATAACGTTTTTGCTAAGTTTTATGTTACACAAGCTCATTAGTCAATAAGAGCGGCAGGTCCAACTGCTGATTGCTTCACTTTTAACATAACTTCGCGAGCTGGTTTCATTTTATCAGATAATTTCGTCTGACGGTGGCTAAAGTGCACTGCCGCAAACAGCACCCAGTCTGAAATCGATTTCGTCTTGCAAAAATTAAGCATACCTTCGCAGCCTTTTCGGTTCAAGTGCAAGTTGTATTGCAACTGCAACTGCGTCCGCCGCCTAAGAAGCCGCCGCTGCTGCCGGAGCACATGTGCTGCTGCGGGCACGAGAATCGTTCCCAGATTTCGTTTTGGCGCCAAGTGGAATAATCCTGTCTAATCCGGCGGGTCCAAACACCAGCATAGCTATCGATGTCAGGAGCTGTATTCATTCAATCACGACTTTTAAGTCTAGTAATTACCTGCGCTGCGATGACCTTACCCAGGTAGACGTGCCGCGCCGTCCGAATAGATGCGGGCACCGCGGACGTGGTCTTTCTTGTAGTTAATCTCATTTAGCCACCGAACTGTCCATCATCTGGGCATGCCCTTTTGATCTGCTTTCCTCGCTCCTCGGGACGGTCGCTGCGCTCGATCGAGACACGAGAGTATTCGTACTTGTCTCTTCCCTGGTCCCTGCAATCCTCCGTGGGGATTAGTCTTTTTATTCCTTATTGTTTTTTGTCTCTTGCTCCCGTTCTCCCCACGGCGGATTATTCAAATCGCGGCCGACTACCCGGTTTCCTCGGCCCATACGCGGGCCCTAGATCGCGGCCGTATATCATAGCGGCCCGATCGAAGAATCGTGCGCATTCCAGGTGGTCCGAAATATTTCCACCAGCGGCGCCACTTGATTACATTTGTTACGGCCATTTCGCGTTTCGCTCACTTTCATTGTTCCCCTGGTGCTGTCTCTTTCGCGTGTTCTTAGGAACCGCCAAAGTATATTTTTTCTGTAAACTCTTTTTTTTTGCAGTTGTAAGCCTTGTAAATTTCTGTTGTGCAACGTTTTTCGCTTCGGTCCACATAAATTTCCTCTCAGAGTGGTGTGTCCGCCGCAGTCATGATCATCGCCAGCGCTACGGAGGGCTGTCGCCGCCACTAAACTTTCGAGAAACGCTCGGCGGTCTGAAATTCTTTCGCCACCAATATTAAGGGAATTGATGGCACCACCGTGCGGATTCTCTGTCTACCGACATTCTGACTATTCCCCCGTCCATTGTTGTCGGCGATAGAAGTTTTGATTCTTATTTATTTGCTAAGGGCGAAGTGGTCGCGGCGCAGGCCACGCGTGGAATATTCTGAGACCTTGAAATCAATTAGTGCAAAAAATCCTGGAGTTTAAATTGTCATCTCACAAGAAATACATATTCCTTTTATATAATCTAAGATATCTAATGCTTTTAGACCCACGAAACTAAAGTACATTATGTTTAGAGAACAACAATTATTTTAAAATTATATTACATTTTGTTTGGGAATAGAATTGAATTTTTTCATTTGTTCATGATTACTTGCGAGACTATACTAAACATAAATATCTCAAAGAGCTGTCAGAATGACAGTTTGGATTGACAGTTCTCCCTATAGGAAGTTCCACCTAAGCTAAAAAACACCCCTTACATTTTTATTTGATGTCCAAATTGTGCTTGTAAAAAAATAATTTGTTGTGAAAATAGAAAGAATCAAAATCACTCCAAAATTTACGCCTCTATGGCGAAGGGCTCAAAAGTTCTTCGTAGGTATCTGGCAGACGGAAAATAATAATTAATAAGTATTAATACATTTATTAAGGACTAGAGTAATTATTTTTTAATTTTACCTTTCATATTCTTTGCCTTAAAAAACCACATTGCAGTTGTTATTGCAACAAGCCGTTTACCTGAAATTTTAATTTATGGGCCTCTTCACCTTAATTTGTTTACTTTATGAGTAAACTTTATTTTACATGTCTGTCAATAAAAAAAAGATATCCTCAAAAGAGAAATATGCGTAGCAAGTGAAAGAACTTGACGAGTAAAATACGACAAACTATGAAACAAATCCCGACTAAAAAGTATAAAGGTAAATTAAATGAAGGAAACGCGAATTGTTCCCGCCCGGGTTCGAACCGGGGACCTTGTGCGTGTGAAGCACACGTGATAACCACTACACTACGGAAACCCCGACAGAAGGGCTTCTGGCGGCAGCAGATTAATCGAATTATTATTATTTGTTTGAACAGATACGATTTTTTTGTTTTATAATATTAAGCAAGCTTAAAAAATTTTCCAACATTATGAGGAATATTACATTGAAGCTGACTTCAGCATAGTTTTTGTGTTATTGAAAGTAGAACTGTGTTTAAAAAAAATCAATGCAATTTTAACAAAGTGTTTTATCATGCATTTTGTTCCAGGCTTGCTATGTTCGTTGTTTACTTTTAATTTTAACAACATCAGTAAGATAAAAATGTGTAGATCAGGTAATAAACACAATTATCAATAGCATAAAGTAATCAAAAAAAAAAAAAAACCAAAAAAAAACTGTCGACCCATTAACCTGATCTCTGCTCAAATATAGACCCTCATTCTAGTTTACATAGCCAAAAAAGAGGATGCAGTTCACGATCCCTTTTCTTTTGATTCTACCAAATTGAATTTTACGCTGCGTAATTCATTAATCAACCCTCATTCTTGCATCGTTTAGAAGGAAATATTTTAGATTTTCCCAGCGTGCCTGTCAAAATTAGATTTCTTCATGTCCTAACAAGCGGCCAGCTCGACCACCCCTGCGAACTGTTGAGAAGATTTATCATTCAATCCCCGCCCATTTGTCGTCGCCCTGAACCTTTCCCAAATATTTGGTTAAGAGTCCTTTTCGGATGGCTCTTTCTACTTTTGACGGAAATAATTTTTTGAAAAGTTAGCTGAATGTGTTTTTGATATCAAAGGAAGGAAGGCAAAGGATTAATTTCGTTTAAATTTGTAGCACTAGTTGAAATCAAAGGAGTTCCCATGTTTTTAGGTAAGCTACAATCTTAAATTATGAAGGAGACCATGTGTAGGTATATATAGTATACTGGTTTGGGGTGTTACTTGGCAACACAGCCTTTTTATGCTGTAGAAGTTCCCACTTACAAGATGATTCTTTATCCTTACTTTATTTGGATTTAAGTATCACTAAGGAAATGGACTTTACATACATAGGTATAGTATATAGTACATCTTAAAGTGCGCAGCACAGAAGTCGAATAATGTATCTCTTTATGAATTTGAAAAGTATATATATTTTTGAGTATAGTTGTTATTTGCACTTTATTATCTTTATTGGGTTATTTATTTAAAGATATAAATTCTAATTTTAGAATCATTTAATAGAATCCACTTTCGAAAGAATTTAAATGCGATTTTAGGCTTTTTAATTTCAAATGTTTATGCTTACAATAAAACGAATACTAAATTTGTATATTTTAGACCATTTGCTAATATTAATTAATTTTTAAGAGTCATCCAGTTTTAATAGGAATAAACTATATTTGTATTTGCTAATAAAAAAATGCGAATTTCGTTTGAGGATTAATACAATTTCTTATTGTAAGTAAAACCCCCATCTAAAATGTATTGAAGAAAATGAAAAAGACCCACCAAAATCATGGATATGTCGTTATGTGCTGCAATTTCCTTTTATTACACCAAGAATGTGATAGCCAACGCATAAAGTTTCCGAAATAGAAGATTTTTATCAAAGGGAAATTGCCAAAAAAAATCTCGAGAATCGTCTTCGTTCCATCCGTGCGCTCGCCCGAAGTGGCGCCTTCAGAGCGAAGTTATCGACGCGTCTGCACGAGCGACTCCTCCCCGTCCGGGCAAGTGGTATCAAACTGCAGCCTGGACGAACGGACGGGGGGCCAATTTGCGATTCATCTGGGCCAGTGGATTCAGCTATCAGGTAATGGCAGATAATTAAAAGTAATGATTCACTGCAAATCATAAATTCGTTTGGGTTCGCGTGAGAGATTCAACCAACTTCATTTATTAAAGGAGCCTTAAACAGGTGATGCTTCTTTGGTACCTGCTACAGGCTGCGTACCAGCGCGAAGCAACTTGTTTCCGATGCAGCAAGTGCGCTTCTCATTTAAAAATGCATATAAACAAGCAGATTGGTAGCCTTACGGGCAGTCCGAAATTTTACCGGCACATAATTGTTTTAGTGAGTGCTTTTTTGCATACCTCACGATTAGGCAAGATACTGATTTTTCAAGCGTTTTATAATTCAAACTTTAATAAGCCGTGATGGGCCTGTCAGCAAATTCAATATTATTCATTACCGTTATTGAGGTCCAGCGCAAAAATTCAGATACATCGTGAACAATGCTCGACTCTCAATACAAGGTGGGCCATCTTCTAGTCTCTTTTTAAAAATACTATGAAATAAACACAAGTTTGTTGATTTATTGAAAAAATTAAACCTTCTGATAAGTTTTGGGATTTGATTTAATTTCAATAGTCCGAAGATAACTTGTTCACACACCTGCGTACAGCAGGTACATTATTTCGACGGAAATTCCTTTTCAAAATTCGCACTATTTCGACAAAACAACATTTACTTTAGAAATAAGTTTTAAATATTTCCCAACGCATACATCTATTCATTTCGGAGATATGATACTGTGTTTTTGTCAATTTTTAAGCGCGCAAGAGCTGCCTGTGTTAAAATAACACTTAATTTAAAAAGAAACCAACAGATGAACCACCCTTTATATTTTATCAGCACTTAATCATCTTTTGTTCTATTATAAAGGCATTATTATATCGATAATTAATTATCTAAGCCTATTAAAAGGATTTTTGGTTGTGTCATACTTTGTGAATACTGCAAAAAATATTGTGGTACCTACTTGACGAAATTGCTACTTATTTATTTTAATGGACAAGGGAACCCACAACTGAAAGTGGTAGAATTTGTTTCTTTGGATAGTCGAAACTAGAGAATTAGCATGCTGCTCAATGCAAAAAAAGAAAATGTCAATTGCTCACAAATCTGAATGTCTAGGGTATACTTATGCGAGCGAATTCCCAACGTCGCGCACCGCCCATTCCTGACAGCGAAATTCCCATTTTTCGGGTCAGCAAGTTATGCTCGCTCGCGTTTCGTAAAACGTGGAATTGCTCCACCTTGAGGGGGGTGGGTGGCGACTTGCCAGGGATCGGGGTGTGTGCTGGAAAAAGCGTAAAATCAGCGAATCGTGCTAACAAGGTTTTAGTGGGGCTCCACACCTGCCCTTCCTAGTTTCACCCTTTTGTTGTAAGCGCATTGCTTTGAGTCCGCACCCTTTCATACGCTTCAAATGAATTCCTGTTTGCACTTGGAAGAACCTTAGAAGAATTTTCTCGTCCTTTTCAATATAAACGAACTTTAAAGTTACCTGGCGACCTTTGACTGCTCGCCGAACGGAGCCCCAGCCAGAGCCGCAGCCGGAGCTCAACTGCTGAGCGAGTGCTTTCGCCTCCCCGGACCTGCCGAAACTTCCGAGGTATAATGAATTTAGTTAATTAAAGGATTTGATGCGCGCCGCGGGCTTCATTATTCCCTTTACCACTGTTATCAGATTTGGTTCCTGTGGGATCATTCTCGATTCGTCCTGACGCGAACTCGTTTTAGGGTGAAATCGCCGCCAAATTCTGCTGGTGACGCTCCGAGACGGCGGAAAATGGGTGGCAACCTGAGCAAATGACAATCCGCTTCGCGTTGTCTTCAAACCACCTCAGCGCGGAGGGTGCGGGAATTTGCATTGTGCGCGATGCTGACGACGAAATCGTTTCAGTTTTATGCTGCGGTTGTGGCAATTTGTCTATGGAGTGTGACACTTTATCTCGTGAAGTGACGGCTTAATCAGATTAGGGAGAACTTTTATGGGATTTATTGAAAGCGTACGTCATGCCGGAATAAGTGGCCTCTTAAGTTCGAAGTAGGCAGCTTGCTTCTTAAAATGGCGTATCTGCTTCGAAAACGGCCACAAATTGAATATAAATTCACTCTAATTAGGGGGTACTCCCAAAATGGCCCCAAACACGGATGTGTTTGATATTGTTTCTTCTAAAAGTTTTGTTTGTCACCCTTTAATGCAAGTTTATATTTTTATATTTACTATAAAAATACATCAAAAGGTTTTAATAATAATTCGAAACTACTTTCTAACAAAAGTCAACATCAACCAATTTCGTGGTTCATTCAACTAATTCTCTTAATTATTTTCACGTTCAAACATTACTAGAAAGCATTACCACCACAGAAACTAATTAAAAATTAAGAAATCCTTCGGCACGTACTTTCAATTCTCGGTTGTGAGACAAGTGAGTGGTGCAATATTTTCGTTCTTGTAAATTTAAATTTGTTGAATAAATTAGAATAAATCCGAACTTTTGGATTTTTAAATGTTTGTCGGATTTTGAATTTGATATTTTAATACTTTTTCGGCGTACGAAAGTTGGCGTAGGTACTAAACAATATCGTTATAACAGCTTTTCCAGTTAAATTTAAACGTGACTTTTTTAAAAAGTTGTCTAATGCTACTTTCAAAAATAACAGCTCAAATAATAACAGATTACAACAAAAAAAATGTCGAATAATACTGATCGGACTCACACAAATTTTTCAGCTTTGAATTATTTGTTAAATTTCGTGTCATGCTTACCTGAAGTTTTAAGCTAGCAATATCCTCAATTACTAAACTTTCAATGTGAGCAGCGTCTCCTTAAATCGCTAGTGCAATTCAAAAGTTCCAAGATCCCCAGACCAAGGCCAAAAAGCGACGAAAACAAAATCGCTGAGAACTAATTCGCCGGGATGTTGTGCGCGCATCTTCTTCAGCCGAGCCAGAGGAGCACAAGATCAATGCAGGATGGCGTCTGGCGCCGGCGCTAGCGCTTAATAAATGCGCTTTCTGCTCGTTTTTCGTGTCTTCCTTGCTGTCTTATCAACCGAAACTCGGACGAAAACTCGCCAATTCTTTTTCGTCGTTTTCCTCTGGCGAGATCAAACTCTTTTGCATTTTTTCCGCACTTCGTGTGGTGGTGCCGCCGCTGCCGCCGCCACTGCCGCCGCCACTGCCGCCGCCACTGCCGCCGCCACTGCCGCCGCCACTGCCGAGGATCGCGCAGTTTCCTCCTGTTCGAGATTTAATTTGGCTTAAAGTCGGCGTTCATGGCGCGGTAAGACCTTTTCCTTGGCGGGCTCCGTGCTTTCGTCGATTGTTGTCACTGACGTCAGATGCATCTTTGATGATCTCTCCTTCCTTTCGTCCACCGCCAGTTCCTGCGACTTCGGCTCATTTGGGGATGCATGGTGGCGCTCCGAGTCTGATCACGACCAGCCTCATCCGCACAGAGGCTGACGCCGCGGCTGAATGTCAGCCTGGTATTCACGCGCCGCGCTTGTAAACACATCATTATGGGTAATTAGAGGCCCGCTCATGCAGAACTCGTACGATATGTTCTGATAATGCTCATAATTAATGTTTGCAGTTCTTAGTCGGTGTCTCAGGGCTCAAGTCTGTTTCCGACATAGTTTTTGCCGCGAGTAGAGAAGCCGCGGATTCAATCAAGTAGGCGAACTTTACTAGACCGAGTCGACGGACGCTGATAATTAGACAGGGCACAGGGTGATTCGTTAATGGTGTCGCTTTACTAGGAGGTGATGCAATTAGACAGCAACTTTCTCTCAATCGTAGCCGCTGCCACTGCTTATCACCAGATAATTTAACATCGTTTGTCAGAAAGAGAAGAAATCGATTTTCCATGTTAGAGGTCAGGAATTGAGAGATCCAGTCGAACATTTTAATTGCGCCTGATCTGTTATGTGAAGAAAAATTATGGAATCCAAGTAATACAAAAATCTAAAATAAAATTTGCAAATACTGCTTACTTATTATATATCTAATAAAAACATATATATATTTTTTTTTAATATAATAAATCCTGGAAAAGTAATTAAAAATCAAGATAGCTTGAAATGGTTTCAACGGGTTAAAGTTTCATATTGTTTAATTATTAATCATCATCGTTTAGCATTAAACCCACAAATTATAGAGAATGTCAATGAAGGTTCTACCAATCCAACAAAATAAAGTCTTACAATCGGACAACAAATGGCACTCTACGATCAAAAGTCTCCTTTTTTTATCACATTTTGTACTAAATTTATTGCAAATGTTTTAAAGATGAGAATTCTAAAATCTGCGAATTTTATTAATTTGAAATCGGTAACTCCAAAGACCCTTATGTGCATATTTTCATGAAAATCTTTAAAATTTGAAAGTTCGACATCTTAAATTTATCAAAATTCAAATTTTACTAGGTCCTACATAGTAGCTTCAGTAGACTAGGGATAATAGCCCGAAAATTAATATTTTATTTATATTATCATTTTTCAAACCTGAGCCGTGTATAGAGTTTGTGGTCTATTAACGCGCCGAAACGTCCGAAACCGCGACCACTTTATTTTCGAGAGCAGCATTGAATTTGGCAGTGATCCGGGCCGGGGCAGAGATAGCCGATCTCTGCAACGGTGCACGCAAATTTAGAGCTCAGCGGCAGTCGCGCCGGGCTATCGCCGCGCCGTGCCAAACAAGGTTCTCACTGATTGTGCAGCGGCTAATGACGGCGGGAGATTTATTTTATAGCCGCTTTAGAGAGTGCTTCAGCGGACAATTTTAAAGGACTTATCGCGCATCTCCAGATACTTTTACGCTCATAATAGTGTATCTGTCTGTCATCGCAGTGCATTTAATGAATTTGCGCATATGAAAAATAATTGCCTCACGGTTTGCTCCGGCTCCGTCGGCCGCCTTGCGTTATGCGGACGCGGCTGCTCGCGCTGCTTAATTTTATATTTCAAATTCCGGTTTAACAGCATCTGCATCTTTTCGCGAGAGCGCGCCACCGAATTAAATGCGCCGCGCCGCGCCGTGTGCAGCGCGATAGGCAACGCCGCCGCCTCGACTCTTTGACTAACTTTCATAATCTCGGCGGATGGCGCTTTCTCAGATGTGCCGACTTTATCCGTCAAAGATGACAGATTTCTGGGAAATTGCGCGCATGCATATGCATCTGCCGATCAAGACGATTATGTGGGGCACGAAAATGGAGCCCTTGTGGACGTGCTCAAATGCTACTATTTTGTGGAATGCTTCACATTAGGTCACACAACACAACTCCTGAATTATTGCCTTTGTTCCAGCTCGCTGGCTTTAAATTAATTAAACTACTCAGTTGAGTTTTCAGTCTGAAGAGAGGTTCTGGACGTGCAAACGTGCTGCTTAGCTTTAACTTAAACTCAAACAATAAAATGGAAATTTTGTTTTTATATAAAAATTATAAATCATTTCATACCGTGCTTAGGTCAGAGAAATTGACGTTTTAACAAAATTCAATAAATTCTTAAGAAAGCGTAGGTACTCTTAGAGTTTGATTTATTATTCTCGAAATATTCAGTTTTGGATTGGATACCTTAAATTTCTTTTAATATGATTTTTATGTATAAACAAAATAAGCGTGTTGACAGAAATCTGAAACAAATTTTTCCCTTCACTGTGAATAGCTCGTTAATTGCCGATTGATGTGACATCTAGGCAACTTGAAAAAAACGTTGGGTCCTAGAAAAAGATCCAATCCTTCAAAAAGTACCATAAGGTTTAAAAGTATTAAATATTTCACTCTTAGAAATTTCTTTTCCTAGTCAGAATGAGATTTTCGCTTTTAAGATATCTAAGACATAGTAGTGAAGCGATTCAATGTAATTTTGAACCCTGATAACTTCGGTCTTGATACTAATTCAGATCTCAAAATTTCAGGATAGAATGCCACCAAGCTATAGAATTTTAGCTTGTTACTCCAGATTTTACTAATATGCATATTACATAGTTTATTGCTATTTTCACTAACTCAACAAACTCGAATTTTGAATTAAATTTGCATCTGTAGAGTATGCTTAAGGGGTTATTCTACTGTTAAACGGGTAAAAAGCAGTATCTTTTTAAAAGTGTTGTAAAAAAAAAACTATTAGAGATATCAATTTGAAATTTTGCATGCATCTTTATTAATGAAAAAAATATACAGGGTGTTCAGAGGTGGGAGGTCAATACTGAACGGGGTGAAAGGTCAGACCGAGACAAGCAAAAAATCGTATGGGTGGGTGGTTTCAAAAAATCACTATTTGGAAGCCCTTTCCAAAAAAGTTTACACCACCCCCCTATCCCCAACCCCTTGGCCACAATCCCCCCTGCAAGTTGAAAAAATTAACTTTTATTTAACGATTTTTCACCTTTCGCCCCACTTTTCTCCGAAATTCATGTTATTAACATACCTACTTTTTATTTTTTTTAAGTTGCCCATCTAATTACCTTTCCAAAAAGGTGCAACATGCCCAGGTAGAAAAGGGTTGCAAAAGTCCTGAAATTAAAACATCCTCACAGGTACCTAATTACTTTATTGCACCATAATGGAAAATGTCGTTAAGTAAACAATTTTTATGACAGCAAGTTCGGAAATGTTTGTTTAGGAAACAGAGGTAGTACATTTTTATTATTTCAGCAAAACAGTAATAAAATAATAAATGTAATCCCGTTAAATAGCGTTATTAGTTTATTATATCCAGTATTGACTCTTAAGTATCCTGACGCTCCGTTTCTAATACCTCCTATGAATTATGGTATAAAAATGGGTAAGTTTGAAAGGCCATTGACCACAGTTGAAGAAGCAATCGATAAAACCGGGTGTTTAATAGAAAAAATTAAGATAAAATGGCAGAATTCAGTGTTGACGAGTATGCCGATATAATTTACGTGCACGGTTTAGTAGAAGGAAATGATAGTGAGGCCGTACGAGAATACCAAAGGAGATTCCCGAATCGGCGGGTACTCAACAGAAGGGTATTTTCAAGGACTTTCAGAAGGTTAAAAGAAACCGGAAGTGTAACCACCCCCAGAGCAGAAACGCGAGCAGGAAAATCGGCCGATTCAGCGGACCCCGACCAACAAATCCTCAACATCGTCAGGAACAGCCCTGTAATAAGCATCAGGCAGGTCGCACGAAGGTCAGGATTGTCTTCAGGGAGAGTTTGGACCGTTGTGAACCGAGAGGGACTACATCCATACCACCATATCCCGGTCCAAGCACTAGGGAAGGAGATTCCGAAGGACGATTGCAATTCTGCACTTGGCTGTTCGAGTCTGACATCGAAAACAGAAGGTTTCTAGACCGAATTCTGTGGACGGATGAATCGCAATTCACCCGGGATGGCATCACAAACTTACACAACCTCCACACCTGGTCAGATGTGAACCCACATAGGACCAGGTGTCGGTCCTTCCAGCAAAGATTTAGTGTCAATGTCTGGGCTGGCATCATCGGCAACCAGTTGATAGAACCCTTCATCTTGCCCCAAGTGCCGAATAGTCAGCTATACTCGGACTTTTTGGAGAATATCCTTCCGGATCTGTTGGAGGACATCCCCCTGGCCACCAGAAGCGCAATTTATTTACAGCTCGACGGAGCACCTGCGCATACTGGGAACATTGTTAGGGCAAGGTTAAATGAAAATTACCCAGAGCGCTGGATTGGACGAGGTGGACCGATTCCTTGGCCTGCTAGGTCACCGGACCTTACTCCACTGGACTTTTTCTTATAGGGAATGATGAAAGATGAAGTTTACTCAAGACCAATCAACACCAGAGAAGAATTAGTTACCAGGATTGTGACTGCAGCCACGAAAATACGGGAGAGACTGGCTACCATAGACCTCAAACGTGAAATAAAACGAAGGCTACTTGCATGCATCGAAACTAGCGGAGAACATTTTGAACAGCTTTTAAAGGACAAACGTTTTAATTGTAATTAGTTTTTAAGCGAACAAAATGTATTTTTTAGTTAACTTAAGTATAATTTCTTAAAAATTCGAATTGTCATGATATTCTGTAAAAGGATTTTTGTAAATAAATTTTCGTATCCTTTTCCTACCTGGGCATGTTGCACCTTTTTGGAAAGGTAATTAGATAGGCAACTTAAAAAAAATAAAAAGTAGGTATGTTAATAACATGAATTTGGGAGAAAAGTGGGGCGAAAGGTGAAAAATCGTTAAATAAAAGTTAATTTTTTCAACTTGCAGGGGGGATTGTGGCCAAGGGGTTGGGGATAGGGGGGTGGTGTAAACTTTTTTGGAAAGGGCTTCCAAATAGTGATTTTTTGAAACCAGTTTGGGGCCGCTGCGATGCGTAGAAAAAAAGATAAAAATACAAGAGCGGTTCCCATATAAGGCAAAATCCTGATTTACGAATCACCCTGTAACTGCCAAACGGTGCGAGATGCCCCCCCCCCCCCCACCCATACGATTTTTTGCTTGTCTCGGTCTGACCTTTCACCCCCTTCAGTATTGACCTCCCACCTCTGAACACCCTGTATAATGGCATAGTTGATATATCAAAAAAATCGGTTAAAAAAACTTTAAACGCGATTTACTCAAAACGTGTTTTTTTGGTGCGCGGTACATCGTAGAGAAAAAACTAATGAAGCGATTTAGCTAAAAATTTTTTTGCATAGTTATATATCAATTTTACACAGACTGAACCTAAATTGAGCCATAAAAATTGAAATTTGGTTATTTGGGAGCACTTTTTTCATCGAAAAAACGTCCAAAATCGAGCATGCTATTTTCCAACACTTGTCAAATCGCGAAAATTTAATATTTATGGCTCAATTTAGGTTCAGTCTGTGTGTTTTTAGCTAAACTAATAAAATTTCATCGTTAAATTGATTGCAGATCACCTGGACGACCTGGGCAATGTACCGCGCAAACGACTCTGGCCGTCAGCGCGCGCTACATCAATCATAAACCGAAGCCGCCATTTTTTTTTTTTTTTAATCAACTATGCCATTATATATTTTTTTCATTAATAAAGATGCATGCAAAATTTCAATTTTATATCTCTAATAGTTTTTTTTTTACAACACTTTTAAAAAGATACTGCTTTTTACCCGTTTAACAGTAGAATAACCCCTTAAAAGAAATATATTCTTACAAAATTTACCTTCGTTATAATTCAAGCTTGGAATTGTAACCAGGCTATAGGGATTAGCTTTCGATCCCTCCGTTGTCTGTGTCTATGGTAAAGAAGGCAAGTGTCATACTGATGAGATCAGCTTACCTTCTCGGATCGAAACACTCATCGATTTTTGAGCTGTTCTACTTCTGTAGACGAGTACAAATCTTAACAAACTCCCTATTTCCTCGAATTATAGCGAGGTTTGTGGTTTTGCTAGCTGACCACTTTACTAGCAAAACTGCAACAATATACTCAATTTAGATTTTTCTTAGTTTTTTTTCGTAATTTTAAAGACTTTAACCTAGGACCCTTAATCTGCCCTCACAGTAGGCGATGTAAATTCTAAAAGGTCTCATATTTCAAGAATGAATAGAGGCGAATAAAATAGAAAGTAATGTTTGATTTTAATTTCTTTAACAATCACAATCTAATTAGATACATCCCACGACTTGCGTAAAACAATAAATTTATTTTCCGAAAAGACAAAATTAAATTCAAAGGCCCTTAACGCAATTAGCAAGAACAGTTGAATTTAGCCGTTGTGCATGAACGAAACTTGTTTAAGAAAATTCCAACAATTTTTCCGCAGTGCATCTTCGTTGCAACAGCTCCGAAACGCGACAGTCGACGCGGCCACAAAAACGAGAGAAATATCAAACGCCGAGCAACATGAAATCGCATGGCACGCTATCGGCCGGCAGCCGATCTGAACACAATCAGAAAAAGACTTGTAAGGCGATGTCACCCAAATGTCAAAATGTCAGGACAAGTAATCAATTAAATTTCGATTTAAAATCGACGACGACGGACAGAAGGAGACATAAGCGAAACAATGCAGACCGCGGGGACTCGTTGCGGCACCGCCAATCTCCTGGAGCCCCGGGCTCCACCGAAGACGCCACGACGCGACGCGACCGGCACATACCCAGCCGTACACTGCCTAATGAATTCTTTAAGGCGTACGTAGACGACGGATGGGCCGAAAAGAGCGCGCCAACGGCCAGTGCATCCGTTATAATTATGAAAAACGTACAAATTTACGGAAAGTTTGAAATGTGTACCCGGGATTTATTGTATATTGTCCGGGCCGGCCATAAACCATCGCCGGCCGCTATCGATACTTCGGCCTATCTGCGGCGCGGTTGATTTATTGCTGCACTTCTTACATAATTTAGGTTTTTACCTGATCTAGGCGGGCACGGCGCAAGCTCAAGCTCGCCCAGCTTCTATACCTGGACGCGCAGGCTCAGCGCCGAGTCGATGCTGCATTGTGTCGCCTCGAAACTTTTTGTCGTCGCCGAGATTCGTGATTTCGCCGGTGGATTTCAAAGAAGCGCTCAAACACGACAGACAAAAAAAATGGAAACGACGAAATTTCTGGCGATGTTCGGAGAAGACGCGAACGTACTTTACGGGAGACAAAAGCTGTCTCATTAGGAATATCTCGATTGTGTGGCATTGCGCAGAGGTTTTTCAACAAAGTGCAGTCATGTTGGCATCCCGATCATTCGGCAACTATTCGGCGGCCAGGACGAGATCATGCAAATTGATCGAAGGGTAGACGACTCGCAAACTCAAGGGAGGCGGAAATTCCGTAGGAACTTTATAAGGATTTCATCATGCCTTCTTGTTTTTTTCGGCAGCATAGTTTGGGCGGACTATTCAACATTCCATATATAACAGAACATGTAAAAGTTCGGAAAAAGTCTAGAAAACTATATAAAAAAGAAAGGTATGAGACGAAGACAGGGATATAATTTGGATTTGGATTGGATTTGAATATGGATTCTCAGCATAGATAAATCAGTATTATGAATGGCGAATGCTAAATTGAAGTACAAGACTTCAAATCTAGATGGTGTCGATTTGTATGATTATTATTTATATTCCTTTTCTAGAGAAAATTTAAAACAATTAAAATCTTACTTCAGGCTTGTGCCAATTAATTCTAGAAACTATTTTTTATTTGAAACTTCTGATCGACTTAAATTTGTACTTAAACCTACTTTTGCATAGATACAAAATTGTTTTTCTAATCGAACTATAACTAGCTAATTAGGAAATAACAGATATTCCTTAAATAAAACTTGTTCATCAAGAGATATTTGGTTCTGTCTTATAAACCCCTCCTTAAATATATAAAATACCTACTACTAATATTAGGTAAAGGGTGGGCTATCTGCTGGTTTCCTTTTAAATTACATGTTATTTTGACGCACATAGCTTTTTCGCGCTCAAAATATTGACAGACACACAGTATCATAACTCCGTGGTACGAAATGAGTAGATTTGTGCTTGAACAACATTGGAAAATACAGAAAACTAAATAACTCTTACCTACTGTAATAATTTATAAAGGGCTCAAAACACTAAAGAGGGCATAGTTAAATTGGGTGGAGTTAAGTGCATGACAAATATGCACGTAAAACGCTATTCGAAATTCACTTAATTGTTCACGTACAGAAATTCTATTTTAATTGGTTGAGGTTATGTACTACTTGGTATCAAGCTCATGCCGTGGCTATTGTGTCACGCGGCTATTACCTGGTGCTTTCCTCCATCGAAGCTCTAATTTTGTTCTTATGTAAACAGTAATTTCACTGCGAGGGAACAGCCACGAAGAAAAGATATAGGAAAAAGGTCGGAATGAAAATTATCAGTAATTTGTCCAACAATTTCCATCCGCAAGTCTTCCTCCTTCTGCAGCAGCAGCAGTCAGCCGGGCACTCGCTTGCGGATGACTAAAATTGGAAAGAAAGTTGCACAAGACTCCGACTCCAGGCGCGGAGCCCCACAGTTCGAGCCGGGAGTTCCACAAGGTAATTGCGGTCCGCACTACCATGCCTCTATGATTAATATTTCATAGCGATGGGCAGTAATTGAACTCGGACTAATTTAGTGGCACCAAGTGGGACAGACTGGCGGTTTGGGGCCCCAAAATCGTGAATTCGAATACATCGCGGGCGACGCCAAGCCAACGACTGCGGGGAATGGGTGCTCCGCGAGCGGTTGACCACTGTCACGCACCCAAATCAGCTTAAATGCACCTGCACCTATGCGAATCTATGTTCTTGTCGCATGAGGACTTAAGCGGATTATACCGTGCAATATACTTGTTTTTTTGTGAGACTAGCTCTCATGCTTGTTGTTTACAAGCAGAATCAATTTCTATTTAAATGCAATTCACACTCTGCGATCCTTCACAGCTCCTATGCAGAGGTTTGTTCTGGGAAAGTAGAAGCGGCTTTAAAAGCATTACAAGATAAATCGGGTTAAGTGCAACTGAATACCCTTCCATGAAATAAGGAATTAAGTTGCTCAAAAAGCTCTGTTGTTAGTCTCTAAGCCGCATTACAGCTTTACACCTTTGTTTTGTTGTTCTATCGTCAAACTTGATTTTAAAACTACGATACAAATGAATGCAATATGTATTACTTTTATATAAAAAAGAAATTATAGACAAGAGTTTTAGAGTATTAGCTATATCGATAGTTAGCAATTGAAGTGTCTTTTACATTAGCCAAGACACTTATTTGCCTTACAATGTGTCTTGGCTAATTAAAAACATTAAAAGTTACCTATAAATATTTAAAAGAAGTCCGGCTCTTTAAGAATTTTGATTGGGAACTCACGCTATCTATTATTTACTATTTTAGTTGTAAAATATATAATTGAGAAACTACTGCTTCTGTTTTCGAGTAACAACAATACTATGAAAATACAAAAAAATAAGGGGAAAAGGAAAAAAATATAAAATATCTAATCAAAAACATAAAAATTCCCGATTTTCTTTTGACAATTTTGGGCATATATTTTTTTATAAAACCCAAAACAGTTTTAAACATTAAAAATCATCAGAAAATATTCATCAAGAGATAGCGACTGAAATCTTAAAGAAGTTCATTTTCCATCTGTCTGCATCGTGGCTTGACATGGGCAGTTTCTAATCAGAAAAGACAAAATTGATAAGTGTCCAAGCGCAAATCGTCAATCAATTAAGTTCGCCTAATCCCGTCTGATGTCTCAATTAGCCGCGGAGAATGGACCTAAATCGCGAGAAGAGTTTGGTCCTACGGCATTACAAAAAGTGCGCGGAGGAGCGCTAAGCCTGTCGGTGACGGATGTTCGTGGCCCCACAACCATATCGAATTTCACTCCATCGTGTCTTTTTTGGGGCGTCCTCTCTGCGCCGACGAGATCTTTTTATTGAGCCCATCCGCGCTGGTTTTGTGAAGATCGACGTCAACATCCGCAGGGATCAGTCAAAGGGGCCGGGAGACAAAGACCGCGTTGCCGTGAAAGGACCTCGTCTGCCCGTTGCCGCGGCCCGCAAAGGAGTACCGCTCCGCCGACTCCGCAGAACCGTCGCCGAATGCAAATTAAAATATTCAAATGATACGTCTATTTAAGCATTTTCGCCTCCTCATTCAGCTGTCAGTCGCCTTGCGGTTGGCGCTTGTCTCCAGGGAAGCCCCGGGAGAGGTGATTAGGTCGGCACCGCTGTAGTTGGCGCATCCTGTTCGGGATCGTTCCAACTCAAGCATACGCGAGAGCTGAATAGAAAAAGGGCTAATCAGGAAGTGGTAATTTGGGACCACTCCAAGTCGCTGGTAATTAGCAAGCTCTCTAGAGTTGCCCCGAATCCCGCGCGCTAAGCCGCTCCCCGCTAAGGCGATAGTGTTTCAGGCAGGCAACGCGATAAAACCCATTAAAGTGGGCTTGCGCTTAAAAACCTCCCCGAATGAAGTGTCCGATGCTTTTAGGGGCGAAGGACTCTCACAGGACTCTCGATTCTTTCAAGGCGACTCGAGCACTTCCCTGCGCCAAATTGGTCGAGCTGGAGAATGGCCCGGGACCGGTAGTAGCAATTTCAGGAATTGCAGCCCACGGCGTTATATTCTAAAGAAAGGAACCGGACACTTGACACATATTCAAGGTATTCACCCTCTAAACAGCCACCCTAATTGGACCACTCCAGACAGAAAAGCTCTCTCCCCACGGCTAATGTACTACACTTGAGTCCCGCTCCCGGACCCGGATCGCAATCGAGGGTACAGGCGCCAGAAGAGGACCATTGTCCCCATCGGCGGGCGACTGCAGCGCTATCTGCAGGTCTTTCGTGCAGGACGCGGCCGCACCACCGTTTATCACTGCGGCTACACCACCATTTGCATTCAAATCGCTCCCATAACGATTTGCATGTTTGGAGCGATTCCCGGCACCGATGCCGCTCCGTAGCTCACGGTCCGGGTCACACGTCTAATTAAAGCACTCACCGCGAGTGCGAGTGTGTGATTTGCTCTGCACTCTGCGCTAGATGCGATTCCAGGAGCGCCGCGGCAAACACCACTACGACGCCGCGACGGGCAGGGCTCCCGTGGGATGGGAAGCACTTCTGGCGAACCTTTTTAAGGGAATGAATATGAAATAATGGGTTCGGGGGTATTGCAATAATTTCAGCGTGAAAAAATAGTTTCGACGCACGAGTGTGCGTTACCAGACCTCTTGTGGCTTAAGCCTTAAGGGGGAGGCAAGTGATAAAGCACTCCCCTCGCGGATAACCCTTTTAACCTCACCCCGCGTCGCCCGGGAAATGCCTGGCCCTCACGTTAGTGTGTGTGGGAGTGTGTTCGCGCTCTCCAGAAAACTGCACGGATCACATGCCAGTGTGCAGCGGAAGCATCTCAGGCACTCGAGCAGAGTGTGAATTGGCCACGGGAGTAATGGCGTCTTTGGGGTGGGAACTGGCTGCCGTAACGGTCCTTACGCGCTTCCGTAACACATCTTAACGGGGTTTTTAAGAGAGAAATTGTTAGCTTAAAGTGTCTATTCAACGTTTCAAGTAGCACAGGGTGCTTGTATTGTTTAATAACGCCACTAACGTATGAGTACAGATTAGCGGAACGAATTCGTCTGATCACTAGTGTCTACGAAGACTGGATAGTGGTCGGACACATTTCTTCTCTGTCGATCAGTTTCAGTTAGACATAGTGAGCAGCATTTAATGTTAGAACCATATTCGACCGAAATTAAACAAAAACCGATCTGATACTCTAGGTAGGAACTCGATTCAAACAGTGCCGGATTAGCCATGTAGCAGGAGGCAGCAAATGCTACGGGCCCCGCGCTTTGGGGGGCCCCGCGCCTTCGGCCAAAAAAACTACAAATCAAAAAAATGTAAGCCACCCACTAAGTCACACACATAGTAGCAATTCTCAGTGAGCGCTGGCAAAACCCTCGGTGAACACATATAAACTATAAACACCAGGGCCGTAACCAGCGGGAGGGTCAGGGGGTTAGAACCGAACAGAGGGAGGAACCCCTCCCCCTCGAAAAAAAATTCTGGCTACGGCCCTGATAAACACTATGTTCTAGCTGCTGTGAACCCCTTGCCGCACACCCCCGCGTTCAACAAATGTTCAGAACCGGGGGTGAACTAAAATCTGAGAGAACTCAGAGAGAGCCAAGAACACGACTGGGGTTCTATGGGGTTGGCTCACGATATGCTCAATGCTGAGTTCTCTCTCTGGGGTCTTTATATAGCGACCCCAGGCGAAAATTTTCGTACAAAATTTTTTGTTTGGCATGCAAGTTCTTTATATGTATACTTTCTTTGCCCACACTGCTTAATAGAGTGAATAAAATACGATTGCAGTTCACCAGCTCTAATAACAAAAGTAGAAGAAAGATAGAGTGTGGGGAAATGTGAGTGCAGAGAGAATATGGATATGAACTCTGCACTCAAAAATTTTTTTTTTATTTTCTATTAATTGTACATTTAATAGAGGGCGCTCAAATTTTCTTCTCAAAAAAACACTGCTGCATGGCGGACAGTTAATCTCTGGAACGTTAAGTCTGAAACATAAAATTCAAAAAGAGTTACAAAAAGGAAGTGCTCTTACGTGATAGTTTACCAGAAAAATTGAAAAATCATTAAAAATAAAAAAATGGTGAAGGTATAAAGAATCTAAAAAGGTTACAAAAAAAAATTCATTTTTTGAAAATTCTAGACGGTAATATTCTAGACGGTATATTTTATATATTTTGAAAAAATGGAACATTGAAGGGAAAAACAGTAGATACATTAATCAAACTTTGCATATTTATTAAACAACGTTAAAATAATACAAACATTTTTTTTTTTTAATTTTTTTAATTCGTTTTTTTCTTTGTACAATTTTTTTTGTAAAAAACCACAAAAACTGACTGCGGGCACGATTGGGAGCGAATGGAACGTCTGAAAAACAAAAAAAAAATATGGGGTTAATTGTTATCAAAATCCCCAGGGATTGAACCTAAATGGAACATTTTTTACGAAAAAATTACAAAATGGCGGCATTTTTCCGGAATAAAAAAAAGTGAATTTTTGAAAAAATGCCGCCATTTTGTAATTTTTTCGTGAAAAATGTTCCATTTAGGTTCAATCCCTGAGGATTTTGATAACAATTAACCCCATATTTTTTTTTTTTTCAGACGTTCCATTCGCTCCCAATCGCGCCCGCAGTCAATTTTTGTGGTTTTTTACAGAAAAGAACGAATTCAAAAAATGAAAAAAAATTTTTTTTGTATTCTTTTAACGCTGTTTAATAAATGTGCAAAGTTTGATTAATGTATCTACTGTTTTTCCCTTCAATTTTCCAATTTTTCCAAATATAAAAAATAAAAAATTGGTTGTGTCACGTCCCCTTAAGGAACACAATGGGACAAGAACGTTTGAATGACCTCACTATAATGAGTATAGAAAATGACCTTAGAAATATTGATTTGACGAGTGTTATTTCTAAATTCGCTTGCGTTAAATCACGAAAAGCCTTTTTCTAAATGTTTTGGTTTATTTACATCATAAATTTTAATAGGTAATGCAACTCAAGGGCCCCGCCCGTCACATTTGCTACGGGCCCCGCGCTGGCTTGATCCGGCACTGGATTCAAATAATAAGTATCTTTGCACTTGATTTTTACACTAGATACCATGTTTGGAATAAAATGTCATTTAATACATAAGAGCTGTCGTAGGAGTTGCGAATACACCTGTTGTTGCTGAACAGAATTACCAAAATTCCAACTGGAATTGACTTCCTAAAATTGCCAGTTATAATTCTATACTCTAAATAGTGCCTACTTTTTCTGTTTAACTAGATCTATATCAAAAATAACTTAAATTCCCGATATAGATGATAGAATTCTATAATCTTGGTTTTAACTAGAATTCACTAGAAATTTAATTAAATGCACTAGAAGTCCAATAAATTTCTCTTCACCAGATTTATGTCTAAATTCACTGGATTTCTGAATATAAAATATTCAAAATAGAATTATATTGGCTTGTTTTAACTAGTTTTAAAACCTTTACTTGAAAATCTAGATTTATAAGTTTTGTTGTTAGAAATTCAGTGTGTTTTTATCTAGATTAGTAGTATCATAAGATTTTACTAAAAATCTACTATAAATATACTATACGTACATCGCAAAAATATCATTGAAGCTCCAATTTTACCCAGATCTGATTACAGGTGAGAACACTAATTATTTTTATGGAAGACTCTACAAAAATTGAAATAAAGTGGAAATAATAAAAAAGCATGATCTGTTACTGATTCATATAATTGAAAAAATTTACACTATTACAAAAATTAAATGCAAGCTAAAAATGACTGGCAACAGTTGTTTGAAAATGAGTTCAAGGTTTCATTGAGTCTGACCGCAGAACTCTCACTCAATTTTGAGTGGTTGTCACGAAGTCGGTGCTGGTTGCATGCGTTGGTCCTTCGTTACGATCACACCACGGTTTCTCCTCGCCGGCCGAAAGGGTGATGAACCAATTATGATCGACCACCGAACGGAACCCACAGTCGAGGCACCATGTGCGCTGGTTATCACGCAAGACATCACCTGTGAGGTCAATTCCAACGTTAGCCCTCCTGGCGATCACCTCGGTGGTGTGACTTCTGCCCTATCTTAACGGTCGCCTGGTCCTCAATTCGTCGGTAATTTCGCGGTAATAGGCACCTTTGGACCTCTTATATAACAGCAGACCGGAGTTCGTGCCGCTATGCCTCTTGTTCTCGTATAGCAAAGCGTAAATGATTGCTGGGAGCCCACCACCGGACAAAACGCAAATTACATGTGACGTTGCGACCGCGCAGAGCCCTTTCGCGTTGCAGAATGCGTCCGTGAGGGGGCGTTCCTTCGGGAAAAGCTGAAGTACAAGCTCGGCTCGGCCGGGCAATTGGACGTTTATGCGCGACTTGCATCGCAAACTCCACTTGCTTCATGCGCCGCGGCCGTGCAGGCCTCTCTGATCCCATTCGATGTTTCAATTGTGCCCTGGGAAACGTGTAATTGGCTTAATTAAGTGATTGACGTTTTCAGAGTGCACACCCACACATAACTGCGGTGGTCTTCTTCCTGAGTGGAGCGATCTCGGCGGTAAATTTGAAATTCTAAGTACCAGCAAAAACCCTGGTAGATATGCATGTATGTATGCATATGTAGAGGAAATATAAAAATTTCCGTTAAAAAAATCGTTACTAATTGAATTAATGCTTCGGCACTTAATTTACATTTCATGGTTAGTTACTTATGCTTGTGTTTTTTTTTGGTATTCAAAGAAGCAAGATCTGATATAATAATTACACAGATTAATTATATATAAATCAGTTCGAAGAAATAAATCTATTATTTAAATACCCTAAGTAAGCTTTCCCAAACTCGAGACTTACAGCTAAATCACTTACTTCGACTCAAAGACAGTAGATCATTTAAGCAATTAAAATGCACAAAAAGAGATATGAATTAATAATGTGATTTAAATTTTTTAGAGAAAAACGATTAAGTGAAGAAACTGTTTTTCTTTCAAATATGTGAAAACCTCAAGGTAACTTGATATATCAAATAAATACACATTATAAAATTTTCGGATGTACATATGAGCTGTGACCTAAAATTTAAATATTGTTGTTTAATAGCTGAAATCAATAAATACACCAAGTTAGCATACTCGAGAATTGGTCTGACAAAAGTCCTTTAGAGCATCAATGTGGTCATCAAAAGAGAAACGGCCATTTAACCAGACAGCCAGATCCTTGGATATGTCAAGTCTTTGACAGTATCCGTCAATTGAATAGTTAAAAATGTTAAGTTTTTGGACCGTGGGAAGCACATATACCCGTATGTGCATTTGCTAATATTTAGAGGTGATTGGTTTTGCATACACCACCCAAAAAAGTCAGTGAGGAATTTAAAAGTGTCATGCCGGTTAGAGATCACTCGAAAGATCTTCGTGTCGTCGGCGCAGCAGAGGATACTCTAGTTATGAAGTCTGTTATTGCGCTGTTGTCATATGGGGTTTGAAAACTTTGAATTAATAGAGATTGTTATTAGTTTTTCTTAGACAAGATCTAGCTGCATTCCTACGATCATAAGAGCCTTACAAGGGCTACACACACCTTAAGACCTTTGCGAGCAGTCCACTTTATCACTTTGTCCCTTTAAGAACAGCCACACAATTTCCTTACAAATTTCTCCTTATGCAAGGGAACTTTGTGCAGGTTCCCAAAACGTCCAATTACGGCGTGTTCAGTAATTAAAAAATACCAAGTGCGTAATTTTAGCGAAAACGCAGAAAAACCGCTCATCACTTCATTAATGCGCTGTTGGACTGCGAGTGCGTTTGCGCGGTGAATTAAGCGAAACCGCTTGTAATACCCGTCAAGCGCTGGCCGTAAAAACTGAAGATGACCACTGAACTGCGCGCGCACGACGTATATGGCGTGCTGAATATTTAATTCGCGCACCATGTTTAGCGCAAAATATGAAATGTGTTAAGTCGTCGGTAAAAAGGCGACAAGGGAGGATGCGCGGCTCCTGGGGCTCGCGGATAGTGCTTCTTTTGATTTGGTTGTGGAAACGGGTTCCTCGGCAATCGCACCGACGCAACACTCATCGACAAGTCAAAACCGGGCAGAGGCAGAGTCTGTTAATCACTCGTTGACGTCATTTGCAATTCTGATGCGGGTGCTCGGTGCAGCGAGGAGCTAACTAATTCGCAGTTACGCCGTCAAAGAAGTCCTTAATATACTTAATAACATCCTTTGACAGTTGTTGATAAGTTTTACCCACTTTCTTAGCTATTCAGTTGCCGTGCTGCGCTCCACTCTAGAGAAGTTAAAATTAAACACTCCCTGGGAACTTCCGCAACCGCGGAGCTTTTAACTTGCTGCGCGCAAAAGAAAGGAAAATGCCGGAAAATCGATTTGGACCCAAAGAAAGCTGCAAAGGGAATGCTGATGGCAGTCGATGACGGTGAATAATCGAGTGGCGGCGGTGAATAATTAATCAAAGCCAGAGCGAAATGATCAGGACGAAAGGAGCCATTTCACCCGCATTCGTTTTATGCACCGCCAAACCGCACCCCCTCCCCCGAACGCCGCGGGTGGTACTCGCCTTTGACATGCAAACTCATCCATAATGCAGCACAACCGCGCGGGCAGAGAGTGGAGCCGCTGGGGCCGGGGTGTAACTCGAGAAATAGCTGCGTTCGGATAATAGCTAATTTGCTCGCAAATTAAAAATTCACCAACACCAGCGTGTTGCGCTGGAGTTGCGAGCACCCCACCAAGAAGCGTCCGCCACTTCTAGACCCTGAGTCAAAGGAACCGTCTCCACTTCACGAACGCTCTCCACTGAGACCTTCTGCAGTTGTCGACTTTTCGCCACGTATCAGATAAAGTTGACAAAGACAGCTCCACACTTGTCCAATCCGCCGCCAGGCAGCGCAGTTGACGCGAAAATAAAGCCTATATTTTTAAACATTTTTTCAGGATGCTTTATTTTATTACATTATTTTTTATCGAATTTTCTTGTTAAAAGTGAGTTTTACACAGATAATTATAAAATAAGGTTAAGTTTCCATGTAGTTATTTTAAATGAGTATTTTGTATTCGAATAATGTAATACTGAGTTTTTAATTGCTTTACATAAAAATCTCAAAGTTGTAATGGTTAATTAAAAAATAAACATAATATAAGCTTGGGTTTGACTATGACAAATGAAAACTACTTCAAACACATTAATTTTTTGATAAAAAAATATATATGTGTTCAGTTTTGATGAAATAAATTAGGGAAGGTTGTTCCCAGGAAAGAATTATTTTTCCATCAGGAACATAGAGGTGTATTAAACACAGTCTGATTGTTGTCCTAGTGATCGACTCGCACTAAGCGTGAAAAAAGTGCAAGACCTACGACTAAGGTGGGAATTGAAGCCACAGCCTCTGAAGTAATGATCTTGTATTGCAGTCTAGACTGAAAGTGCTTACTTAAGTATTATCGCTTAGTAATTTCGTCATAGTGAAAAATTTTAGCAATTCAAAAACGAAGAGAAAAATTTATCGAACCGATGCATTCCTGAAAGAACAGAAAGGCGTAAATAAATATATATGAGAGTTTTGACCGTTGATTTTCACAGTCTTCCGCGAAGGACCCTTTCCTGTGAAAATCTTGGCCGTTCGATTCGATTGCTGCACATAAAGCGACCACGGTCGGCACAAAAAAACTCTGCTCGAGTAATAAATATTTATGGTGGTTGCACAAAAGCAGTCTTTGAGCGAAATCATTTTTCAAATTCATGTAATTCCAGTAGAGCGCACCACTCCAATTGATACCCAGCCGAGTGAGATGAGCTCCTATCAATTAACCGTCGAATTGAAAGATCATTGCACCCGCGGCCGAGGAAGTCGCGGGTCTTGTTCTTTCTGAATTGCTAGGAAAAAACTGAAATAAAAAAGGAAACAAAATTAAACTCTTAAGTGAGCAATCACCATTAATTACGCCTCGGAAAATTCATAAAGGCGCACGTCTGATGAATATTAATTAAAAGCGAGCGCAGCGTACATCTCGAGGAGGCGAAGTCGTCATCGCCGGTACACTCAAATGGACACTTGGGTCAGCGCTGGCCAATCGGTCCGTTCTAGAGATCAATCAATCAAAGTACTGCGGCAAGTGACCAGTTGCGGCATTGATTAATTTTTAGAGCCACCAAGGTGCGGGTGTTTTTAATTAGCGCGAAACCAAGTGGCAGCCCAGTGGCCAGCAGACAGAAATCTGTTCGGCAATCAGAGTTCTGCGGGGGACGGGATGTGTCTGCTTAACGTGCTCGTCCCATCTGATTGATTCTGAAAGTCGACTGAGCTTTTGAAGCAAAATGAACTGACTCCGTTCAGGTCTTGAGCAGGTCTGCATAATAAATATTGATTGCTTCAATCTGACTGACTCTATGGTGGCATTTCCAGATTAAAAAGGAGATTCCTACTCGAACCTGATCATAAAGGAAACATTTACGCATGTATGCACATATATTGCGATTCTGCAGAAAAATTATAAATAAGGAAGTTACTATCGAAATGAAAATATAAAAAAAAAAGTATAATCTACACGAATAACCTATAAGAAAATTAATTATGCAATTAGTATAAGAATTTCAAATCGAATCTCAACCAGTTTAGGTTACTTATCTAATGAATCTTATGACTTTGTAATGCAAAATCAATGCTTTTATTCTGCAAACATGTACCATAATGTCAATGGGATATTTTTTCTGTAGATTTCGAATCCGTAAATAGGACTGCTTTATCAGAGCACGTCTTTAAAAATAAAATGGGCTATAACTTGAAAAGATCTCCAGTTTTAAATATTGGAAGAATGGAGCTTCGTAGATAATTTTTCAAAATAATTTTAGATTTGTGCTATTTGAATTTCATGCGGATTTTATTGCAACAGAAACAACAAGGAAAATTCATGATGCTTATTGATATGTGTTGAAGTTTTAGGTCAGCAGATCGCTTGCAGCATTTTGACTTATCTGAGGATCTGCGAAGTGAATTATCAGTTAAACTTTATAATGATGCTTTAAAATCTATAGTGGAGTATGATCCAAGGTTAGATTAGAGGAATTATTAAGAAGCCTTGGGTCCATATAGTCAACTGCACAAGGGCACCTAAATAAAATTGACAAACTATATAAGATATATGAGTTTCACATAAATTATCATAGCTTACCAGGTTATGAAGAGATCCATTTTTATCTAGAGTTGTGAATGGAGATCAAAAGTGGATCCTTTACCTTCAAAACAGAGACGCGGTTTAATGCAGCGAAACTCGCCGAGGAGAAACTAGGGTTGAAAGTTCTACACCCTTTTTCTTGTAGCTTTATGCAAAAAAAATACTTCAAACAATGATATCATCCCGATTATTAGTTCATATTCTTGGCAATTCAATAAGGTAAACGTATACAAAATGTTAAAACAATCGATCAATTCGTTTTTGAGTAATCATGCACGCAAAGTGAACAAATATCGTTTTGAGGAAGTTTAAAGTAGCGAGTAGCTTCGGAAAGATACGAAATTCGTTTGAGAACATATTCTTCAGATATTTTCCTGACGATTTTTTAAATAAAATGGGTAAAAAGAAAAAAACGCAAAACAAAAATATGGGATATATTTTAAAATCAATAAGATTCTTGTGATAAGCTTTATGTGAGTAGATTTTTATGATTTTCTTATAGAATTTAAACGGTAGGTAGGATTTTGTGGTTTCACGTAATTATAAATGTTCCTGCTTTTAATATTATATTGTAGAAATTAATATTGCTATTATTTTAAAACGATATATTTTTCTGGGTGTGAGTTGTGTCCGTTTACTAGAAGTTGTATGACATGTAATAAAGTAAATTAAAAATACACAACTACGTATTCTTAACTAGAACACATGTGTCCACACTTCGGAAAGTGAGGTCGAATTTAATTTGCTATTTGCATTAAGATGGACAGAAATCCGCAATCAATAAAAAGAAATTGGAGCACGGGCGCGACTTAGAACCGCCGCCGCCGGCCGGGCCAATTAAATCATAATCTTCCCGGCCGCGGCCGTCAATAGTTGCGACAGCCGCAATCAGGATCCGCAGCCCATTAATTTGCATCGGCATGGCGGCGTGACGATGCGATCTCAATTGTGGAAATTGTGCAGACTTTAATTAATAATAATCTTCGTCACCAGCTGACACAAATTGCAGTGAGCTACTGTCGTCCGTCGCTCGCAGAGAGAAGAAACAAAGCGCTTCATCAAGGATTCATCGGCGTTTCGCAACGTGTCATTTCGCGAGTGGTGCTGTGTTGCAATTACGGCGCGGAAAAGTGCGTATACACGCGAAAATTCACATTCTCACGGGAACCGCTAAATTATTAACGTCCGAGGGAATTAGGTTGGACGGGTGCCACTTTTGAGCACAAATGAGGAGCAGACTGCCATCTGGAGAGCAGCGCAGCCTCGACAAAGACGTCGTCGCAGTCGGCGTCGTCTTGGACGACGGGCATTGCTTTGTGCTGGCACGCAATCGCATCTATCAGAGCAATTAGATGTGACGCTTGTTACACTCGAAGTGTTTCAGTGAAGGGTGACTTCTGCTGCTTATCGACTGCAGCAGACGCAGGAGCGGCAAATCAATGGCACGCAACCACTCGCTCGCTGGGCTGGGGGTCGAGGGGGCCCCTGCCGAAGCTGCTTCGACCACATGGGACGACCCCGCCGCGCGGCTAGGCGCATGCAAGGACAAGGTCAAGAAATTGCCAAATAGCCAAGCAATCAGCCGAGACGGTCCCTCCGCGCTGCGGACAGGGAGCGTGTCCTTGTGCAGTGCAATTCCACGCAGCATCGACAAAAGGATCAGTTCGGATGCACAGGGAAAAGATACGGGCGAAGGGCCGCAGCCTCGTCTCAAGAGAGGCAGGAAGAATCGGTTCCAGGCCGAGGCGAGGAGGTATCGTGTTGCATCTGCCGCCATGCGCTTGTGCCTTGAACTCGTTTCGCTTCGCCCGATCAGAGGCCCAGCAGCATCCTCTTTCCCGAGCGCCGAGATGTGGCCATTGTGCTCGCCGCGCCGCGCCGCGGTCCCCGTCTTGACGGGCGGGAGTATGGGAACATGACGGTTATCGGAACTGAAAGCGGACATCTGAATGAAGTGTAAGTTCTTAATCGCAGCCGATTGCAGTTTTAATGGAAGCGCTCCTTCGAGCAAACACGTAAGAATCTCATCGAGGCGGAGCCTGGGATTAAAATAAGGTAAAAACGGGACAAAAAAAAGGAAATGCGAGCCCGCCTAAAGCCCATCGATCGAACACCAGACCACCGCGTAAATTGGAAATCCCTGAAACTGTACAAAGAATTTTTTGAAAATATATCAGACTCAATTTTTACCTGTATAATCTGAAAAATGCACTATTTCATTATTAGTCCAATTCATGCTGGATAAAGAGATAAGCCAAACAAACTACCCCAAAATATTAGGGTCTATGTTTCAAATTCAGTTTTCAAGATAAACTGATTTCAACATTTAAGCACTATTTTATAGTAAGTCATTCGAGATTTTACTTGACTGTTTACTGTTTAGCCATTCCTCTGTATTATCTTTAGATTTAATCAAAATATCAAGTCGTCGCACGTTTCTGATTAGAAATTAAGAAAATCCTGCTTAAAGTTTGAACTGAAATAGGCTAAATATTAACCAAAACACTTGTTGTAATATGGCACTAACCTAAATGGACGCAAACTTAACGAATCTTCTTTAACTCTAGAAATGTCATTTTTTAACGTACAAAACATAAGTGACGGGAGTAGTTTTTTTTTTTTTTTTTAGGTGATATAAAATTGAAATAAAATTATGAATACCGGACACTGTTTTTATACAATGCCTATTGAAGCTGTTAGGGAAGAAAATATGTTATATTCAAAAGACGAAAGCGACTATATAAATCCTAAAACTCAACTGAACTGAACATTTTGTTTAAACTGATTTTTTTTTTTTTTTTTTTTTTTTTTTTTTTTTTTTAAATTTACGTTCCTATTTTGGGAAAAATATAAGTTTTAACGTACGTAGGGTCAGTCTCGTTAACTGCTTACGTGACGTTACGTTTCTTAACGTTTCTACTTTGGGTTCAAGCTTTAATTGAACTTAGAAAGAAAACTACTATGATTTGGATAAAACAATTGTCAAAGGCATGCATGTACTGAGGTACATTTAGTAAAGTGGAATTATTATGAAGACCAATTGTACGAGCATGAGACATAATTCAAAACTTAGCTTTAATACTTAACTATATAAATAAAAAAAAAATGAATTATTTGTAACCTTTATCAAGGTGTCCCAGTTCATTGATTTCATTGTTCATAGAGAAAAGCTCATGAAAAACTTGTTCCTAAACAAAATTTAATAACGTTAACAAATAACTTATATTATATAGCTATAGCGGGTTGGGGACTTTATACTTCATTTGAATTATATTTGGGTCTAATAAGATATTCCATTATTTTTCAAAAATTTTTAAAATACGGTTTTTTCAAATTTTATATATTATATGATGGAATATTTTCGTTTTCGGATTCATAATCTACGAAAAAAATCCTATAAAGCTAGCCTCTCATTTGTTCGATCAAAATTTGTGCAGAACAGTGTAATCAACCATAGTGTAATATATGCTATCTTAAAAAATCTTAAATACAAACCGTATTCCGACGATCGGTCGAATGTTTGAACTTCGTCCTTCCTCATCGAAATCAATTAAGCGAGTCAGGCACCGGCGGCGCAAGGAGAAGGCAAGGAGAACTATTTATCCCCAGAATCCAGCCCGAGTGAACCGTGTTAAATTTGACACGACCGCTGGTCGCCTTTTCCCGAAAAAAGGAGCAATTAGAAGCTTTCAAAAAAGTTCGCACCCCACCCGGGAGCAGGGAGCAAAAGGGAAGAAAAAGTTTCTCGAGGAACTTCGAAGGTGCACACATTCGCACATTCATTCGTCGCACACACAAACACACACCCCATCCCCCGGCTCGAATCGATTGAACTTTTTGCCCACCTTCCACTTAAAGAAATGTCAACGTCAACCTATCAGTTCACGCGTACAGACGCCGACCTGGGGCAGGCCGCACAAAATGGAAGGGGTGCAGTTGCAACGAGCGCCGAGCGGCCAGCCATACGCCCCCTCCAGGCGCGAGCCGAACGGCGAGACGGAGCAGGCTCTCGGCGTGGTCTTTTTGCGCGTCGGGCGAAGCCACGCCTCAGATTTGCAACAAGATCGCCCGGTGCTTGCTCCTCCATTAAAATTTTCCTCTCTCCACCGCGGCGAGCGAGAGCAAAGCGGAGCGAATTTGGTTGAGCGTTAAATTTGTCTCTTTTGCGAATCATCCCCTCATTCGGAGCTTTCGGAGTCGGCTGCCAGGGTAAAAGTGAAATTTTCGCTTACTACTGGGCTGCGGCGGAGAAGCTTTCGGAGCGTGTGGTGAGTACTCCGCAAGAAAGGGGTTGGGTGAATTCTAGGAGAAAGTGAGTCTCACTTGCCAGATTTGTGCTTACCGTCCTGGATGAATTTTTTATTCGGTCAGCCATTCACCGTTTAATCTGCTGTTCGATTTTCGGCGTCAGACAATTTTTCGCTCTGCCCCGCCACGACGGCGAAATACCATTTTCTTGAGTGCCAACCGATTTCTCGCTGCTTATCGACTGGCAGATTTTGGGGCATGTTGCGTTCTTATTCCCTTAATCGCTCCTTAATGGCGGTCGACGCAATAAACTGCATCTAGGTTTGTTGCACAGGCAGGCAGTAAATTTTTGGTTATGGGTTGCGGAAAAGAATTCGAAAGGGGCATTTTCCGCACGCAAAAGATTTCTCAAGATACACGGAACCGACGCTCTTTTCTTTATTCAGGCGAAAGCAGTTAAAAGAAATATATAAACAGTGTTCAACTTGCTCAATGTAAATTGCGGTGCCTTAAAAAACGCGATAATCTTACACGCGCCTGTTTTTTTTTAAAATTCTGAAGAATTAGGAATGCAGCAACCCAACTGGCAGCTAAAATGGCGTTGATAGAAATGATTAATCGATAGAAAAATCGCTCGCAAGTCAAAACTTAACGACTGTTTGAATTTTTGTTACCAGTTTGGAGATACTCCCTACCTTAACAAAAAAAAAAAAAAAAAAAAAAAAAACGATCAAGTGCGAGATCGATGCCCACGGATATTTTCTAGAATTTCTATAAATCTATAAGACCTAGGACTTTTGTTATAAATTTTCTGTAAACTTTAAGTAAGCCGTGATATTCCTTGATTTTTTTGAAGTTTAGGTCCAGTAGTTTCGGAAATAAGGGAGAGGAAATATTTTCGCATAGTTTTCCGAATATATTTTTAAATACAGTAGAATCCGGATATAACGACCCTCAAGGGACCGGCAACACTTAGTTGTACTAACCGGACGTCGCACAATACGAACGAACACTGAAGAATGAATTTAAGTTTGTTTTATGTATTAATATTACCGTAATTATGAAATAATAATATACATAGTTAGATTAACTTATATTTGAATAAAACAAATTCATATTAAAATAAACAAAAAATTACTTTAATGGAACTTAAACATTGCACACTACATTCTATGCATGTAAATTCATATGATTTACTGACGTAGAAAGTCTGTAATTTTTGTTTGTTTTTGACTGATTTTTGTTCGATAGTAAGAATTACGTACAGCATTGTGAATACCAAACTTTTTATTACATTATCGTCAAAGTTAGATTGAACAAACACATTGAGCGCTTCTGCAGCCTTCAGAACCTCAGACGCGCTGGAAGTCAAATTAGTCTCCTCCGGTCGGAACTCATTTTAGCGCACTTAATGAGTCCTTGACCTTGGCACATCAGATGAAAAACACTGGCTGATTTACACGCGCTAATCAGCATACGTACGTAGGAGAGGGGAGAAAGCCGGGACGCGGGGCGGTGAGGTATTGCTTGTGCGTAGGTATTGAAAACAACACTGCGCGTCGTTCTTCTTGTCAAAATAGGTCGCTATAAGCGGTTGGTCGCTTAAACCGGAGTCGTACTAAACGGACATGTTTTCATAGTAAGTCTATATGAAACCTAACTTGAGTTTGCATTTTCGTCACTATAACCGGTTGGTCGTTATAAACGAAGTCGTTATATCCGGACTCTACTGTACGTCATTTCAAATTATGACTTCAATATTTTGGCATTCCACATAACAAGCCCTTTTAAATAATACCCTACATGATATATAAAATTTAAAAAAAGGTCTCGATAGCCTCTAATTTCCCCCCTATTTAATTGTTATATGAATATTTGAAAGCGCCACCTAGTGGGAAATATGTGGATTAATACGATATATTACTATGCCAAATTCAAATTTTTACGTCGCATGGTTTCTGAGAAAATCGGCTGTGACTAGGGTTACCAAACGTAACTATGTATTATAAATATAAATAAATAAAATAAAATAATAGCTTAATTTAATCTTTTGGTAACATTAACAAAAAATAGTTTTGTTTTTGGTATGTTACATAAACTTGAATAAAATATAAGATTAATTTAAATTGCCTATTTTCAGAAAATTAAAAAAATAACCTAAGGAAGTTATACCTATACCTAGAAATTTCATGCTTTGTAAACTCAGAAACCTTATTAACCCCTTGCCTTATGAATCGAACGACGATTGTGTGTGCCACTTTTGATGAAAGCTTTTCTGATGCGTGGTGACCAGAAGCAGTCATCACGTGTCTGATACGAGATCCCCATTTTAGGCACAGAAGTAGGATCACGTCTCCCACACGTTGTTTTAAGGCAAAGGGTTAAACAGTTTCAGTCCATCTTTCACAATTGCTGTTTACGCTTTTTATGAAAGAGTTGTTTCCTTTTATCCATAACTCTTATGTGTTAGCTTACGCCGATGATTTAAAAATATTTAGATAAATCGGGACCTTACAACATGCACATAACCTCCAAGACGATCTTGCCCGTTTTGAAATGAGGCGTTTAAAAAACCCATGTAGGTAAATGTTACTTTTATTTCTTTTAGTGGGAAATGTTCCCATTTGGAATACTCTTATATTCTTGGCGAGCTTTTTTCTATCGCTGCTTACCTTGGATTTCTCATCGATAGTAAATTTGATTTTGGGCGCCAATATCGCCAGTATAATTGGTGTTTTATTTACGCATGATATTGTTACTGGTACTGTAGAGACTCCAATTATTTTAAGCCTCGTCAACATAAATTGACGCCCCCGAATGATCAGAGGACGAAACTTTTTATATCTTTTCTACGACAGGACCAACTGCGGCAATTGTTAACCAATATCGTCCCTGAGTAAAAATAATAATAACAACTTTAATTGTTTAGATTTTAACCACTCCAGATCTGCAACCAAAAAAATCTTTACTCGACTATGTACTAATCAATTAATTCGGTTTTTTGTTTTTCATTATTGTTATTTTCACGGAGAGTTAAAATACGCATCGAGCAAAGATTTGGGTGATGCCAAGATATTGTAGGATGTATTAGAAATTCTTAAAGCTAAAAAAAAAACCAGGCTTTAGTTTAGCATTTTTCAAGAAAAGAATAGATATACTTACATTATATAGAATGTATTTAAATTAATTTATTTTAATCCGTGAAGTGAATTAAATACATTTATTGCACAATATTTACTTTATTTAATTTATTAAAAAGCATTTTCTAATCATTTATTGAAATCTGAAATTTTGGCTTAGTCTTTGACGCAAATTAAGCTTTTAAGCCATAAGTCCATCCATGGAACCTCAAAAACTAGAATGTTTTGAGTAGTTGGTCACATTTTCAATACAGAATATATGTAAATATTTGAATATTTTTTTTTTTTACTCACCGTTAAGCTAAATCAATTTGGCTCTCATTCATTTATATAAATTTGAATTTCCCTACGTCATTAATTATTATTAAAGCAAATTCTATTTGCATAACAATGTAACTTATTAAAGCAGTGTCAATAAAAAGATTAATTAACTGAATTTTTTTTTTATAGAGATAGGATAAAAAGCGAAACTCCGGCGGCTTTTGTCAACGATGACAACGTTATGTTTTATGTAGTACCTTTCACATTCAAAAGTACATATGCGAGAAACGTAAATATAAGGAAATAACAGTGTAAATATCTAATATTTTAGTTTTTATTTTATCTTAGTTTATTGGTACTGGAATAACTAAAATTCACTTGCATGTTATGAACAAAATGTGCAAATTTTACACGTATTTTAAGCATATTTACTCAAGTTGCTATTTACAATGACAATAAATTGGAACTGAATGTCATAAGCTCAAAATAAAATTATTTTATTATTGTCTCCTTTCCTTGTGTTCATAATTCCATAAGTAACCTTACCGCAATATTTTATCGCGCAGTTTTAATAAAGAATTCTAAAAATATTGATTTTTTTACAGAGCTATAACAATAAATGTGGCCACCCGCCAGAAGTCCGGTCGGAGCAGACGCGGCTTTTTTCGATATTTTCTTCGTTTTTTCTATAACCCGTGGAACAACTTTTTCCATAAATTGTTTATATCACCTTAATAATATTTTTGAGTTTAATATGGTGTAAAATGTCTAATTATTCGGAGTTAAAATATCTGGCTCAACAGGTTATAACTACAAGTTTACTTAATTAAAAATGTTGAATTTAGCTTGCCCATCAACGGGGAAAAAAGTTCTGCCGACATCGTTATTTATTTTCTTTTACTTTAAAGGCCAATAAATATGTATATTAAATATTATAATAATAATATAATATATAATATAAGCAAATAAATTCTTAATTCAAATAATAATTAATTAAATAATTTAATAGAATTTTCTAAGCTACTTTAAAACTATTAATATTTTTTCGACGTTCCTTTCATTTTCCTGCTGTTATTTTTGAAAATTTTGTTACTTCAGGTACAAGACTTAAGGCTTATAAAAGTAAAAGTGCATTATTGAAATTAAGGAAATTAAATAAGGCATAATTTATGAATTAATGAAGAAAACGTGTTTGATGCCAAATCTTCTTGTATGTTATATCCTATAAAAAAATTCGACTCTTCGCCTAATGAAAGAAAGGATATTATGTCATGCGACGGCATATTAGAGTTAATACATCGTTATTTTGAAAGTTTACGTAGTTAAATATAGTATGTAATTTTAACATTTTGACTATATTCAAACAATCTCATCTATCTAACTTCCTAATTCGCCTGTATTTCAGTTTTTATTATTGAGAAAGTTCCAATCCAATTTATCTTAACTTAGTGCAGTAGTTAGAAATATTTTAATGAATAAAATTACTACAATTACGTTCAAATGAGTAAGGTAGAGTCGCCAAATATCGTCCCCTTCAATATCTACTCTTTTAAAATCCGCCATCTATTATCAGTGATCCGAACCGACAGCTAGTTGCATCAGTCGGCCATTGTGTAGAAGTGAGTGCGCTACGACGTTCGTACCGGCAGAAATTCGAAAATCAAAAAAAGTGTTCAAGGTGATTTTTTCATTGAAATATTCTCGGATTCCATAAAATATTGCGATACCTGACTTATTGATAAAAATGTTTTGTCAAACTAACTATTAATATCTCAGATGTTAATCGATTAAGTAAAATTTTCAGGTTTATGACACGTTTTTTGCTTAAATAGATGCGACAAAATAAATAGAAATTTCCTAATATCGTCCCCTTACGTGAACCTTATATCGTAACATGTAACTTTAGAATGTTTTTATTTTTTTATTTTTTAGATGCCGAAAAAATGATTAAAATAATGAAGAAAGGGCTGTTTAGATATTAATATGATAGTTAGGTTCAATTTTATATAATAGAAAAGGAGTAAGTACAACTCCAGTTCACGTGATCCTAATATCGTCCCCGGGACGAAATTAGGAGCCCAAAAATATATTTTCATAATTTGAGTATTTTTGTTAAAACTATTTTATAACTTTTTCTGACAATGTTAACGGGCTTTTGATTATTTTTATGAATAAAGGAGTATTGAACATAGTGTTTGACGTTTCAGTTATTACTGTGGTATTTTTTTTTATTTTTTTAGATTTGTTTTACAAAAAGGGGACGATATTTGGCGACCCTACCTTATTAGTGGAACAATATATATGTATCTTATAAAAAAAGCCTATACAGAAAAACATAAAATTGTGATTTTATTTGAACACTTCATATATTGCACACATTATGTGATATGCGCCGCACTGTAATTAAATATTTTATATAATTTAAGTTAGATGACCGTAAAAACGTTAAAATTTTAATCCCATAAACCGCTTATCGTAAATGTGAATATAATTGAGAGATTAAAATATGAAGAACAGAAAAAGGGAAGAAATTATCTTGATTTCCTTTTCATTTTTATAATCACTGGCTTCTTTTAATTAAGAAATTGATTAGTGTCGTGTTTTAATAACTAGGTAGTACGTCTACTATTCTTTAGAAGTTTCTCTATATATTTTCGGACTTTTCCGATCAAATTTATTTATAAAAAAAAATATTTTGAAAAGTTTTAACTTTTAAGCCATCATAGCCATAAAGTCGAGTTACAAATATTCCATAGGAAGCATTAACTATTGAGCATTCAACCAAAGTGACTTTGTTCTAAAAAATATGCTGTGATTTTTTATTTAGTCACTTCAGTGCTTTAAATTCAAAATCGCCGCTTTTAAGCTTGCAATTTATAGTCTTAAATGATGAACTAAGTCTAAATTTTGCCAGATACCAAACCAATAAGACAATATTGCTTTCGGTATTGTCAGTGGCGGATTTACACATTTGCCGCCAGTAGGCTATTTTGCCACCCTTCCGTACTCTACATTTCGAGACCCTAGTTCACAATCATATTAATTAACGATTTAGATAAGATTGCGCAAGAAATAGGTTTTGGGTATATTTCTGAGCTAATACAAGCTCAATTATGTACTACTAATAAGGCGGGGTAAGGTATGTCTTAATACTACTTACAAAACAATGTACAATCGGTAAAAGTAATTAAATAATTTGTATTGCGTTTACTTACAGTTTAAAAACAATATATTCCATTATCTGGTAACAATCCGGCTGATGATGAAGATGAAATTCAATTAATTAAAATATGAAAGTTTTACAATACCTTTTTGCGCGATTTTCTATTCTGTATATTTGCTTTGCTGCAAATGACATGACTTTCTTTGGGAATTGTGAGATGTGTTACAATTTTAATTTCAAATATTTTTCTATTTATTCTTTATACAGTTCTTTATTCCTTTTGGTTTTCATTTTTTGTTGTTATTTAAAACAAAGTGTGCAGTCTACTCGTAATAGCCTTTCGATTTATTATCTCTTATATTTATATATAATTTATATCTACTGGTAGGATGAGGGCGCTTGATTCTTAGAGCCTCGCCTACGGCGACAGCCGGCGAAACCAAGGACTACTATTTTCGGTATATAAATATGAATCTTTTTAATTTCTGTAAAATATAAAAAAAATGTTGGTCCTAAATTTGCCGCCCCTAAAATCTGCCGCCCTAGGCTCCAGCCTACTCAGCCTGCTGGTAAATCCACCACTGGGTATTGTCAAAACAAGAAATTCGAATTCACACTCACCTGATTTAATTCCGCCAAAATCTGAAGACATCACGAACTGATTTAAGGAGCCATTTTGAGTCCGCAAATCGCAATAGGAAGCGTTTTACATTTGGCAGCCTTCCTGGGAAAATAGTCCCAACAAAGGGCTTCGTCGCGCTGCAGTGCCCCGGTCCAGCGGCGGCATCTCCTTCTTCGGCAAGTTCTAATTGCCCTCCTTAAGCGGAAAATTCAACTCAATTGACGCCTTAAATTTGTGTGACAAAAAAAAAGCCCTTTATTTGGCGGGCTCCTCTCCCTCAGACGCCACGAAACCCGATACTCCTTTGAAAATGGTGGAAGGTGAGTTCGTTTATTTCTCACCGCTCGCATCAATTCCTCTCCGCAGCACCGCTGCCCGAGGCGAAATGTGTGAGACGACAAGATTTTGCGCGCGATTCCCGAACACATCGAAGGCGACTCAGGGCAAAGCCCCGGGGCAGAATAGCGCGACCGGTTCGGAAAAATGAGCGAAAGAGCAGCACCGTCGGGAGACAGGCGAGGTGGGCGTGACGCACACCGAGCCGGATCAGCTCGGCGCGCTCTTCTCTCGGCTATGCTCGTCCCGCTCTAGCCGGGCAATCTGGCCAGGCCGGCCGCAAATGGGCGCATGCCTCGATACCCCTCCTCCTTGGGGTTTCCGCTGGCGCTCGTGACTTCTTCGCGGCATGAAAACATCATTTCTCAGCCGCCAGCAGCAGTTGAGTGAATCTGGTGATTTTCGAACTTTTTTATGTGTGGGAACGTCGGGACGGTTTCGGATAAGCGGCGGCTGCACTTGGCGCCTGTGTTCGACACCGCGGCCGTGATGACGGCGGCGCGAGAATATAGCGAGCCAGCGCGCTAATGTGTTGGTGGACTGGCGTTTGTGTGACGAGCGAGCAAAGCAAACAAAACAAAGCGCGATAAGAACAAAACGCAAAAGATAAAAAACAGTTGGGTAAATCCATGCGTGTGGAGGTGTGGTGGTGAGATCTGTTGTCACATTCCGGCCCGTTAGTGTTTGCGGGCATGTGACATCCCGGTCAGAGGGTGTGCGTGCGCTTGCCGGCGTGTAAGTGCGGGGACATTGTTTTTTCTGCCGCTAAGCTTTCAGTGCTGTGAACTTCGATTCTCTCCACCCCAAATTAACCGGGGTTGGCGGCGCTGGTGATTTGGGTGCTGCCGGGTGCTACATCTCACGCTGCCGCGATTCAGGCCCCTCACTCTGCGGTTGTGTGTGTGTGCTAACTGTGGGGCTTAGAGCGGCGTTGTGTGGTGTAGTGCTGCTGTGCCGCTGTGGGGAATAATCTCAGCTTGGTTCGCGGTTGGGGCAAAGGGAGGCGTGCGTACTTTTGCGCTTTTTAGCGCCGAAAGTGTTAAATGCTTTTTGCTATTTTAGGAACTAGTTTTCGACTCTGGGGACTTGAAAGACTAGATGCAAAAATAGATATAAAAATATAATGAAAGCCATCTCATTTATGCGCGCGGTCAGTCTCCCCATGAAATGATGCTGCCGTTGTTGCGCCTCCTTGTGTGTCCGCCGTCACCGCCTGTGGCTTCGAAGTAGCCGCTATCTAGCCGCGCGGCACAACTTGCACTCATCTTTTTATGATTTTGCAAAAATGTTGCCATAAATCGAGATTTGCTCGCTTCGTTTTTCTTCCCTTTTTTGCGTCATCGTGTCGGGACACGGCTTTACGGCGAGCTGTAATTCTGTGTGGTGGTAGTGATGCAATTCGCCGTCTTCTGCCCGTACTGGCCTCCGTTGGATTTACTAAACCCGTGACTCTTGAGACTCTACTTGGATTCAATTTGGCCACCAATCGGCTCGGTGACTTGTTCTATTCCTCGGCTCCTCCGATCCAAAAGCGTGAATTTGAATTTTTGTGGAAAGTTTCTTATTCGTACTGTGTCGCCGCCGGCGGCGTGTTAATGCACTTATTAGTGAGGTCCAGTCGGCAGGAGTTCAACCGTCGAGAGAGAAGTGGTCAGAAATCAGAATTAATTACAGGCGCGGGGGACCGTCCCTCGATCGGCCGGTGCCATTAGCCGCAGCAGTCAACGCGGGCGGGAAGTGTTACCTGGCCTATGCCGTCGAACACCCGGAGGTGCGATGACAGTTTATTCCCCGTGTGCCTTCGCCAGCCTTCCTTCTTTGGCCGGTGATCCGAGCCCTAGCCCGCGCCCGCGTTTCGTAAGCGAAAGTTGGAGCTTTTTCGAACCGAAGTGACGTGGTGTGGTGTGGCGCGCCGTGGTGTATGGTGCTAGGCCGATGGTTGGTGGCACCACCACCGTCAAGGAGTGTTAGTTCTGAGCTGTGACGAACTTCAGAGCTTCGGAGTTGATTTTCTGCCGTGTTCGGTTTTTTTTTGCCTCATTTTTACCGTTCGTTGTGTGTCGTGTTGTTGTTGTTGCTGTTGCCCGCCGCCGCCGTCGTCGCTGCCGCTGCTGCTGTGGATTGTGTTGTCGCCGTCTTTGGTTCGAACTCATGTTTTTTGCCAGCCTCAGCCACAAGCCTAGGCGCAATCTACGCTAGAACTTGTTCGTAGTTGGTGGTGGGTTCGCGCGCGCTATTCAACACTTTCAACGCCTGCTGCCGCGCCTGATAGTGTCGGCACGTGCAGGTCTCAGCGGATTTTTGTGTGATCTTTCTTCAATTGCTCGACTGGTGACAGAGGTGCGAGTTTGTGTTTTTGGCGACAGCCACTTTTTCCATACAGTTTTCGCAATTTTTCAAATTTTCCTCGCGCGACAAGTAGGCTGGGCACCCGCTTAAGTGAGTTCATAAGTTGCTAATATACCATACAACAGTGGTGCAGTGTTGCAAGTGCGTTTTTTTTTTTCGGTTGTCGTGAAGAGCCCTGAATTTTTTTCGCCAGAAATGTACAAAGTGTGAAAAGTGGCTAATTTTGAAGAAAACAAATAATTTACTGATTTTTCTGTGGTACGTGGTGATAAACAGTCGAACGTTGGTTATGTCTAAAGGATTATTCGTCCAGGAGAACTATTTGTATTAAAAGTGGTAAATACTATTTCTCATAAAATGTTGTTTAACGACTGCAATTTCACACGTAATTTTCTGTTGGTTCGTTGACATGGTGTCGTACCCGTTCTAAGTCGATATTTTTATAAAGGATCAAGCGGAAAATCTTTTTGTCTGGGAAACGATCTTAATTCCCTCTTCAGTCAGTAGACAATTACCATCCCTTTAAAAATATTTTTTTTCTAATAATGTGGAAGGAAAAGTGTTTTTGTTGCTTTAGAGGTTTTTTACATTTAAATTTTACATTAGCCGTGTAGTGCCTGCTCCCTTCTATCTGTTGAACTTTAGCCGACGCTAGTGTTTATAATTTTGATAATTTTCTGCCTTTACATACAAATTAATAATTATAGTTCTCATCAGAACGTCGTGAATTATTCGGAAGAATGGCCTACCTACCAGTAGCTACCACTAGCTCAGTTGGTTAGAGCATCGAAGCTCCAATTCGAAGATCGCAGGTTCGAACCCTACTTGTGTCCGGGCGGGTTTTTTTTTCGAGTAATTCCCATATAAGTGGCAAAAGATTTCATAAACTTTGGCATAACTCTTAACACATATCCGGTCGGATGGCGAAAATTAATCATTTGACGGTCGGTCATCAGTGAAATGAAGAAAATTCGTTAGTTAGGTTTTGCAATAAATTGTTGATTCTTGTCTACAGAGCAAATAATAAAATTTGTGTTACGGTGTGGTTTCAGCAAATCAATTTTAACTTTTCCGTGGATTTTGTTTTTATTTAACCATCGGAAGAAAAAGTTAAAAAGAAGTAAATTCAAAATCCTTTTTTTTTTCATTAACCAACATTTCAGTAAAGTACGTTATCACTTTAATTATATTATTTTTATGTAAAGTATATCATTTCTAAAAATTTCGTCAAAAAATGCCGGCCAGATATGTGCTAAGAGATAACTTTAAAAAATATAATTAATTCAAGTAAGAAATTGAGAACCAGTCAATTTGGAGCTATTGGTTTTTAAATTTTATTTGACTTAATCAAAAAAAAATGTGTATTCTCCCTTCGGTTAATATGCTGGATATCTACTAAAGTTTGTGTTATCGCTATAATTTCACTTTTCCTCTTTATATTTAATTATTCCGTCCCTTTTTTTTTATTGTTTCATTAATGTCTTTTTTTCGCACTCTTTAAAGTATGTTAATTTATAATCTAGTAGTATAACATTGCCACAGAATTTAGGTATAGTTATAAAACTTCAGGATTCTATGGATCAAGCGAATAATAAATGCTTTTACTAGACGTATTTACAAGCTTTCGAATTTTATAATTTTCAGTTACAAGCAGTTACAAGTAATTTTTAAGTAATGGTTTAATATATGAATTGAGTCGTTATTTTTAAAAGTGGTATAAATCCACTTTTTTAAAAAATTGCATAAAGACTATCTTCACTTTAAGATTTAATTGGGAAAGCAGTCGTGTATACTAGTCGTGTAAAATACAAAATTACAATCAAATTAAAAGCGTTTTGCTTCAATTTTTTTTTTTGTAAAATCTATAATCATAGCATTTGTCCTGTGTTCGACATGTATATTCGTCATTGATTGATTTTAATTACGTACACCGTGAGAGATTTAGACAAATAAATTCCGCAGTTTATTGGTTAATTAAGCGTTTGCTTACATTTTTAGCCATAACCGTGTAGCAATTACTTATTTCTGTGGGCAGTGACATGTTAAATTAAAAGGTAATTGACATAATTTCTAGCGTTTAGCAATGCTTTTTTTAATGTAGGTACTGAAAACATTTGCTTTCAGTAGAAGCTTGATTTTTATTCATTTGGCCGTATATATAAAATATAATTTATATATGATATTACCTTATTTTAAATATGCTTAACGACTGACATGTGGATGAAATAAAAAGTAAATAGAAATTGGGACGATGAATTATATAAAACAATATGCATTATGTTTGGCATATTGTATAAGGTTTTTAAATCTCACTTTAATTTATTGACAATTTTTTTTCTCAATTAATTAACAATTCGCAATTTGTCAGACAGGCTGCAAACTGGTGTAAGACTTTGTTACTAATTTAAATATTCTGACTTAATTTGTTGGTAAATAATAAGTTTATGTATATGTAGTTCTTTTTTCATTTACTTAGTCAATTTATTTCGTCTGTTTCTGGTTTATTCTAAGTGCGTGGATATTAACACATTTATTGCATAAAATAATCGTTTGGTTCAAAAACTTCAATTTCAAGGCATATTATGTCAAAGTACAAGTCTTAACATTTTTCGAAATATGTTAAGACTTGTATTTTGACATAATAGCCACGTTACAAGCTTCTATAATAATCTATTATTCGCAAATTTTTCTGCCTCCACATATGGGCAGATTAGTTTTAAGGTACTATTACCGTCTAGAATTTTCAAAAAATGAGTTTTTTTTTTTTACATTTTTAGATTCTTTATACCTTCAATAATAACTGTCTAAAATATTAAATCGAAATTCGAAGCCAGTGCCGTGATATAACGACTCAATTGAAGCGCGCTCTCGGCTGTTCTATGTTCTAAATAAACTTTAAACGCGTTTTTCTCGAGTTTAGGTTTTTTTAATTGGCGGACAGTTAATCTCCGGATCTACTGGGCCGATTTTAATAAACTTTGAAGCATTTTGTTCGTTGTTATATCCTGTATGATAGTTTACCACCATTTGACCACAAAAAAAATATATAAAATTTTTGAGTCTGAAAAAAGGTCGAAAAAAGGCGATTTTTGAAAAAAAATTTCAAATGTCCGCCATTTTTTTATTTTTAATGATTTTTCAATTTTTCTGGTAAACTATCACGTAAGAGCACTTCCTTTTTGTAACTCTTTTTGAATTTTATGTTTCAGACTTACCGTTCCAGAGATTAACTGTCCGCCATGCAGCAGTGTTTTTTTGAGAAGAAAATTTGAGCGCCCTCTATTAAATGTACAATTATTAGATTTCGTAATCTTTAAGAACTGTTTAATACTGTAAAAAAAGTTTGATAACCATATATAATAAAGAAAGTGAAAAAAAATTTTTGAATATATGTCATTTTTTAGCATTCTAGACGGTAATAGTACCTTAAATAATTTGATCGTCTTGGCTTTTATTACTGAAAAAGTGAGATTTCCAATAATTGCTTTTATTTTTGTACTTTCGAAAGCTTTATCATTGATTAGTATCTACTTAGATTTGATATCACTACACCAAACTCTCTTTTGTAGAAATTAGTCATAGAATAATATAACAAAAATTAAAAAATAATAGTTCATATCTTTTTGACGAGATCGCTCAAACTCACTGTCCTTACTAGAAATATGTGGCATATTGCCGAACTTGAATTTAATGAAGATTTCCTTTTGGTAATAACATTTTGAATAGACGGAATGTTTGATTTTTATCAGAGAAATCGTCGTATGCATTTTTACTTGTAAATATTTCACGAAAGCTGCCAATCAAGAACAAATTCGAAAAAAATGATTTTAAAATTGTGTTAGAATAAATAAACCGTGTATAAAAAGAAAGACTTCAAAATCGTGTAAAAAAAAGATTTGGGTGTAGATCCCACTTCTGAAATCTTAACCGATCTTTACCGAAATTACACTTTTGTATTATTATTGTATTACGAAAAACATCGTATATTCTTGTTTTAATTTACACTAGTACTCTTGTGCAATAAAAATGTTTCCAAACTAGTTTTAAATGGAGAACATCTTGTAAAACGTTACGGTGCGTTACAGGGGCGGGAGGGGGTATTGGAACAACAGAACAACGGTACAGAAAAACGTTATGATGCGTTACATGGGGGAGGGAGGGTCTAAAATCTACAAAAAATGCGTAACGTAATACTTGAACGCTCCCTAGTTTAAAAGAGCGTTTTTCTTTTAAATTGAATCACCGTGTTTCTTCGTATTTCCAATTTCTAGATATTTGGTGTAGTACTTTTTTTTTTTCAAAGCTACATGTGCTTTCATTTAACACTAGTTTGATGGGAGTTGGTAATAGGCCTAAACTTCCATATAAAATTGGAATTCCCTTTTATTGGGTGGTGTGATCCATAATTTCCGGACTTAGTTATGAGAAATCATCGATTCTTTCTCTCTTTTCCTAATTACAGGGGACGGGCAATACTTGTGTCTGTAATATTCGAAATAGCTGGCAACATACTTAAACTATGTGATGTTCCAATTTCTCTTCTCTATTATTATTTCGAAGTCCATTCAAACACCCTTGTTCTTAGTGCTTTCGTTGCGAAACGATTTCAAACCGTCAACGCTCTGGGTATTTTGAAAATTTAATGAGCAGGAAGTCTCTGCCGCCATTAACGAACGCAACCGGGATTCGTCAGAAACGCGAGCATTGCCGACAGGGTGCAATTAATTCTGTCCATCAAAGACCTCCTGACTCAGATCCACCTGTGACCCCGGTGGCGTACCAACAGAAGCAACTCCAATGACGCCTTTTTTTCGTAAAACTAACACGAAATCGGCTTCCATCAAGCGAGTCGCACGCATGACACCAGCGACATTTCAGCTATTTTTTGAGCTTGTTGTTTGCTGATTTCAAAAATAATTATAAATAAAAAGAGCGACAGTTTTTGTGTATCCCCCGGAGACCAACCCGCAGCCGCTCAGGCCATCACTCGGTCGGGGCACCGTGGAATTATGCAGTTGGCGTGACAGTTGCAATTGACGCGGACACTGGCAGCTTTTGTGATCTGATTTTTGCTCACATTCCCAACAACATGTCCGTATAATTGCGGGATTATCAGCACGGAATATTCAAAAATTCAATTAAGCGCGGCCCCAGCCTCCCCCCACCGCGAGGAATTGAATGGCGGCGCGGCAATTGCCTCCTCCGCGTCACGCCGACCTCCATTCAATGGAGATCGCAAATCTCGGAGCTCTGCAGGAATTTATTTATTTTATCTAAAGCCAATTACACAGTGAGTCGTGCACACATCGCTCGTTGCGCGCCTCCGGTGCTGCTGCCAAGATATCACTTAATTTAGTTAATTCTCGTTTAATTCAATTTCACGTTGGAGCGTGCGGCGTTTTCCCTCAGAATGGCCGCGGGAGTGATGGAAGCAATTTCGGGAAGCATCTTCCCTGAGCCATTTGAGTGTGCTCCCACACTTACCGCAGGCCACTTGTCGCTAAATATGCGTTTTAAATCAAATTCAAGGTTTTTTCTGATTAATTTCGGCATCCTTCTAAGCCAAATCTGCGAAAGGATCTGACCAAGTTGCTGCAGTTCTCACCAATAAAGCTTGAGTTCTTTTAAAGTTTCATCGGGGTTTTGCATTCGACACGCACTAGCGAAGACACATTGTCCAGGACAACATCGCAGTCAAATTAGTGTCTTCGCTAAGCAAAAAATTAGACTGCGTTTTTTTTATTGATCTGATCTAGACCTGGAATTTTGCAGTGAATTACATTTTTAAACCGTGATATCATATTTTAAAATTTACAATATACCAGGGGCCGTACCTGATTTGGTTACTTTTTAACAATTATTTAAGACGGTCCTTCAAATTTTGATTTTTTCTATGAGGTGCAAATTGGTAAAAAGACATTTTATTTATTTCTGGCAAAAATCACAGGTATTTTCGGACAGCTATATTTTAACATTTTTGAACCTTAAAAAAAGCTCTGAAATAGAAATAGAAAAAAATTTTATTTTTCCATTTTTTTAAGGTCAGGTATATTTTGAATCTGTGTTCAGTCTAACAAATAAAATGTTGTTCACATTATTATCAGGTGTATTTCCTTCAATTTTTGGACTATATTTTCCGTGGGCCTTTTTCGTTCAAAAATTAAATTATTTTCGGTCTCTGCAATAAACACATCAAATTTCCATGATTTTTAACCATCCAGCCTTTAAATCTTTAACTGAAAAATGTCATTGGATTTATTTTTTGTCTCAAAATCGACACACGTCAAGTGACATATCATTTTTATACGATTTTTCCTGCAGTTTAAGAATCGGTAAACGAAAATCGTCTATGACATCATGTTTGCGAAAAATTGGGTTAAAAGGTGAATTTTTTACAAAAATAACCGAGCTTCGCAGGAAGTCTAAACCACTCTCGAAAAAAAACTTGAGACCTAAGCTATATCACATACAGTGTAATCTAAGTTTTTAAGGTTTTAGGACTTTCATTTAATAGGTTAAGGTTCAAAATTTCATTTGAACTACGAAACAAGCTCCTACAACATTCCGTTCTTACTAAATTTCCAAAAATTAAAGTAAATTGTGAAGTAAATTGTGTGAAAATCCAAAAGTGAAAAAAATTGTGTGAAAAAAGCTTGTTAATAACGACATTTTCGAAATTTTAGAGTTAAGCATTTAAATGTGACTGACAGGAGTATCTGTATTCTTCACTTCTAGCCTTAGGACATTGTTCCTACAAAATGTCATCGAAATTCGTGAAGAGATCGATCTCAAATTCGATTTGTCTCGAAAATTCTTCAGACAAATTAAATTTTTAGTTCCTAGGATTTTAAGGTTATTGAAATTCAAAATGGCATATCCAATATGGCGATTGATATTTTTTTCTCGAATTTCTTTGTTCTTAAAATAAACATATCAGAAAAATTTATTATATAAAATCGAACCAGCTAAACTCCCAAGAATCCAAGTAAAAATTTTATTTAAATCAATTTAAATATTTTCAAAGTTGTCTTTTATCCTGGACAAAGTACAAAACTTCCGTTGCCGACCTTGAAAACGTATCCTAAAATATCTGAAATTAATTAAATTGCAGAAATTCTGACAAATAAAATTCTGGTAAAATTAACAAGCAAAATTGTTCTAAAGAAATTAGTTCTTAGGCCAATTCAAATTTTGAAAAGCGTCTGGTGATTGATATCCGAAGGTTTGAGTCTTAGGAAAGGACTGTTTGCTCGTTTCCTTTTCCTTGACAAGTTCTCATTTGTTATACAAATTAAGTAAGTTAGCATTTAGAAGTGTAATATCATTTAATTCAAAGTAGTAATCTGGAACAGATTCCTGAAATTATATTAATTTCTGATGCTATAGCAGTTCCAGTTGCTATCTTTACTTTTATGTATAATAAAAATTTTAAGTCTTCACTTAATTCTCTTAATTCATGAAATATTTTAAAATTATTAAAAGTGGATATGGATTGTCCATTTTCAACTTTTTACAATGGTCCTGTCATTAATTCGCAGAGTGCAAGTTTGTAATTTTAAATAAATTATCATTTATTTCCCATTCATATTCATTTCAATGAAAGGGAAATATCCTTAATTGGCCCAGTTGATATTTTCGAAAAGAGTAAACGATGTCCTGGAAAAACAACGACATTTTAAAAGACGAATGGCAACCAGCCTAAGCGTTAATTTAAAAAATTATAATATGGTAAGGAGCCTAAAAAGATTACATATTGTCATTATGGTTTAGCCACTTGAGTGGTATTATTTGTTATGCGGATATGTATTGAATTGAACTAAATAATTTATTTAAAAAAATTGTTTGCGTTTTCTTATTTCTCAACTCTAATTGAATCACCTTCTAATACATTAAAAAATGCTATGGAATAATAATAATAAGTTCCGAGCACTTTTTCTGTGCTGATCAAATGTTTTCTAAGGAATAATAAAAATGGCCCCAGGCACAATTTGCATTTGACTGTTGGTGGGTACTATCCGGGGCCAAGAAGGTCACTCAAACGGTTTGTTTTATTTGCATAATTAATGACGCTGATTAGAGTCTCTTGGCAAATTGGAAGTGTGATAACTTCATACCGAAGCCGCCATTTAAATTTTAATGGCGTCCATGGTGACTGATAAAGTCAGTGGCTTGACTTGCGCTTAGCTCACGGTGGGATTTGCATAAACATTTTGTCTCTACTCATTATGGGTTTTTGCCATAAGATCAATTGGCACTGATTTATGATCTAACCTTTCCGGATGTCATTTTGGAAATTTTAAACATATTCGTATTTTTCGACGCTCTTAGGAATGTGCTAACGCGGGGCGGTATTTAAAAAAAAGGTTACTCATTTAAAAATTACCTGAGATAATAAAAAAAAAACTAAAAAAGCCCATCTGCACATTAATAATACATGTAGTTATTGTAGGTAAGGTACATTTATAAAGAAAATACATAAACATAAAATGTTTACCTGCAAAAAACGGCCTTGATTAAATTTTCATAAAAATATTTTTCGTGAGCCTGCCCAAGACGTGCGTCTTGCGTGATTGTAAGAAATTAGTGTAGGTTTTAAACCACAAAATTCTTCAGACAGTCGAAGAGCAAGAACTCCTAATTGGCCAAAATAAACTTCCGATTTCGCATGATGAAGATGTGATGGAGAAGCTTGTTCGGAGCGTTTTTAAGTACTCATTAAAATAATTGCTCGCCAATCGATTAAAAGGTATCGTCTTGTGATCGTATGATTAAAATCCCATTTTATTTGCTTAATGAGTTTCTGCTTAATTTATGAACCTTGCTAATAAACACATCAACTTTAACATGCGCCATCTGCAAAAAAAAAACTCAGTTCGAAGTCTGTTAAAAACAATAATTGAAAAAAATTGAGTAAAACGCCGGCCAAAATGGAAGCATGAATTTCAGAAAAATGAATAGGTACTCAGTTGAATGTTGAACAAAATTTTATATCAAATTTAATATTTCGAGAATCATTTTAAATTATCCAATTTCAAAGTTGTTAATATTGTTGACGAGTTATTAGTAATAATTTTTTAGAATTAAGTAAGGCTATTGATTTCAATATCGAACCTCCTGACACACTCCTGTCATAATTTCAAATGTAAAATTTTACAACAGCGACGAAAATTGTCAGAGACATCCAGATATATTTTTTAATTATATTTTTTAATACATTATTATTAAGAAATTTACCTGTATTTCTGAGTCAGATTTGCTACTTTGTCTTCCTCCACATACCTATTAAAGATGCCACTTCATTTTGGTTCTACAAACGTCTTTTCTTATACGTTCTTCTAATGTTCAGCGTCATTTCTTCCATTGCAAACAAGTCCAAATTAAATTTTCATTTCAAAACAGTTCTTGATGAAAATTAAGTAGCATCTGCTTTTCAGTTTACGCATTATTTTTCTCCATTTGGCATAAAATTGAGTATGAGCAGCTCCATTTCTAAATTGCCTTTAAATGTTAATTAAAAATAAAACAGTCAAAATTTGAAATTTTGGGCATAGTGTGTCAAAGGTATAATGAAAGTTCATTCAAATTTCATAATTCAGCTGATAGAATTCAATACGGTGGCTCCTTTAAACTTAAAAAAAATGGCCCCAAACGATTCAAAACTTTGAAAATTATTAAACAGGATTTATTTTATAGCATTTTTAAAAAGAAACCAGCCGATGGCCCACCCTTTATAATTACCGATAAAATCAATTTGGTTTTTGCGTCGATCTAGAGTTTCTAGATAATCAAAAACAGGCCTCTTGTTTAATTATTTCGAGTAGCATGTTACATAATATAGAGAACATTGAGGCACTTTATTATGTTATATAGCATAGAAATAAAAAGTCATCTCTGAGAAAGGGAATTATCCTTCCATCGGCGGTCTTTGTTAACCCGAGCCCAGAATTTTTCCACCTTTGGCACATTCCAACTTAATTACGAAAATTTTCGTGGAATCTTATTTGGAGTTGTCGTTTCCGGTACAAGGAGTGCGCGAAATTTCAGACAATTCGAGGAAAAGCAATTAGAAAAGGATCTCCAAGGAGAGCAGCTAAAGACGGGAAAGCGGAGAAAGTCGACTCCTTGTTCGTCCACTCGAGCATTGTTTGAAGTCGCCTTCGATGGTCCTCCTCGGGATTCCGTTTAATAATGGTGGAACGATAACGCCACTTGAATTCGCTTCGAGTCCAGGATCTGCCGGTCCTCCGCATGCAGCGGCATCATCGATTTGGCCGCCGTCCATGCCCCGGCAGCTCCTCCGATTCCCGAAAATGGGCACTTTTCCCATCAGAGACAGTTTCCCCGAATTGTTTTCTGCAGGACGGCTTCCTTTCCTTAAAGTTAAGATCCGGAAAAATCGATTGAGAGTCCCTTCGAGTCCAGACCAGTGGCGTTTTCTGCTCATGAGCCGGGGCGGGGGTGCTCCTGCCCGGGAGGGGGATGCGGCAGGCAGCTCCCTCTTCTGCAGATATCTCGAATTTATTGTGTCTTTCCTGCAGTTGCGTAACGCATGACTCACACACAGCCGAGGCTGCCGCCCGCTCGCTGATGAGCCCTGCGCCGCGCTGGGGTGCTCTAATCCCTAAATGTCGAACAAATCAATTTACTTTCTCCCCGGGAGTGCGGCGCTGCCTCTGAATTTGGCTTCCTGGCTGCAGGGCGGCCCGAGGTGGGGCAAGGGCAAATGTGATTACGAGCTCAGTTGCGTTTAACCAAAATTAAAATTGTAAAGCAGGCACGCACCCTCACCTGATCTGAATTAGAGCAGGCACCCGACTGGGGTGAAAAGTTTACCTATCACCGAGATTTTTAGAGAAAAACTTTCTGGTTTCGTTGGGAGTTGGGAAGGTGGTGGATGTTATTAGCGACTACACTTCGCGTTTATCAGGTTTAATATCAATTCTATTTAGGGGGCTCAAGAAATTCCAATTTTCGAAATAAAATTATTATTATTATCTTTGCAAATTTGGAATTCTTTTAAAAGTATGTACTTTAAAAAAATGGAAAAACAATAGATTGTCTTAATCTGTCACAGTGATGTTACCCTTTTAAATTAGAAGATTACCTCCATGTCAATTACCAACATATAATCGTAGTTAAGGCATTATTTTAAAGTGAAAAATCTTTACTTTCTATCATGCCCTTCTTTATTATCCTGCAACATCATTAAGAAAAGTTATAACGATTTATGTGAGCGCACCTCCGTCCAATAACATAAAACTTTTAATCGCGGGTGAAGAGCTGATCTGAGAGCGTTGTTTACACAAATGTTCATCAGGACACTTCATAGAATCGATCGGTATATATTGGGACATTTAGTTAGCAATCACTCTGTATAATATATACCTATAACTGAACTTATGTACATATTTCCATAGTGATTATTTCGAGAAATGGATTTCAAATTAAAAGATTGATACCTTCAAAAACTTATTTCGAAGAGTTCTATTCCCTTCCCTTGCAAGGGGACGTTGCGGAGGCAACCATACAATTTGAATTTAAAACTTAAATGTTTTATTCCAGATTAAGATTTTAAGCCGAAAAATATGTGAATTGTGTCTAAAACATTTTATTAGATTCGCTGTAATGTGTCTTGTCTAAATAGGCACTTAAATAACACAGGTATTTTTAATTTGAAGTCCAACTCTCGACGTTAGACGAACATGACGAAAATAAGGGTTCATATTTTTTTGTCCAGATTTAAAATGTTCTCATTAACTTACATGCGGCAACACTGGCTGCGTGTGCATCCATGCAGGCGTCCACACGAGCTGCAAGGTTCCGTGGATGGCGTAAAGTGGAGATGCACTCGCCTGAGCAGGTCACGAATTCGCGGACCCTTCACTTCGCCGCGGCTCCAGGGCCGCACACGAGTACGACTTGTTTTTGCTGTTTTGCTCAAAAGTCGAGAACTAGTTTTGACAGTTCTGTGGACTGGACAGCCCCACCCGCGTCCCGTCCCATCCGCGCCCTATAAGCACTATCGCGCTTATCGCTTTATCCGTTAATTGCGAAGTTCGCCCTTCTTTCGGCCACTCATCGATGCCGCTCTGGATCGGGACGTCCCAAGGATCCCGTGGGCCCGGGCCGGCACCAGCGCTGCTTAATGTCCTGCGGCACGGAACCGAGTGGACAGGATAGCGGTCGAGCACCGGATTGGGCGAGCGGGGCCGTAGCACCTCGACGAACCTGTCGGGGTGGGGTGATTTTCACAGTTCTCTTGTCAGTCTCCCCATTGGGCAACGGGACTGGTGTGGCTGGTGAAAGCCCCTTCCGCCTCATTCCCGCCCCAACCTACGTCCTGTAATGCTCTCGTTCCGAAGGAGTTCGCTCAGGTGGTGGCGGACGGCGCGGCGGGCAGCAGCAGCAGCCCGTCATTGTTGCCAGACCTTTCGAGAGAAATTCAATTTTTGAAATGGAATGAAATCATTTTCTGCTGCTGGATTTCGGTGGTTACGATGGCTGGCGCGGGGCGGGGGTTGTCCTCATTGTGCCAAAATATTTCGTTATTGGGTGCCTTTGTTCAATTTTCCCGAGCGTCTTTCGATTGCGGGCCGTGCCGTGCCGTGCGGCGGGGGTGTAATTCAATATCTTTTCATCTGCGGTGCTGTGACCTCATTGTTGACGCTGATCCATTTTGGGAAATCTCATTGCGTGAAGCAGATGTTGATTTTCTCCCTGCTTAGACGGTTTTCCTTGCGCTTTCGCCTTTGTGCGGCGACGACGATATGAATCTAATTGATTGGATATTGCACGTTTGAGGCACCCCGATTGGGCGTGGGTCTGCCTGCGCCGGATCTCTTCTTTCAACGGATCAGTTTCGCACTTGACAGAGATTTCAGGGATTTTTTTTTTTTTTTTTTTTTTTTTAACGATATCTGTGCAAGATTTTATCTTCCCAGTGGGATTTAGCCGCAGAACATTGACTCCCTGCTGGAAATTATCAGTGTGTTAAAAACGGGTTGCCATATTTAATCTCATTGTTTTCGAAATGTCTGAAGTTGCACGAAGGCACTGCAAAGATACAAAGTTTTCACGTGAGTTATGGTCAAAACTATTGATATTAAAAACTTAAGAAAGTGTCTACGTTGTCTTGAAAGATTTAAAAATAACTAAAGTAGGATTCATGTGAAAAAAACTCAGGCTTATTTATTATTGTTAACAGACACCACCTGATATTACGAAAATGAGATATAATAGTTAAGTAGAAATAATCAAAAAGAGTTAGAGATAAAAATATGTAAATCTATAGGAAGAAAACAAATTATAGTACATCAAGATAAATAAAGCAAACGCTTTAAAGTAAGAGCAGAAATGTTAAAGTCAATATGTAGTATATTATTATTAAAAACAGTAGACATAGCTGAGAGAGGTTCGTTAAGTCCCTAATTTACACGCGCGGAAGAAAAAAAATTTTTTTAACGAACAAGAAAAACAGGCGAAAAAATTTCTTCAGTAATTAAACGAAACAAAAAAGTTATTCTAGCTACTCCACGAGATTTTTTTTTAGACACAAATCAATTAGCTTTAGGCACTTCACATAAGGAAGAAGAGCGTTACAGTCAACCCATGGTCAACAAATTAAATGGCTTTTTCTGCTTCTGAACACGTGATGTATCATTTCTATAGGATTTTGTCCGTGAATTACGAAAACGGTTAAAAAATACAAAAGAACTTATTTTGCCTATTTCTGAAAAATCATTTTAAAATATTGGAATGTTATAGGAACCTTTAATTTGATAATTTGAATCCTTACCTAAATATAGAAAATACCACTTATTTATATGGTTCTCTAGGCAAACAAGGAAACAAGTTTTGTATGACCGTGTGCCATTTATGATTTTCCATTCACTATATATTTTATGAAATAATCAGAATATGGAAAAAAAGGGGATTTCGCAGAATATTTTAGAAAATTTTAAAACCTAGTTTGATGTAAAAGCTTAAGCTTCAAACTTTCAACAAACAAGAATCGTTTAAATAAAAGTCTAAAAAAAATTCACATTTCATGTAAGTTAGTTAGATTGATGTGGCTCTCGGAAGACATACTTAGGCATTCTAGGCCCATTGTGGTATCACTTTTTCTTGTAGTCTGGTTTTCGCCTCCCACGTTTCGCGCTAGCTATTGAGGCCCCCCTGTGTAAGACTCAATTAAATTACTGTCATATTGCCAACTTTGAAAAATGTTTCAACTTTCAAAATAAAATAAAAATATTTCGATGGATTGTGGAAATAATAACCAAAAAAGCTTAACCGTTTTCTCAACTTATTTATTACTATAAAATCAAGATTTAGATCCTTCTAATCCCTAATTTGTCGCTTCTCTATTCTAAACTAAAAAAAAATTGTTAAGATACAAAATGTTCGCCTAAAGAACGTCACTTTTGGAAAACAAAATCCTGAAATGACGTATGATTTCGTTTGCCACAAAAATTACTGAAAGATTGATTGATGATAATATTCCTTTGACTTCTTTTTTAAATTTTAAAATACCGTCGGCATTAGAGTCAATTGAGCGGTATCTACATATACTTATATGTAGATACCTAATAATAGTTAAGCAGTTGGGTCGTATTTTGGAGCTGTAGTTTAAAGACAAATACTTACATTTGAGTTGTGTACCGAGTTTCTGTAATGTTCCATTCTTTTTTTTTTCTTTTTTTTTAATTCAAAAATGGCTGTGTTAATCTTTAACGTATTTGAATGTTGACTATGGGCTCTCCTTATCAATATTTTCATTTTTGTTTGCTTTGCTTTTTTTCGACCTTTCCATTTGCTGCCTTAATAATTTTGTGTTTAAGAATGAAGGTTTCCTATATTTTTAAAGTAAATGAGACTGTATAATTTCGCTGTTTCTCGCAATAATAGACAAGAATTTCGTCAAGATTTCTCAGTAGATGCCTAGCCTTATTCTAGGGTTTACAAAATGTTTATGTCTGTACACTCACCTCGAAAACAAATATCTAGGTAGAGAAAGGTAAGGCAAGATCTTATTAAAGTGTTTATGCGTTACAAAACACGCAGGTTTTAAAAGAAAGGAATTGCTTGAAAATCAACTTTGATAATCAAATAGACGCTTGTACCTAAGATTATGTTGTAAGGTACCTCTAATCGTTCCGAAACACAACAAACACATTTTATTTCCTCGGTTCCACATCTGAGCAAACAGAGGAACAGAGCAGATTTAATAAAGCACATTACTCAAGGCTTTAAGCGTCTGTTTCCTCTTTAAATAATTTTGGAAAGATATAACATTAAACTATACCAAAACGGCAACACTGTGCCACGAAGGGCCAGTCCACGGTGCGTTCAGACGCGGAGGCAAAAGGATAAAATGACAATAGATCGCAGGCAGAAGGGCTTCAAAAAACGAAGATGTTCCAAATCTGGTCGCGGTACACATCTAAGAAAGCGAGCGATAATAAAAAGAAGAATTGCCGTCTGATATTTACCCACCGATTGGTCGAGAGACACCAATCCGCGTCGATTATCGCAACAAAAAGAAGGAGTGGCTTAAAGCACAGCACACAATCGTCTCGTCGTGCACACTCAACACTCTCTCGAAAAGAACATACGGATCGGCCCGACGAAGATGACACTGTTCGAACTTCAAACACACGTCGTCCCCTGCAGGCGAGGCGCGGCGTCCGGCCCGCCACAGTTTGGCAGTTCGGCCGTCCACCAACAAACACACGTCGAATGGTTCCGGGACCAGTCGACTGAGGCTGAGTCGAGGAGAGAAACAGAAAAAGAAGTAGAAGTGGAGCCAGATAAAAGCGTCGTCCTCTGAAGAGCGAACACAGCCGCACAATGGGAGCACAATAGAGCTGGCTGGACAAAAAGTCAGCGAGGGGCAGGGTGCGGAACGGGCGGTGGCGAAGACGAAACAGTGGAAAAAGTGGTGGGGGAAAAAGAGGCGCTACCCAAACACCAGATCAACACTCGAGGTGTGATAGCAGACACCAAAAGAAAAATCCTCACCACTATATGCGCACACCATTATCGCTGTCCATCTCGCTCTCGGCCACGCCGGGTCGGCTCTTCTGGCCTCCTCCTCTGCGGTTCGGGTCTGTTTGCTCGGTCTTTTATAAAGTGCGGCGCTGCGAACGCACACCCTTCATTTATTATACCCACTCCGGCCGAGGGGTCATTCATTCCAATTCTGGGCGCCCGGCTCTCTCTCCCCGGCGAGTGTGACACTGCTGTACAACGACACCACAGCAGCACGCAGAAAACACACTACCAACACTCGTGCGCCTTCCAGGCGACATAAATCCAGACGAAGCGGGACAAAATATGCACCAAAGCTGGCCGGATCCCTCGCCCGGCGTCTTCTAAGCTCTTGCTCATATGGCAGCCGAACTTCGCGACACTGGTCCCCGAACCCACCGCCCGCGGCAGCAGGAGAAAAACATTCGAATTATCTTAAGAGGCGGTGCGCAAGTGTGCGGGTCAATGAATATCGAGTCACCATTTCTCTCACCTCTCCGGGTCTGGCCGAGCCGAAGCCACACCGACGAGCCCGCCGCCCGGGCCGGGTCCGGGTCCGTTCGACTCGTCCGAGCTGGATTGGTACGTGTCGTCGCTAATGCTGCTCACTGTCGCCCTCCTCAGAGTGTGGTGGTGTGTGTGTGTCGTCGGCTGTAATTTATACTTGGTCTCTTTTCTTGTCACCATAAGTTCGGATTAGGGCCGCCGGAGCGGGTGTGTGTGGCTGCTTATGTACAGGGTTGGCTGGCGACACGGGCTCGCTGGGTTGGCTGAATTGGGCCGTCACCGGCGGAACTCTGTGTTGGTGCATTATCAGCGGTTGGACTTGTCACACGCTCTCCGCCGCCGTGTCGCATGTTTTGTTGCGCTCTCCTCGTCGTCGGGTCTCGGCTCGGGTGTGGGTCTTCATTTTCTTTTTGGTGCCCCGTCGTCTGTTTTGTTTTGCTCTTTTCCTCGCAGCTTTTGTCGGACTCCACTTCTCCCACATTTTTCCACACCGGCTTGCTGTGCGAAACGTAAGGACGGTGCTTCGCTCTTTGACTGTGTTGGGGCCCCAGTAGCGGCGTGTGGGTTAATTTGAATCGAGAAAAGTTTTGGGGTTGTATTGTGTCGCTGATTGTGTGTATTAACCAGTTCACAACCGACCGGCGTGAAGTTTGTATCGTGTGTTGTGTGCTTTTTTTTGGGTCGGGAATGTCGTCGCTTTTTTCTAGTACTACTCTGTTGATAAGGCCATAGGGCGGCCGAAATGTTCGCTGCGTGAGTGACCCCAACCTCCCCCTAATAGTAACAGCCCTTGCGACCGTTAATCACTTTCCGTCCGGTCCACTCTGGTCCGATCGGACCGCACCGATTCCCGCTAGTGCAAAAGCCATGTCGAACCGATTAGAAGTGTGAAATTGTAGTCCACGCCAGGTCTAGACGTGTGATTTTTAGCGAGCAAAAATATTTTGTGTTTCAGATGCAGGCGAGAAGTAAACAAATCCGGCTCGGAGTGCTGCCACCGACGTCGAGGCGCCAGGTATGAGGCGAGCGCGTTAAATTTAAAACAAGAGTGCACATCCCGACGCCGGAGTGGTGCGAGCAGTGTCAAGTGAAAACAGTGAGGTCGCTGGGCGAGCGAAAAGTACCCCAAAAAATTAAAAATTAGTGCAATCCGCGTGCGAGGCGGTGGCAAGACGAAAGTGATTCTTACTCAGGTGTTGTGTAAAGCGAGCGCTCCCCGCCGCGGTCGATGCAAAACAAACGAAGCCGTCAAGGCCCAGACCAGACCAGACCCGCCCGAGAGTCACTGAATAATTTGAATTCTAATTAAAAAATTGTGATGTTGTGATGAGATACGACGTTCAAGAATTATTCCAATCTGACGACACCATCAGTAGGTTTGCGAATGGGATGGCATATCATCCATTCCTGCAGCTACCAAGGCCCACTGACTTCAGCGTGTCATCGCTGTTGACGGCGGGTACAGCATCTCCACATAGCGCAGCACAGCAACTGGGCGGCCAGGGCTCCCCCGGCGGGCAGCAGACGCACCAGCAGCAGCAGCAGCAGGCAGCGGCGGCGGCGGCGGCAGCGGCGGCCATCCACCATCACCACCAGCAGCAGGCGCCCGCGCCGCATCACCACTCCTCGGCCGGTGGACACCCCGGGTCACTACCTCCAGTACCGCCGCAGCCGTACTTTCCCGCAGCAGCGCTAGCCGCTCTAGCCGGGAGTCCAGCTGGGCCGCATCCCCATTTGTATCCGGGTGGCTTGTTACCAAAACTCCCGCCGCACCACCCGCACGCTCACCACCCGCTAGGCACGCCGTACACCACCGCAGAAGACGTCGTTCTAGCGTCCGTCGCTGCCCACCAGCTCCACCCTGCGATGCGACCTCTAAGAGCGCTGCAGCCCGAGGACGACGGTGTCGTGGACGACCCTAAGGTGACCCTGGAGGGCAAGGAACTTTGGGAGAAATTTCACAAGCTCGGGACGGAGATGGTCATCACTAAAAGTGGCAGGTTAGTGCAATTATTCATTTTACCGTTAATTGCCCCCTCCCAGACCCGGCAAAAGGTACAGTTAACCCACCCAGAAGCGCCCCAAACCAGGCGATTCCGCAGCTCGCGCTAAAAGTGCCAATCGCCGTCGGTAAATTCGCATGGCGCCCTTCTTAGCTCCGAACTGGGACATCTGGCGGCTGCAGCCGGCTCCCTGCGCTCTATTTCTGCGTCTGGTGGCGCTTCTGATGAAAGAGCTCCGCTGACTTCAAGCGTATCCTTTTGGGTGCCTATTTTTTATAGTCTCGCGAGTTTACTCCTATTTAGGGCTTTAATTACGCGCCACTTTGGTCGTCTGCAGCAGCTCATTGCTCGCTAACCTCGCCCTGTTGCGGCGTCTGGGGCTTTCCCGAGTGGTGTTTTAGAGGAGAAGTGCCAAATTGGAGGTTTTTTTTTACGTTAAAGATACACAGTGAATTTGTTCGACTTTTCGACCATTCGCATTTTATGAACACCAAATATTTTACATTGAGTATTCGGTCATATGAACAGTCCCTTTTAAAAATACTTTTCAAATTTGTTTTCTCCTTAACACGCTTTTATTAGCTTGACCTGTAACTTCCTATATTGTATGAAAATCTTACAATTCATTTTTTAACCACTTCTAATCTCATTATGCAATTCTAGTGACAATATAATAAAATTGTTCTATTTTATAACTTTTTCTTCGCCTAATTTACTTTCATGAAATAGAATTCAGTTAGATACGATATTAGAAGAAGAAAAACTCATTCTATTATTTATAAGAAACATTGTGCAGTGTAGTTTAGTTTCGTATAACAGTGTTTATAGTTTTATATACAGTCGTGACACATTAAGTCTAAAAAAAAGTGCATTATTTAATTAATTAAAAAAGTAGGTACTTGCCTTATTTAATTCAAAAATATAATATTGCAAAATTAACAATTTGAAATATATCTTAAGCTTATAAAGTGAAAATTTCACTTTCAATGGAACAGGTCAAAACTAGCTAAACTGGAAAGGGTTCGGGTCCACAAAAAATTTTTTAAATTAGCAAAATTTATATAAAACAATCCACAAAATTAGATGGGTACTCAATAAGAATAAGATATAGGAGGCAAATTTCGCCTGTGACGGTTTTAAGTGAGAGTGATGACAGCTGCAAAAATAACGCTGGTCTAGTTTAAAAGTGAATTACCTAAAAAGTAGTTATGTATATTTTTTTGTATACAATTTTCTGTTCCAAAATTTCTATTTACCCTTTCTATACAATATAAGCTCAGATCAATTCCATACAAAAATGAAGTTAGTTATTTGGCAATGTGTGCTAAAGATGAAAATTTATTTATTTATTTATTTATTCATTTTAGCGATAACAAACAGCACAATATTGGCCTATTACATGATACCGCTTTTCTATTTAATAATAATATTATTCACATATAAAGAGTACTTCTACTTAATAACTATGTTGTTCACAAAAATACAAAGTTCAATAAATCCTAACATTTTGTTATATTAAACTGCTACTCTTGTTAATAACAAAAATCGAAAACTAAGGAGAAAGAGAATGGGTCTGATAAAACCCGCGCTGTATAAGTTATTGGTTTATGTGAAATTAAATATTTTTTACTTCAATTTGGTATGTCAGATCAATGTTATACTTAATAATTTTTGAATTTTATATTGTTTTTCTTACTTTGAGTTGCAAAATATGCCTATATAATCAAAAGGTCAGAATGCAAAAGATAATAGGAATACGCTTCAAAGTATATGAAAATAGTGATTATTTTCCTTAAAAGATATACTGTTATTAGATATTTTAAATTGCATGTAAAATCGTTAGTTAATTATTTATTAAAACTTAATGCAAACCTTTAAATAACTACTAAATCAAGTTATTAGGGATGATGTAAACCTTTGAAACAAGGAAAGTATAAATAGTACACAGAATTTCTCTGTTGTCTATTGATCGAAATGGAAAATATTCAGAGTCTGTATATAGAGATCATAAATAAATTGAATTGACTTAATTAAATATATTTGGAACATTTTATATATGGCTTTACACTTAAGCTATATTTTGATATATCCTTGATCAAATATACAAATATAATTCAAAAGTAGTTATTTTTTATCTCCTATATGTTTTGTTCGGTTAAAAAGAAAATTTCAAATCAATCTGTTGAGTACTAATTGGGATATTCCTCAGCTAACAATAATAATACAGTAGAACGCCGATTATCCGAACGCCGATTAACCGAATCGCCAATTATCCGAATCGGTCCTAAGCGTAATATAAAAAATTAAAACCAAGTAATTTTTCAATAAAAACAAGTTTTGTTGGAGGTTTTGAAAACTTTAGAGGTTTTGAAAACTTTTCCTCAATTTTTTAAGCCAAGAGAAAATTAAATTATTAGTCAATACTACATGTCAGCTGAAATATGTGTTTTACATAAAACTCTGTTCGATATACTGTATTATACTGTGGAAACCATTGTAAATTTTTATTCAAAGCAAATAAATAAATAAATAAACAAGTTTTGTGGGGACGCAAGAATACAAAAATGCGAGTGACAATTGCCGTGTTCAATATTGGTAGTCAGAGAGTTCGTTTTTCTTTATTACCAGTCTATGTCCGATTATCCGAATTTTCGATTATCCGAATCGACCCCGGTCGCAATTAATTCGGATAACGGCGTTCTACTGTAATTTCATTAATTTTACTTTAACAATCATTTACCATGATAATATGTTTTAATAAATAATTTAAGATTAGGATAACTAACTCAGGTATGAGGGTCGCACTCTTGTATTTAATTTACTACCATACGTGGCTTTTAATAAATTTTTTAATTTCTAGAATATTGCTAGCATTTCTGTTGTTTTATGGTAAACTTTTGTAATTTGTAATTGATTGCTGCATGAATTGGGTCGTTTTTAATTCGATATGTCCTAGGTGTTGTTAGGCAGTTGTTCTCCATCGATACGCTTCTCGTCTTGTAGTGGAGAATCTCTTATTAAAGTTAATCTGATAAAGAATTTAGTGTGGTGTCTTCGAATATTGAAAATGTCTTTTGCTTTTTCTACCCCCATAAGTTGAATCAGATTCAGGTATAGTGACGAATTCATCTATGTCATAACTCGATTAATTTAATTACTAAAAAATACGATTTAAATTTCTACCGATATTTATGTTTTAGCAATTTATTTCACAATTTATTAAATTCAAAATAAAAATTAGGTTAAAATCGTCCCGCTTTTTTCAATTCAGGCAAATTGTTTCCTAAACAAAGTTACAAAATTAGGTTAGTTAAAAAATTACAAAAAATTGTTACTTCATCTGATAAACCTGCTTGTGTGCATCTTTATTGCCGTCCTTATTAATGCCAGGGGAATTTTTATACCTATTTCAAAAAATGTGAATATAAAGACCTATCGAAATATAAAATTAAGAACAGACTTATTCTAGTCACACCAACGTTCTACAAAATTTTTTCTTTGTTAAAAGGGTTATTTAAGAATCACAAACTTATGATTAAAACGCTGGTGTCACAGGTCGCTGAAATAAGCATATACATTTTTATAGTAACTAATGTTTTCATTTCAAACTCAAATAATTAGCGTAATTTCCTTAGAAATTTCAATTTCAAGCCAAATAGTGTAGTTTTTTTAATAAGTATTGTCAACAGTCATCAGTTAAGAAAATTTCTGATATTTTATTTGCTTTAACCCATGGTGGTAGACGAATGTAGTTTTTCTAAATTAATATACACATATTATTTCTACTGAGCCAACTTTTATTTTCTACAAGTAGTATATTTTAGAGATGCCACGAATATTCGGCAACTATTCGGTATTCGGCTATTCGGCCACTTTTTTTCACTATTCGGTATTCGGCCGAATATGGTTAACTATTCGGCCGAATACCGAATAGCAATTTATTTATTATTTTTTTATTACTAGCTGTTTTCCCGCGACTTCGTCCGCGTAAATTATAGCCCATGTCCTTTCTAAGGCTCTAGAGTATGTATCTGTGTACCAAATTTCATTTAAATCGGTTCAGCAGTTTTGGCGTGAAATCGTGATAAACAGATTTAATTTCGTATTTATGATTAAATATAGTAAGGATTACCAAATAAATCATGAAAAAAGAACTCAAAATATTACTCACAACGATATATTTATTTAACCAAAAAAAATAGCTAACAAATTAATATTTAAAATCTACCAGTGGTAAGTTATGATGAAAGAAAACAATTTTTTCAGCGTTTGTTGATAGCAGACGATTGCGTTTTTCTTCATAAATTATACCTGCTTCCGAAAACAGCCGCTCACTATACACACTGCTACCGGGAGATGATAAATAAATCTTAGCAAATTGTGAAAGGGTTGGATATTGTTTCGCGTTTGCTGACCACCACTTGTAAGGGTCTGCTGTCCGACCTAAACGAACAGATACCATGTAAAAATCAAGTTCATTTGCAACAGAATTTTTCTGTTCCACACCTTCATCTGAACGAACATTTTCTGTAGCGACAGTTGTGACTTGTCGCCCGCGGAAAGTACTAAGTGTGGCCGAATATTCGGCTGCCGAATGTTCGGCGCTTCGGCAAAGAGCCTCGCCGAATATTCGGTATTCGGTATTCGGCCAAATTACTATTCGTGGCATCTCTAGTATATTTATATATAATATATATAACTTCTCTTACGCTCTGAAGGACAGTTGGGATCTAAATAACGTTATTGTTGAATATATCCGAAGACTGTGCGGCATAAGTTGCCGACTTGCTTTAAAAGTAGGATGTAACTAACGCCTTGTATATTTGAACCAATTTAAAATTGGATTTTCCTGTTTAAAACACAAATATTTTGTTTTATGCAAAAAGAGCGATAAAGAAACCAAAAATATATATTTAAGTATCTCGTAAATTTGAGGTTTTTTTTGTAAAGATTCTCAATAGAAATAAGGTAATTTTGAAAAAATGCATTAGTTTTATTCATATGGAAGATGGATTTCTTTTAAAGAGCAACATTCAAAGATAAAAATCTTTTAATAATATTCAACAGCCATTTTTTTAAATTAATTATGTTAAATTTTTATTTGAATACATTTATTGGTAATTCTGTCAAAAAATTAAAAATCTAAATCTTGATTAATATAGAGAAATGTTCTATCCAACGCTACTTGTCGTTCTTTACTCTTACTTATCAAAATAGATTATGGAGAAAATGCTCTTATTACATGCATACCCTTATCATTTAATATTCTTGAAAAAATTTAAAGCATAGAACATTTTTTTTTTTTAGTTCTTTTAAGTTTGAAAAATTTAGGAAAATAAACATAGTATAAATTACTTACTTAAAATTTCATATTAATTAAAATAATAAGTTTTATAGTGTAAAGTTATAGGATTATTATATGGGTAAATGTTTATTTTATTGTCAGTTAGAGAATTTGAATATCTAGGATTCTTAATTATGGCGAGACTAAAAATTTGCGGCAGATCATAATGGGAAAAAAGTATAGTTATAAAACAAAAGGCGATTAAACTGAATTAAGTAGAACGAACGACCATATTATTTTTTTATTGTATTTTTTTTATTGATGCTTTCTTAATGTTAAACTATAATCCCGTTTTTGTCAATTTAAAGACCTAATAGGGCAAATTTATCCGACATCGTAAAATTGTTATTTCATTTTTATCAGCATTCAAAGTCTCGAGGCAAAAACAAGTCTATTTTATTTTAGCAGATGGATTTTTAATACAGTGGGAACTTTACACTTTATATTTCTCTGGGAAATGTTTGAATTTTAGAAGTTGATACACCAATTTTTATAAAACTTCCATTTTTCTAATTAATGGCGGTTATGTTCATTTGGATGGTAATAACCAAACGAATTATATAGTTTAGGCACTATAAGGAATTTCATGTTTCATATTTTATGGGATTCACTTGAGAAAAATGTCAAAAAACCTCATAGTAGGGTTGATTTGAATTCCTTATATCCTAATCATGGGACAAAAACATTCTCATACAAGCAAATCAACTTTTAGTTGACTAGATAAAATATTCAAAATTAGTGATAACAAAATTTCCCAATATCCTAAAATTTGGCAATTTAATGTAGAGTAATAATATTTGAAAATTGGATCAGGGAACCTTTGCCCCTAAATATCGATTCGCATTTGAGCGTGTTTTTAAAGATAACAGATAGAGCTTCATTTTATTTGATGCTATTCACCAATTTTAGCACATTGTTCATTTGCCTCCAAGCTCGACAAATCGTCTCGCAACAAAATGTTTGAATACAGTGGCTCATTCATATTGCACTGCCTATTGTGTAATAAAAGTTAGTAACATTTCCCGTTGCTGTAATTTAAATTTATTATTGGAGTAGGACTTTAAAAAAAAGTCAGGAAATTTCCACGATACACAAGCAGCTACGTGTCGGAGCCACCATCTCCGTCTGCCATGTCCGAAATGGAGTTGTGAAGAAAATGTGAAAAGTTTCCTCATAACCAGCTAATCTAGAAGTAATTGCACCTGGCATGCAGCAGAAGCAGGCGCTACCATCTAATAACAAATGGCCTAAAACAGTGCTGCCACGAGGTGCAAACTTGCAGAAGAAGCCTGTGCCCGGCCGGAGCCATCTGAGACCCACTTTGGGGGCTCCTATGGCACTGCACTGCACGCCACCTTGGCACCTTTGCCCAAACATCAGGTGCCTCATAGCTAGCCTCTATTGTGGTTTCTGAGTCTATTCAAAACAGCCCGAGGGTCGGTCCACACTCCACACAACAAGTGTTCGGCCCCCGGCAGCAGCAAGAATTCGTTGTCGGACTGAGTTTGTTGCAACTTTATGAATAAGTTTTGGATTTTCGGAACTTTTCAAATGAAGGATGATGTTCTGGCGGCTGCTGCTCCCCGGCGAGCACCTGACGCCCGGCCACCAGCCGCCAGTCGCTAGCTGCTCGTCGTCGCCCGCCCGCCCGTCCGCACATCCCCGCACAAGGAATTTCTGCAGGAAAAAGCTCTTCATAATTCACAAAAGTGTTGCAATGGAAACATCCGAACCGCACCGCATCGGGCCGGCTGAAGATTTTATGTTCGCGTGCACACTCCAGTGGGGCTCGCTTCCCTCCGGGAGCGTATCTGTGAATAATGCAACTATTGCGCCTTGCGTTGTTAGTCCGAGTTAACAAGAAACGCTTCTTAGTCACGTCAGTGTTCAACATTCAACTTATGTGTTACGTCGTGTGTGGCAACTACACAACAGAACACACCACGCTGGGCCGAGTTTTACGGTCTTTGAGCTCGTTATGGGCACCTGAAATGCTAAATACTTTGATACTTTTTGAACGAATGGTTTCCCTTCCCTGGCGCCCACTATGTCAGACGTTGGATTTCTCCGGAGCACTTTCTGATTAACTCAACAATTTGAGAAAGTAATGTTTTGGGGCTGTGTTGCAGTAATTGGATAAAAGCCTTATCCTAATTGAAAGCCAAGAATAATTATCTTGTCCCGTGTTGCCCGAGATAAGTGCACCGTAACATGTACTTATGCAAAATTGGACTTATAAAAGACACCTTATTTTAAGGTAAAACTAGCAAAATGTGTAACATTGGTGGAAACGAATTTGTAATGAAATTTAATTATAGCATTTAGTTATATTTAAAGAAATAGAGCTCGCGGTTTCATCTTCTTTTATCATATACTTGATAACGTAAATTGCTGTTATACTGTTTTACCTTGATATCTCAATAAATCTTACCCGCTTAAAGAAATTCTATCAGTTCTAGGGGTATGTTGCAGGTTATTCCAATGTTACTGATAGAAATTTGAATTCTTGTTGACCTGGCGATGTGGTATTGAACTTGACACATGGGTCGAATATAGGGTCAATTCAACATCGACTTGATTTTTTATTAAACGGTTTTATTTAGTTCCGCATGTTGGTCTAACATTTTACGACTGATTTCCCAACTACTATTTCCACCTACAACAACCAATTCTCATGAAATTTCGCACTATCATTGTCCTTATGACAAGTTCTTGAGTTAATTCTCGTTAATAAAAAAACTAATTATTCTAAAAACGCTGCAATTGTTTTGAAAGTAATGTTATTAAAAAATATGTTTTACCTAAAAGTATCTGGAGTAGACTAGAATACCCCCAAAAAAAGCACACAGCGCAAAGGGTTAATTCCGATCAGCATGACACCTGTTATAAACAATACGGAGTTAAACTTTAACAAGCGCCATCTTTAATTTTAAAAAAAGGAGTGAAGAAGCTATTGGTGGCATATTGGAATTCTTATAGGTTCTCCTATAACTGCTGAACTCCGCCAGCCCAAAGGTAGAGCAGCCACTAATATTTTCAATGCATCGGATGAAAAACATCGATACATCAACTACATCAAGTGTGTTAAAAAATATTGGTTCAGTTCGATGCATCGTTTCTTAAACATCGATTTGTATCGTCAAACCAATAGCCTCATCTCGAAATGTACTCGTATCAGTCGCAAAAACTGTGTACTCTACTTTGACACACAACAGCCAAAGCTTGCCTCGCACAAACACATTCCTCTCGACAATTTCCTAAAAACATTTTTGATAAGATCACAGCGCGACTGAGCCTGAGCGAGAATTACGTTGGGTTTATCAGGAAGAAGAAGGCCCTTTCATGCGGCCGGCCACACCCCCGCTTTTAATTTAAAGCCTAATTTGGTTGTGTTGTTGTAATATTTTTACATCGCAAACATCGCACAAATTTTGAGCCTCCGCGGGAGGCTTGCTGCAGCGCGACGGCCTTGGTCGCACAGCAGCGCTTCTGGCAACACCTCCACCTCCGCTCCGCACTCCGCATACGATGGAGGAGGTAATTAAGGGAAAAAAGCAGAAAAAATAGGCACAGAGCAGAAAAAAACAAGAAAAGATAAGCGACATGTGATAATTGCACTGGATGACAGTTGCGTGGCAAACGAGCATAACAGAAAACGAAGAAAATGGTGAAAATTACCGGCTGAGGTGATAGGCGACAGGGTAATACCCCGGAAAATGCACGACAGATCCACGTAAAAATTATGCAATTTGACGAACGCGTGATTTCTCGGGTTCGCTGCCGCCGCCGCCGCCTCTCGCGCCGCCGTTCACACTTCGTCGGCTGATTTTCCCTCTAATTAGACAGCGAGGCAAAGTTGGCAGTGATTTTTCACCAGCTCACCGGGTGTTGATGATAATTTGTGCGTTTTCTCGATCATTTTTCTTCTTTCTCCGACACCGCGTGATAAGATCTCGCCGAGCTACTGTTCTTGGTAGCGGTAGATGAGCTTAAGATAGGTGACCGCAGTGGACGCCGCCGCGCCGCCGTGGGGCAGTGATTAAGCGGCTCCCGCTAGGAATGAAATGCGATGTCGGGCTCCAGTTCTAGCTCCAGCTGGTGCCTGCTGGCATGTGTGTGACATGGATGTCAAATAATCAGGAGAATTGTGCCGTTTTCGCGGCCGTCGTTTTTTCATAGCATGGACTTTGATAGATGGTGCATGTTTTCCCGCGCAAAAAACCTCGACATTCTTCTGAACATGCAACATTTTATTGAAAAAGGCGACTAAGCGCGAACATGGAACCATCAAGGTGAGAAAACTAATTTCATGAAAAGTCATGGCCTGTGCACTAGTTTAGTTTCCCCCTCCCCCAAATCCAGGACATGGCGCTGGCCTAATGGGAAATTGCTGTTCCGGGCGATATCTCTAATTTGCCTAGTTTTCACTTGATTAATAGGAGCACCCACTGATTTTCAGAAAAGAAAAAAAAAATTGGGTTGTCTTTGTTTGAGTTTTCTGACCAACATATCGTCATTGTCACAAGTTTTGTCGATCAGCGATAAATAAATTATTTATTTATTTGGATTAAATTAAAAATGCGTGTTCTTAAGAACTTTTGGGGTTGATTTTAACACATTTCTACTTAAATCAAGTAAAAACACTCTTGTTTTGTTTATTAACTCTAGAACATGCATGAATCATGTGAATATCCGCGGTTGATATAAGTATGAAAACCACACCCATTTCACATTTGTTCCTTCCTCCCAAAAAAATATTTTTTACTTTGTAGGCCTACGGAGTTTCTTAAATTTAAATTTGACCCACATTACATTACATACACGTAATTGCTTCGATTTATATTAGGTATATAAAAAGTATTGAGTATTTCAGTAGCCTACCACTGCCTGCATCTACATCTTGTTAATAATAGCAAAATATACTATACGCGAAACAAACAAATATGATATGAAATGTATAATTTATATTGTAAACGACTAAGTGTTCTTAATTAATCTTATAACTTTTGAGTATTTACTCAATTAAAAATCATATTTGAAAATTCTTGATGTAGGTATGTTTTGTATTAACATTACTCTGTTTCTCTCTAAATGCAATTATGATTTTCCAGGAGGAAGTGCACTTCTTGATTTTTAATAAACAGATAGCTTTCTTGAGATATTAGTGTACGTTCGCAATTCGACGTAAAGTTCAGAAAAGACGACAACTGTTTAAAGCTTTAATAAGTATAAAATAAAAGTGGATCCTTTGCAGTGCCTCTAATATTCAGAACTTGACCACAAAATAAGTATTAGTTCATAAAATTTCGAGTTAAGCAAACTCTAGGTTGTATTTTGAATGAATTTTGAGCCAAAATTTGACTCTAAATTGTGAATTCATCAACAAAGTGAAATTATTGCAGGTTCCATAGTAATTCGGAGGGCCTCAGTAGCTCGGTTGGTAGTGCAACGCGTTTGCTGCGAGTCAGCAGGGTGCTATAGATTGTAGGCTCAATTCCCGCCAGAAACCCTGGTGGTAAAAAGTGGTATCACAATGGACTACAGTGGCCTAAATTTGCCTACATCTAATATCTAAATGTGAAAAGAACGATAGTTTCTAATGTAATTGAGCTTTTGGGTAATTCAAAATTGTATTTTGCCTTAAATTAAAGAGTACCATTTAAAAGCGCAGTCCTTTTTAGGACTTTTTATCCTCGTCCAAAAGTAAATTCAAATTTCACCGGCAATTTGTCATAGAAGCTCCTCAGAGCAAAGAGACACTTAGAACATGAGCGCTATCCTTTGAAAGTCCTTTCTGCGGGCAGCAGCTTCAATGAAATCACATGTGGCAATAAGGCCCTTCAAACGCATTTCAAACTTCCTTTTAAGTGCAGCCACTGTGAGGTTACTGAGGGATATAAAAAGGGAAAAATTCCAAGGAACACACCAAGGACCAACTCGTGCTACCTTTTGGAGGCCCTTCAGTTGGCAAAGTAAAGCTCAGCATCTGCCTGCGTGTTGCCGCGCTGCAATGAAATAGAATTAAAGGCAGGACCTGTTGCTCCTGAACAAATATAATCCGCCCGCATTCCTTTCATTATAAAGGACATTCATCTAATAAGACGGCCTGGCAAATCCTGGGGCCGCTACAAAAGGGCTGCGGGCGAGAGCACGGAAAGCGTCTTAATGGCGGCCAATTCAGACCATTCAGAACACCTTAAGATTTGCACTGCTTTCACCGGGTCATTAAGAAAGGCTCGAAAAAATGAAGCGCCAAGAAATCCCCCATTGTCACTTTTAAGATTGGGTGTCGGCTTGACTTTCTTCTTCTTGGCACTACAAAACAGCGGCTGCAGCGGCGGCGGGATAACGCCAATAGCGCTTCGTGCACAATCGCGAAAAGAGCCTCCTTGAAGAAAATTGTCACTAGAGAAAAATTAACACCACAAATTCTACTGGCATCGCCGAATGAGCGCTTTTCCTGAACAGCGAAAAGGCAGAGCAGTGCCAAAAAGAGGAAAAGTCGTCGTCGTCGGGACAAATGAAAAAGGGGAAAACGAAAACCTCTCCTAGGAAATGCGAGAAAAGAAAGCAGAAAGCTCGGCCCTAGCCAGCACCAGGATAAATATACCTACTCATCGGAAAATTAAACGACACAAAATGCGGTCGGAAGGACGGGCATAGGGCGATTTTTGTAGTGGCGCGTTACAAATTTTTCTCGACTTTTAATTCCTGGACTGCTTCACGGCTGGGACGAGGGCCGAAGCCCGCAGGGAGTGGATGTCAGGCCTTGAGGAGAACCGGCCTGAAATAGGAAGGATTTTGCACGCTTTTCTGGAAAGCTGGAAGGAAACGCTCAGTGACTCCGGCACCAGTCGTCACTTGAAAATTAAGCAGCAATTCTGCTGAGGTCTCTCACTGCCAAAGAGGTGGGTGCGGCGGAGTGGAGGGAATGATGAAATTATTTCACGTCACCAAGTCCGAGTGCTCCAACCACCCAGCCAGAAGGTGTCGAACATTTTTTTTGGAAATTCGTTGAATTTGACTTTATATTCTTTTAAACTAGATAAATATTTAAAGCTATAGTCAAAATGATGTTTTTACTAAATCATAATTCTCTTTGTTTCAGGTAAGAAACGTTCTGAATTGGAATCTTGACTTTGGGGTGAGTCTTGGCTGCATAAAATCTAAATCTAGTATATTTACAAGATCACTGCCGCTGCAGTTTGAAAGTATCCAAAAATTATCGACAAAAATCCGAATTTTGAAAGAGAATTTAAAATTTTTTTGTTAAATTTTTCGAACCCTGTTGATCAAGGCGTTAGTGCTACCACATTTCACCCATGGGTCTCTAGTTTAGCTCTTACTGGACTCCAGATGTTAAAGCAAGCTCGAACTTGCCTGTAATGATTGTGTGTGATTTACTCCATAATTCTATTTCGGGCTAAAATATTTGATTGCATGCTTAAGGAATACCTGCAGCGAAGTCCTTTAGTGTTTTTCTATAAAATCCTTTATTATAACATAACCTCCTATCTTAGTGAATTCTTAATATAACTAAAAAGTAACAGACGTTGTGACCTGCTGCAACCTGTTTATCGGTTCCTACCTTGTCCAAACCATTTGTATATAAAACACACTTCCACCAGTAACGTACAAGGTCGATCTCCTCTATTAGGCGTCTGCTCTGTGAGCGTTTAACCTGACTTCTTATTTGTAATTAGTAATTCCCGTCGTATCGCGCATGCACTGAGTAATTTTAGTTTTTGCTTTTCTTTTTTTAGTTCTACTCTTTTCTTTCCTTTTCTTTCTTAACGCTTTTTTCTGTAACTTTGAATTTCTTTAAATATTTTTATTTAGTTGTACTATTCAAGAGACCTATGTTACTGTACTCTTTGAATAAATATCCTTATTATTATCATTATTATTAAGTAAAAAGAATCTGTTCATGCAAGGTAGGTTCCCAAATATGAAATGATATGCGACAACCGTTTAAAAAGCTATTCTCCACACATTCAACTACTGTCAAACAATCCCCGTTCTGTTGTCATTTGTCCTCTTAAGTCATATGTAGAGTAAGTAAAGTGTACAGTTTATAAGGAAACTCCAAAAGGGGAAGCAGCCAAGACCGTTGCTGCGAGACGCCATAAAACTGTTAATTAGGCTTCGATAACGCCACCGATCGGAATAGCCGCCGAAATGTAAACAAACCCAAAACGAGGAAATTGATCGGTGGACGAATTCGGCGGCGATACTTGGCGTTTACAATCGTTTTAGTGAACTTATCGCGAACAATCAATGTCAGCTTAGCGGCTGGCATTCACACTTCATCCCGCCACAATTGCTCTGCACAAGACACTCATTTCCTCCCCGCACGAAAAAGAGCACCAAAACTGGGGACAAACGAAAACTTGAATAGAAATCAAAATTTCGAGCACAGTGCGCAGCTCTGGCTCATCTACATAAAAACATGTTAAAGGCGACACACGCATCCGAATATCAAGTAGGCGCCTCCTTTGATACCCTGCGGGCTAGAGGCGCATCGCATCGCACGCCTCGCGTTTTAGCCATGACGAATTTCCACAAATTGTTACAATTTGACCGGAGATCGTCCGGCAAAGCTCATCCGTGTAAATCACCAGATGCGATCGCCAAAACGTGCGGTGCGGCGCGGGTCGGAGCGGGTCGGGCCAAGACAGTAGGTGCGATGCGATGGAGCGCGAACCCGCGACGCTATGCGGCATCTACGCGCGAGTTGAGCAGATCTCCATCTGTGGGAAAAGCATTTACACGGACCAGGTAATAATTACTAGCGCGCGGACTATCATCACATCACTCGCCTTGGGGATTTCCTCTTTCTCACACTTGGCCCGGGGGCCGAGGGCGATCGGCCAGAAAGAGACGAGCTGGCAGAGAGCTGCGGCATAGACGAGGAATATCAAAATCAAACGCACTGCGCATTTTTATTAATATTTTTCGTTTATGAATTTATAATTCGTGACGAGTGCGCCGCATCAGTGGACGCGGCGCAGCGCAGACGACCACGACCGCGACTTGTTCGATCGAACATCAATTTGGACGTGTTCTGTCTCCCAACGGTGGGGCCACATTTTACGATTTTTTCTCCATTTTTTTGTATTCCTTGCATTTTTATATTCTGACAGTTTTCGGATTTTATAACATCCTTCTTGGGCTCGTTCTCGGAAGGCGAATAGGATGTGGGTGGCCTCGTGTAAATTCAGTCGCTCGCAAGCGGGTGTCAAAATGCACCGTGTAAACGCAACTTGAACTCAACTCAACTAATGGGTCTGGTTGCGTGGACATTGACAATCCCCCTCGAACCTCTGAGTTGCGTTAGGAATATGAAAAAATGCACGCGCAACCCTTTCTTTGGCTGAACGTCACAGGAATCTTTCGTGGGCTCTGACATTGACTGCTATGCTGACCGTCAATTTGACCTGTGTGAAAGCCACAGTTGCATTGGATACAAGCTGAACTTATTTGAATTATTGAAATAAATACACCTATCCCTCGATTTGCACGGTGCTTGATTTACACGATTTACACGCACATACACGAAAAGTGTCCAAAGATATTCCCATTGAATCATTGAATATTATTATTTAAACCATAGAGCTAGACTATATTGTATTCAATTACATATTTTACTAATTTTTGAAAATCCAATATGCGTAGGTGGACACTTTTGAGGATTTAAAACTTATTTAACTTACGTTTTCTTCATTTAGCCTTCAAATTTAAACAATACTATGTCAGATTTCGAAGAGTTTTTCTCTTAGGGTTTGAGCATTTCACGTAGAATTTAAAAATAACAAATAACTTAAAATAACCAATTAAAAGTCTCAAACGTAAACGAGAATCATTAAAAAAATTTTTTATATTTTGTAATTTCTAGAAAAATTCTTTGTGATTGCGAATTTTAAAGTTGAATTGATTTTGAAGAGAAATATAATATATGAAGTAGTTATTTTTGTTTATTTCTAATTTGTTTTAATTTCAAATATGAACAGTCCAGTTTTCTTCTTCTTAAATTTAACGTGTCGATGCGTTTTTGATTTTCAAAAATTCTAGGCTGGTATAGATAACTATAACTAAATAAATGAAACATCCAATCAACTTTTATGCATAATTTTGAAATATTCCTTGATAGAATTCAAAACTAGCTAAGATACGTTCCACTCAATAAGAAATGCCCTTAATATATATAAGTTCTCTGGCGTCTGGTGTCTAATTATTTTGCGCTTCCTGTTATGACTTGGCGTCTTCAGTCAACCGAATACTTTCGTAAAAGATGGCAAAACGTTATCATTTACAGACGCGTCAAAAGTACCCGAGATTGGTAATAAAATTTTCCCCGATGGAAAATAATAAATCAGTGGGACATTGGCAGGTTCCACCAGCTGGGTCTAATCGAAAGTGTCGCGATAACAAGCAAAAGCAAATTGCCGGCGACCAGGCCGCAAGCTATAAATAATAATTTTCACCGATAAAAATGCCATCAGTGTCATAAAGATTCTAATTTGCGGCTATTACAATCGCAGACAATGGACAACAAATAGGAGACAAGGAACGACTTCGTCGCTATCAAATTTGCTTCTTTATGGGCGTCCAGTATCCACTGAGGCGGGCGCTTCAAGTGCGCTGGGCCGTCTAAAACGCCGTACTCACTACAGGCGTCCGGTGGAAGGTGCGAAACTATAACTTTTGGTCGAAACCGAAAACTCAACCTCCGCTCAATTTGTATGTGTGGCTTGCGATAGGATTAGGGTTCGGATTAGACAGGAGTAATGGTCGTTCAGGGCCAGTGGACTAAGTGAAGATATGTGTTAGGCTGAGAGCTTGAAAAGTGTCGGCTTTCCGAAATTGGCTAGCTTTGATAAGAGGAACCCAATCACGACCTTCGCGGGCCGGCCGATGAGGCGACTATTAGTAGGCAAACGACCAGCAAGCACTCGCGCAAAAAATGACAATATCAAGCTCAGTTCGGTGAGGAAAAAATATCACTTAATCCCCAAAAAAAAACTAAATCCCCAGCTCGTGCTGCGGAGAGGGGCTGAGGAGTCGCGCTGATATGAAGACATGCGAATGGACAAAATGTAAAGACTGCGCTTAGCGCGCCGCTTTGATCTGTCCGTTCTATCTAGGAAATGTTTGTCAAAATCGCTCGACCGTTTTTATCGTTTTTGACATTTTTTCGTTTTGTTGTTGTTGGGCTGCTGCTGCTGCTGCTGCTGGTGCTGCTTCTTTTTTCGGACCTCCCCGCGGTGACGTCGCTGCCCCTGATCTCTTCCACAAGCTGTGCTTCATCGCAGCACGTTGGCTGCTTGTGGCGCAGGCCCAGTGGCTATCTGAAGAAATGAAGCTGGCTTCAAAGACGTTCGTCTTTTCAATTCTTCAGTGTGTGCGCCTGCGCAATTGGAATTTTGTGAAGATGCTCTTGTAGGATCAGGTTGGCCGGCTGTTTCTAATTTGATTTCTCTTTTATTTTCTGCACAGCACGTCGTCGCCTTTACGGGCTGTGGAATCGGGGATTTATGCTGAATTGGCGCGAATTAGAAAAGAATGAATAGAATTTGCCAGTGTAATGTAATTTTCATTACAACGGACGTATCGTCTAAGAAGTGCAATTTAGTGGAGTTCTTCTCTCACACATTGATCACTCTATTTCCATAGACTCGTTTAGCATATAGTATGTTATGAAACGTCGAAGTAAATGTAAGGTGTAGAATTTATATTAAAAACGATAATCTTCAAATTGAATCTTTTAATTTTCAAACTAAAATTTATTTGCTGACTTACCATTGCGGTTACAAAGTGGTCTTGTAATTGGATATATATACTAATAATGGAAATATGTCTTCATTAATTCATTCTGATGTGAAAGTTTAGTCGAACCAATCTATCGCTTTCTCGTCGAATACAAATTAAATGCGTGCTGTTCTTGCAATTGAAAAGTCTTTGGTTTGATTCAAGACCGATATTTCAAACGCAGACTGATTGACAGTGAAACGAGCCGAACGGGCAAGTAGGGATTATATTTCTATCAATCCCCGCGAAACGCTTCCCTGATTGCGGGCATTCTTTCGCGCTGGACAATGCCTCGGGCCTAAAGCGATCCCCACAAGTCCAGTGTGAAGTAAAAATCGGGCCGGTCGCACTATATAAATTCCATAGGCGGTCGATCGCATTATTCATGTGGCGGGGCTTTTGCCGAAGACGTGCCAATACCTTTCCATTTTCCACGGCGAAGGAGTCGAGTGATTTTCCGTGCAAACATGACATGCAAATTGAGAGTCACTCATCAGCGGAATCAAGCCGAGCAAATCCGGCGCGCATGACATGTTTACACTTGCTAATCCAAACAGAGTGACACTGTCATTAATTTATGCCCGGTGCAGAGCCGTCGCTTATCCGCTGCACGTAGCCCAGGGCCGCTCAGGGCCGTTCAGGCCAGCTGAACGTTGATCTGGATTTAAATGGTTTCCGCGACGAGCTGGGAGAAAAATTATAATTTGCGATGGGAGTGCAAAAATGCATAATTTATCAGGGGAATCCGCGGCGGGGCATCAACACATACCCGAGCCTATCCGATGCAACTGTTGCATCTGAGGAGGACTGAGGCGACAAGTGCATCCCAGGGCGGGTGAGCAAAGTGCCAAAAGGCGCACGGTGGTACGGCCGCGATCGCGACCAGTTCAAGCGGACGCTTTGCGGCGTTTGAAGCGAAAATAAGTGTTTACAGCGGACATGCCTATTACCGCGCCGGTCGTCTGAGCTAGGTGCCGCGCCGGAGCACTATGGTGGTGACGGAGAAGTGGCATCCTGCTGCGGCCGCGTCCCAAGCGGCACAAATAAAGGTTCCGCTGCCGCGCCACTCCGCCTTGCCGAACTGCTGTACTGCGAGTGCATCTCCGTGCACCGGTGTATGCGTGCCTGCAATCGCATTCGCAATTCACATGCTGGCAAACACTGATCAATTATTTAAAGTGACAACAATTTATGGAGAAGATGACGGACAAGTGGTCATTAGGACCGTTATTGCTTCTAATGGAAAGCGACGTTAAAAATTGAAGGGAAGCCCGTGGGCTGTGGGTCGCTCGCAGATGTCGCGCTTATTAGTTCCACCGCAGTCCGCGCGGCGCAATAGGCGCTCCGTGCGAGGACGTGAGAATGATAAATTTTCCCGTAGCTAGAAATTGGGGGCCCCGAACGGCTTCGATGCAACGCTCCTGATCAATGTTCGATTCTCATATGCAAATGAATAGGATACATTCGGTGGCGCGCGGCCGGTGCAGGGGATCTCCGGTGGAGCGGTTGTTTTGTGCGAGTGGTGGCGATTACGCCGGGATCGAAACTGTCTATAATTGATTAGAATTGTTGAGGACATTTCGTAGCATTTCAGTAAAGTGCCATGAAAATTTCATGGAAATTGCTTGCGTAGTAGATGCTGCTGCATTTAATAGAATAATTGCAAAGATTCATATGCGAGTAGATTAGGGTAATCGACGAGGTGGTTACAAGAAAGGATTGTGAGGTACCACCGTCATTTTCATATATGTTCCAATATTCTTGATTGTTTTTTAAATGGCACTATGTACACGTCATAATTCTAGTTGAAATTTAAGACACAAGAGCTTAATAAGTCTATATACTATACAATATGTATAAAATACTTTGTTGCTACTGCAATTTTGGGTCTTCTAAGTTTTATGGCAAGACTAAAAAAAAATTAGGTAGGAAAGTAGTTTCAGAGAAATAACTACAAACTCGGTAAATTATCTAAAATCGCTTGGGCTAAAAAAAATCAACTCAAACTTTGGTAAAAGTAAAAACTCCGGCAAATTACCTAAAAAATTAGAGTGAATTAACTGGGAAATTCAAAAAATTATACCAGAGCAAAACCTAACCTAAAAAGCAAATATACATTGGAAATATTCAGTATGCTGTTCACTGCATTTTGTCTATTACTAGGAAAAAATTAAAATTATGAATGAAATTGTCAAAAATTCCAATAATTAACTTAAAACATTAAAAACTGAATTTAATTTAATAACGATCATGATGAAAGTAAATAAATGTACTTTCAAAGGTAATAGGTGTCTGAATAGACGATATCAAAATTCAGAGCTTCTCCATTTTCAGTCATTCGTGAAAGGTCAAAATATATTTGGTAAGAAAAAGTGCCTTAGTACTTAGGCAAAAATACCGCCTTATAGAAATAATGATTGATGAATACCGATTGCAAATTAATTTATGTGGTTAAGAAAATTGCCTTAACCTTGAGTAAAATGTTTACAAAAATAATATGGACAATTTAGCCAAGTACTTCACTACTCCAACATTTTATATCAAGTAGTTAAGTAAATTATACAATTAAACTTTCCAAAATGCTGGGAAAGCAACAAAATTATTTTAGTTAGTTAACCTTAGTTTGGTATAAAAAACTAGTGAAAGTTTTGCCTAATTATAAATTTGTATACAAAATATTTTACCCTAACTGGTTTAGGTGATTTAAAAATAGAGTTTTCTCTCTCTCTTTTTCGGGAATAGAACCTAAACGAGGAAGTTGTTTACTTCAACTATAATTTTCAAAAGCCAATTCAGGTGTTTATGAGTATTTGAATTACAAACTGTTAATAATTTTACTTATTTAGAAAATAGTCATGATATTCTGTGGGAAATCTATTTAACGAAATTAGAATTTCATTTACCTGATTTTCTGTTGATTTATCTAAAATGTCTTTCAATTTAAGAAAATGTCATTAAGAAATTTTTCTACCCCTGTCATTCGCTGCTATCGTAAAGGGTCCAAATTTATACTCGAAATGCTCTTTGCCTCAATCGCAAGTTCTCTAACCTTTTGCCAACAGCACTCAGAACCACATCGCGTCTTATTCGAAGCAGGAATTTCTCAAGAAGTCCTTGTTGCCTCTCGAAAATTTCCGCGCGTATAACCATCCACAGAACCTGACACCGTATGCAACGACCGCGCGAAATCTCGAGATCTTAATTATAGCACCTTTCTAAAGCCCTCGAGTATGTGACCCAAATTTTCACACCGAAATCTTTCAGTCTCAAAAGCGCGAAAATATTTCCACTTTTAATCAAGCCAAGCCTGCGGTTCCGTCGCCGTTTTCTCACTTGCCCGCCACTCGGGCGTCCACCCACCCCCGCGGTCTCTGCGCGCCAGCCAGCGTCGTTGCGGTGTGGAAGGTGTCACTCTCAAAATCGCACCGTTTTCGCACTTGCTTAAAAACAAGAGCACGGGGATAAAACTTGACCTTAATTCAGTGCACGGATTGCCAGGGAGGAGGCTTCTTTCTAGATGACGTGGCAGCCCTCACCCACGTCTCGGCCCCAAGCTGAGTATCTCGGTCAAAGGAAGAGCGTTCCCAGCTGCGGATCTGCGGATGTCTTCCGTCTTTATTTAGACGCAGGGCTGCCCCGCACCCTTCAGCTGCAGCGGGTGCAGCAATCGCAGTGTTTTACGCCTCAACGGAGCACTAAAATGACAGCTTGAGTAGGGCGGCGGACAGCGGGCGCCTTTCTTTGATGACGCAGCAGCGCTTAATAGCTGCAGAGCGGCCCGAAGGGTGAACGTCTTACCCCGGCCGCACCTAGACGCCACTTGGCCTACCTTTCATCTTGCGGCGGTTAACAGTATTAACTTTCAGAGTTGCTGCCTGTCTGCGAAAGGATGCTGGCCGGGTGCCCGAGGGTCGCCAACCCCAATATTTTTCCTCCTAATTTCGCCCGCTCCACGGAGAGCCGCACTAGTCCTCCCCTTGAAATGTAAATTTCCAGCGAAAGCCGCCAAACTGGTGTTCCGCCGAACTTCGCTCCGCACCGCACAGAGGACACCAGCTCGTACAGCTCAAGTTCACACATGTGGCGGGCCCAAAGGGGGGAGAGCACGTTGCGTTTTCAGGATATTTCGCCATATCCTTGAATTTCCACATCTAGCCGTGAGGAAAACAAACACCAAGGAAGGATGCGGTGTTCTTGCGTGTCTATTGTGCCTCCCGTCCGCGCCGCATCAAGCAGGGTCGCCCCAGCCGCGAAAAAGGGCCCACCGTGTTGTGTTTGGGGCTCTCCGGCTTCTTCTCTACTTGCATTATCACTCCGCGGCGCTTGGTTGCAATTTTCTCATCTTCACACGTTCCCTTCCTCGAGCATAATGGGAACAGGTGCAGAAGCTGTCGTTGAGGTGGAAAAGGATACGTGTGAATCTTTTGTGCGAGGAGCACGGAAGCGGGGTGCTAATGAAAATATTCACCGACATGAATGCTTCGGCACGGGGGCGCGGCGGGGCAGGGCAGGGCAGCCAGGAGGCTTCTGCAGGCGAACGCTCGAGCTCGTCCCCGGCCCCCGGCGCGTCGCTCGAACAAGCCTATTGCAAGGATAAGTGGAAAGCCTTCCAGAAACGTAGTTCTATGCAAGTCCATTGTTCTGCCTTTCGCTATTAAGGCATTTTCACACTTCTCATTTTTTTCGCTTTTGTGCAGCAATTGGAACGAAAGGAAAACACAAGATTTGCGTAGAGGAAGGTGTTGAATGGCATGAACAACTTTTCCCTGCTGCTGGGGGGCAAGCGCTAGTGCTCTGTCGGGCCGGGTCGACGGCGGGCGGCGGGGTGCTGCAGTCGCGGGGGTTCAAGGCTTAAAGTTGCGAGCATTGTTTCGCATTTTATTGCGAATCACAGGAGCAATGTTCGGCAAGAATTATAATCGCGTTAAGTGATTGACTGGACAATTTTCTGTGAGCTTGTCCATTCGCATCTTAAACTGGCGACACCGCACCGCGTAGCTTGAGAATTGATCGCCGCAGAGAGCGAGGCAGCGGGTGTAGTAGAAAGTTTCCGAGTTTCAATTAGTTCTTAGCGGGGCACAACTTTCATATTTTCACATGAACAAAACATCATCTAACATATTTTATCTCTCAGTGTATGAATTTATCAATTGAAGATTCGGTTTTTATTCCTTGTAGTGGAACAATGTTAGTAATAGGATGCTGAACGTTCTTCAAAAATCCAAGGCGGTGCAATAGCGCGTACGGGAATTTGTTTCACCCCAAATTATTGTCTTTTCGATATCCAAGATATTTTCTAGTTAGGCTTTTATGTTATCTAATATTTCAAGCACTGTAATAACTTGAACTCAAACACATTAAGTTTTTAACGAGAACGGGGATTTGTTTGAGTTCAAACAATAATTTTTAATAAAGAAATTTGAACCGCTTTCAAAATTCAATTGTTTTTTTTTAATAAAATTTGGTAGAATTAGTAATTTAATGCTGAATAATGTGGCAACATTTCATAGGAATCTGATCATTCGTTTTAAAAATTCTTTCGTATCACACCTCACTCTGTGCTCTGTAATTTCTAAGAAAAAGTATGGCTTACGAAAGATTGAGCTCTCATATACAATATAATGGATAATGTCTAATCTAGAATGTTTAGCTGCTAGTAAATTCCATTTGGTTTTTACGTTAAACAATCATTCAAAACATTGCGCTTCTGAAATATAAATTGCTTTAAAAATATTTTTTAGTTTATGATGCTTAGGATATATTTAATTTTATTAGGCAAATATATCCAACTGCATGATTACTCAAAATGCAATTGATTTTTTACAATTTCTACCAGACAAAGCCTTAAAATGGCTGGAGACAACTCGCTTTTCTGATTTGAAAATAAAGCAATAAGTTTAGGGCTCAATGCGAGTGTCGGAGACAATCCTGAAAGATGAGTTGCGTCCCTTCACAGCCACCCCTCTGCCATGGGTCTCCTGCGAACTGGTTTACCGAAGCTCCTAGCAATCGTTGCAGTGGCGGCGGTGGCTGGCTGCATTTCCCAGTTAATTTGCACGCCACTTTTTCACCTGAGAAACGCGAGCTAAGCACAGCCAGAGCACCTCCACAGTCGCACGTTTGCACACAGATGCAGCTCAGGTGGAGAGACCGCATGCCCTTATTCACGCCACCGCCGCTGCTGCTAAAGGTGCTTAGATGAGGTGTTTATGCGTGTGGCATACCTTTGCAGGCGATATCAATTACGAGAAGGCTCACATGTGGATTCCTGCGAGATTCGCGCCCTCCTAGCTGCTATAAGTGCTCGCAACGCCACCGAAGAGCATTTGCTTACTCGCCGAAGTGAGGGTGAAAGTGATATTGATCCATTCATACCTGGCTTGTCGCTGCAATTTCTCCGCGTGCAAAGTTGCCAGAGCAGTGCACACAGTGCGAGAAACTAATTTTTTTCAGCGGCAGGCTTTCTTCCACACGAGGCGTAGCAAAGCTCTTTCAGGAGCTCGTAAATGAAGTGCGACTCAAGTGCCCTCGGCTGAACGAGATAAAATTATCGGGCCCAGACGCAATCTTGGCAGATAGTGTAGCGCGAGAAGGGTCCTGCTCTGCGAATCTTCGAGCGCAAGGGTTCTGCCCGGCGAACGGAGCTTTAAGTCAAGGTCAATCCTGGGGATAAAGTTAGTTCTTAAGTCCGTCCTTGCATTCGGCTGCACACTCCATCAAGTCTGAGTGATGTTTTTCAGGCTTTCACGCTCATTCTCGCGATGATCCCTCAACCCTTTCGCGGATCTGTGTTGGTCGCGGCTTTCAAACCGAAATCGCGCCTCGCACACAGTCCGCGGGGCCCACATAAAGCAGCAGTCTCAATACCGCCTTGCCGGCCGGGCACAAGGAGCACAAGGAGCTCGGCTCGGCACAGTGAGCGCGCTCTTCTGTGGATACGGCTTAATTGGCACACAAGAACAAGAACCTTCCTCGGCGCTGCCGAAGGACTCGCCGCGTAGTGTTAGTAAGCAGTCTGCACAAATGAAGCGAACACACTCAGAGGCGCGCTATAGAACGCCTCAATGAATAGCCAACCGTGTGGTGTATGCTGGCTCGCTGCACTGTGTGCTGCTGGTGCAGCACAATAGCGCTAAAAAGATTCGCTTCAAGAATGGAACAAAAGGCCTAGCACAGCCAAAACTCCTTTTCTTTTCACTCGGCGCAAAAGGAAAAATAAAAGAGAGGAATAACCGTGCATAGTGGAATAAAAGAAATAAAGTGAGGGCTGCTCAATGGTGCGTTTACAATGGCTTAAGTGCTTAGTTTTAAAGTTTTCGGAAAGATTTGCGAAAATTAGCCCGCGATGATGGCATTTGCTCCGGCGGCGCTTGGTTGCGATTCCTTCGAGGTTGCCTCTTTGTGGGTTGTTCTTTAACCTAGCCACCTTTGTTACTAGTAATGAAAAAGGTTTCGAAACTTTGCCGTATTAGATTTAATTACAAGCACTTTGAACACGGCACTTATCTACATGCCAATCGTTCCGAAAAACTTAAGCCTATAAAAAAAACTGAAAACAGTACCTTTTGGTATAAGAATTAAGCAAGTTAGAATGCTTTGGTTTTCAAACTATAGTTTATTCAAAAAATTATGATGAAATATGAAACGTGCACTATTTTCTAATCTTTTGGGTGATAGGTAACAATCTTTGAGATTGTAATGCTTCCCATTGAATAGGTGCGAGTGATTTTCTTTCTCAAATCAGCTGACCCTCGAAAAGTGAAGAAAATTAATATATTGCCCGGTAATAAAAAAAAAATCTCGGCCGGATGGGGCACAACAATTAAAGCACTTTGAGCAAATGATTCTTAGCAACGCAAAGATAATCTTTTCAACTTTCTTAAGTGGTTTGCGCACGCGATCTCCTCAACAAAAGTTGTGCCACAGACAACTGAGCCATTTGGCATAAATCCACTCTTCCAAGTGTGCCTACAAATTAGAATCTTGATCGCGCTGAAGTGGCTTGATGATCGGGGCGCGAAGACGTAAAATCTGACACAATGCCACTTAAGAAGCTCGCCAAAGAGGTTTAAGGTCGTAATGTGCGCCCGCATCTTAATCGTGTCGCCTCGTCCCTATCTGGTGTCCGTGCATCGGCTCGGTACGGTAAGCGATACGCGCGCAGAGGCCACTTCATCTCAAAACCGAGCCAGAAGGTATGAAGAAAAGAGTCGCACGAATCGCGGTGTTTATCTCTAAGATTTTATTGTCACTGCAAATCCGTGATGATGCTGCCTGGATGCTGTAGCCGGCGGCATCGCAATTCTCACTCGACATTCCAGTTCTGGGATTACATCACGGCTAGGACTTAATTGTAAAACGATAAATTAATTTCAGGGCATTTTTTGATTAATTAATGATGCGACTATAAATTTCTCGACGTCACTGCCACATATATAGCCGGCCTGGACGAGCAGGTCGGACGGAACTGGCCCGCCGTACACTTGTTAGTAGGGTTTTATTCGTTTTGTGCTGCTCTTCCCGGTCCCTGACGACGAATAACAGATTTATCGCTCGTCTCATAAATTATAATTACATTGTTAACAAAATGTTTGTTTTTCCCAATCGGTTCATATAACAACTTCGATCCGTTCGGAGCCTCCGCACTGCAGTCCGCTTATGGCCGGCCGATCGCAGCATAATCGCCGCGCCGGCGAAAAGTGTGTTCGCCGGCGAACATCGTCCACGTAGGTACCGGCCAGATTGTATCCGGATGGCTCCGGCGAGTGCGAGTGCGAGTGCGGGAACAAAACCAGCAAAAGACCCTAAACACTCGGTTAACAAACAATCAGCTCTGGCGGGGTTCCCTGCTCCTTCTGTCGATCTCTCTGCTGGGGACTGTCTGCCTGCCATGCGGGGTCCCTGCGCCGCCGTGTTCGGCTCCGGCTAAACGTTATTTATTTCTCCCCGGCGAAAGCCACCTCTTCCGATCGGATGAAGATTACAATTATACCTACAATACCTACAACGGCGGTGATGACCATGATTATGATGGAAGAAAGGTAAACACCAAGAGGCAACATGCGCCGCGGTCCGCGGACCGGCTATGCTCTCAGGACCCATGGCTCAGAGCTCAGGGCCCTTGGCTCTGGTCTGGCTGGGAATGTGCGAAGCGATGCGAGCCGGCAAGGGGGATAATTGCAGCAACACTCTACTGTGCACTCGCTGCACTTTTTCCAACTTGTGTGAATATTTTAATTGCTGCGAGTTTTATGAATTATTCAGGCCCGCCAAAGACACGGCCTGCCAGGCTATCATTATGCCAGTGGCAGGATCCTGATCGCCAAATCGCCACTTTTATGTGGAAGGGCGGTGACGCGAACCCCACGACATTTCTGTAATCTGCGCAAAACACCTGCTCATCATGTTAACAGCCAACCTTTTTAGTGGGCGATTATCACCGCATCGTTATCTTTCATAGCTTCGAGGTTGCCTTGTATAGCTGGTGAGTCGGTTGTTGTCTTGATTTTTACACTTACTTTTGCGTCCACAATGAATTTTGAGTAAGATATTTAGGATAATTGTACACTTATACTGTTTAGCTAAACATTAGACAAAGAGCCCTATTATACTTCATGTTTTATTGAATCGGGATTTTGACGCTGTTTTCCCCAGGGTGTAAGGTATAATACATAGAAATAAATCCTTTTTTATAATTTTCAACGTTATTTAAAAAAGACATTTTAAATTATAAATTTTTAAGTGTAGTTCACAAAAGATTCCATGAAGTCTTGTTGTTGAAGCACACATAAATAAAAGAAATTCGTTTCTAAAATTTTATTAAATTTAATTCCGAGGGAGACTTATGTAAAGGAGCGTTGAAAAAATAATAATTTTCTATCTGTATGTGGGGTATCCTAATTTAATATTGTTTTTGTTACCGTTCATACCTCGAAAATAATACCTATAGGGTGGGCAATCTGATGGTTTTTTTTTCGATTACATGTTATTTTGAAACAGACAGCTCTTTCGTACTCAAGAAATTGATAGAAACACAGTATCATATCTCCGCGATACGAAATGAATAGATTTACGATTGAAAAATGTTGGGTAATTTAGAAAACTTATTTCTAAAGTGTGGCCAGTGACGTAGTCGGGTATCTACTTCATCGTGGTCAACCAATGTCATTTAATTTCCATATTTTCTTCGTATACGTTCGTTCACATAATGAATGCCCTAACATGTTTCTTCATCCTGGATGAACTCTTCGGTTTTTGACTAGAATTAGCGTTCCATAGCAACTATGGTGAAGACGATCCGAAGCCTAAAAACGGACTTCGCTGTCACCGTCCCCTCTAACGACATCGATCATCTTGTTAGAGGCAAATGTCCACCTTTTTTCTCCAAAATATAATTTCCGCTTTACAACGAATCCCGTCTTCCCGCCCGCCCCACTTGTGCGCCTGCGAGCGGCGCTGATCGGTGCCCGCCTGGATCAGCAAAAACACACGTCCGCGCGGTCAGCTAAACAAACACAGAGAAACCCGTCGTCTTCGTCGTCGTCGTCGTCGTCGTCGCCGGCAGGTATGAAGACGTAGTCGGAGCAAGGTAGGTTAGCGTCGATTATGTGCAGCAAATTGGAAAATGATATATTTTGCGTGCGAGAAACGTGATGATTACTGCCTTCGCAAATATAACAAAACGGACGAACTGATGAGCTGGTGTGTGCGCCGCCGTGGCCGGGGCTGCTCGGACAGCTCGGACGGCCCGGACGGGGGCTGATGCTGGTGCTAGCGGGCTGCTGGAGCCCCTCAACTCGACTCAACTCTGAGGCGAGTGAACACCGTCCCGGGAAGATGCTAACAAGACTGCAATTAGCAGACCATTGATTTTTTTATTCTCGCGCAGTGGTCTGTTTGTTTTCGGGCTGGCTCCGTTAATTATTTTAAAATTGGCCCAATCGTCGCCAGTCGCCCGCCATGGAATTTCGGTGGAGCGCTCTCGGGCGAAATTAATTTTGGGTAGGGTTCACTGGCAGCTATTAGGCAGGGAACAGTTAGAGAAGGCCTCCAATGCCACGAAGGAATTCGGTAATTGATTAACATCGGCAAAAAGCGGCTATGTGCGTGCTTGAATGTCTCGCGCGGACTGGCCCCGCGGAGAGGAAATGGCGCAGATACATAACATACTATATATAAAAGTACTTTCGTACATACGCTGGGCAGCGCAAGTGCGTCGCGAGCGTTAGGTGGACCCCGCGCTGACCTCACAGCTGCATCTGCACACACGCCATTAGCATTAAAAGAGATGTGCAAGCGTAACCACTGCCGTTGATTAGCAAGATTTATTTCCGGTCCAGCCCGAGGCCCGGACTTGTCCTGCACCGGTGCCAATTTTCTTCAAACCCATGTCCAACCAATTTCGGGGATCGTTGTGCTTGTCTCCGCTCGCCATCGAGCCCAGCCAGAAATGCCCCATGGGGTGCCTAAATAGGGCTCCGTCTGAAATAGAACCACTTGCCCCTGGCAGGCACACATTCTGACCCCCCAATGCCCGGGCGGATGGCTGCTCTAATTGATGTGAGAAAGGATGCAGTCGCTGTCTTATTTCGCTGCCTTAGTCTTTAAGACGCAGGGCAGCAAAACCAAAAAAAAGGTCGTTTTTGCTTAATTGAGATTTTTAGGATGGGCCGGCTGTTATCAGCCATTATTTGCCGCTTCCTTGAGGATATGAGCGGGCGGACGACTTGCTCGTTCCCCTCACCGAGCAATCTCCCTCTTTTTTTTTTGGTTTTTCCATCCTTCGCCAGTTCTTCCTCGTTAAAAGCAACGCGACCTCTAAAAATTTAATTCTCCTCAAGTGAATTTAATTCGACCGCTCTTACATGCCGGGCGTCTCGGACCAAACCAGAAGATTTCATTTGCCCGACATTTGCGCGCACACAGCCGCGCCACGGCCACTGGCTAGTCTGCAGTCCGACGGCGCTCTTTTGGTGGAGCAGCTTTGCGCGCCGGACCCGGGCATTGTGGAGGTGGACATAATCCGCAGCATGGACGCGGCTGCGCTGATCGCCCAGCAGCGGTCCGCCTGGGTTTTTTTTATTTTTCCGTGCGCCCGCCGCGGCCGGACAGCGGTGACATGGTCACCCCTCCGGACGATATGTGATGGGAATCGCGATGGTCAGCTAAATTGATTGGGACGGGCCAATCTCTTACTACTTCTCTTTTGGGTCCGATGGTCATCGCGCTGCTAATTGACAATTTCAATGCGCAAGTGGTCATTTGGCGAGTGTTGTCGCGGTCTCTTTCTCTGTTAAATATGTGGACATTTTCGCACATTCGTAAAACCTTTATAGCTGGAGCAAGGTCATTTCGAAGATTTTCGATTTCTACGAATCGACTCCGCCGGTTGATTGAGACTTTTCTGTCCTTGTCGTGTGGTGGGGCTTCAAATCTAATTTGCTTTTTTTTTGTGGTTTTCAGGCGAATTGAGCTTAATTAAGTTTGCAGATTTAAATTTTAGGAAAAATATCTGAAACTTATGACATCTGCCTCAAATATACTCAAAGCAAGAAGAGTTTTTTTTTAAATTCATCCTCGATCATCGATTTTATCTCGATGTCCTTTTATAGTTTGTTGTCAGCTTTCAAGCTTTTTGATGAATGAACAAAAATAAAGTTTGGTCCGACAAAATTCATATACTGAATGCCCCAAAGTTTTCGTTTCGGCACACCAGATGAAATTTGAAGCAGTGTTATATATTGATAGTATCTTCGATAAGAATTTCGATTTAATCGAAATCACTATACATTAGGTTGGAAAACCTGTAGTTCTTCTAAAGTCAGATTTATTTAAGTGAATTACAGATTTTGCTGAATGTTAACATATTGGTTTATCCCATAAATAATGCGGTTTTTTTTTCAATTGCATGAACTAAAAGTCGGAGAGGGTAACCCCCCAGAGCATTGTAGAAAATTAAGCAGATATGTTTTAGATTAAAACAGAGTTTTTTTTATCTTAGTTTTTAAAAGAAGATGTTTAAAAAAAAATCGCAAAATTTATGGGATGACTCAATACATTCGTAAATCAAAGGTATTTCCAGTGATAGTGTAACATCGTTTATGGACTAACCTAGAGCAACTTCTGATTAAATTACATAATTGCAGAAAGTAAAATTTGGCTTAAAATGAATTGTAATTAGCTTTGTTCTGATTAAGATATATATATTTCGAGTCTGTATAAGTATGAACCCAAAAAAAATGTCCAGGCTCACTCGGGGCTCCGGGCTGAGCTGCTACTTAGGGCAACTGGCAGACACGCACCTTGTTAAATGAAAAATGGGCATAAAATGCCCAAAAACCGAAATACGAGGTACTCACATGTCCACGGGGTGAAGCAAAAGGAAAAAATTAGACAGGCGAAACCTGTGATTATCACTTTGTTTTAGCTGGTAATTTGCCCGGAATTTTGGTTTTTCTTTTGTGTGCCCCAAAACCACGGAATCACGTTCTTTTGTTGAGTCGCTGAATTTACCTTTCCGTGTTTGTTTTTTTCCTTGTTTACCCTACAATTTGGCTTCATGCGAAAACCGAAGCAAAAAATTGAAGAAATGTTTTCTCGAATGTTTTTATTTTTCACAAAACACGACGTTATAACACATTTACTAAACTACTGCGATATGTGGAGGCTCAAAAGTGAATGGAATTCGTGTCTGGAGCGGGTTCGAGGTTTTGAAAACTCCAGAGGAACCCACAAGAGACGCAACGGCCACATGAGATGGATTGGAGGCTGCACTGAATTGGAGCACATTTTGTGGACAAGTTCTCTGTGGCTCTGCTTCAGGAATTTTTTAACGTTTTTTTGGGGTTTCGTGTATTTGTTCACGTAATGAGTTCATTTACAGTGTTTCGATTAATGTTCCTTTATAGCCTTGGGGATTTTTCGGATCCAGTTTCAAATACCACAAATATATCTTTTGATTTCTCTGCCTTAATGATCTAAGAAATATTAAAAATAACAGGATGCCACTTTCTCTTTTTGCAATTAGGTGTTGTTTTGATATGTGCACACAACAAAAACACGTATTTTGTTCCCAGGGACCATAATTTTAAACAAAGGAAAGGTCTATATTTTTATTTGATTTGATTTTAACTGATGTATTAAAGTTTTGCAGTTTTCCTAAGCACCGCGTTAAGAAATTTGCATATATACATATATCGAGATAGACCACTCATAATAAATGTGAGCGTGCAGAGTTAGTTAGAATTTTATAGGTTCAGTACGAACAGTGCTTAACGGCTTCAGCCCTAATTAATTTTGCACATGAAATGAGATTTATGCAATTGTTTATTTATTTATTATTTATTATTATTCATCAGAAAGTTTACAAAAGTAATACAATGTATATAATACTTGCAAACCCTGCAGGGGAATCTTGGTTACCTTTTCGCAGGTCTTTTACAATATTTTATTTAAATTTGCATTTGTTTGTCTTTTAAATTAATACCAATTATCTTCTCAGATAGGTTATTTTTATAGATTGGCTTCTATAGACACCTATGTAGATAAATTATTCTTATCCAATTTTAGCAATACTAGACAATTTTTTATAAGCACGGCCGAATTTTGAGTTTAAATGAAAAACGTAAAAACTGAGCAAGTGATCCTAAATTTGGGTTTATTTGGAAAATTATTTTATAACATTTAATATTTAAATTCAATTTTGGGCATATGAGCAGTCAGTTACGAGCATTTGGGGGCATATATCCGCAATGATATGTCTTATGTTGACTTCCGATGCGTTAATCGAAGCTGCTTTATCATCATAGACCAGAGACTTTACATATCTCCACAAAAATTGTCCAGCGGTGTTAAATTACGCGATCAGGTACATTTTTTGAAATAAGATTTTCACCAAACTATCCTTTTAATAAATCAATTGTTTCGGTCGCTGTATGGCACGTTACGCCGTCCTGTTGAAACCACAAGTCGTAAACATCAATGTCTCGACGTTCTGGAAACAAAAAGTCGCAGATCATTGATGATTCAATTCTTCCACCAATTGGATCTTGTTAAGACCAAGATCCTTACGCAATATTTTCCAAATCGTAAACGGACAAAGCACAAGCTGTCTTAACTTCTTCTAGGAGTTTATTCTACAAGACATAATCTTATAATTTTTTATTTATTTTTCTCTGATATCGTTATTTCTCCTTTTGTTGCAGTCATACATCTCAGGATTTTGTAAAGTATCATAATTTTCTGGAAAGTCTTCCTTATTATTAAAATTTGGAACTTGAAAACGAAATGCTTTTCTTGCAACACATTATTAATTGGCATTCCTTGCCCTTGAGAGGAATATACCAAAAGAAAATTATGAAATTGGGAAAATATCTTTTTGGAAAGATGAAGGCAAACTAACTTCAACATTTTATACTTCAAATATATTATGAATCTAACTTCAGTTTGCCTTGAAGCAAAACTCTGGATCAACCTAAAGTGGGTTTAAATTTCAAAATTGGTGGGGCGCGCCGAGGGAGCTGCTTCCAAATTGTCGCATATCCAACTGTGCACCGAAAATTAATGAATTCCCTGTGCGATCGGCTCAAACTAATTCGGGCCACCGCTAATGAAGGCGCATTCATTGGCCAGAAAACAGCTCCATCGGGCGAACCAGCGGCACCGTGCGCGCACGCAGACACAGGCCCAGGGCCTAGGCCCATTATTTAATTATCCGACAGGTGCCAGGTACCTCGGATCCGCTCGGGCCCGGGCCCGGGGCAGAGGCCGAGGAATTCCCGCGCTGTTTATGATTTTTTATAGCTTTATTAGATCATTTATGAGGCAATTCGTTTCTGTTTGTTTTTCGCTGCCTGGCTTTCGTCTCTGGAAATTCTCTTTTTGTTCGTATTTATTTTTTCTTGCGGCCAGGAAAGCTGAATGGACTGGACGCGGACGGGAAATTGGACAGCCGCTGAATAAAGATGGCCTGTTTATAGCAGCGCGCCGCAGACATTGTTTTAGACAAGGAGATGGCGCAGATACAGCCGTTGATTGTGATCTTGATGGCCGGCGATGTCGGCATGTGGCTCGCCATTGGATTGGCCGTACCATCGGCTGAGAAAGGGTTGATCGTCGGACGGGAAAATTAGGTTCGCTCCCAAGACGCAAATTTGTCAGCAGACGCCACCTAGACTGCTTCCTGGCGAGCGCGTTAATACGTTTTCATTTGGGGCCCACAGGTGCAGGCGAAGCACAAAGCGCATATCTGGAGAAATTATTCACGTATTCCGCGCTCATAACTCTTTTGCATTGAAGGCATTCCTCTTTCAATTCAATACAGAAAATTTATCGTAATTGAGGACGCAAAAAAAGTGCCTGCTCTCAATTTAAATATTTGTCAACAATTTCTGAAACGAGGAACAATGCTGCAAATTCCATCTGTTCAATTCAAATCGATGGTTACAAAGTTTTACAAGTGACCGATATTCGTGTTCCGACATGAGATCGAGACCGACACGGCTAGTGCAGGATAAACAGTCCCTGGACTGGTCGCAGACACGAAAAAAGTGCTTCAAAACATTGGCAACAATAAAAATATTCCTGAATATGCAGGAAAAAACATCCACGGTCAGTTTTAGATGATCGCCAGAAAAACAGGTGGGAGTCTCTGAGAGTGGGTACCTGCTTAAAGGTGAAGCGACGACAGGTGGAAATTCTTTTTATCCTTGTTTTTGCCTCACTGACTGGAGTCGGAATTTTGGCACAAGGATACATATCAACGATAGCGTTTTTGTGGGTCAGCAATTTTCTGGGGTCATCATTTAGTAGACAGATGAACGCCTTCAATCCCATGGTTTTATTGAAGAGAAACTTCCTTTTTGCTAATTTTTTTCTGTCGACTGTTTGTCTGGATTATTGAAGATTTATGATTACAGTCAATCGATTAGAATTTTTTTTTAATTGGTTACTACAATTATAATTTCTTGGTACGAGGTCTTACAAGTGTGACTTACTGTGAAGCAGTTTGATCATGATTTCAAGTGAAGCGAGTTTAAATAGTTGTAGATATCTGTTAAGCACTTTTTAATTTGTGCGAAGCTTAATAGATTTGATAATTGCTGTCCCTTATTCAACATCTTCTCGTGAGCTTTCAACAGCGAGTTTTTTGGAGAATTTTAACGACCGCTTACAGCTCATAAAATTCTAAAATAATTCCCACAGGCGAAGTTTACAATCTATACGCCCTCATTAAAAGGCTGCAAGTCTCAGACAGTGAGATCACCTCTAAAACAAACATCGGCCCTAAATTGCTACCCTTCGGTACTTCATCATTTTCTACTGTTTCCTGACAAACATTATATACGAGTATACCTACTACATTCGCGTTCCCGTCGAGCGTTTTAGTTTCGCGTTGCCCTTATTTTACGTTCCCATTCATTTCTCCCACGAATCCTTTGAGTTCCAATCATCATCTTCCTCCCAACGGAGATCTCGACGGCGAAGATCTCGACTTGTGTCTGCAGGTCCGGGGTCTCGTCGCCGTTGGTAACTGTAGCGAGCGAGCGAGCGAGCGAGCGGAGCGAAGGCGAACAAATTAATTTTATCGATTCGGGGCCTCTCGTTAGAGTTAAGTTGCGGCCCAACAAGGTATGTGGCGTGTAAAAGGTGTACCTTAGGTGCATGATCGCGCGTGTGGCTCGAATTGTGCTGGCGCCAACTTTTCATCTCGGGGCTCCGCTGTTGACGACGGCGAAGACGGGCTCTGCCCGCGTTCACTGGCCACATATCGAATCATCATCTCCTTAGCGCACACCCTGCGATCATCATCAAAAAAGATTGAGTGATTGTTGCCTTAAGTTGTAATTTCATTTGGGCTTTCGACTGTTGCAGAGGACGGCTCCGAGCGGGTACGGGTCCACGGCGCGCCGGGCCGGGGTAATGATAAATAACAATCGGCGACTGGCCCTCCGCGAGAGAGAAAGGTGGCGGCTGTTTCGCGGTCCGGCGGGATCCACGCTATAATTTCTTCGGAGCCCCGTAAGAGCTTGCTAATATTTTGTGGCTGCCTGGTGCCCTCTCGGGTTCGCTAGGTGGCCATTAGCGGGCGCTAGTGTTGCCAGGGGTCGGAGCGCGCTCGACTGGACCCGATTGGAAATTGTGGTCACGTTTTTAGAATATTCGCTCAAGTGCAAGTCTGAATTTTAATTTTGAGTAATTGCCTTCGAGTTCGGCGGTGGCAGCGGCGGGCATGTCTGGCCATTGCGTGCGGTTTCCCGCTCTCGTCTCGCTGGCTGGCTCGACCAATAGCATAATTGTCGAAATGTGATTACATTATGGCGGGCAATTTGACAGATGATGGATAACATGATTCGTGGCCGTACTTTCCGCTTTCCGCTCCGCTCTGGGACTCGTAATGGTCGCTTGTGGGTGGCATGAGCTTCTCAACCGAAAACCTGATCGATGTGATTTCTTATTTCTTCGCCTCTCGGGTAATTTTAATTTCCTAACATTTAGCCACTTTGGGCTGAGCTCTAGGGAGGGAAAGGAATTTTTCAATGGCCCCACGAATGGTTGCGACAGGTTCACGACTTGGAGTGGTTTGTTAATTGTGGGCACCGCAGTCGAAGCTTAATTAATTCGCAGTGGTTATACGTGGAGAATGCCAAATGACTTATGTTTATTCGCCGCTTAGGCCAATTGTATCTGTTCCAAATTTGGAAAGTTTTAGCACAATTATATACATTCCCGGAAAAAAAAATCGCATCAGGGTATTTATGAATAGAAATCTTCTACCTTTTGGGGGGCATAAGGAAAGACAAAAAATGTATCGAGCAGGTCGTTGAATCCTTGCAATGACTATTTGGACAAGATGAAGTATTAGATCACAAGGCGGTCCGCATTTTGAATAGGAGAATTCAGCCTTGAACGTAAGTCGTACTCGATCTCTATACGGGTCAGTCAACACTGACTTCGATTGTCAAAACTATTTTCAGTGATTTCTTTGCGTTCGGTCAACTGACAAATCAGTTTATTTTTAAAATTTCGTTGACCAGTTCAACTGTTTTCGTGGCCGCGTTATAATTAATACAAATTACTGAAGGTGTGGAAAGGGACGAGAAAAGGAAGACCAGAAAAAGGAAATATTTAGTCAATTTTTTTCTGTAAAAAAAAATCGAATTTGTTGTAAAGAATTCCTCGATAATCTTGAAATCTGTAGGGCCCTTAAAATGTGTAAAATTTTACTGACGTTTTCCAGTGTTTCAGGGCAGTTTTCAAATATACTCTCATAATGTCAACTATACGTTTTATCGAGAAGCTCTTGAAAAATCAATAGGTTAAAGCAATTTAGAGTTAGAGTGATATTACACATTTATTTATCCCTTAAATTATCGAACTCTCTTATCAAGCAATAATTACTGTTTAGGCCATAAATTTGACCAACGACATGAAAACAAACGTTCGTTTCACTCCTTATTTGACACATCCACCAAATTTCGGTCCAATTACTAACCAATTCATTAAAATGATCAGTCGCTATCAGTCAGTTGGACCGATCACCACGACAATAAATCTCCAAAGATAAACGCTGTCGCATGTTACACTCGGCGGGTGCCATATGGCACAGAGTACCGAATTGAGCCGCGGCCGAGGCAAATACATTTTCCGAGAAAAATTTGAGCGGCCATTAAACACTTCGGCGGAGGGAAAAAGCCACCACTGGAAAAATAATTGGACGCGCATTATCGGACCCTCGTGAACTCTGGCCACATAACACGCCAGTGACAATCGATTGAACGCTTTTTTACCCTGCCGTCGCAGTAGCCGAATCGGCGTTGATAAAAATTTGACCTTTCCGAAATTTTCTTATTTTGAACTTTTCATAGGATTAACGAATTTCTCACCAGCAGATAAGCTCTCGCCGCAAAATGCTAATTTATCATCGCTGAGAAATTGAGGGGGGAGGGTGACAAGGCTGGGTCAAGCCGAAAACACCAAAGCGCGCATGCTCGACACGATTATGATCGATCATACGCGAACAGCGCCTGCGCCAATCTCCTGTGCTGTGGGTGTCACTCCGTGTGGACTGTGGAGTGCGATTTTATCGCGCATGGTCAATGGCCACTAACGGTTAACTGCCCGTAATGGCCGTCATTACAGTGGCCACTTTCTCAAATAATTTCGCTTTTTTCAGCGTCAACCATATTTGGAGGTGCTGATAAACATTGTTGCTCGGTTGAAAATAATTAATGTATATCGCCTTATCTTTGGTTATTCGTTGCATTTTATTTTTCATTTTTGCTGTCCCTCGTTGTCGTTTTATTGACGGCTTAAGAAATTAATCTGCAGTGACCCTGCACAGTAGTTTTTGATATTTTGATATAAGAGACTGGTTATAAATAATTATTTAGTAACCATGAGTCGTTGGTCAGGGGTGCATCTCTTGGTATTAGTTCTCCTCGATGCTATAGAGTTACAATTCCACGAGAATACAGAAATTAAAAAATTATCTGGCATGAAATCGTAACTACGATTCTGGAGCTCTTCTCTTGCGCTTTCAACGATGTGAGGTCTAGATTGCACAAGCATATTCTCAGAAATGGGCAACATCTGTAGAACAGTTTTCTAAAACATAGATCTGCCATCTTGAAACTAACAAATTAGTCGCAATTGCGACAAATCGCAGCTGCTTATTTCGATTGTTATTTTAAAAATTCGGTTGCATAGCACTTACTTTGGAAATAAGTTTTCAATATTTCCCAACGTTTTTCAAGCGTAAGTCTATTAATTTCGTACCGGCAAGATATGATACTGTGTTTCTGTAAGCTCTTAGAGCACCAAAAAGCTGTCTGTGTCAAAATAACATGCAGTTTAAAAAGAAACCAGCAGATTGCCCGTCCTATATAAGAGTGAAACAAAATCAATCGATCTGCATAGGTCATATCTGAGGACATGATTCAATTTGCAGAATAGACAAGTGGCGAACCCCTGTGAATTGCGGTGAGGCAAGCGCATTGCCACTACTTGCGGTGTCGCTGAGTGATTAGCAGAAACGGGTTCCTTTAATTGCGCCATAATCAGTTCTCACAGGCCGTTCAGAAGTCATCAATTAATTATATGACACGAAGTCATTAGCGCAAAAACTGGCGACGTGTTCGACAACAAACGCTGCTCGATTAGCTACCGATGCATGCGGCTCCGCGCTGCTGGGGAAGCGTGTGCGAGATGCGCCTTAGTTCCCGGCACACATTTTCGTATTTTTACTCCTTTTTGTCCCATTAATGCAATAATTAAGTACAAATTATCGTAATCAGGTGTAAATGCACTCGGGAGAATTAAAATGTCACGTCGTTCAGAGGTGAAACACTCACGTTGCTCTTGCGTTGCGTTGCGTTACGTGCGCGGGAATTGTCTGACGGTTATGACTTAATACCTGCCAAAGGTTCGAGTGGCGGTTTCGTTTCGACAGTCAGCTGCTTGTCGGATGCTGACAGACAGTTTGTTGCTCGAGCAGAAACTGAAATTGATTAAAAGTTGGAAATTACACCGCCTCGTTGCGTTGGCCTCGTTCCAGTAAAAAAAATCTGTAACGCTCTAGGTTTCAATTATTTTATTATCTAGGGGCTTCGCTTCGCACATTCTCTCGCCTTTCTCACTTAAGATCGCTCAAAGAAATTTCTTATTCCCTTGACCCTAGAGCAAATATTCCTTTTTGCGCGTAGAGGAGCGGTCTCGGGTTTCTTCGGCGATAGTGGTGCTCATGAATGAAGGAGATCCGAAGGGGTTACGCGGTCACTTGTGGTTTCCGGATGACTAGCTATATTCGCAGCTTCCTGCATCCATCGCAGCTGCGTATAATCAATTTGTATGAGCTTGCTCTTGTAAACGATGCTTTAGTCCCAACGCCCAACACCAGCGAGCAGTGGCGACGGCTTTGAAACAGAATTCCGCTTAGATCCACTTCCAGTTCTATGACCCCTCGCAATGAAACACCTTTTTTGCACTAATTCTGAATAACAAGTTTAAGGTTTCTCGCCACTACGATGCACTGAACCTATTGCGCAGGAAGTCCGGTGCACGCGCATTTCCCATACAGGTGCTGGAGACTGCACTATAACTATAGGGAGTTCAATGTTCCCTTGCATTGTATTTATCTTTTAATAGATTTGCAGCTATTTTACACCGTGAGATCGCTAAAAGTATCTTTTCTTTTTCTTTTCCAGACAAATGTTCCCGCAGATGAAATTTCGGGTATCAGGGCTAGATGCAAAAGCTAAATATATTTTATTGTTGGATATTGTTGCGGCTGATGATTATAGATATAAGTTCCATAATAGGTGAGTACATGCGTTATTTATATATTTATTAATGTAAGGGCATTATGTGGGCTACTCATAAAATTTAAACAGTCCTCTATTCATGCAGGATAAATATAGCGAGATAACAGACTCGCAAAATATGAGAGATGAATTTAAAAATGTTGATTAGATAGCTTTTTTAAAGGAATATAATAACAGTGAAATTTTTATAGATCTAAAGTTATATAGCAGCATATTAGGTAATTTACTCTTTTGGAAATACTCTTTAAATAATAAAAATCGATAATTTGCAAATAAATGCATCAAAATGTATGAGTAGCAAAATATTTGTATACAGCTTTTGCGTAAATAAAAATGGTTCAGAAATATTTTATGATTTTTTGGGGGGCCTAATTTCTTATTTTATAATGTCTCTTTTAATAAACTAAAGGCAGAACCTCTTTATGTTTCAGCTCAACTAAAACTCGGTAAGAAATGTTCATTTAGAAAATATTTGTCTTAAAAAAACTAATAATTTCACTTATTTTTCCGGTTTTTGAAATGTATAGAACATAGGTTACATATGAAACATAATTTGTTTCTCTTTAATTTTTCTCTCAGCAAGTAGTTTTAGTAAAATTGCAGAAATATATGAAACTGCATTTGTATAAAAGGAATTTATTTTAAGAATGGCAGAATTAATATATATGAAAGTTACCTTGTTAGACGTAATCAGTTTGTTAAATACCGCTGAAGTAACTTTTAAAATAAACATAAACATGCAAAGTGTCATAGAAATCATCGAAAAAAGCTTTAACGTTAATGAGAAAATCAGTGGAATCAATCAGAAATTTATTACCCAGAAAAAAGGAGCGTAAGAAACCAAAAAGGCGATTGATACAAGTCCTAATCCATCCAAAGGTATGAAAACCACATGTTTTTACATCAAATTAAAAAAGCTGCGCACTGCGGTCCATACAAAAACAGAGATGATGAACAAGAATTGATTGCAAAATTAGAATTTTATAAATTCTGGGAAAAATGTTTGCGCTGAATATGAGATGAAATGGACATAAAATCGAATTTTAAAAAACCTGCAGATCAGAAATGGTATGTTGTATTATATATGCAACAAATCAAAGAAATTATAAAATTGTTTGCTGCTAAAAGGCAATTTTAACGTATTAACTGGAACTATAAATCATAGAGCATTGCTTATCAGAAGCCGTGGAGCTTCTCCTTTCTTTTGGCAAGATTTAACTACAGTCAACCTCACAATGGCAGGAAAATATAAAAATATTATTGTAGTTCCGCAAGAAGCTAATTCACTAAATTGCCTAGAATATCAGCCGATCGGAAAATACTGGAAATACTAAAGTAAAAAAAAATAAAGGAAATTTGGAATGGCGTAAATGGAAGAAAAGTATCCAATGAAATTTGAAATTTCTTTTAATACCCCAGCTTTGGATAACATAATAACACATCTTTTTGATATAAACATTTTTAAACATACAGAGTTTAAATGAAAATGGTTAATTGTTTTAGGAATAGGTTAACCTTCAAGTTATTCATTATAGTATTAAAATAAAAAAAAAAATAAAATTTAATAAATCATTTGATTTTAAAAAGGTAGACAAATTTATTCGTTTGTCTTAGCAATTAATTGAAGGAAATCACGCTTTGTTTTATTTACTTTTGTTTAGTAAAATCTAGTAAGAAATAATTTTCCTAAGAAATATTTATGAAAATCTATTTTGTATGGTTCTGGAATTGTATAAGTAATAATTGGTAACTCTTTTCATGAAAAATTAATAAACATGAAGCATTTCTTTACTTTTCGGGCTTGGGCAAATTTCAAGATATAGTGATAGCCCTCTCTTTTGTGGTTGTGCGTCCAGTGCAAGGGGATATTTTCATCAATATAGAAAAGGGGCATTAAATGATAAGTAAAAGATGAAATTTTTCACGTGATACCACTGTTTAGGCGATTTGGGAAATATATAACGGTTTTTTTTTTTTTTTTTTTTTTTTTTTTTTTTTTTTTTTTTTTTTTTTTTTTTTTTTTTTTTTTTTTTTAATACACTGCCCTACTCCAGTCATGTTTCCCACGGAAGCTTATATTGCTAAAAAAGTTAACTTTTTAAATATTGCTTAACGATAGTACCCCTTAAGCGTTTTGTGGTAGTCACCTGATAAAAAAAATAATTTAATCAGCTGTTTAGTTCCTGAGAAAAATTCTTAAACAATTTCACATTAAACTAAATGAAATACCATAGTAATTTATCCATTTCTTAGTGATATTTATAATTAAGTATACAGGGAGTTATTTGTAATAAATTTAGTAGAAAGACTGATTAATTGTGAGCCATTTTAGGGCCGGCGATTTAAAGTAAAAATGTTTTTCTGCAAAAAAATGTTAAGGCAATGAAAACAATGTCTCTTTTCTTGTCGTTTCAGTCGATGGATGGTAGCTGGGAAAGCGGATCCAGAAATGCCAAAACGAATGTACATACATCCAGACTCCCCGTCAACAGGGGAACAGTGGATGCAGAAAGTAGTGTCCTTTCACAAGCTGAAACTGACAAATAACATTAGTGACAAACATGGATTTGTAAGTACTGTACGTTGTATCTGTAACCACAGTTTATCTTTTTTTACTCTCCTGTCCCTATTAAATGCTTCGAAGATTTTGATCGAACTCGCATCGGTCAACACATAGATCTGGCACTAGTGCGAGAGAAAATGTATCAAGAAAAATAGCAACAATACCTTTTAAAGTGAAAAACAATAACGATGAGTTTAGTTAGTTATGTTGGCAGTCATTCTTTTTACATTTTCTGTCACCTTGTGCCTGTTCTTATGTGCGCTTAAAGTGATAAAGATATCAGGATTAACGACGTGAACTCGCGCTTAAAGCATGCCACCGTTACATTTAAAAATTGTATACAGCACGTGAACGATTTTACTCCCCCAAAACTGTCAAGTGGCCGACATGTTCTCACCCTCAAATCCTCTAATATTTGATTACTTTCACCGAATCCCTGCCAGCGGTTTATCTAAAAATCCATTCAAATTGAAATCTTCAATAGATCCGACGGCTCTTTTTGTTCACCTCTGGAGTGTTTGCTGTTGTCTGTCCCGTCCCCGTCGCGGCGCTGTTTTTTGGCTTTTGTTTAGTGTCTGAATTAAGTCCTACTGTTGACATCTTAAATGGTGTTTACCCTGTTCAAGATGTCTCCTGCACCTCCCGATGCATACTCATTGAGACCCCTAAAGTCAATAGACGCACAAATATTTTTTTCGTCGTTCGTCAGACTATTCAATCTAAAGCAAATGAAGATTGTTGGCTTTCGGAGTTGGAAGGTGTGTTTGCTTGGTAGTGTAAAAAAATGAAAAAAATCAAAATTATATCCCGCTTCTGGATTTACACTTATTCGTTTTATGTTTTGGAATTGAATTCATTGGATTCATCAAAATGAATCATAATCCAGTAAATTTAGAATATATAATAGGCAGTACAAATAATTCGAAGCCAGTAAGTAAACTTTTATCTATATAATAATAATGTCGTTACATTTTATTTTACCCTAGTCTTTACTTCCTTCACGCATTTTATCAGATACTTATCTTCCCAACCCCGAAAAGTCTGACTTTATCTCCTTACTGTGCCTTTATGAAAATTTGATACTCTCGTACCGGCTTGTTACTAAATTTAAACCCCGTCGGGTTGATTCCAAAACTTTGGAATTTCTTATTGCGATTGGAATTGTATCACCGTTTTTTTTTATGTAATGTTTGAAACAAACAAAAATAAAGGATACTATTTAGGATATATCAAAAGCACAAACTGACCATAAGAGTCGCGTGTTCAGTGCAATAATCCCTTAAATACTCATTCAAGCGAAATTGACTTATTGATATTTAAATCCTGTCGCACTGCAGAAGAAATTTACGACCACAATTTTCCTACAAATTTAAAATTCGCATGCCGTGATGATAAACTGTGTTTGCGTGATTTAGTCTTAAGGTACTATTACCGTCTAGAATTTTCAAAAAATGAATTTTTTTTTTTTTACATTTTTAGATTCTTTATACCTTCAATAATAACTGCCTAAAATATTAAATCGAAATTCGAAGCCAGTGCCGAGATATAACGACTCAATTGAAGCGCGCTCTCGGCTGTTCCCATGTTCTAAATAAACTTTAAATGCGTTTCTCTCGAGTTTAGGTTTTTTTAACTGGCGGACAGTTAATCTCCGGATCTACTGGGCCGATTTTAATAAACGTTGAAGCATTCTGTTCGTTGTAATATCCTGCGTGATAGTTTACCACAATTTGACCACAAAAAAATATATAAAATTTTTGAGCCTGAAAAAAGGTCGAAAAAAAGGGCGATTTTTGAAAAAAATTTTGAAATGTCCGCCATTTTTTTATTTTTAATGATTTTTCAATTTTTCTGGTAAACTATCACGTAAGAACACTTCCTTTTTGTAACTCTTTTTGAATTTTATGTTTCAGACTTACCGTTCCAGAGATTAACTGTCCGCCATGCAGCAATGTTTTTTTGAGAAGAAAATTTGAGCGCCCTGTATTAAATTTACAGTTAATAGAAAATAAAAATAAAAATTTTTTTCGTAATCTTCAAGAACTGTTTAATACTGTAAAAAAAGTTTGATAACAATATATAATATAGAAAGCGAAAAAAAAAATTGTTGAATATATGTCATTTTTTAGCATTCTAGGCGGTAATAGTACCTTAAGCGCAAGTTTAAGTTTTTCCCCAAGATACATATTATTAAGATATCTGCCTAATTAGTCCGAAAAATTATTTGCTACATAGATACTATGTTAAATTTTATTGCATATATTTCTAATAGGTAAATATTTGTTCTTATCTTTAGTTTGTCAGACGCATAGATATTTGTGTAATACTCGTTACTCTATTTTTAGCTTTGAGGTACCCTATTTATGTCAGTGGAAGATTCAGGGGCAATATCTACTTTGAAATGTCTGTTATATCAAAATCTGTGAACTAAGGGTGTTATATTAGACGCAAAACCAAAAACCATAATTTTATGTATTAAAGCATCAACCACTTATTGTGATTGAATATTAAGGACAAGCCAGTAGATTTTGTCATGGATAAATTTTCCTTAACATGTCTTGTTATCCTTAGAATTGGTTTGAAAGTAACCCGTAACCAGGTGGATCATCTGCAGGTTTGCAAGGTTTCTATTTATTTAGTTAGAGTTAGTTTTAAAAGTAATATATACAACTCCGCCCTTAGGAAGTAATTTTAAGGCCAGATTAGGTATACCGTCGTATTCGACTAAAACGCTATAAAGCGTTCCAGTCGAATTGTTGCTTGTACATATTTAAAATATACGCAAGCCCTCACAAAAACGTGAACAGAGCCCTTTGAGTTTCGAGCAGGCCAAATTCGCGCAAACCAAAAAATCGCGAACATTCGCGAGAATGGCGCCCAGATAAGGCTTCCATAATGCCCTCGCCGGCAAGGGGGCGCTGCTCGGTGAATCGACGACCATTCTTCATACGTCGCTCATACCGCGGCCAGGTACATAAGCAAGAAGAGGAAGAAAAAAGGCGACTCGTTCCCCTCCCAGGCACGCTGGGTTCAGGCCAAGACCCAAGACTATCTATCGACCCCCTCGGCCGTGGGCTTGTTCTTCTTCCACTACCACCGCTACGCCGCGGTTCCAGCGAACCGCACGAACGAGGTAAAGCGCTTCTCGGGTATAGTAAAGGGTTAACACTTCGTCGCGTTCTCGAGTGACAACTAAGTTAATGCGAATTTCTGTACGAAGATTTCAGCGAGCTGGAAGAACAGAAGAAATACGCCGACCTTCGAGGTGTCTGTTATACCACTCCACCACTGCGATAGTTCCTCGGCCGCCCTTCCTTTGCCAATAAAAGAGTGAGACGCCGACGAGCAGCGTGCGTTCCGTTCCCCGTGCTGCCATACACAGAGATTTTAAGATTTTCTGGATCGCATGCAGAAGTTTTTCAGATGGCCCTCGTCACATGCGAGTGATCTTGAGTGATCGTGATATTTCCATGATCGACTGAGCATGATCAGCCGGCAGTGATCGATATTTAACCTTTTCTCCGGCTCCCCTGCTTTTTATAAAATGCCAATTTGGCTGATAGGGATCTCGGCGCTTGAAGAGCCGCTTGTCTACGAGTGGGGGTCTCTAATTAATGGAACTCAGAAAGGTTTTTAAAATGTCAGAAAATATTTGCCGCCGACTTGATTATTGCGGAATTTCGGGGAGACGGTACTGGGAGCAGGCAACGATTTGTTTTAATCGACGGCCCGCATTCAGTCGACTGAACTTCTTTAATCGAATCAAGGTATTGGTCCCTTTTGGGGACTCTAATTCTAGGAAGTAGCCCGCACTATTTGACTGTCAAAAAATTGTTCTGACTTCCGTGGGTTTTTCACACTTTTACGAATGTTAATCCCGGCTTCGGGCCAGCGGCGTGGCATTTGCGCAAATACAAAAGGGCTATGTGGCGGAGTTCCCAGTGCACTTCGTCTGTTTGCTGCCATCCGCTTTCCTCGCCCGGCTCCCACGATGGAGCTCCTCAGTGTGAAAACTGTGCACAGAATGAGAAAAGATTTCCACCGACGCTCCACCACTTCTACAGCTCCCTCCGCGCCATCTTTTGTTTTCTTATCCTGATAAAGTGCATTAAGCTACGTAAATACGAAAAATGATGCTGATGCACGAGTTAGAATGCCCGGTCTCTAGTGGCCCTCTTTGCACACATACTCAAATTCGTAATTCGTCACCTAGACACCACTCACCCTGCGCTCATTCAGACTATTCAGGATGGAACTCCTCCAGGAAGCAAAACTTCCGTGCCACATTAAGTCGAATTGAAATTTTAAGCATATATTTCTTGGGGTAAATGCCCGAATTATTGTACAAAATTTATAATAGCGAACAGTTTGAAAATCGGGCTCAAAATTGAAATCAGTGACCATAAAACGTGACGTCACCTGATGTTCCTGGCATCTTAATGTTGAACCGCGAATTTTTTTGTTATTAATTTATTTTGTGGAAGGTACAACAACATTTCTCGTGGTAAGATGACTATTTAAATGTAAAATAACATTTTCTTTAATATTAAGATGTTAAGTTGTTGTAATGTAGCATGTGTGTTGTTTTGCTCGAAAACAATAGTAAGTTTTGACAACGTTTCATTAGATTCGATAGCAGGTTTAAATGTATCTTCATTCGGATACTTCGTACTAACAGAATTTTTTCTTTGGATTAGTATCCCTTAAAACTTTGATGTATAACTACTCTTGGCCCTACAATGGCAAGTGTCTAGAATTGATAGTCAAGTGTAAGTATATTTTTCTCACGAGGAGTTTTTGACAATTTATGTATATATACAATTTACCTACTAAAATACGTGTAAAGACATAATATTCTTCTCTAGGAAAATATCTTATCACTTGCCCCCGTAACCCTTGTAAAAGAAAGATGGCACCGTCAAACAGATTTTAAAAATGTTGATTTCATATTCGAATAATTTTTCAAGATTTATTTCTGAGATTATGCAGGGCACTTATTGCGAAGTTGTTGAAGATTTGAACATGATGTTACTTGAAAAGCAAATTCCATCTCTAGTTGTTATATAAATGCTAATTAAACCAGTTCGTTAAACCAATTATCCACATTTGGCTTTCTCGACTAAACTGATTCGTTCACATGAACAGCAGAAAACAATTTAGCCATCAGTAAGTGATTTCAGAAATTTCGTAATGAAATACCTCAAATATTTGTCGGCAGGGAAAACGTCTCTAGATGTGGATATTACTTTCACACAGAATGAAATTCCTTTCGAGAATCGCAGGGATGCTTGCACAGGCTTGAGCAGTCTTCATCGTCCTTCGTCAAATCTTTGTTAAAAAAAAATATAGAAAATTTCTATCCGTGGAAGGAATCCTCAAAAGCATTGCACTTGTTTACCCCCGTCCGATACCTAGCCGAATCGTCATAAACTCGGAAACGGACTAAAACAAGTGTAGAAACGCACACGCTCTTTGAAGTGAGCCACTGAACCAAGTAGTTTCTGAAGTGAGTCCTTTTTAGTAAATTAACGAATTCTGTTGGCTATTACCCGTTCCGTGTGTGCTGTGCGGGGTAAACTGGCATCCTTTTGGGACGTATCTAGGACGAACACAAGAAGGGGACGACAAATTTTCAGTCAATTCCCTTAAGATGATGTCCTTTTATCCACTCAGCCCAGTGCGCCAATCCGTCCGACTGTTCCCATGTATTAGCCATTCGCCCCAGTGTCTGTCTATCTGCATCCTTTCTGGGCCCAAATAAAGTACCTTTTCGTCCTTTTGGGAGTCATGCGTATGACTGTATTAACCATGTGAAGCAGAGTGAAAACATCTCCAATTTTGTGTCTCCGCAATAATTGCCCATCCATAACAACGGCCCTCGCTCGAAGTGGCTGCGCCCGCCCGGCCCGAAAAGGGACGACTTCAAGAACAGCTTTGTCTAATATAATTAGTGATGATGGAGGAGACCGCACCAGGACCGGGCGGGGCGGCGGGCGGGGGCACCGAGCGTATGCCAAGGCCCACAGGACATCCGAGGGGATTTCCTGAAAATTAAGGACACACAGGATTCTGCTCTTCCGGTTGAAAGGCGAGAAAAGACGTTTCTGCCGGCTGCTCCGGGGTGGCTCGGTTCGCCCACTGCACGGAAGAAATCTCAATTTAATTCTTGTTGATTTAATTTCGTCCGCTTTTTCCAGCTTCGCTCAAGTAAGGGCTATTTCGAGCAGAGCAGTGTACTACAGCTCATCTCTTCTCATTTCGTCTCCTCTCATCTCACCTCATCTCAAGTATGCGGTCGCGACCCAAAATAACTTGATTAAAAGTGGAATTGCTTTCAAATCCCCTAATGATACCTACCTACGGGTCTTATCCCATTTCGACAAACACCGCATGAATGCTATATCCTTGTTCGGGATCAGCCGTATCACTTTTATCTCCTCTCATTTCGATGCACGCCCCTTTCGGTCCATGCCCGCTTACAAGTCTATTTATCCCCGGCGCGATCTGGCCCGCCACCAGAGCGCAGCATCTGTTTCGAACCGAACTGAATTAGTTTGGGTGTGCACGGAAACAGAAAGGATCATGCCATCGACAACAATAGATAAAAATCAAAACAGTAGTCGCCGTGTGTGCGCCGGCGGCTACAGGGGATTACCGCGGTCCATACCTTCGCTGAAAGGTTCTTTTTAAACCTCTTCAACCAACGTGCCCTCACATTGAGGTTGTTGGAAACAAAAAAATAGAAATTTCAGCCTGGCAATGACACAAATCACAATGCAAAAAAAAAACCTAAATTACACGTAATGTTTGTTTAATATTTAAATAATAATTTAAGTTGGGAGAAAATATCTAATACTGCAAATTAAAAAGCGGTGTAGTAAGGCAACAAACAGAATTAGTATAAGAAAGCAAGCGTTTGCATTTTTGCATGACAAATGACAGTGACAGTTATGAGTGACGTTGTCGAATAAGCGAATAACAATAAGATATTTTAATAAAAAATTTCAAGGCCGGTTCACTTGCTATGGTTTTGTTCGAAAATGAGGAGAATAATACTGGAAAGGCAACGTTTTACAATTTTAATCTGAGAAATAAAAGCGATTCTCTTAGTACGCCGGAAGAATTTTGCTTTAACTTAGAACTGTTATACTGGCTCTAATTTTTGACCGTTGTTTTTTAAGAGAATCACGAAGAATTAATTATACTCTAAATTGTTACGGAATCCCAGTCCAGGTCTTTCTAAAAGCTAGTTCAAAGATATTATTTTTTTTTACAAAGGGGAGAATTTTGAGAACAGATAATAGCTTCGAACAATTTGGGAGTACATCACAATTTCGGTATAGGTCTATACACGCCACACAGACATGGGATGATTCAAATTTCTCTTTATTTGTATGGCAGTTACGTTACTTTGATGAACTTCGCGAAGTATAAGAAGTTTTTGTTAGTCAGCTATTTAATTTGTTGTTATTGTCGTATTTCCTGTTCTTTCGGTAATTTTCCCCTTGATTTACGCAGTTACCGATCAATTAAAGTTCTTTGTAACTTCCCGTAAAGACAATTTGAAACCTTTAAAAACTGAAATTTTTGATATTTGTTCATAATGAAATCTGCTTTTAAAAAATACCATTAAATTGCAATTTTCTAGACTTATATAATCCCATTTTAACAAGTACCCTTTTAAGAAAAAAAGTAGGAGATCTTTTAATTATTATCAAGAAAACATGGTGACTGATTTTAATCGAATTACATATATATAAATTTAATTTTCATAGCACTTAGTTTTGATGGTTAATAAATAAAATTTTGAAAACTGCAAATGGCAATGAATATGTAAAAATAATATATTTGAATTTAGTTTAATTGAGTCTATTACACATACGTCTGAACACATTTAAACACCATCTTATACTAAATTAAACGAGCAGTTTAGTGTTGCTATAACTATGTAAAAATTTGCTATTTTTCTTTTATAAACTCAGCTGTTTTTAATCAAATTTCCTCCAGTTTTGATATCTTTTTGAAAAATGTTAATAAATTTCATATTTATGTTTTAACGAAGCCGGCAGATTGGTATTTTTTCGAAATCCCCTCGGTACTGACTGTCCGCCGCAGTAAAAGTAGAACTACTTAGGGAAAAATCATTACCAGAGGCAGTAAAATTCACTGTCATCCTGCGGAATTAATTGAAGCGCGACCGAGTCTTCGTTGCTCGGCCGCAATAACGTCTCTTTACGACTCATAAAACGCATAAAAAATCTTAAAACTTTTTCTGACTGGCCCTGCTGCCGCTTCGCGGAGGGTTTTGGTTTTTCTCCCACCATGGCAGATATGATCCACTAAAGGTGCCATTACGGGTGTCAAAGTGAATGGGCCCGACATATTTCTAGCAAATTGGAAGTGGCGCCCTTCTTGTGCTACATGTGTTGAACAAGTGACACGAAACAACGACGGAGGGAAGCTCCCGCAAAAGGCGCGCAGATCCCGGCCAGGCAGGTGAGTCCGGGACGGGGCCCGCGGAATACGATGCGTGCCGCTTCGTGCTCTGCTTCCCACCCATCTCGAGGAGGATGTCGCACCTTCTAAAAGCCGCTTGTTAGTGGGGCTAATTTACATTCTGCCGAACACGAGCGGCCTAATCTGCGGGGAAATAAAAATATCACCCGAAAATGATTCCCCAGAAATGGGTCGCGTTAGTGCGGGACTGCGGGGCCCTCCCCGGTTCCGTGTTCGCGTCCATGTTGTTCGGAGCTTCGGATTGTTATCACTGCCTGCTGTCTAGATGACTTCGAGCGTATATTTAGCAACAGCTTGGCGCACTCAATCAAGATATGACGAGCGCTAGTGGGTACAGCGTGTACGGGCTCGGCTCACATGTGTACCCCTAAATGCCTCGCTTTCCAGGATAATAAAGGTACAATAACTCGGCACCATGGCCGCGGGAGCATAAAAGGGAAATGAATAAAAAATCCATTAGGTCGCACCTATTCCGACCGCCGCGCCGCCACCGCCACCGCCACCGCCGCCGCGACGCTAGACGCTGAAAGGTGAAGTGTTAACGTTCTCAGGTGTATGTATAGGCGCAAAATAGATTCCTTTGTGGTCGCGCCGCGCACCGTATTGTATTTTTGGCTGCACGAAACTTTTTTAGCGGCTCACTAAGTCGCGGTTCTCATGACTGATTTATTCCATGCAAGATTATGCCTCACTGATTTAATAGCCGAGCGGGCTTAATAATTTCGCCGGCTGTCGGCTAATTAGATTCAAACGCCGCTAATGAGTTGCACTAATGAATAAGACAAAACCTAATTAAACCGGCTTGCGGCAGGAGGATTTATTGACGTGGGTGGTCGCTTTCTGACGGGTGCTAACGTCTCTACTAATTTAGTGTTGTTTAATGCCTCGTCGCGTTTGTAACGATAAGTGGCCTGCTATGAGCCAGTTGCTGTTACACTGAGAAAATAATAAATTATAAATAAATTGTTTATCGAAAACAAAAATCAATTCTGCTTAACAAATAAGATGCTTTTCAATTGCAGAAACTAATTTATAGTCTACTTATCATTTATCACAACAATTGGTTATGGCTACCGAATTTAATTTAATTTTTTCGAATTCTCCAACTTCTTTCCGAAACTTGTTGTCTGAATAAAAGAAATTTGTAATTGGAGGTGGTTATTTCTACAAACACAATGCGAAGCTATCATAAAGAATTTGCTGCTAAATCAACTAAAGGAACTGCTTGATGGCTGTCAAACGAAACTTCAATAACCCTAATAACATCGAAGTCTTGAGTCGGTTTCCACGATCGAAGGGTTGCTGGCACAACTAAATATATGTTTGCATTGAACATACAATAGAATAGAACATGCATCAGGGATTGAATATTTAGTAAGTAATTATTCGTGCTATAGCTAGTAAAATAAAATATGGAAATATAATTAGAAATAAATTAAAGTACACCTATCCCCCGATTTTACTCTTTTTTTACACGACTTCGCATTTACCCGATTTCGCTTTTACATGTTTTTTAGAATAATAGATTTAAAGAAAACACTGGTAAAAGTGAACATTTTAAATGCAAAATACTATCGAGTGATGAAATTGATATAATACGTACGAATGTGTAAGAAAAGATTAATAATCTATATCAAAATAATTAAAATTCAAGCAAACAACAGCAACATTGCTAGTAAGCATGACCACAGAAGTTTATTTATAAATCATAAAGCCATTGTTATTTAAACTACATATCTGGTTGAAACTTTGTGACGAAAGTAGTTCAGATAATGAGGTTCATTAAAAGTTTAAATAAGTTTTAAACTGAAATTTTTGACCGAATTAAGTTGTGTGTGTGTGAGTGACCATTATAATTCGAATACGCTCTCTGAATTAAACTAGTCTCCTAATGTCCATATGTATTAAATCTTTTGAAAAAGTTAGTCAGAAAAACAGCTATAGGAAACAAAAGTTGAATTGCGATTTTTTTGAAACAGCATCTCGTTCAGTCAGAACTTTGGAATCCTAAAAGTCGCATTATAGCAATGACTATAGATGCTTGCTAAAACAAACATGGACCCAGGTGAAAAAATAAAACCGAAAACAGACTGAAAAATGTACCAGTCGAAAAACGAACTGAAAGTATACTGAGGTAGTGACCGAGGGACGCAGCCTGATAGACGGGAAAAATACTGAAAACGAACTGAAAATGTACAGAAAATGAACTGAAATTCGACTGAAAAATGTGGACTGAAATCAGGTGGAAAACAGACTAAAATACATTTTCTGCTTAAACTCAGTCCACTTGTCCTGAAACAAAGGGTAAACTGAAATTACACTGATGAATTTATTAATTACACATGAACAAATTTACATTAGCACAAAAGTATATAAAGTGTGTATAGTTTATAATAATTGAATTTTATTTCAATTCTAATAAACTTAAATTATAATGACCTGTTTGATTATTTTAATGAAAAAAGCAATAAGTCAACTAATGCTTAACTGATTAATAACTAAAATCTAGATTGAAATTGAACAATCGTACCAGAAAAATTAACTAGGCGTCATTGTTGAATCAATAATATATATTTTTTTTCCGGTTTATATACTTTTAATGAACTCTAATTTGTGTGTGTACGACATGCACTTGACCAATGCATTTTTATTCAGATTATATTTTGTTTATTTAACAAAAGAGATTCAAAGATTTCAAAGTATGCAGTAATTTGCAGTGCATTCAAACGCCGCAAATGACGCCGATAGTCCGACATACCCCTCTGCCGCAACATTATGAAATCATATTCAGCCAGGAATTCCTTTCGGCATCTTACGATGGGAAAAGGAAATCTTTTATCGCTGTAAAATCTCGAAAAGAACCACTCGACTCTGAAATAAGCCCGGGTTTTCCCATTGTTGCGAAAGATACACTCATCCCATCCATCTCGATGCGTGCCCCAAAAATTTTCTGGACCATATTCCAGCTTAAATCGCCGAAAAGAAAAGGAGCGCCTTCGAGCGCAAAAAAGAGCACGAACCCAACAAAGGGCTAACCGCATTTTCTATTGCTACTGGTTATAACTGCCTCCTGCGAGGCTTCCCGGAGGATCCTTGCGCTCTTTGTGAGCCCCTTTGTCGCTGCGGTTTATCTAGCGCTGATTAGCCGTGTGTCCTTTTTGTTATTGCGATTACCGAACGCCAGTGCGCCCAGCAGGTAGCCCAGGTACGGATAAGATTTATGTCTTCGCTATCTCCGGGTCTACGAAGGGCCGCCCGATGGTACTTAAGGCGACTGCGGAGTGATTAAGGAGGAATTTGTCATCTGTCGTCGGGCCGAGCGGGTCAGGATCGCCTAGGTAATGGGAGGATAATTATGTCATTTCGGTTTTGTATGCCTAAGTGGCTGTCGTCAGTGCGATAAAGGTTGCGGATTAGTCGGTAGTAGCTTTAACAAGGATTATGCGGTCGGTGCTCGAAATTTGCGGTTGCTTAAGGTTTTGAAAGCGATACCCCACCAGCGATACTTCAGCAACCCCGGATCCGATGTTAGAGGGCTAATTTTGGGGTTTGGTCCTCTAAAAGAGTTAAGCCGGGTCAGTGCGGTCGAAATAACGACTAATTGCCCGCGATTTCGACTTCTGCACCTCGCCTCCAGTGAATGCTGCTGCGACTTCTAGTGTGAAATTCCAATTGGTTCCGAATAATGAAAAGTACTTGGAAATCTTCTCCACAAATCCGCCAATTACCCGGCCCGGTTGCGAGCGTTAAAACAACGTGAAATTCCCAATGAATATAAATTCACGTAAACATTTCAATTTGACGGGGAGCAAACTCAATTAGCGCCCTCAAATATTCAATAACCGAGCGAAATTTATGTTGAACGACTGAATGAGTTCGTCCGGGCTCCGAGTGCGCTCCGTGTGAGCTCCCGGCCTCTCCTGTAGGTATATATCTTCATTTCGGGACGTTGCGCCCTGGCGCCCGGCCTATGAAGCAACTCGGCAACTCGTGGCATGATCCAGGCATATCAGCCCGAATAGGCAAAATTTCATGCATCAGGGAAGGTGATTTCCTTGTGCCTTATGCGGCGGCATTTTTCCCTTAATTTCACCTACACGTACGCGCACCACGTGGGGTTTTGTGCGGGCGCTCTGGGGCATAATAGACGCCTGATTAGCCCCAGATCATGTCGACAATTTTCGAGTTTTTTTCGCATTAGGCGTCTCATTTGGAACGAACCTTGCCGCCGCCCGCCGGCCCAACCCGCACAGCCCGCGCGGAGCCCCCGCAGCCACTGTGTTGCTCGAGAAAAAACCCCAAGCACTCTGGCAAACGCGAGAATAATGCAGAGCTCTATTCAACCTTTACAAATATTTTATTGCAGACACGTTTATAGCGTGCGAAGATGCCATTACATTAATATAAAACACTCGAAATAGGCAATTTTCAGCTCCCTCCAGCGCGATGAGATGTGGCTGTTGAACAATGTCGAACTCGTGTAGAACTACTTAAAATGCGGAAAGAAGTTGTCTTCTTAATGGCCGACGATGGATGGTTTCATGTGTGGTGTCGGGCGGGACGCGAGGAAGGGTGCTCCTGCTCCAACGGTAATTCCTTTCGACATTTTCAATACGCTCGCGCGCTCTCTTCCGCTAAGTGGCCGCAATTCTTAGATATGGCGCCTGCGGGTCTAATTAGGGTGAAGTTGGCTGCGGCCATTCTGGGGCCTGTCTTTGTTCGCATCAGCTTCAAATTGTAGGCTCGTATTACTCAGTGATTACCTTAATAGTGGCACCTTCCTCGAGCGGCACTCATCAAGTAATAAGGGAAACATTAATGCAGATGAAAACGAAACGATCAAATGAAATATAATTTCACTCGGTGTATTTTCAGCTTCTAATGGCTATTTATAATTGTCAGATTTCCTGGAAAATCAATAGATATACACACTCAGAAAATCATCCTGGGTAAATTAAGGGTTTTTACGTGATTATTTTTATGTACATAAATTAATAAGCCGGTCACGTGACTTTAATCATGATCTGAAGTGCTTTCTGAGTAACCGAGGCTTACTAGTTAGATGGCACACATTACCACAATAGAATATCCCATTAAAAATACATAGTAGAAATTTCATAGCGTACCCCTTATTATTATTTGAAAATTAAGAAGTGAAACCTATTCAATTAACGTGTAAATCCATATTAAATCAATATGACATCTAGTAACATGAATTGACTGTGACCAAAATAATATGAAAATACCTTAAGGATTTCTATTAAAAACAATTCGATGGTTCATAAAGCCGTAAAGGCACTTTAAACCAAAATGGAACACTGAAAAAATTCGTGCTAGCAAGAAGTATTCAGTTTGTCTTGCATCACACCATAAAGAAGCCAAATTGTACTTATTTTTTTGTCAATGTACTGTGAAAATAAATTTAAGAAATACATAATACTGATTTTTCAAGTCTTCAAATTAGTTTGCGATGTCTATAGTTTTTCACTCAGTACGAAAAGTTCTAAAAATGCCACATAAGTTCAATGTATGCATACAAAAAGGTTTCAAATTTTTACTAAATTTTTCAACTGTGTTCTTTCCGAAATATTCAATATTACATATCTATGTAGAGTTATGTATCTTGGCATTGCATTAGCTCAACAGAAGCTCTATAGACTTAATAAAAAGTATGTTAAAGTGGAGCAATAATGTTAATTTTAGTGTAAGCGGAGGAAGGCCCTCAGCACATTCGGCTTAAATAAAAACCACGAAAATCCTTTGATCCTCTGTTCTAACCCACTGTCTAATTGGCGTTAGCTTTCCAGACCAATTCGGGTCAACGGCGAAGAAGGGCTGCACACGTGAGCCAATAAAGCATTTATGGATGCAATTGCGCCTCATCTTTAGTTTTGGGCTGCGTCGAGACAAGGTGATGCTAAAGGAGGAATCTGGGAGAGGAGGATTTAAGTGTCGTCCTGCCGCCCGGCATCTGAGCGAAATTAACAAAACGGCTGCCCTGTCGCCACAAGTTATCATCCTGGGAATCCACAGGAGAAATTTTCAAATTTTAATTTCGCTTCCTTTATTCTTTGTATTAGTTTATGACACCCTTTATTAAGAGGGTTATTTACGGGTTTAAAGGGGGTGTTAAAATGCAACCCTCCACAGCCATCAAGAGCCCTCCTCTGCTCCTCGCCGCACACCGTCCACGCGACGTAGACACGGCCGCTCCCGAGGGCTCACACATACTCGTAGACGAGGACTGCAAGCGGCTCGAAATCGCAAAATATTTTCACCCCCGTAGAAATTGAAGGGCGCTGGATGGAAGAAGGGCTTCTTGTGTTCCCGCAGAGCGAGAAAATAGAGCCCCTGACGCAAGGAGGCGAAGGATGTGAAGAAAAAAGACCAGAAAATAAATATGGCCGACGAGAGCTCCTTAAATGGCGGGTGTGCGGCGGCTCGGCGGGAACCGGGATCACGGGCACACGAGTGCAAGCTTTCTTGTATGTGACATATGAAATGCGGCCAGGGCGGGGGTTGGTTGCGCGCCCGCATTCCTGCCCCCCTGGTCCCGTGTTGGCGTCACCGTCGTCTTTTTCTTTTTCTTTAAGTTTCCCGGGTCCCTTGGGACGCCGGAGGACAGCACCAAATTCATTTTTCATAGGAGAAAAAAACAAATAAAACTATAGTCACCCAGGTTTGCATAATTCATTGTGGCAGGGCATTAAAGTGGCTTGCGGCAGACATGTGCTCGCTGTAGGGCGGCCCACTGCGTCGGTGGAGTGGAAAGGGGCCCTTTTGGCCTTTTCGCGGCCGACTAGTCCTAATTACCCTTAATGAGTATTTTTACACGCTCAGCTCACGATTTTCCGTGGTTTTGTGTATATCAAGTGGTACCTAACGAATTTCCCTAACTGGCTGTAATTTGAATTTTGGGCGAACTAGGGCCACGACAGGTGATACTTTCCCTCAATTATACGATTTCGTGTCGCATGCATCACCTTTCCAATTTAAGGGACCTCCGCCCCAAGTCCCGGTTCTATCGACAATTGGAATTTCCTCTGCTGTGGAAATCTCTACACCTTTGGGTAATTTATGCCCCGCAGCGCCTGCTAACGGCCACGACGTTAAGGGTCCTGCGTCAAGTGAGCCGCTGTCATTGGGTCACTGAAAGTGCGGTCGTTTTCATTTTAAATTATTTAGCGCTCTCGCCGACATGGGAAAATTCCGGCAAGGCTACTGTCATTCGGAGAATTATTAATTCATTTCGGACAAGACAATGTATTTAAATTGATTTTGAAATATCCTCCGGGCCAATTACTTGGGCGGGTTAAGTATTATTTTACTCAGTCGACTCATTCTCACATCGGAGTTTTGTCGATTTAAGTTCATGTTGGAAATATCGTTTATTTTCTACTAGGTAATTCTTTTTTTTTCTTTTTCCTTATCAGTTTGAATAAAATAAAAATCCAAATTGTATGCAGATATAGGTGCAACAAACTACATTAAATAGAAAAGTTACTATTTGTGGTAAAAAGATTTATTCAATTTCTTGATTACCGAAAACAAGTGCTCGAAAATTTCCAATTCTAGAAAGAAGATTTTTCTTAAGTTCGCAATTTTGTCTCTCAGTTTCTAGGGTTCTATACCTCAAAAGCAAAAGAGCGGAATTCTTATAAGATCACTCTTGCGCTTGTCCTTCTGTCTGTCACAGACAGACATTTCAATATTGAAAAAACACCTTTTTTCTTGAAATTTTGAATTTTTCAAACTCGGTAACGCCGCTGTAATTTAACCTCACTATCAGTTTACTTTACATTACACTTTAAGCCTAAAAAACGTGAAAAAGCTCCTAAGTATAATAAATTTAACACACACACAAAATACATTTTGAATCAGTCTACTGACAATTGTAGTCTTTCTTTTTTAACAAGGTTTCCCGGTAACTAATGGTTGCGAATTAAAAATTTTTTTTTCATTTTAGAATTTTAGATTAGATTAGATATGGACAATAACCAATGTCCAATGACCAAGACTAATACTAAGAATATCATAGTCTTGGTCCTGGTCTTGTTTTGCTCATATCTATCTATAGGAATAGCTAAGTAGTCCAAAAAGCTCTAATTCCGCGACAGAGTTAGCAACTGCGGAGAGTCGGTTGAAAGTGTTCTGCTCATTTAGAGAGCTCTGTTGGTTCTGGTTCTCAGTGACATTGAAGGGACGTTGATTCCTAGCAAGCTGCGGACTACCAGAGATTCAATTACAATGTCGCTTGTAACACGACGCGCTTCTAGCAAGGGTGCTTTGGTTCTAGCCTGCCAAAAGGTATAGTCATGATCAACAGGTCGAAGAAACCTATGTTGGACTTTGATTACGAATAAGCCAGAAATATATTTATTTTTAATTCTTGAAAAAATTAAAATTTTTATATTAAGATGTTATTGCATTAAACTGGTTTCATATCTTTAAGATATCATTATATATCAATTCATACTATTTTCTTTGTTTGCTATATGATTTAATTTACTCGCTTGAAGAAACTATTAAAATTTATGAGCATTATAAATTTATCGAATTCTCTGAAGAGTTATAATCATCACGAACATTAAACGACTTTTATAACACGTCAGTTTTGATTAATGAAATGTGCAAGTATTAATATGCGAAACAAAATGCAAACAAGTTAGTGCGCTAGTAGTAGTTGGTTTAATGTCCTCACGCTCAGGTTTTCTTTTTATCTAAGTGGCCTGCGCAGTCGCGAAGTGGTGTTTCGCTCCGGATGCATAGTTATTTTATTTTCTCCATAAAAAACACATGATTGGAATGCATGCTTTGCAGAATTCAGAGGCTTTAAATCAATTTTCCAATCGTCGCCGGGAGTAAGTGGGTAAAGGTGCCATAAAGTGATCAAACAATTACCAACTTCCTGATTTGGCATGAAATTATAATGTAAATTGCACTTCATTTTGTACGGCCCGACGCGAGATCGCCGCTGCTGCGCTCCCGTGCGGAGGACTTGTGCAGTAAATCGCCAAACAAACACACTATCGCGGTGGGGCGACCGTGTGGGGCTTATGCGATTCTGGCGCGGCGGAGCACCCGAATGGGGCTGCTGAGCAAGACAAGCGGCCGACCTGCTTGCAGCAACCGTCCGTTTCGTCGCGGCATTTGCTGCACTCGGAAGAAACCGATAATTGCACCACCTTCAGCTCTTAATTACCCGACGACGAGTGTGGCTAGAAAGCGACAAAATCGGTCTACTGTGACGTGGGTGGCGGCTCTCCGAATCGACTGAAATCGTTGACGTTTTCAGCGAATATTTTATGGGGCAATTAAGCACAACGCGTTTATTTGCAAATTTCTGCGTGGGCTTAACGAAGCAATTCATCGTTCGAACTTCTAGCCAGACTTTTTGGCCAGAAGCCCCATACTGCAGAATCCAATTATCTCTGGAGTTTTACTGCCACTGTGGAGTTTTCTGAGTCATTGCCCATCTGTCTTTAGTGTAAAATTACACCTGAATACCTCCAGAGTCTAGAGTGACTAGAGTTACATCGAGTTTGTAAAAATATTTTTATGAATTGTAAAATAAAAGTAAAAATCAAGCTTTTGAGTATAATTTATAAAAGCTTGGGGCGTCACCATTTCTTTTCATCTTGTTGTTCAACTTAGTTAAACGAATCAAGCTATTATAAATTATACGTGTATATAAAAGCTTGACTTTATTTACTTTTATTTATTTTATGCTTTTTAATTTGGAGTTGTTTCATAGTTTGTCGTATTCTACTCGTCTTTATCCTTTCACCTTTTCATTCGATACCCGTGTAAAGGAGATTGTGTAGAAAAAGGGAATCCGTCTTCTTGGAGTTTCCGCCATATTGGATTCAGAACGTTATTAAATAGTATACTATATTATACTGTCATGCGACTTACGTAAGTCTGTTAAATTTCATCAAAATCGGATAATAGATACTGAGTTAAAATTCGAGTACAAATTTTGAACCGAAAAAACCATGATTTTATTAATTTTAAAAATGTTTGATATGAGGAACTTGGAAAAATTGAGTCTAGTCCATAAAACAGCCACGGGAGGAATAAGCTTGTCACTAATAATAAGTGTCATCGCGAAAGTGCATTCCCGAGGGATACTTTGGTATTTGTGTAAAGCACTTCTAAAGTCGGAAATATAAAATTACACTATATCAAAATATTTTCCCTTTCCGTTCATAATTTCATTATTCTTTTTACATAATATCTAGGAAATTTCGTAGTTAATGAACAGATCTTGAAGATTTCCCAACATTGTTAAGTAAATTTTACATTTGAATAAGTAAATAGGTGAAAAAATACATTTCAGTGTGTAGTTTGGGAAGTGTATTGCTTTGGCTTTCAAGAAAATATCATACAATATAGTATAGTCCGAGATTGTAGTAAAAGGACAATTATACTTTAAGATATTAACAAATCTCAAATAATGATCAATGCATTTTTTAGAGTGAAGGGCGCAGCTATTTAGAAATAAATCAAAAATATCAATATTGTTAATTTCTACCCATGTGGTTATTTTTCTCTTAGAGCTAAAACCCGCCGGAATACGTATAAACACAAGCCATGAAGTGGAAATTGCGAAGTGACGTAGTTCGACAGTGGCCACGAAATAACATTGCTTCTTATGGCGGTAATCTATCTACCTATTATCTAAATATCGAAACTTTTTAATGTTTGTCTTGTAAATTTAACTGAAAAATCAGCAAATGAAAGTATTTGATATAATCGTATTCAGTTTAATAGAATTTTTCTTAAAACGAAAAAAAGAAAATATCTTGAGATAGTTTGAAACTGCCGAAATTGTGATTTATTTTTCCGTTTCATATACAGGGTGTTCAGAGGTGGGAGGTCAATACTGAAGGGGGTGAAAGGTCAGACCGAGACAAGCAAAAAATCGTATGGGTGGGGGGGGGGGGGGGGGGGGGGGGGGGCATCTCGCACCGTTTGGCAGTTACAGGGTGATTCGTAAATCAGAATTTTGCCTTATATGGGAACCGCTCTTGTGTTTTTATCTTTTTTTCTACGCATCGCAGCGACCCCAAACCGATGTCAAAAAATCACTATTTGGAAGCCCTTTCCAAAAAAGTTTAAGGTGCAACATGCCCAGGTAGGAAAAGGATACGAAAATTTATTTACAAAAATCCTTTTACAGAATATCATGATAATTCGAATTTTTAAGAAATTATACTTAAGTTTACTAAATAATACATTTCGTTCGCTTAAAAACTAATTACAATTAAAACGTATGTCCGTCAAAAGCTGTTCAAAATGTTCTCCGCCAGTTTCGATGCATGCAAGTAGCCTTCGTCTTATTTCGCGTTTCAGGTCTATGGTAGCCGGTCTCTCCCGTATTTTCGTAGCTGCAGTTCCAGTGCTGGTAACTAATTCTTCTCTGGTGTTGATTGGTCTTGAGTAAACTTCATCTTTCATCATTCCCTATAAGAAAAAGGCCAGTGGAGTAAGGTCCGGTGACCTAGCAGGCCAAGGAATCGGTCCACCTCGTCCAATCCAGCGCTCTGGGTAATTCTCATTCAACCTTGCCCTAACAATGTTCCCAGTATGCGCAGGTGCTCCGTCGTGCTGTAAATAAATTGCGCTTCTGGTGGCCAGGGGGATGTCCTCCAAGAGATCCGGAAGGATATTCTCCAAAAAGTTCGAATATAGCTGACTTTTCAGCACTTGGGGCAAGATGAAGGGTCCTATCAACTGGTTGCCGATGATGCCACCCCAGACATTGACACTAAATCTTTGCTGGAAGGACCGACTCCTTGCCCTATATGGGTTCACATCTAAACAGGTGTGGAGGTTGTGGAAGTTTGTGATGCCATCCGAGGTGAATTGCGATTCATCCGTCCACAGAATTCGGTCTAGAAACCTTCTGTTTTCGATGTCAGACTCGAACAGCCAAGTGCAAATTGCAATCGTCTTTCGGAATCTCCTTCCTGTAGTGCTTGGACCGGGATATGGTGGTATGGATGTAGTCCCTCTCGGTTCACAACGGTCCAAACTCTCCCTGAAGACAATCCTGACCTTCGTGCGACCTGCCTGATGCTTATTACAGGGCTGTTCCTGACGATGTTGAGGATATGTTGGTCGGGGTCCGCTGAATTGGCCGATTTCCCTGCTCGCGTTTCTGCTCTGGAGGCGGTTACACTTCCGGTTTCTTTTAACCTTCTGAAAGTCCTTGAAAATACCCTTCTGTTGTGTACCCGCCGATTCGGGAATCTCCTTTGGTATTGTCGTACGGCCTAATTATTAATTAAAACTTTAAACTTTTTAAACTAATTATATCGGCAGATTCTTCAACACTGCATTCTGCCATTTTATCTTAATTTTTTCTATTAAACACCCGTTCTTATCGGTTGCTTCTTCAACTGTGGTCAATGTCCTTTCAAACTTACCCATTTTTATACCATAATACATAGGAGGTATTAGAAACGGAGCGTCAGGATACTTAAGAGTCAATACTGGATATAATAAACTAATAACGCTATTTAACGAGATTACATTTATTATTTTATTATTGTTTTGCTGAAAAAATAAAAATGTATTACTTTTGTTTCCTAAACAAACATTTCCGAACTTGCTGTCATAAAAATTGTTTACTTAACGACTTTTTCCATTATGGTGCAATAAAGTAATTAGGTACCTGTGAGGATGTTTTAATTTCAGAACTTTTGCAACCTTTTTCTACCTGGGCATGTTGCACCTTATTGGAAAGGTAATTAGATAGGCAACTTAAAAAAAATACAAAATAGGTATGTTAATAACATGAATTTCGGAGAAAAGTGGGGCGAAAGGTGAAATATCGTGAAATAAAAGTTAATTTTTTCAACTTGCAGGGGGGATTGTGGCCAAGGGGTTGGGGATAAGGGGGTGGTGTAAACTTTTTTGGAAAGGGCTTCCAAATAGTGATTTTTTGAAATCAGTTTGGGGCCGCTGCAATGCGTAGAAAAAAAGATAAAAATACAAGAGCGGTTCCCATATAAGGCAAAATTCTGATTTACGAATCACCCTGTAACTGCCAAACGGTGCGAGATGCCCCCCCCCCACCCATACGATTTTTTGCTTGTCTCGGTCTGACCTTTCACCCCCTTCAGTATTGACCTCCCACCTCTGAACACCCTGTATATTTATAGTATGTGGTACTTCTTTAAACCACCTCATTTTCATGAGAAACAACCACTTTTAGGGTTCGGTAGTTGCTTTGCAGAGGAGATCGATTTCTCTATGTACGAATCGAACTCGCACTTGATCAGTTTTCTTCACGTCTTTTTTTCCATTTTCATCCTTTTCCTTGCGAGTTTCTCTTAAAGTAAAGCATGAATCTCAAATCGTCTTCTTGTTCTGCTTTTCCGTATCAATTAAGTCGGCTGTCTGAACAACTTGGCCCGAACCAGCGAAGGCGTCAAATCCCATAATTAATGCGGAGCCCCTCGAGCCTTGCTTACGCTTGCAAATATGCCTTACAGATTAGTAAACAGCACACCAAATTGCTTAGTTGCCCTTAGTGGCAGCAGCAGCAGCAGCAGCAGCGCCAGAAGCGTTTATTAATAATGCAAGGAAAAGAGTTATCAGGCTGATAGCGGCCCAAACAATCTTCCGCTTTCGAGAGTGCAAAATGTCCTGCGCCATCACTTTTCCTCGGGTCGAGCAGGCCCCATCGATTGGAGTAGCGCCGCGCCGGGTAGCAGCGTTTCCTAATGGCGGGCCATTTGGCGCGCATTTTAAATGCGACCACCCTCGGGGACGTAATTACTGCTTGTTTGTGTTCCCAGTCATTGGCACTCATATTCGCCTCGTCATGCAATATGCAAATTTCGGAATCAACACCTCGTCCAACCCGAAGGAGCCTCTTCGACGGAGGCGCGGGCACGAACACCGGTCGAGCAGTGCGGGGAGTGCGGAGCGGAGATTGAAAAAGCAGCGCACCGAGAAATGGTTTCTTACCCGGGCATGCGACTCGACGCGAGGGTACGTGGACAAATCCTTGCCTGCCGTATGCAAGTGCTTTTTATTCTTGCTGCATGTAGAGGTGAGGCTTCTTCGCCCCGCTGAAGAACCATCCCTGGCCGCCCCGCGCACCGATTCGACTGCGTCGTGTAATTTTAAACCGTATCGTCGCCGCCATCTGCAGTGCATGCGATGTACCGGCCGCGGGACCGTGTGCGCGCTAACTTCACACCAATTGTTCGCATTAAGTGATGTGTGCGCCACCTTTGTGCAGAAGGTGGGGTTACGGTCCCACGCAGGGCGGGGGGCGTGCATCGGGCAGCAAGTGCACTCCGACGTCCCCCGAGGGTGATAATTAACGAAAATTAAAATGGAAGCCCGACACTTTTCATGCCCGGCGCGCATAATTGCAAGCATGTGCGTGAACTGAGTGCTGGCAGCGCCGCGGGGTGGTCATTAGACACACCCACCGCCGGGATCACTCAGGTTGGATAGGTGCCAATATGCGCGATGCCGTTCTCGGGAAGGTGGGCTCATGTCCGCGAATTTTCTTTTTGCCGCCGCCACATCAAAGCGACGAGCGGTACGTGTATGCGGCCAGACGCACGATTGCTCCTTTTGCCGGTCTCCATCGAAGCCGGCCCAGAATCGCTTCTTTTCCACCTAAGCCGCGTTCACAGCCCCTCGTTGCCGCACATAATCCGCCGCAGTTACCTGCAAGTACTCGACAGCCTCCGGCCCTTCTGCCTCCCGGCTAGCGGCTAACCGGCTCGGAACTGGTTATGTGCTCATTTTCGTGGTTTATGCGTTTCAGATTTATGTAAATAGTGCAGACGACGGCAGCGGCGGCGTCTCCTTGGCATTCGCTGGCGACTTATGTGGATATCACCTTTCACAGGGCGGGGTTTTTATGCCGGTCGCGATTTGCTGATTGTCCGTGCTGGCGCGTCTCATTTTTCTTGTGCTTTTACTGTTTTGCAATGAAAGTGAATTGAGCTAATTGGGACGACGCAACGGTGCGGCAGGACGACGGCGGACTCATGTCGGCAGCAGAGCACCACTACTTAGCTGCATTTCTGCGCGGGACTTGTTGCTAAAATAGGAAAAATTGCAGCTACTCATGCAGTTCAAGCAATTGTACAAATGCAAATGGAAGATTTCGGGCCGAACACGGATTCAGGCGGGCTTCGTGAGTACTACTGCATTGCGTAAGTTAACCAAAATTACGTTAATTACGATTTTCTAAGCGTACGTGCATTCAGCTGCCAATCGAACGTAAGTGTAGGTGCGGACGGAAGCAAGGATTGCTGTGAGTCACGCTTAAGCTCCTGCAACCAACTGGCACCCTTCCAAGGGATATTTATATTTCTATTAAATTGAAATTATTTTCAATTTTTTTTATGTTTGATACTTACCCTGAAAACTGACTGAACAACTTCAGTTTAATTCTGTGTATGTTTGTCTCTGTCGTTTCAAACTTTATATACCTATCTACGTGGTCCAAGACTGTGATAGAAGAATGGACTACAAAAATTTTCGCAATACATAATTTTGTCTAACAGTTTTACTGATCTGTTGCAATTTATGTTTCTGTTGTTCTTACAACTAGGTTTATTTCAAATAACGAAAACTACTAAAACTAAATCGAAAATTAGTGGTAGAGAAGTGATAAAAGAAATGTTTTCTAAATGATGAGCTAATGCCAGTACTTGACAGTTTTAATTTTTCACCAGTGTCTGAGCGATGCACTTGTGCGTCGTCAGCCCGGAGCCGAATGGTTATCAACATTGCGTAAAACTGCACGCGGAAAGCAGACAAAAGCAATAAATTACTGTCAGGTGAAGTGATCTAGTGGAGCTTGGGTGGCACATCCTTGAGCCGAACAGCAAAAAAGAAGCCCATTTCTAGTGAAATTTAAATGCTAAGGTTGTAAAGTAGCAGCATATAAAAATGGCCGCCAACTTGGCGACGCATCTTAGACATTTGCGGCATTTTCGTGCCGGACTCAGTGACTGAAAAAAGTTGCCCCTGTGTGAAAGCAGACATTTATTCAGACAGTAAAGTTCAAGTCACCTATCTTGGCAGAGTGTCATTTCTAATCAAATTCCTGGGAAATATTTCGAGCCGGCATTCATGGGTTTCTTGAGCAGTGTGGTCTCAAGAGACCGCTGAAAGCAGGTTCCCTTACTCTTCAGAAGCAAACGAAGCAGAAGCAATGTCAGATAACGGAGTTGTGCACATATTAAAGCAGTTTTCACACTGAAAGTTATATATATTTATACTTACAACATCCATTTGTAGCAAATAGCTATCACAAATGTCTTTAACATAATAATTCGTAATAACGTAATTTCAGTCTTAGGTTGATTAGAAAGTTCTTAAAGAAGAGTAGATATTTGAAAGTAGAAGAATATATTTAACGTCACTATTGGAAACTCAAATTCACCAATTTTTATAAAAAATTAATAAAATAAACACCCATTTTTATGGAAATCTCTTGAAGTTCAGAATTCTGACAGATTCAAATCGACGTCTAAGGAAATATAATAGAGTAGTAAGAGCAAGTCTACCTAGTGCCTACATTATGTGCTTTATTAGATCGTAAGAAGTATTCCGTAAAAATTCGATTAAAAGTATTCCAGTTCTTATGTATTAGTAAAAATATTCATATTTCATATAGTGAAATCGCACCTCATTTCAGGTTAATGAACGTGTCGTTACCTTTTATACATATTTAGAATTAAGTAAAAGGGACAGTGACACCCCCCACGAGCTAATAAATGCGCCATAAATTATATTGCGATTTGGCGATTAAAGATAACTCGGCTAGATGTAGTATCAAAATCTCATTAATTTGAGTAAAGCGCGTACACGGGCCTGTGGCGCCGTGACGCCACCACCGGTCCCTACAAGTCTGAAACGAAGCGGCAACGCAAGGTGTTTTCGATAGTTCGGGAAAAGGTGAACTAATGCGAAATCGATAGAGGCTAATTATCGCGGGCAAACAAAAAATTTCCCCGATATACTCGACAACGTTCGACCAGCCCGGGACCACACTGAATCCTGCGCCAATTTTCTAGACGCGGACGTCCTGCCCTAGGAAACGCTAAGCGTTTTGTTTAGCATGTCAAACCAATTCGTGTAATTGGATCGTTGCGTCTTAGAGATAGTCGACGACGTCCGACATCACAGACCACGGCGACGACGAGGACGAGGACGAGGACGAGAGAAGACGCCAAGAACGTTCCGAGAATCCGGCGGTCTCCGCGGCGTGCACACAGCGCCACTGTCTGATAGATGTATGCACACTTTAGCCGGTGACACTCCCGATATTCTTTTGGGCTAATCTAAAAGAAAAACGGATTCTGCACATCGCAGATAAAGCGAATCGCCTGCATGGCCGCGGCCGCGCCGAAGAAACCCACTTCACGGTTCTGCATAAACGCTCTCCTACTGTGGTCAACGATTTCTCATGAGGAGGACCGCGGGCGCCAGCTTCTTGCCGCAAAGGAAAAGGAACGACATTTAAATAGGAGTCCGAGTCGCGCCGCGCCGCGCCGGCCGCCTTGCCTGTCCTTGTCCAGGCACGGACGTTTGCTGATGTTTTGGAGAGCGCTGGATATCTTGTTTGGTCCCAGGTTCCAGGTCCCAGTCCCAGTGCAAGTTCCGAGCCGGTCCCATAACAAGCCCTGCGAAATGATCGCTACTCGGCGGCTACCTGCCCGAACCCCACTCGCATGGTTTTGTCCGCACACTCACTTCGGCCCGGAATGTTTTACTTTACATTCCCTCATTGGCAGGATACAAATTGGAATAAGATTCTTATCAATAGAAATATATAAAATATCCACAGAGCAGTGCCATACAGGGCGACCGGGCCGCGCATGCTCCTGCTGGGGGGTGTTGGAGCCAGGACGGGATGAAAGCGGACCCTCCAATTCATTCGATTTGATAGCAATCTCCATAGCATCCTCGCTGCGCCGCACGTATCGTCTTGATGCGGTGCCAAAACGCCTTATCCCAGAGATGTCGTCTCCGCATCTTGCGGGCTTGCGGGTTTGCGGGTTCGCTGCTCGCTGCTCGCTGCCTCGGTTGGCCAGGCGAAAACAAAGCGTGTGGTAGGTGAGCGCGTGATAATACCTTGCGACAAGAAAAACTTCTGCGACTTGTGTAGAACATGAGAGGCATCGCAGCGAAAGCAATTCAGACGCCGCCGCTACACCACGTCCAGACTGTGATGGGGCCGGGAATGTCGAGCGACGCAGGGCGGCGTCGGGTCTTTCATTTAGCACAACTACTCCTCATGCGCCACCTCTGGTAATCAACGCGCCTAAGGACTCCCAGGGAAGTCCCGAGTAAGTTCTATCAAATTCGAACGTACTTTCTTCCAATAAGCGCGAGGGTGCTCGAGTGCGCCTGGTTGCCTCGTATAAAAGCGCGCTGAACGCTCGACGGGATCGCTCGCTCTCTCAAGTGACGTCATCGGCGGGAATAATTAATTAACTTCTTTTATGCAGCGCTCCTTTCAGCCTTTCACCCGGCGGTGGCTAATAGAAGCCACCTTTCCTTGGAGACAGCGGAAGAGGCGTGAAATAATGCGATCTCCTCTTCTGCGGGCTAAAGGAGCGAAATTCAATGGAAGCGCTTCACTTTGACTAAGCAGACAATGCTAATTGCACATAGCTGGCAGTCATTCCCGCGGTGCAAATGAATAAATCGCCTCCGATTTTCATGCTGTTGCGGCCAAGAAAATGATCCCATTTTGCCAGCGACACCGCTCCCAGGGCGGAGTGGGCTTTGTTGCTCGAGGATGCGATTGTTGCCAGCTCCTGAGAGACGCATTTCAACAGCGCCACCACTGCGAGTCGCTATTTCTGGCTTTGATGTAAGTGGTTCGGGATTGACTTGCCGGAAGGATATCTTCTATAAAGCCTTTCGCATATAAAAATCCTTCGGCGAAACGAACAGCTTCAATAGATTTTTCAACAACTGCGTTTTGCCACCGCCGCAGGAAATTGCTGCGTGAACGAATTCAAATGTGACGGTTGGAGTATGACAGTAAATTGTGCTTATTCTATCCGAAGATACATACATTTAATATTGCGTGAATGCTTAATTGCTTTCCAGTTCCTATAGATATAAGGCTCGTAGAACAGCCATAAGTGGTAACGATGCCGGGTCTTCTTCTTTAAACAAAAATGCAATGTAATTCATACTAAAGGATATACTTTGTACATCTTCTCTTTTATATGAAAACGTTCATAAGGTTATTTATACTGTAAACTATTAAAACTAATTAAGGCATCAATTTATTTTATTGTCTGGGGTAATTTAAAAGCAATTCAAATTCTCATTTAAAATAATAATAATTTTTTACAAAACCAAACTTAATAAGTAAAGGTATTTTGTAAACCATTCATATTAAAAGAAGAGGAATTAGTTTTAGAAGAATATACAGGCTGACGAAAATGATGCAGAAAATTAAAATATAATTTTTAAGTTAAATGTATTAAAACTGTATTTAATACATTAATTTTAATATTGAAAGATTAATTTTTAATTCAAAATTTATTAAATTTTTTAGTAATTTCTATTAAAACTTTAAATTTAACCTGCAGCTATATAAAAAAATGTATCCCCAAATTTTTATTTATGTATTTAAAAAGAGAGGAAATAGCTTTGGTTAGTTTTGTTTAGTGCTGCCAGCTTGCAATGTGATGGTATAATTGTTAATATATAGATGGCGTTAAAAACGCTGCAACATTCGCCTCCTTAAGCAGACAAATCATACTATATTTAAATTAATTCCTGTTCCGAGGACGTAATCTCGTTTTCTAACTATTTTCACTATCATTCTTGTCCTCAGTGTCTATTCTGCAAACCAGATTCTCTAATTCATGCGGAATTTGGTAGTTTTTAGTAGGACAACAATGCAAAGAACACAGCTATAACAATTTGTGTCTCTTCAATCGCCGGATCTAAATAATAAATAATAACAAGATACAAGTTTCAAATTTGTCAATGGTAAAATTATGCAAAAAGCTTGCAAACAAATAAGCAAGTAGGCGATTGATAAAAATTACTCTTTGCACCGATTAAAGCGCTGACGTCTCTATCGCGTCTATAAATCCACAAATTACACAAAGTCGCAATATGTTCTCACCGCGAGCAGGAAGTAGTTCCTCGAGGCACTGAGATCCGACGACACCGCCTTATCGCTGTTTGCATCTTAATTATGTGTAAAAACGTATTTAATTGCTTCTACATGCATAATTAATTTCAGTTAAGTTCACTTAACAAATTTTCAAAGCAGAAAAACGCTCTGACTGGCACGCTGCTTTTGTACGCGGCGCTGCGGGCTGGATCTCGTCATCAGCACCGTAAATATTGTCTGTATTTCATCGGTTTTGTCGCGGTGTTTGTTTTTCTGTTTTCGGATGCGCTCTCCCGCGAGGCAGCTTTAATCAATTAATCCTTTTATTCTCCGAAAATCAGCTGCAAAGACGGGCAATGTGCAGCGACACAAAGATTTTATCGCACGCCGCACGCACCGGCAAAAAACTAATTAAAAGCGACGCTACTAAAATCTCGGCGATGTCCAGTAGCTAAATGGTTTTGCCCTTGTTGGCATTCGATTTCCATGACAAAAACAAAAACACAGATGGCATTTCTGTTTTACGGCTTTGAATAAATTCATTAAATATTTTAATTTTCCGTTCCGTGAATTCGGACAAATCTCCAAAACAAAGCACAGGCATACCTGACACCGATCCCAGGGACCAGTCCGGCATTTGGCCGTTTTCTCGCTAGGAAGACCATAATTAGTCAAAAATTAATTTCGTTTTTACCCAGCTGCAATCGGGTTACCGAAAACTGCGCTTTTCGATGAATGGGCCTGGATTATTTATGGCCTTATTATTTGCGTTTTTCTTGGTCGACACCACAAAAAAGCCAGTACAACGCTAATGAATAATTAAAGTCAGTTGTAAATTTCAAAGCCTTTCATTAGGTGTTGGAGAAGTTTCTAGTTCGGGATTATGCAAAGTGATCTGAGCACGTCGCGCCAGCATCGTCGCTCTTCAGGTTGATTTTGAAGAGGTTTTTTGGTCGTTTCGATGTGAGTTTTGTCTAATTGGCCATAAAACGTTTATAATTTCACTGTATTTTTATGGGATATGCAAAATATGCCTTTGGATCACTCTGTTACGAACAATGTCAATATTATGGAAAAAAACACCTGAACATTCTCGCTATGATTTGATGTAACACGCGTGTTGCATATACCATGTTTCACCATTGTCCGAATATTATTTCTTCCACAACCGTGTCGTTTAGGTCATTTTCTGAATAGTGTTATCTAATAGTTTCATTTAATTTGAGTTGGCAACTGCTACATTAAGAAATGACGCGGGCTAGAAGCCGAATGGTCCGTTGTTATAAATGTGAAACTTAACCAAAAATACGTATTCTAGATGTTAGGTAGATTTCAATCATAAACAGTGTAAAAACTTCCCTTAATTTTTTCAGTCACGCTTTTATGTCACTCATAGTTTCAACAAAATTTTTGGATGGCTATGCAAATTAAGTTTTTATATGTATAAAAGGAAAATACTTTAGTTTAAAGGCTTTCGAGGAATGTGGTGGTTACTGTCACTAACCATCGTGTCAGTAAAAAAAAGTAATTGTTAAGAAAATATAATTTTAATCTGAAGCCCTGAGTGCATTGGCACATTTTGACAAAATTAATACTAATTTCGTATTTATGAAAGTCTAAGTCGTTTTGCCTTCACGCAGGTAAAGTGGAACTAAATTTCCCACCAACTAAGCTTCATTTACAAAGCTAAGAGTCTAAACTCTCGTCTAAGTGTCGAAGCGAACACTTAGATGGGGCTGATTCAGAAATACGACATCAAGCGTTGTTAACCACTTAGACTGAAAGAGTTAAATAACAAACAAGAAAGTTAATACTTCACGCATTTGTTCTAAATACATGATGCAACATCTTTATTTAAACCACAAGGTTAGGTATCCAATTTCATTTGTACAAAAACTGATTAGTTTCCCAGTTCCAAGATACTCAAGCCTATTGCGTCGATCGCATTACTATATAAAACGAATGAGAATTATCTCCCAAAAACCCTGCAATCAAACCCAATAACACCACCACCCCTGGGTATATCATGAGCCTAAAAAAAACGCGCCATAAAACCAACAAACCCTCGTCGCTGTAATCAGCCGGAGAAATGGTGTAAAACAAACAAACTCGCAATAATAATAAATCTACATCTCCTAAATGATTATATAACAACATAAATAATGGTTTGTACGATCATTAATCATTTGTGCACCCCTAAAACTGGCCAGGGCTCAGGCTAAATTGGACGCGACTGACCAGCAGACAACGGACGGGGCGCAGTGCAGGTACGCGGCCAAGGTACGTCAGCAAGGCCAAAACGTCGGCGAACGCGCGCGCACGCACACAAACGCCCGCCCAAAATACAGGCTGAGATCGGATCGGCGTGCGGGACGACCGCTCCGTATGCCGGTTATTAAAAACAAAACACGAAAATTATAAATTTCGTGTTCGGCAAGCGACCCAAAAAGGCTGGACAAGAACAAGAGCAAAAAATAAGAAATAAAACGCATATATCAGGAGAGGATCAGCAGATCTTGGGCCATGCCAAAGAGCAACAAAAAACCGTCTTGAAACAAAAACGCGCTGGACCTTCTTTGATCGTACACGAGATCGGTCCAAATGTGGCGCCCCTGCACCGTCTATTTGATTTCAAGAAAAATTTCGACGACCTGGCCGGCGCTAGTGTTTTACCTGCAAAGGTAAGATGTGGACAGTTTTGTACGCGTGTTTTTTTAGTGTTCCTTTGTTTTTACGTCTATCCACCAAGCCGGGCGAAAGGGAAGAACTTGAACATGTGATCACCAGTGCACCGCACTCGTTCACCATCGTCAGAAGTGATCTTCGTCAAAACGGATTCGGATAAATGTGACACTAAAGGCAATCAGACCTGGCCTAAATTCATGTAAAACAAATGCTCTTATTAATTGGAACTTTTGTAAATGCCTGATTTTAATTGATTTTTTTAAAACTTAAATTTAGTAGATATATAGAGGGATTCATCGAAAATTCAACTATTTGAGAAATGTTAGCTCTCACCACTGTTTTCTTCGCCTTTACCTAAAAGAATTTTACTTAAGATTTGTATATAAAGTTGCATTTTCTATCTTGAGTTATGTTTTGTGTTTGAAAAGACACTATTTGAATTAGTACACTACTACATTGGGAAAAAAATATTTCTAGTTGACCAAATCATGACACCTTATTTATTGGTTTGGTACGAATTTTCTGTTTTGATGAACCAGGTCCTAGTTTTAATGTCAGTTTTCCTACATAACTGTTGAAATAAAAGGAATGCGTGTCAATTTAACTAGAATATATTTGTTAATTTTTAAACAGATTGTAATTTATCTTGTCTTCACAATCTGTGTACGACGAGATTAATTTATGGGGCTTAGTTTAGCTTATTATTTGGGTGAAATTATTTATTTTGATGTCAACTTCATCTGTCTTGTGGCTTTTTAAATTATTTACAATTTGCATCATTTGAAAATTAAATTGTAAAATTTATATAAATTTTCTTCCGATAAATAGAGCAACTGATTTTCGTTCTCAGCAGATCAAGAACTTTTAATTTTTTCAATTTCTGCAACAAGCAATTGATTTTCAGGCACTAGTCTTCTCGCCTACTAATAAAAATTATGGTTTTTGTGTTTTTGTTTGTTTTTTGTAATGGATAGCCCATTGCAATGCTTCATTTAAGCATAAATGATCAAGAAAAATCGGTCACTAAGTCGTAAAAGACCCACTTTTTCGTAATTTAGCGTCCAAAATGATTAGGTAGTACATGACACACAGTATCTGAATGAAAAATAATAAGTACTAATCATTAACCCCTTGGGTACGAATTTATTTGAGAAAATATTTGCATGTGGATCGGATTTAATTTTTGGTTGCTTGGAGTATTATGTAAAAGCAGTACATTTTACGTAAGAATTCATTTATTTCTAAAATATTAGTGACATATGTAGTATTAAGATGAAGATAATTAGGCCAGTCAATCTAACCTCTGAAGCGGAAGTTTGTGATGGGAAGCTAATTTTTGGATATATTGTTGGGGACGGTGAGAAATGAAGCTCTTACTTTTTTCCACACTCAGGGGTGTTTGCGAAGGGGTGAAAAAGGGTGAAAAAGGGTGAAAAAGGTTTTTTGTTTATAACTTTGAATAAAAAAGTCAGCCTGGGTGGAAACGTTAGAGGGTGATATAATAAATGATTATTCATCTTGTATTAAAGTTTCAACAGGTTTTGTTTATTGCAAAATTGTTTATTAACAATTTCACTCTCCCAAACCGAAAAAAATCACGGCTGATTTTTTTAAAAATACTTAAGCTCGTACGATGTCTTTCATTTTCACAATATCACTAGAAGACGCAATCCCCCATCATATACCAAAAATTCAAAACGGTTCCATGCATTTCACCTGAGATAATCACCCAGATACCTCACCTGTTTTACACCGAAAAATGTACAGTTTTAATCCAAGTCAAGATATCCCCCACGAATCGTCGCCCTCCGACCAGATATCGCTGAGCAGCACACATTTTTCACATTTTTTCCCAGCCCACGGTGGGGAAGAAGAAGATTTGCGACTGATTCAAAAACGGAAATCGCTATAACTTTCGATGTATGTAACGGAACTTAATGTATGATGGCTTCAAAAATCACATATTTTTTTCTCCATCTTTTCCTCATACACCACTTTCACCTAATATTTTTACTTTTTTTTATATTGAATTAAACTTAAAAAAAAATAAAAATTAATTACATTTTATTCCTTTTCTCCCACAAAACTAAACTTTTTTGAAATATTCTTAATTTTATAGTTATCTACAGATTCCACCCTTTATTCTCAGAATTTTTATTATTTTCCACAAATCCCCCCTGACCCCCCGAATAAATATATTACCCTTAAATTTTACAAACAAAAAACTCGCCAAACATTTTATTTTTTTTCTCCAACAAAACTAAACTTTTTTGAAATATTCTTAATTTTGTAGTTATCTACAGATTCCACCCTTTATTCTCATAATTTTTATTATTTTCCACAAATCCCCCCCTGACCCCCCGAAGCTCACAATGATAAGATTTAAGAGATTTTACAATAAACTGACACCAAAACGGACCTCAGCCTAATTAAGGAAAAATAAAGCTCATTGATCCCACCCAATCAGACAGAGGAGACCCAAATTCAATTACCAAGTAGCCTCGCGTCCCGACGTAGTCCAGAAAGGCATAAAGAGGGATTTGGATTTAGCATATTAAATCGATTCCCATACGAGCGGCCGTCCCGTGAGCAGCTCGCTGGGCAGGAACCGAACGAACACATGAATAAAAACAAGAGATGAAAAGCCAAATAATAATAATAGCAGCATCAACATAAATAATGTGGCGCCCGTTGGACCAACTCTCTGACGGTTTCAGCATTTTTTCCTCGCTTGTCTCAGTTTTGTACGCTTCTGTGGCTCGGCTCGACTGCCTTGCCAGGCCCCTTCTTTTTCTTTGCCTTTTTTCGTTTCCTTGGGCCACTTCTTTAGTGTGTGGGTTCGTGTCTTCCTCTTCTTTGGTGTAGTATTTTAAGTCATCGGTCTTATACACGTCTGCAGAGGCCCGTCTTCATCTCGTCATACCAATGGGCTTCTGACTTGAATTTTTCGCCTCCGAGCGTAACTTTGGCCCTTCAAGTTTTGGAGCATTGTGATGAGATTCCTGCTGTCCTAGAAAGGTTATTTTTCCCTTGTTGAATTGGGCAAGCAACCGAAATTATTAAGGCAAGTTTTTTTTTTTTTTATATTCGTTTTGCTGATTCTTAAAGATTAAACTTAAACGGCCAATCGATCACCGAAATGAATTGATTTCGTTTTTTTTTTTTTGTGAAACAAGAATCTAAGGCTCTTTTATTGCATCGAAGTTATTTTTCAAGGGTTTCTAAAGTGGGGAGAATTGGCACGATGTGGCTCCATCCATACGGAGATGCAATTAATCAATGAAGTTTGGTCGAAATATGTAAATTTTAATTCTAATCGCTTAAAATTACTTTTTTAATTCTTAAAAGAATACCACACATGTGGTAGAAATAAAATTAAAAACTAGTCCTTTAGGTTAAGCCAGTGTTATCTTTGAGAAAGGCAGATTGACTTGTGATTTATACCACGAATACATAAGTATTTGCCAATTCCCACTCTAGATGTTAGAATGATGTGGCTGTCGGAAGACATACGTAGACCGTTATACGCCCATTGTGATACCACTTTTTATGACCAGGGTTTCTGGTGAGAATTGAACCCACAAACCCCATACGCGGCGCCCCAACAACCGAGCTTTTAAGGCCCTCGAACCTAATTCTTGTCTTATATTTTCCTCCCGCGATATGTGAGACGATTATTAGATGATAGGCGTGTTACTGCTGCTGATTCACCGAATGTTCGTGATGCAGAAAATATCTCACCACAAGACACGATCTTCGGCTTCGATTTCTTCTACGGAACCTTAAAAAACGTTACTAAAATACATACCTAAAATACATAAATAAATAAGTGTTGGTATGACAAGTCAAGTTCGTAAATCTTAAAATTAATGCCTACTGTTTTTCATATCGTAAGGGACATCGACTAAATTTAATTATTTTTATTCAGTTTACTCAAAAGCCTCGCCGTACTTAAGTAAAACCAGAAGCCGTCCCGAGTTCATTCGAAAACCTTCACGGCAGCACATTACCAATCTTAGCGAATCTCAGAAAGGCTCTCTACTGCGAAGGTACTTAACCTCTCAATAAATCGACAATCGATTGGGGAACCGCACCGAGCTCGAATATGTAAGATAAGCACTTTTAAATCTTATGAAAAATTATCTTAAGCACTTACGAACACACACGACGTTAACATCTGCTTCATGAATAAATTGCGGTCCCACCACTCTATTTCATGTCGATCGTTTCGGCGCGACATCAAAGGGACCCGATCGCGCCGAAGCGTATAAAGACCATTCGATAGTAGTTAATTCTCCTCCGCGGTGCACGAATGCACCGGCAGCGGCAGCGTCCAGCAGCTAGCAGCACCAGTGGGGATGCTGGACGGTCCGCATATCACACACGGACAAATTTATAATATCCCCTCATCCGCACACCGCGCCGCTCCAAGACGCATCCGCTGGAATGGCAGACGCTGGAGGAGGTCTAAAGATTCTTAGAGCAAGTTGGCCGTGTCTACATGTGTACCCTTGAGAAGTTACTAAGGCTAAGAAATTACTGATACCGCAAGATCGCACAGCAGACAAACGTGGAAGAGCATGTTCTGATATTTTGACTCAGAATTAATTTGCATAGTGTAAACGCCTACTTAATGGCTAAAAACTAAATGCAGTCGCACATAAATGAAGTAATTATTAAGTCAAGAAGATCAATTATCAAAATTAGGTCCCACTCAATGAACGCTTTTCTGCGCAAATTTAAAGTAAGAGGCGTTAAGTTTTAGAATTACTTATGAATTTCCCATAAGTGTTAACATCATCCTGTACATTCATACATTTTTCTAGACTTTGGCCTTTCATAGACTGCATAGACTGCATACCAATAATTGTTTTAATCATTTTTTCTTATTATTAGTCATATAAGGCAAAATAAGAGCAGTGAATGAGTGAGTGATAAAATTAATTTCAAGGGTGACGAGGACAATTTTCTACGAAAAACGGCTTAAAAAACATTCTTTCTCTTCTCACGGGTTTCGAGGCATTCGAAACTGGTTCACAATCTCACGAAATCGCAAAAGTTTGACCCTAAATTAGCCAATATTTGTTTTTCCTCCGGTCTGCACCGGTTCGATGCGATTGGTCTTAACCCAAATTTGGAGCAACAATGGGCTGCTACAATCCCCTTTTCCGTCTACTACCGAACAGTCGTGATTCAGTTAGCTGGAAAGGCAATTGCTAGCAGCGCCTTAATCGCTGTAGGCAAATGATCGTTCTCTATTAGTGCTGTAATGGGCCTTGATTGCTTTATTTCCTCGAATATCGGTCATAAACCGCTGCAAGTGGATCAATCAAGAGATAAGACGGTGATCGAGGCCAATCTTCGTTCCTGTTTAATTGCAGTCACGACCACTTCGAACCATCCCCGAACTTTTACGACCGTTGCATTCTTATTAGAAGTGACAACGCAGAGCCTGCGCTCGGCGCAGGCGTAATCCGCTATCGAGCGAGGTGATCGTCTCAGTAAAATTCGATCGTCGTAAAACGCTGATCCGATCCGAAAACGCTGGACGCGGCACCTGTAAGATCGGAAGTATGAAGCGATTTTATAGGATTAGAGTCTGATCATTCACTGGCCGCGGTCCTCGTCGGCGCGGCGCGTCTTCGCGTGCGGCACTTTCAAAGCGGCCGGTCGTGGGAAGTGCATTTACGCGAAGCGATCAATGGGCAATCGGCTTGTCGATAAGCCCACGACGGGACTACCTGTTTTAACAGCGCCGCTAAATCAGCATTAAACGACTGTGCATTGAGCTTAATCTTAGCGCCACATGGTCACACTTGGAGCACCCATGGGGCCATGGCTTTGATTGAGTGAACTTTCGGCTGTGGCCGCGGCGCGGCGCACATACACGCAGCAGTAGTGCCGGACCCACGCCACAGGTTGGCTTCAATTTCGTAACAATTTAAATATTCATAAACTGTTCACCGGTTTTGGGATAATTACGACGAATCGATCCCCCAATCTTCGGACCTCTTTCGGCCTTCCTTCTGCGCGCGGGGCATGGGTCGGGATCACCCATAAAAGGTGGCATTAGAAACTATTAGAGCCGCTGGCCAAGGGGCCCCAGAAGATATGGATAGGATGAATGGATTCGACGGTAAATTTATCGAGTAGAATTCTTAATTAAGAATGAGGGCCACCTTGCTCTCGCCGGGCTGCTTTCGAGCAACATAATTACTTTCAATTCCGCTTTAACTTATCACGTCCATCGGCCGGGCATGAATTCGAATTGGGTTTTTATGTGACAGTAAATAATGTCATCTTGGGAGGGTAACCACTAACCGCTTCAGAAGAAGTCGCTTCCGACTCAAATTCCTAAGCACTGGACTTCTGACACGAAACCATTTATCAATTTTACCTGGGCGTGTTTCTCATAAGATCAACATGGAAAGCATCGACTTACAAGTTTTTGTCATTCAAGTCGAAGTTGATCAACTGGAATAAGTGACGACTACTGTTAAAATTAACTTTTTTTCTCAAACAGCTAAAACAGATAATATTTTGTTTCTTTATCGATATCTCGAATCCGAGAAGGAAGATTGTCCATGTTGTACCGCAGTCTTATTTATGTCTTTATTATTTAATTTACAATTCTTCTTAGGTCCGAGCATTTAACCCATTCCCTCTATGTTGCGCTCCTTTAAATTCGCGTTACTCCGATATTGAGTAGCAGATTTTTAAATAAAAAGGTACATACTAATAATGTCTTCTATAAAGTCTTTAATAAATTCATATTAATTTTCTGCTTTTTGGTTTCCAAATTCGTCTCTTTCCTTTGTTTTGAGGGTTTTATATTGTATTTTCGTCTGGACCTTGTTCATATTTTGAGTATATGATAGTAAAACAATTTGTAGCTATTTTTCGCTTTTTTCACAAGTTTGTTCTTCGGAAAAAGTGACATGGAATTTTCGATTCCTTTCAAGAGTTTCTTTTGTGGATGAAGTTAAGCATAGTTTTAAATAATGAATAAATAAAGGTAGGCAATAAAAAAGGAATATAAGAATATTGTTCTTGACTCCTGCCGACAGAAGTTTTTTAAATTTGATTCATAAAACACTTCCAAATGTAAAATTATACTATTAAAATGATACTATGATGATAAGACAGTAAAATATCTTTTCCGCAACGCATTAACATTCGTTCTCTCCTACAGATTAATTATTGCTTTCACCGGCCGAGTGCATTAAATCAGTGTTGGTTGGAGGGCTTCAGTTATTACGCCTAATAAAACTCAGTAACAGTTCCATATATCCACAACTTGAAACATTACGCCAGGTATCAATCAGGGCATTTCCCCTTCATTTTTATTGCCCAGGTGAGATATACTCGCGTTCCGCGTTTCAGCGTGCATTGCAGAAAATCTGTGTGCGCGATACCGACAGCGTCAAACCGATCGCATTGCAAGCCGCTCATTAACGAATGCATAAAAATTCCCGCCATCCTCGCGGAGTAAAATCGGAGTCGACTGATTTCGCACCGAGCTCATTAGACGCGATTCAAACATAATTAGACGTCATGATGTCTAATTTCCCCATACACACCCAATTATTTTAACGATAATCTTTCATCACCGTAATGATCATATCGATCATAAAGCGATGAGCGGCCGTGCGATCCGGCGGCGTCGCATTGTTCCCGCTCGGAGTCGGCCTGCGCCTCCCGTAGGCTTCTCATCCATAAAATTTTACGATCGTATGACTGAGGAATACCACAAAAGACGCCATAAGCGATCGTCACTTAGACAATTAAATTTGATTTATCGATCTTAACAAATAAAGTTCCATCTCATTTGATCGTACGGTTAATCAGCGCTAATAAACCGTGATGAGGCGCTGCCTCGGAAAGGGATCAGGTTTTTGGCGCGTCGTCCTTCCGCAGGCTGACGAGGCCCCAGGCAGTGCGCGGTGCGCTCCTGATGAATCCGCAGGCGCGCAAAATCTTTGTGTCGCCGTGTTCCGGCAGGCCAACTTTCCATCACATTCCGTCAGGTGTCTGGCGGTAACACGTTGCGCTAATAATGCCCTCAATCGTCGCCGAGCTTTTGCTTGTTACCCGGCAAGTAGATCGGTAATTGATTTAATTTAATCCAGTGACAGGATCGTTAAAATATTGTCACATATTGTATGCGGCTCGAGATCGGCTCGAAAAACCCGGCCGCTGACGAGCGGATGAAATGAACGTGTTGATGGATTTTACGATTCGTTCTGCCGCAAGTTTATGACGCGGAAAGAATGCTGCGCCGCCAAGAACGCGCTGCTACGCTGGCGCCTTCGAGTGCCGCCGCACGGTGTTAGATTCTAAGTAGGTTTATATACCCCATAAAAAATTACACCAGTCGATTACATTTGCTCCCATCGTGCGAATGCACCAAATTGTATGTTCTTTACCTGTCCAACGAACCGCGCAAGTGCAACTGCTGCCACCTTGAAAATGCAATTTGTAGAAACAAGCGCCAATGTGCGTCATCTTGGAACAAGTCGAACAATTGTTCAGCTTCATACCTTTTATAATTTTGTTACACGCATACTTTTCTTTGTAGGAGAATTTATAAAATTCTTTTGGAATAATTTGTGTATGTACTGGTGTTATCAAGGTATTTGATAAGCTTTTTCAGAAAGTTATGTTTTATTTTTAATTAATGTCACTTCACATTGCGTTGTATCATGCATTTTTTTGATTTAAGATTTTCGCCAAATTGTCCTTGCAATAAATCGATTGTTTCGGTCGCTGTATGGCACGTAGTGCCGTCCTGTTGAAGCCACAACTCGTCAACATCAATGTTACGAAGTTTTGAAAACAAAATGTTTCAATAATAGCACGTTCTGATGGGCTACAAACTTCACGAAGTGCTCTATAAGTTTTTATAAATAAGCCCTGATTTCGGAAATAAATTTCCACAGTTTGGAATCGTTCATGCGGTGTATATCTTTCTGTGATGAGATATTAGATCTTACCGAATGAAAATAACATTGACACATACAACAAATGACACCTCATTTGACAGTTATCCCTATAGGAAACTCCCTTTAGAATCAAAAAATGAAACTGAGAAGAGGGTTAAAAACAATCGGTTGTATTTAATTGCCTTATATTTGAAAAACCATCACCCGGTAAAATTTATGAGCTATTATGTCATTATGTCTTCTGAATAGCCTCTTAAGGAGAAAGATATACAAATCGGGGTTCTTACCGACGACATAAAATCAACTCAGACATTGTCTCAAAAAAGTAATAAAAACATGGAAAAGTTTTGAAGCATTTGATCAAACTGGCTAATTACGAGCACACCTGAAAAGCAATTAGTACCTGACTCTGGTTCCCATAGAACTCTCGGGTGACCCATGCGAACGTTTCCTATCACTCAAATTGGAATTTATCGGCAAACAGGTCTGACAATTCTCGGCTTGTTCCAGGCTTCAATAAAAATTTAGTCGTAAATCAAATTAATAAAAAATGCGTTCCTTGTTGGTCAGATCCACTTTGGTGTTTTTATTGCAGCCATATTCACTTAACCTTTTCATTTTTTGTGTCTAATTAGCTCAGCCTTGAGGAACACTAGCGTTTACTAGATTTTTATATCGAGAAGATGTGTGCAGTCGCTGCCTTCGGCTATCGAGCGACACATGTTTTCTGGCTTATTGGAAGCCGTTTTGGGCTGACACTAAAAATTTACGAGCGAAAGTGGCTAAATTTGGCGCGCTGTTATTGTTAATCTCAGGGCTATGAATATTAATCGTGGCGTTAGTGGGAAAATAAATCAGCTAAACTCTCGTCTAACTTGAGCACACCCGCTGCGGGGCCCATCGAGTTCGTTTAATGACTCACTGTAGGCCGCTTATATCCCGCACCTTGACCGCCACATCCGTCCTGCCAGAACCGCCTCTAAATGGCGCTTCGAGAATTGTTTGCTTATGCAGAGATCGTATTATCTCTCGCATCTTTTTAATGGATCTTGTCATTTCTCGTTGATCGTGCCTGCACATAGTCACTCGGCCGCATTGTTCTACTGCAGGCCTAGCAAACAAGCGAAGACAATTTTTTACCCCATCGGCAGCAGCAGCAGCAAGCAGTAGCACCAGCATAATTTGCGGTAACCAATTTGCATCCGAACCCGCGAATACATTACGGCCGCTGCGAACAGTCGCTCGGCCGCCACCGTGACCACTTCTCGTGCGAGCAGCTCACGGGAACACGCCGACAAATTATTTTCCTCGGAAAAAAACATTGAAAACCAGTAGAACACTCAAATTGTTGGCTTAACTAATGATCCTCGGGGCTAAGTGATCGATGGCAATTCCATCGACAGGCGATCAGCTGGTTCGCGCCTTTTTGCCCTCGCCGCGAGCCCCAGGTACGATCGCCGCGCATCTTCGCCAGCTCCGGCCTAAAATAATTGCATAGTCGGTTAGACATTTAATGAGCCGTGAGATTGCTCTAATCATTTGATTATTGGAAAATTGGTGATCTGTTCCCCCGAACGATGATCGCTGATCTCAGCCGACGCTACGCTGCGTCATTTCGAAGATATTTGCGGTTCTCCCGCAAATGCGATTATTACACTATAAACATTTAATCGCAGAGGTGGTAAACAACTTTTGAGAAAATTTGTTTGTTTTTTTCATATAATGCATCAATTAGCCGACTGCACGTCGACTGAGCATCGGAAATCTCTGGAATCCGGATCACCTTCCTAGTTCCTACGAAAATCAAGCCATTATCGTTTTATTTGGCACAGTCTGGTAGTTAAGTGCTTATTAAGAAACATTAATTTTCTGGCCATTCCAAAAAGCACGACGCGAAAATCCCGTTAAAATTCAAATAAACCGAATAAAGTGGTGATCGCGGATCACTTTGAGAAACACTTTGATCGTCTGGATATGCTAATTTATCTACTAATTAATTTTCCCACTGTCTACAATAAATTGTCGACTTTTTGCTCGTTGTCAATCTGAAATCAAATCGCTATATCAGAGCAAGCGGGCATTCGGTCTGTCTGTTCTGAAGAAGCCTAGAAACTCTAAGGACGGTGCTGACGAGCTGTCCATATGCTAACGATTGTCAGCGCAATTGCTGGGAAAACGGCATTCAAAATATTTTTTTCTTGTGCAATTAGCAGCAATTGTTCAATATTTATCAGATGACGCAATAAAATCTTGAACTTCTTATAGCTCAATTGATCGTGTGCAGCGATCACGGTAGCCAGCCCGCTCTGACTTGGGTCTAAATTAATCACACTCGTACCTACACACACACGCTTGCGCGTCATTTATCACCTTAGTGAGATCTACATGGATCAGGCAGCCGATTGCTTGGTAATAAAATTAGTAAACGGCGAAACGAAGGATCGAATGAATCTTGGTGCGATCTTGCAAGATCGATATTGACAAATCACAGGGAAAATCACTTACGGGCGTGTGTAAGGCAGAAGTATACTTTGGTGCGAAGATCGCCTTTAGCGGGTCGCCATCTGGTTCGATCTTAATTTGCATAGATTTTTGGGATCAATTTAGCATGGCTAATTAATTGATGTTGTTTTTCTCGTTTCAACCAAGTCCCACGCTTTGCTCGCACCGGCGATAGTGTTAAGTAACGCGTTTATCTTGTCGAATCTTGAAGTTGGTTTTCTCACAGAATTTGTAGAACTTTTTTCGATTTTTGTAACGGCTGGGCGATTTAACAACATAACGTTTAGTGTGTTCCCATTTAAACTTTTAGAATGTTTGTAGAAAGTTCTACAAGAAGTTCAGCCTAGTCCAACACTACCAGTAAAATTGCAAGTGTATTGTCAGGTTTTCTATGGGATTAAAGTCAAGTTAGCTCTTTCTGCCAGAGATTCTTAAAGTTTCTCATTTAATGAAATAATTAGCTAAATACACCAAATTGTGGATAGTACATAGTATAATTCAGTAAATTCTCTCATTTTTAAAATAAATTGTAGTCTAAATTGAAACCAGTAAAGAAGTTGACAGTATCTTCACCCACTTTAGCAAAGTCTTCGACAGAATCAACCATAAGATTCTCATTGATAAATTATTTGTTCTTGGATTCCGGCCTTTATTTGTTACTTGGTTTTAATCTTACTTCTATTGTTTTTTGTATTGTTTTATATGAATGTATGAACACTTTTGAAGTGCCTCAGGGTAGCCATCTGGGACCTTTACTCTTTATCATTTATATTAACGATGTTAAGCTAAATCAATCGAAAATTCTTTTTTATGCGGTGACGTAACAAATTTTCGCATAAGTTCCAATGGGTCTGATTATGTTCTTCTTAATTCTGACTTATCAAAAACTCGAATCTTACTTTCCCTGTTTCATTAATGTTACGTTTATTTAATGAGAACTATTCAAATCTTGATTTCTATGCATCGTGTAATTGTAATAATTGATGGCTTGCATAATTTTACTTTACTTTTATTTTCAATTTTATCTTTTCTGAACTTTGTATAAATAAATATATAAATATGATAACAGCGTTTGGTTGAGAATCTCGAAATATTCGCATAAATATAGGGTCCAACGTATAACTAGAAACATAAACAGCGCAATTTGTGTTAGTAAGTTTAAAATCTAAAAACATTTGAGCCCAAAACATTAATTTAGATCCGAAATCGGTGTTAGCAAAGCGATTTGATGATTTATAAAGCAATTAGTGGAAATCCGTCAGATTATCGCATTCCCAAACAGGTGCTGCTTGTGTTAAATATTCACAAAATTTCCGAATCGACGATAAATCAAACGATTTTGCAAATTTTGCCAGCACCACCGCAACCTATTAATTAGCGTTCGCGAACGGAAAGAGATGAATTATTAATTCATATTTCACAAATTGTTGTAAAATGTCCCCGCTTGGGTGCAGGGGCCCAAATTTAATACCTAACGCTAGCCGAATTTTGCAGTGATTTCCGTTATTCGAGGAGCCAAAAAAGGCGCATTTTGGAATAGATAAGCGCGGCGACACAGCCTCGAAAAGAGAGCGAGGTCACTGAGCAGCCCCAGCGCAGAATTTATGAGGAACGGCACGCTGATAGCCGCGGCTGAAAAAATCTCGAGATTTATCGGCTGGAGGCAGACTTATTTCCTTAATCTGGCAACCTATCAAAACAAACTGAAAGCTGTCTGTGTGCGGTGCGGGGCGGCGCGGTCCCGAGCGTTCGCGGCGCGTCGTGCGCTAGTGCGGCAAAAACTGCGAACAAACAGCGAGCAGCAGGTGGAGGACTGTCACTGCACAATTTCATGGCAATAAATTTGAATTCGGAATTAATTATTAATTTCATTACCGGCGGCGGGAGCCGGGCCGGGGACGATGCTTGAGCGGCGACACAATTAACCGATCACGATTTGCAAGTATTCCGACAGGTAATGGGTCTTAACGAGGGACCGAGGTGCGATGTCGGCCTCCAGCTCCCACCTCATCTCATAAATCACGCGGACCGACGCCGACGATAGCTAGGGCTGAACCCGGCCGCGTCCACACCTTTCGGCCATTGTGCGCAAACAATTTAATGAGATCACATCGTAAAAGTTTGAAACGTTTCGGACCATTTAGCAGCGCTGTAGAGGGCCAGGGACAAAATTCGGCTTTCCGCCCTGCGGAGCGGGCGGCGTCTTCAAAGCCCATTTTCGCTTGGTTTTTTAAGCTGAACCTACTCTGGGGGTATTCACCACTCCTCTCATAGTGCCATTTTGGCGCCGCCAGATTTTTTACACTTTAAAAATTATTTGGCCCACTGAATTTTAAGCGGAAGTGCACGCTAATTTGCTCTTCGTCTCGAACTAAAGGCATTTAGGATTTCGGGTGCGAATTTATAAGTTGTCAACAGTTTTTATTTATCATTTGTTTACAGGATATAAGCTTAACTTCATTTCGTAATCTTAAATTCCACGAAACTGGGAAGAAGCCGGGAAACACACTCAATTCTGCGGAAATTAGGTATCTGGATTTTGAATTTAAATAAAACACATACAAAATTTAGCAAGTGACCATAAATTTGGTTTTATTCGAAAGATACTTTTTTAACTCTTAATATTTAAATCGACCTACCAAAAGAAACAAGTATTGATATATTTGCTGCGAAAAGTCGAAAACGAGATTTTGTTTTGTGAAATAGTTTTTTTTTTAAAGTTTGTAAGATATCTTTTTTAAAAAATTAAGTGTTTAAAAAATTATAGCTTTTATTTCGTATTTTTTTAATAAGATTTAGTAGTATAAATATTTTCAAATATATATTGAAGATTTAAAAATGAAAGTTTATTTTATATAAATATTTTAACGCTATTTTAAAAAAATTGTCAATTTAGTTAGAAAATGGAAATTACCACCTCTCGCCCCTCTTTTCGTTTTTTACTTTGAAAGCCCCCCCTCGAAAAAAGATTCTGGCAACGGCCCTGGATTATACTATGAGTTTTTTCACTTTTTAACCCTATTTTTCTCGAAAACGTGATGCAGTAGAAGATTTTCGTTTTCGGATTGTTATTCTACAGACAAAACTGTATAAAACTAAAATCCAAATCGAAGCATTTATAAAATGTATAAATTGTTTTAGTTTCAAGTTTTTTTCTTTTGATCTCATTTTATTAAAATCTTTATGTTTTTAAAAGAAGGTATATTAAAATTTATTGAAGAAAATACAGAACTAATTTAAAAATAGAACTTGATACGTTTTCCATAATCTCAATTAATCAATTGTAAGTATTGCAATCGGTATCTTATATCTGTCTGATATTTCATCTTTAAATCAATTCTAAGGTAGCAAAAGGATAATTTTAGGTCGCCGTAAACGTAGCCCTTCTGAAATCGTCGATATTTTTTATATTATCGAGTCGGACACCTCGAGTCAGTCCAGCTGGGACCTTGAGAAGCATTTAACAGCACTGCTGCTGCTTGAATAACTTACGACTTCCTCTGTTACGCGAGGAAAGCGGCGGGCATGAGGTGAAAAAAATAATTTTATGGTGTAAAATATTTCGCCGCGTCGGTAGATGGCCCCAGAATGCACTGGGGCCCGAAAGCGAGGCGAAACTGGATTCTGAGGCGGCTGCAGCACGGTAGCTGTCTGCGGCGGTGAGGTGAGCGTGGGACAAATTATTGCTGTCATTAAGGTGATTTGAATATTGTATCCGTGCAGCGGTGAGAAATTGTCTCATTCCGTTTTATGTCCACGGCCGGACATTTATTATCGGAGGATCCTCCGGCTTCATTCAGCTCCCGGGCTGAGTTGGCCGGCAGCCACACACGGCCGACACTTGCACTAGCTCGCTGGGATTTTGTCACCAAACAGGAAAATTGAAATTTAAATAAAAAATGAAATCCGACTTAATGCCACCGCGATTGGGCCCGCATCTCTCTGTCCCGGCCGTGGATGGTAATTTATTTTTATTTTATGCCGACTATCCAGATTCCTACCTCCAGCGGCTCCATTACGGGCCGGCGGGGCCGCAGCCGCAGCGAGGTGAAATCCAAACAGTAGCTAGAAACCTTTATCAACATAATTACTCGGAGTGTGTGTTAAGAGACATTTCAGCCGTTTCGGGTCTTTTTTCTCCGCCGCCTTCTTGCGACGTTTTAAATCTCACTTTGCCCTTTTTTGTGCGCCCCACTCGTCCCGTCCGGCCACTTTGTTGGTTTTGTCGTCCACCTCGACATGGTCGCGTCGCCCCGCGCCGCCCTCCGCAGTGCACTTCGTGAACATCGTCGTCTCTGGCCGCGCCGGCCGCTTTCGACAGCCTTGGATTATCGAAATTTCTTTAATGGTTCGCCTCGCAACACGAAAAAATACTCAAGTGCTATCGCCCAGCGTCCAGCTACTGCGCGAGTTGGCTGCGAGCGGCGCGCGATGATCGCCTGCTATCGGGGCTGCGCGGCCGGAGGCGCAGGCTGCGGACGGATCTCGGCCGGCGACGACAACTCGAGATCAATCCGTTTTGCCACGCACTTTGGCGCAGGAAGCACCTCGGCTGAGGTCGGTGATCGCGCCCTGTCTTTTATTATGATAAGCCAATTTTTCGGAGCAGCGTTTCCCTGTGCGGCCACTGCAACCGACCTCAAGATCATAGGCGGTCTCGTCTTCGGGTGTTATGATTAATAGATCACACGAAGCTGGTGGTGCCGCGCTGTCGGCGAAGCCTGCAACCTCTGGAAGATTAAATTATTATGTGAAAGCTTGATTTGTTCCTAGCACGGATTAAGGTGGCTACCTCGCTAAATTCCTTTGTTGCTTCACAGAAAGAATAACCATTTAAATTATGTAAACACGAACAACGAAATAATTTCTTAATGAAAGAAAACTTGCAAACCATATTGACATTTTTGTTTATTAATTTCTTGATGGTTAATTTTGCTTAGCACCAGTCAGAAATTGAACGTGGCTCTGAAAACAGCTGTGACCAGTATCGTGATTGATATAAAAAAGGATACTATTTGTGTAGTACTAATAATAATGCTAGAATGCATAGCCTCCCTACACGTCTTTTATTCAGTTAGTAGGCTGTTGATTTTTATTGAACTTTAAATACTTAATTGAAAAGGTTAAGTAAGAAGGAGATTTGGTTGTTAGTTCTGTGAAGTTACAAAACTTGATGATTTCCTGATGAGAAGATGCCATTTAGAATGAAACTTTCATTGCCGAATTTTAAACTTTCCATCAAGGTTGTCGACAATTACGAAATGCAAAAAGAAGATGCTTATAATCATGTTGTTGCCAAAGGTCTCTTCGTTATCCCCTTAATTATTTCCGTTTCTCATAAGCGAAAAACATTAAAATTGGCGGATCGTTCCAGCCCAGCAGAGGTAACAAATGCGGCAACCCGCAAAGTGCGCGGCCAAAAGATAACGTGAGGAATTTTTCAGCATTATGAAATTATTAAGTTTACCTTAATCTGCACGAGTGCTCAATTAAACAGTTTTTATCGTGCTTATAAAAACAGCGACCAGCCCGATCGGAGAGCCCTGTCCGCTGATCGCTGAAATCATTGCTGTGGCGCGGCAGGAAGAAAAAAGCACGCGAATAAATCGAACAAATGGCGTCGATATACACTAAGGAGACCACCACGGGCGCTTTTAAGTTTAGCGACGCCATCACTTAATTCACCGCGGAGTTTTTATCCAAATGAGGGGAATTAACAAAAAACAAGAGCGCGCGAGCAGCCGTCGTCATACTGTCCGAGGTGATCGTGGTCATGCTGAGTGCGCTCCAGCTCGGTGCAGTATTCAGCGCTGATCAGCTCGCAATTTTATGACCCGGCGATCTTCTTTAGCTTTCTTACTTGCCATGAAGACTTTTTTCTATTTTGTGGCGGTCGCTTATCGGCCGGTTATTTTTGTTATAAATTTAACGGCCGCTGCGGTCCTACCACCTCAACACAAAGACACGATCGATCGCATCCTCCGGGGCAATTTGCATTTTAATTATTCAATTTCAACTTTATGTGCCTCGTAAAAGAGTTTAAAGAGTTTTTCCTTAGAATTGACTGATAAATTCTGAAAGTTTTAATGAATCTCAAATATTACACCTGAAATGTTGCAACCTAAAGTAAGATATGATGAAACATTCGGAAGCTTCTAAAAGGAACATTTGAGACTATCAGTCATCAGAAAGATACAAAATCTCATTGTTTGATAGAACAATTTATTCGAGACATTGATGCCATAAAACAATTTCAGAATATTAAATGAACTGAATTAACGTCCGATACTTCATACTAGATGCAAAATGTTTAAATTCGTAAAATTATTCATTTGTAAAAAGTTATTTTCGCAGCAATTTAGAAGGATTCATAAAAGAGCTTTAATTAGTGGTTACTAACAACCAATAAGATTTTTATGATTAAATATCAATCCAAAGTTTTCTTTCCTAATATTCAAATGAAATAAAAACAATACATAAAATCAAAATTTTCTACATCCACTAATAATAATAATGTAAAAGGAGGTGTTCTTACAAATTACTTATTTTTCGGAAATTTCATGTCTTTTAATAATTTTGCATTGCAATATATGCAAATAATAACTTACTTTATAACACAAGGCCAATATATAAAACCTAAAATTGCGTAGCTGATTTTTAATTTAAATTTTTATTTTTATATTTATTTATATAATAAAATGATAACTAAGGTGGAAAGATTTTAATGAAACTTTGTCGTTTTATACCTGAACGACTTGGTAAATATCTTCAGTTAGAACGATCACTCATTGAAGTTAAGATATTAAAGTTTATCTATATCAATACATATGTATATAATAAAACTGTAACTGAGTCGTTGCTGTGCACTTATCACGAAAAATCTACTTGACGGATTTTAACACCAGACCTTCCAAGACTAGTCAAATTGATTGGTGCTTGGCATAGTTATAGCTTTTGTCCTGTTCTAAAGTTTAGGTTAGGATATTATTTGTTCTGATCAACGAGGTCTCAAAATTATGGACCCAACTTGGCTATTAACAATTTTAAACTTCACGAGATTACCATAAAAATTGGTACTTCGAGGCTTTTGAGGGCACTGATTTCGAATCTAGTATCAGCGTTTTGAATTTCAAGATGATGACCCAATATGGCGACCAAAATTTCTAAAATTCAGGGAAGTTTAATGAAAATTACCACAAAAGGAATATCGGGAAAGTCGAGGGCGCAGTTTGTGCATTCTAATAAAATTGATATGCATTTATTGCAACTATTCTCTAGCAAAGTTGACATTAAAGTAGTTAGATGAACAGGTTTAGATCAGAGTGGTAAGCCGTTGACATGAAAGTTAATACGATGCAATTTCCTCACGTGGAGAAATGCTTCAAAGTACAACATAAATATATGTAGATTACGGAGGAAACACAAGCGAAACGGGCTCCTATTCGGCTCACGGTGACCCCTGTGACCTAAGGAGGAATAGCGCGGCCAGAGAAATTTGAGTGCAGCAATGCGTCACATTATGAAATGGCGGGCTGACCAGCATCGCGATTCCCCGGTAATTGTAGAACAAATTTATCAGAAAGTCTTATCTCCAGTGCAGAGCTGCAACATGAATGCGCTCTGCAAACGCGAAAACAAACGCTGGGGTTGCATAAGAGTGGGCACGGAATGTCGCGCGGTGCCTTCGTTCGGCGCAAAAATAGCGCGCATTGCAGACGCTGCGCGGCCCGCTTTTGCCAAACCATAAGGAGTTGCGCTGCTCGAGGCGGTGGTGATAGGCTGCGTCGTCAACACCGCCGCCGAGAAATCTTGTAAGCGCTGAAATCCGATGTAATCTCTCATAAACACCCGTCGCACGTACAAATCTGATTCCTCCGCGGCGCAGAACGAAAATAGTCCTCGGCTGCACAGCGCAATTATCCATTTCTATTGGATATCTTCGGCCATGCGAGATTTGTATCTTTCGGCCATGTCGACTTGCACCGCCCGCCTGGGCCGACAAATTCAGCCGCGCCGGAGAGTTTCGCGCGTGTTTTTTACCTCGCCGCGCATTTTTTGGTTACGCTGCCTCATACGGGAAGTTATTAATTAACGACACGATCTTCGTTGGCGTGCTCGCTTTTTGCACTCGTCGCTGTGCCGTAATTAAGAGCGACAGGTGATGTCTGCTCCTTGATAATTTCGACGATTCCTGATCTCATCACCGAAACGCAGCGCAATTAATTTTTGCATTTTGTTTCATTTGATGAAATTATTCACATTCCACAAGGACAGTGGTGAACAACACTCCGGGTAAGAATTTCCATCGTTAATTTGATAAGGAACAATTTTGAAACACTGTTGTAAGCGTATTCAAAGCAAGTGCTTTATTATCGTAATTAACTATATTTGATTTTTATTTGAATCAAAAGTATTGGCATTTTGAAATCGTTGGAAAGTATTACCATTTACCTTTCAGACGGTATCTCATACGACTCAATCTTGGGCATATTTCAATGTCAAAATTGTAAAAAGTATAGTCAAAAATTCGAAAAATTTGTAAGTACGAAGAACAACTGAGATCACCTTCTAAACACTAAAATTACAATAAACGACGCCTTTTTATTTTAAAAATTTATGGTAGTTGTTTCAAATAAAATATGAAACGTATAACGATCTGCAACCAATTTTAAAAACGTGATAATCTAAAACGAGTATTTTGCGATACCTTTCTCAGTCTCAATTCTAATAATTTAGGAAAACGTCTCTTAAATTAAAAATTTTGTCTCTGCTATCAAATCAGATTTTAAATTTCTTTATTATACATATCTATAAATAATACCTAAATCGGTTTTGTTATATATGTTCACCCCAAATTACGTTAGTAATATTCAGTATCAAAAAAACACAATAAGTTCTTCAAATATTTCCAAAAATTAAAATTAAAGAAGCATTACAAATACAAATACAAATTCAGTTTGCCATATTAAGTGAAAACATTTCGCATGATTTTAACGACATTTCGTGAAGATCAAACATTGTAAATTTCAGGAAAAGAGTTGATTAATTTGGGTGGCGGTTTGTTATTTCCTGGCAGTATGTTATTATTAATAAAGCAAATGTTAGATAGTAATAAAATGCATAAGTGATCGCCTTAAATTCGGCTTATTATAGTTTCCTTTCTGTGATCTTTATGTATATTACACAAAATTCCCTTAAATGGAGGTTTATGCTACAAGAAGTGAGTTGCCATTCATCTAAGCCGTAGGCACCCTTGAGCGCTGTTTATCACGGCGACTGTAATCACTTTCGATCCGGGGATCGTTTTTCCTAATTAGTAAAATTACTCGATTGCAGCGGCCATTTGCAATGAGGAACGGCACCTAGGCCGCGCCACATTCGCGGCATTTCTAATTTTAAATTATGGCGTTCTCGCTAATCAGAGCCCGCAAGCGTGTAATTTGAGCAGTTTGCTAAAGACCGACCGTTGTGCTAACGCGGTCGCGCTGACTAAGTTGTTATCTACTTTAGTACACTCGCCCAGATACTTATAATCTTCGCTAATATGCGCAAGAATGAGGCAGCCTCGAAGTGGCGTGGCGCGGCAGCGGCGGGCAGGTTAATGAAGCCGATCGCCGAGGTCCGAAGACAAATGGACATCGTTTAATATGTGTGAGGTCCGAAACGAGCCGCCTGAGTGCTCGCGGTGGCGGTAATCAGCCGGAGAGGAAATGCCATTCACTTAATTTTTCACTTATCGCGGCTGTATCTCTTAGGCACTTTGTTGTTTCGGGATTCGCCTTCGCAGGGCAGCGCGGCGCGGCCCGCAGAATGGATGCGTGCTTTGACACGATTGCAGGACCTCGCCGCGGCCGTAGGTATCCGCGAGCGGTGTGCGGTTCCGCGGCGGCGAAGTGGGAACTGGTCACTTTCAACGCCCCGCCGAAGCCGCCCGGACGCTGAGTTAGAGACGTTGTTGATTGGATTTTTATACAAATTTAATGGCAGCAGCCACCGGACGAGATATTTATGCTATGCAGATGCGCTCCGAAAGCGTTCCGAATTATCGGATCAAATCGAGCGTAGCTGCTGCGCGGGCCCGGGTTCCAGGTATTCGGGTGGCGAGATTGAAGAAGCGGCTTCGGGTGTGGGATCGCCGACAGTCCTGTTCCCGCGCTCCCGGGGACAGCCGCCCAGAAAGTCGGAATTTATCACTCAAATCGGGACTGTCCGGTAGGTTGGATTCTTCCAGGGTAATTAAGTGATACGATTACTCTTCGGCCAGAGCGCAATCGGGGCCGGCGAGTGTGGGATTAATTTATGGGCTGTGGCCCGGGCCCGAACAGGTCTCGTATGCAAATTTCGAGGGGGTGATGATCACCGCTCGACGACGGCCTTTACTCCTCGACCAAATTAGCTCTGGCTGCGTGAAAAATCTGATCCGGTTAATCCTCATATCTTGCACTTGTACAAATTTTTACTTTTCCCCTCCTCTCTTAATCCGAGTTCGAAATTGCAGCGGAAGACTAAATTTGCATATTTCCACACCTTCTTTCCAGACGATACTGAACTCAATGCACAAGTACCAGCCGCGATTTCACCTGGTGCGCGCTAATGACATCCTCAAGCTGCCCTATTCCACGTTCCGGACGTACGTGTTTAAGGAGACCGAGTTCATAGCTGTTACTGCATATCAAAACGAAAAGGTAAGTGAATGCGCTGTGAGGACGCGCCAGCCGCTAATCTTGGCGTTTTCATTTCCCCACAGATAACGCAATTAAAAATTGATAACAACCCCTTCGCCAAGGGATTCAGGGACACCGGTGCTGGGAAACGAGAAAAAAAGTGAGTACCAATAGATTTCTGTAAATGCTACACTTATTTCTGAAAGCATTCAAACTCTGCGCCTGGAATTTCAATGCAACACGATTCAAGCACTTTCTCTAATTTAAAGTTTGCTTAAGTGATTAATCTAAACTAAACAAAATCACACGAACATCGACGGATGTAATTTTTATGCAACAAGGGTTACACTGATCAACACCAATGTCATATAGAAAAAGTCATATATAATTTCTATAGGAGTTTTTCGTGGATTAAGAATTCGTAAACGAAAATCGTCATGTCACGTTTTTGAAAAAATAGATTTGAAAAGTACACTCTAAAAACTGACCGAGAATTTTTACAACGATAGCGTAATGTGTAAAATGGATATTAGCCAATGTAAATATTCACCAGAGGATTTGCATTCAGAACTTGCACAAATACTGCTGATTGAGTAAAGGAATTTTATAAGACCCTAAAATGAACAAAATGTATACTGTAAAACATGGTATATTTTATATATATTCTTTAAGTAGACTATCTGCCTGATAACAAAAAACGCAAAGAAAAAAATTGATGCAATGAGAATTTTTTATAGTACGCGTTTGGTCTGCTTATTATTATTGCATTTTTATGAATTGAGTATTTTTAGAAATATTTAATCGTGTATCGTGTAGGATTTTGTTTTTTATTTTTAAATAAAGTTCTTATGTCAATGTATAATTAAAAATTAAGTTGCTTCTAGCACAAATAGCAAAGTTGAATATTAATATTGTGAAGTATTGTGCAAAATGTGATACTTCTACTTTATTGCTATTATAATTCCACAATATCTCATATAGAAGAGTTGGTGAAAGCTCACTGGAAAGTTTTGAAATGTCTACTACTGAATAATGTTTAAACTATACTTACAACAAGAAAACGTAAGCCAAATTCTATTTGCGTGTGCCTTTAAATTATGAAACACCTGACACGTGGCACTAAGGCACCAATGCCTCACTGTGGAATTAGGCCTGTATCCCGCCATCAGCCGAAATAGGTCAGTTTTGTGCCCGTTCGAACCTGCGGTCGCAATCCTATTAAGTTATTACATTACCGGGCAAATCCATCTGCAAGAGCGTGTGGAACCGATGTCTCAATCGATCCACTACCGTCCTCACCTGATTCCTCGTCGCGCGATTTGCGTTCGGCTAAGGTCGAATTTATTTGGCGTTGTCTGGTTCGCGGTATGGCCTCTGCGGCTCATTTTCGTCCACTTTCCGCGGCAGAGCCGCAGCGGCTTAAGTCGTCGACAGCGTTGCCCGTGTTCACTGCTTGTCTGATTTCTTTTTTCCACATTTTATTTCCTAAATGGGCAACAAAACGATCAATTCACACCGACAAAATGACAAAGCCCGCTTACACGGAATTTTCTTGTCGGCGATAGTGCGAGCGCACTTATAAAAGTGTTTAATGCCATTAGGCAACCGACCGGCGTTTTTCCGGCTGCAGTTGGGCAATTTGGCTCTTGGCTTGGGAAAATCTGGGGTACAACCTTTTATGTAATCGCGGCTTGCTCGGAAAATCCATGCAAAATGAACGAAATGAAAGTAAGCTCTCTGTTCGCGAGTTCCTCCAAAGTTGGAAAATTTGAATGTTGTCGGTAAAACTGAAGCCGAATGGTTTGGCAGGTGATTTCTAGTTATTCAGCCACAATACTCTGCCATGCCTTTTTAAGCAAATGAAACAATGAATGCGAGTTCCTAAATTCTTTGTACAAACATGCGGCATGGTAAAAGATAGACGAAAGTTTAACTGGTTTTAAAATATATAAAAAGTTAAGAGTAAGAAATGCACTAAAGTTTTAATAGCTAGTTGGTTGTGGGATTGAATGATTTTAGATGATTTTCCATTAGTTGTTAGTGTAATTATGAAAAACACCATTCTTGTAAACAATAACATCACGACGAGTTGACATAATCCATATGAAATTAAATTTAGATAACTTTACATTAAATTTAGACTCTTACTCTGAACGACAGTTTAAATAAAAGAGAGTTGCCGATTTCAAAACTATATATAAACTATAACTATGTCTTTTATGCGCTTAGGGGTTAATATTCTCTCGTCTGTAGGCACCTCTACTTTTTGGACATGTTCGTAGTTGCACTTATTTTTATTCAAATTAAAAATATGCATTATTTGAAGCAAAAAAGTAGCCCACTGAGAGCAGCAGTTTAAGCACTCCATAGGGGTCTTTTCGCCTGGAGCACTCAGCAACACTCGTATAAAAGTGAAAAATTCAGTTCGCACCATTTCCTAGCGCAAATCTCAAATGAAAAATGAGGGGTTGTCCAATTGGACGTGGTTACCATACCGCCTCAGGGTACCCAAATAGAAAAGTATCCTTTCTGTGTATAAACAAGGGCCCAGTCCCTTTGTCGAAAAACGCTGGGCGACAATTGAAACGATCTGGGAACAAATTGCGCCTCCACAGTGTAGCAATTGATTCAGCCACTCCGCTTAACCTTGTCATCATCTCGACAATTATTTTGTCACCACGACACAACCCTTTCACCGACAATATGTCCCTCCGAACTTATGGGGATTCCGACAAATTAGCGTGCTTAGTCCTTTGTTGGTCCCAATAATTGGAGGTCCAATCTCGGTCAGGATATCAGGGATAATTGCCCGGTTATACGATATCCTTTCGCGTGAATTTGTTTTCCTCTTTGTGGCGAACTCTTTCATTTACCGGGGGGTCCGCTTTTATAGCGCATTATTTGGGGAAGATTAGGAGTTGTGGCAAAATAAATCATGAAATCAAAGAGGGTGTTATTAACAAGGAAATGTGACAGATTACCACTTGATTTTTCTTGATTATAATGACGGTATTAGGTAGAGGTGGTTTTAATAAACAACATTCTTTATAATAAATTCTTTGTACCTGTTCTATCAAACTCAATTTCTATGCACATTCAAAGTTAGATACTTCCTGTGAAGATGAAGTTACACTCAATATACAAATAGGGAGGATATATGAATATAATTTAAAACTATTCTTATTTGTCGAAATAAAATAAAACAAAACTGAAGTTCAATAACGTACTTTTTCGGCTGCGTGGAACTATTCAAAGCATAAAAATTATCAGTCTTGTTAATAAATATTTACAGAAATTAACGGTCGTCCAATATTGCTGTCGCTTAGTATTTTATGAAAACTGATATACTACAATTCGCAATTATAATAACTGCACGAAAGCTATATGTATACTAATAAAAATAAGGTACAGTAAAAATTTCAAATATCAAGAAAAATTAAAAAAATATACTTGGATTCTTTATATCAATATACAGGGTGGACGGAAAATGTCTTTCCATCTTAAATAAATATTAAATTTGTGAGAGGAGTTTCGAGATAGTACAATTAAAAATAATTTTTTCACTTTAAGGTGTCGCGTTGAGATTTAACCTAATTAATATTTGGTATGTAGTACTCCTTTTTCTAGACATTCCTTAATTCGATTCTTAATAGTATTACAACAATAGTATACTTACCCCAGAGACTGTTTCTAATGTAGTCCTTGGCGGCAGTCCTCTTAACTTTGTTTTCCCTTTGATGACAACTGTCCGATTCATTTAGAACCAGAGCGAGTCCAAATAACCAAAAAACCTGTAAACAAAATTAAAGAAAACAGAATTAAAAATGGATTCCGAAATGCCTCTTAATAAACGATAACAAATGGTAAACAAAGCGCATTAAGAACTTTAATTTTTTAAAGTAAGGACGGAGAGATAAACTATCAGTTGCATTTTTTTCTGCAACTAATCAAAATCTAAACCTACTTGAAAATTAAAATTTATCTGTTAAGTATTTTGCAAAAAAAAACCGTCATTCAAAATATCACTTTTAAAAAACACTACCTCATAAAAAGATTTTTTTTTTGTATTATGTAAAACCGACGACCGCCTCAGTTCTCGGGTGTGTTAAAAACCAAGCTATTCCAATAATAAGATATTTAATAAGTTCATCAGTTGAGTAAAATAACAAGAACTACCTAGACTGTCGAAAAATGTCTTTGCCTGATGCGAGTTTTTGATTAATTCAACGATTATCGACGTGAACACGAATCCACCGTGAGGCTGAGAAAATCCACGGTGATGGATCGCCTTAATTTGCGCAGTCATGTCACTCAAGCGTCTAAGGAGCTCGACCACCTCCGCATCCCGCTGTCTTGTTTTTTCTGCCCGAACAAATCTCTGAAAGAACCCGGAGGATTTTTTGGGGATTGTAAAATCAGCCTCACCCCAACCGAAACCGGGTAGATTCCCAGTGAAGGGAGAAAATCAAGGCACCCGGCTGTCGAAGTATTCCAGAAGGGAGCAGGGATCAAATTAAGACAACACACCGCACGATGACGTGGCAGTGTGCCGGGGAGGCAAATGTTAAGTCAATATGTGCGGAAATCATTTAGCCGAGTTGGCCCGGCTCGACTGCATCGGATAGCTCTAATCCGGCGCTATCAGTTTCAAGCTGCCTCGCCCGTCGGGGGATGACACCTCGCGGGGCAAGCGGCTCGAAGTGATGCCCGACAGCAACCCCCGGCTCAGACAATTGAAAGATTAACTTGCCTCGGTGTTTCCGGGGGTATTTGAACAGTATCAATTCCTAGTTGGATTTTCATTTTCAGCCCGATTACATGGGGATTGCGGAGGAAATGAATGGAGCGCTGATTACCACACGAAAATTTGTGGCTAGGAGCACACATGACAGCAATATATATCCAATGCACTATTCAATCAACTTAAAAAAAAAGCGTTTACAAAGATCCCCAGGTAGCACACGTGAGTGAATTCTCGCCGAAAACATAAACTCCTTGCAATTTATTTCAAATTGCGCGAGTCCCAGGAGAATTTCCGCCCGCAACAAATGTTCAATAATTTTTCCATCAATTTAACACCACAAATTGGCGCTTAGCAAAACACTCACGTTCAGTTGCCAAATTACAAGCGCCTATCTCTCTGCGAAGCGTTGCCCGGCATTTAAGTAACACTGCCCGCCCTGTAATTTGCGGATATTCATTTGATGCGCGTCACCCTCTGCTGTAACGAATGTTACTCGAAGTCCTTTCGACTACGATTCACTTGAAGACCCTTTGATCACGAATGGGGCGTTCCATGCTTTTATAAGGCAAAATTGAAATTTTTAGGAATTCTTTAAACCAATAATCTTATTTAAGTTGCATACAAAAATAGTGTTTTATCTGTATTTTAAGCGATTTGTTCGTTTCATATGAGACCTTGGTTGGTAGCGCGACGCGTTGGAGGCGCTAGAGATTGTGGATTCAATTCCTACCAGAAACTCTGGTCACAATAAAAGTACCACAATGAGCACATACTGGCCTTTCAACAGTCACACCAGTCTAACATCTAGTTTCATATGAATCTCAAAGATATTGCTCATTCTTTGTCATATAATTAAAGTTGATAGGACAGCTTAAGATTGAGCTAAGCGCAGAATTGAATGCATATATATGTAGTATGTAATTAATAAAGCTTCATTCTTCTGTGAGCTGAAATATTCTGATCGAAATTTCTCCTATTGTTGTTACAGGCAGGCGTTAATGGCGCAGCGCGGTTCGTCTGATTCGGATAAATTGAACCCAACGCACGTGAGCAGCTCACGGGCCCCAGCTCACCTTAGTCAAACTGGACGTCACGACAATCAGGAGGACGACGACAAGCTGCTGGACGTGGTCGGTCCTCCTCAGAGTCCGCTGCTACCGCTGAGCCACTCGCTGCAGCAGATGCACGCACACCCACACTCAGGTATTGTTGAACATTTTTTAGTAACTTCCCGAATGCATGCCACTTTGACAAGCTTATGTGTATATACTTCTGAAATAGAATAGCAGTTAGTAGAATATGTGCATATCTCGATGTGCATTTTAACATGTAGGTAGATAATTACCTAGTTAAAGTGAAAATAATAATAAGTATTTTCTTAAAATTGTTATAAAGTTTAGAACAATGAAAGTTTAACCGTCGAAGCGGTATTAAATGAAGAATTTAATTTTTGAAGGATAAACAAAATTTAGGAAGGAGGAGGAAATTTAGTAAAATTTCAAAAAAAAAAGCAATTCCTTAACTGTCTGAAACTTATTATTGGAAAGGAGCAGAAAAGCGTTGATATTTATGAACAATAAATGCAAATTCTGTGAATATTAAAGTATATCGTAATAATTCATATAGTAACACAGTTCTTTTCCTGATCATATGTTATTTGTCTCTCTATAAATTAGACCATATAAAGGTAAAACACGACGCTATCCTTTTCGGAAGTAGACACACTCTTCTTTTCTACCCTGAAATAAACGATTCTTGAAGAGGATTACAATTTAACATTAAAAAGTTCTTGCAGCCTGGTTCAACCACTTGACTGGTGGAGGCGATGCGCAGTCGAATGAAGAAGCGATCCGGAGGCGTCTGCAGCCTGACGAGTCGGAGCGGGATGGCAGCGACTCAAGCTGCTCGGAGAGCGTCGCCGGGAGCACGGGCGGCGCGTTTCGACCAACATCGGGGAGTCCCAAGGAGGGCCACAACTCAGCCGGGACGTCATATCCATCGCCGAATATATCAGTGGGTCCACCTATACATCCACCGCCACATTTACTGCCTTATCTGTACCCGCACGGCCTGTACCCGCCACCGCCGTTGTCGCTCCTGCACAATCCGGCGGCGGCGGCCGCCATGAATCCAGGACTCAACCCGGGCCTGCTGTTCAATGCACAACTGGCGCTCGCCGCTCAGCATCCTGCCTTATTCGGCCACTATTCGGGCCACTCGCCGGCATCGCCGCTGCAGGGCCTCAAGGGCCACCGGTTCTCGCCCTACAGCCTGCCCGGAAGCCTGGGCTCAGCGTTTGACGCGGTCACGCCCGGCTCGAACTCAACGACCGGTCGGGGCGGGGGGGGCGGCGATCACGGCGACAGCGGACCCCGCAGTCTCAGCTCAAGTCCGCGACCTCGTGCCTCCTCGAACTCACCCCCCACAAGGCCTATCTCGGTGTCGCCGACCACGCCACCCTCGTCGCTGCCCCTCAGCCAGAGCAAGACGCTCTCGACCCAGTCGAGCTCGCCGTCCGAGCTGAAGAGCATAGAGAAAATGGTCAACGGGCTAGAAGTGCAACATAACGGGAACTCCGGCGGCGCGGTGGTGGTGATCGACGATCCCGCAACGACGCCAGCCACCAAACTCGCCTCCCCCCTGGGGGAGCAGTGACATTTGGACGAGAGCGACTCGAAGCCAGTCATCGATTTGGACGCGTGACGCTAGATCCTCTTGTTTTCAACAATCCTCGCCCTACTGTGTATATCTGGCAGCACTAATTTCGTTTTAGTTCCGAAAGCCTGTTTTTCCTCTATCTGTGTATGTGTATTTGATATATAACTGTAAATACTATGCAAGTAACCCTAAAGTTTATATGACTGTAAATAGCGTAATTAGAGATATCTGGTAACACTAATCACGCGCGTGAGTGATATAATCAGTGCAACAATGTTGCCCTTGTGCAAAACAACAAATTAGTTCTAAAGAGATATAAATAGATGAAATTCCTTTTCTTTTGCTTAGAGTACGAATTCGACAGAGAGAGCGAAGGCAAAGTGGGAGAGAAACCAGTAAAGAGGGACAAATGGAGAAACTAATAAGATAGAGAGAGAGAGAGCAAAGCAAGAAACCCGAGAGCAATGTTGCCCTATCCTTGTTTACCTTGATTCCATTTTAGCATTATTTATTTGTAAACCACATTTGTTTCCTTCAATTAATGAAATTAATTGCGACGCAGTGATGAGGTTAGTAATCTAGTGAAATGAGAATTATTAATTTATGTCACTACCGACACAACTAGGTTATTTAAATAATATAAAGTGAAGTAAAGTGAAAATAAATATATTCATTGAAGCAAAGTTTAATATTTTATTAACTGTAAATGTCGTCACCAAAGAGTTTATTTTTAGTTATACTTTGTTTAGGTCTTTTTCATTTTAAGAATAAAGTGAACATATGTTGAAAACGCTTATTTTTTCTTCTTGTTTCTCGTTTTAATTTATCACTGGAGCAGGTCGATGCGGACGAGTAGTAGTGGAGTGCGAACACTGGGGGCCCACTTTAAAAAATTTATTGATTGCAACTTTCAGATTTTTACAGGTACCGACCCCAAGAGCATTTTGGTTTAAAATCCACCAGTTGACTATTAACGTTTTTTTTATAACAATCGCTATTTGGTCACACGAGAGTCCACAGGTTTAACACTTCTTTTCGTGCACCAACAGTCCCGGCCTCACACCATAGTTTCCTATGCAACACTATAATAGACTTTTTCTTAACACGTTCAACCCGGGGTGGACTCTCGGTGATCCACATGCATTGCTTTTATCTGGCGGTGTGCACCACCGGTGGTCCACACGTAATTTTATCTACAAATAGAGTTGTATGTATATGCACCTGCTAACAATTCCACGAAACTAATCAGAGGTATAATTTGGGCATTCACTGCTTGTGGTATACTAGGCGCAAGCCACTGATAACGTAAACAAGCAGTGAATCAAGCAAGCGCCGCCAGAAAAATAAGTAACTTATAATCTCGTGCTTTCGTCCCTCATGTAGAGTTCGAAAAAGCGTGCCGGGTTGAACGTTTTAATGTTTATATATCTGCGAAGTTTATTTTTCAGGAAAAAAAATTCAGCAATAGAAATGGCCTTGTGAAAACGAATTATTATAGCAAAGTAATAGCTAAACTCTAACTATTAACAAAGAAAATGTGACTTTTTCTACATTTATTATTTTACATTTACTTTGACTTTGTTGTAGTGATCATACTCAAATTCATTATTATGTAACAATCACTACGCAAGGCCACGGTCAGTCAGAATCAAAACAGCTAACGCCACACGAAGTCAATGCACGAGATGTAATTTAACCCTGCTTGCTTTCCCCGTGCAGTGATTCACCCGTAGCATGCGGCGCTTGCCCAGAACCTTTTGTTTCTATGAATCATAAATTAAATCTGGGTCAAGCAAAGTGCTAAACAGCTGATGATACCGATTCTGACCCTTTGCGAAATACACCCTTTGCGAAACATATGTGATAGCTATTCTATTGTATTGTAGTATTGTATAATATGTATACTTAGCTTAGGAAATATTAGTGTATCGATTTTTGTATTTAAGGGAGGAAAATATTCAAGAAAAATATAGTTCGATTTCTGAACTTGACTTTGCCTCACGGCACTCTTTTCTTCAATAGAAATATCGGCGTATCCCACTTGGTGACGCCATTATACAGTGCGTATCCCGAAAGGTGACGCACTAAGCTAGGCCTCATATCACTCCAAAGGAACATTACATGGCGACCCTGCCAGGAGAATCTTCAATTCTGATCCGAGAGACCCTGCCCAACGAATCTTCAATTCTGATCCGAGAGACCCTGCCCAACGAATCTTCAATTCTGATCCAAGAGACCTACCTAAAGAATCTTGAATTATAATCCAAGAGACCTGCTCAACGAATCGTGGAGGCATTACTGGCAATATCGACACCGATGACTGAATTATCATCCACAGAAGAATTCCAGTCTTTATTTAAGAGCTTGATTAAGCTAGCGGAGGAGGAATTTGAATACAATCCAGGTACAACAGAGGTGGAGGATAACATTATACCATACATACCAACACCGATAGAGGAGCTAAAGAAGAGAGGACCGAAGCCGATAACAATAGAAGAATACCGACGGAGGGTGAAACCCGAAGCACCACAACAACGACAACAAGGAAAACGTTCAAAGAAACGCGGCGGCAAAAAAGTAGCCCTGAGAAAAAAACGAGCTGAATTACACCGGATAATCCCCATCGCCAAGGGATCAGCCAAAAAGGCACTATTTGAGGAATTGGAAAAACTTCGATAAAAACAATGGGAAACTGCAGCTCAACGAACGTCCAAGCAACCTTCTTCACCACATACCAGCAAGCAATAACGACATCTTCGATCTTTATAATTATAATAATAATTGTAATTCTTTATAATAAGCACAGTAAAAAGTATGTAAAGAAACAGTTGAATAGGACAATTAATGTTTAAAAAAAAAAAAAAGGTTATTAATGTTTTAAAAAAACAAAAACAAATTTTTTTCAAATATTTAACAATATATATGTATAAATAAATTCAATTCCAAGTATAAATGGATTTGCATAATTAATTAAGTAATTGTTTACTGAATGGATAGGTTGAAAGAACTGCTGACAGAAATTGAAAAAACCCTATCGAACTTCAAGAAAAGTCAGCATCGTGGTTTTAAAATTGACACCCTCAGAGCAAAATTAAATAAGCTCGAGGAAATAGAACAAGAGTTCAAGGCATTAATAAGTACGCTACAAGAAGAAAACACATTCGATAGCAAACTTAAATTTGTAAAAATCTCAAGAGAACTAAGAACACTGATAGATAGAGCGTTAACACAAGACAACGAGATGGCAAATTTTGATCTAAGTACGGCCATGAAAGCCATCCCAGTATTTGAAGGAAAATACAACGAACTAAATGCATTCTTAAAAATTGTAGAATACATACATAAAACTTTGAATGAAACCGCGAAATCGGATTTATTGGACTTTGTTTTTAACGTGAAGTTATCATTAAGTGTCCAAACAGCATTAGGAGCTGAGACGCCAGACACATTGGAAGATTTGAAAAAAGAGCTTAATCTTAGATACAAAAGTAGTAATACGGTATCACAGATCCACACCACACTTAGCCACTTAACGCAAAAGAGATCTACTATTTCAGCATACAAGGAAAAAATATTAACTTTGGTGAGCGAACTAAATCAATTACAAATAAATGCACTTGGCACTACTACAAGCACGGCAGAGAAAAACACAATTAAAACAATTAATGACTCATATGCTTTAACAGTATTTAAAAATGGTCTTAATGAGCAGTACAGAAGTACAGTATTCGCATCAAGACCAAAGACCTTCCAAGAAGCAATTACAATTGCACAAGAACTGGAAAAAAATGAGCAACACCAACCAGTTTCTAATAACATCATGCATATAAGGAGGCAACATAATCAAAATAGATTCCAACAAAATAACAGAAATAATAATCGCAACTATACCCACAACAAATATAATGAAAGGAGATATTACAGAGGCAACAATATTCGAAATGGGAACAATAGGCCTCATAACAATAGTTATAACAAAGACAACAACAGCAATAACCATAGAGCTAGTAACTATAATAATAGAATCAACCATAATAATCAAAACAGAAATAGAAATTACAATAGCAATACAAATAAAAATTCAACTAGAAATATTAACTTTATTCAGGACCAGGGAAACGTCCAGGAATCCGGAGAGGAATAAATCGACCTCCCGGAGAATCTAAAAAGATATACAGAATTTCTCATGATTGCACAAACTATATTACAGTATATTGTGAAAATGCTAAACAACATCTCAATTTTTTGATAGATACAGGAGCTGATGTATCGATAGTAAAGTCCGATAAATTGAATGTCCATACTTTTGATTTTAATCCAGGTAACAAATGTAAGCTAACAGGCATTACCAACGAAACAATAACTTCTTTAGGGATAATTAATTTAAAACTATTGATCGGAGATTATACAATGCATAACTCATTTCATACGGTAGATGAAAACTTCCCAATAAGCACAGATGGAATTATTGGTCGGAATATATTAAAGAAATACTTGTGTAAAATAGACTACGAAACTTTCACTATATCATTCAACATGAACGAACAAGAATATGTTTTACCCATGGAAACAAAACCAATAAGCATTGCACAAATTAGATTACCACCTAGGACGGAGGCGATTATACCAATAAACATAGAGAGACAAGAGGACAGCATAGTGTTGAATAAAGAACTAGAAAATGGTGTGTTCATAGCAAACACAATAATACCAGCCAAAGGTATATGCCACATCAAGATACTTAACACTAACGACAAGGAAATAACGATACCAAACTTTAAGGTAGAGATAGAACCCTTAAAGAATTATTCCATTCTGTCTAAAACTAGAAGTAAATATGATGCGGCACGAGTGACCAAACTCTTACAAACAATAAACATAGATTGCAAAGATACGGAAACCAGAGAAAGTCTAATAGAGATAATAAAGGAGTACAGCGATATATTTCACCTTCAAGATGAAGTCTTAACGACAAACAACTTCTATAAACAAAAACTCCAGACTATAGATGATACGCCCGTATACATAAAAAACTACCGATTGCCACACACTCAAAGTGAGGAAATAAGGAAGCAAGTTACAGAATTGGAGTCAAACGACATTATTGAACCATCCGTTAGTCCTTACAATGCTCCATTACTAATAGTACCCAAAAAGGGCTCTGGCAATAAAAAGCAATGGCGATTAGTCGTAGACTTCAGGAAATTAAACGACAAAATAGTTAGCGACTCCCTTTAACCAGATTAGAAGATGTCCTAGACAAATTAGGTAGAGCGAAATACTTTACAACCCTTGACATGACCAGTTCTTTCCACCAAATCGAACTGGAAAAAGAGTCAAGACCGCTCACGGCATTTTCGACGGGAGCCGGACATTTCCAATTCAAAAGATTACCTTTTGGATTAAAAGTATCGTCTAACAGTTTTCAAAGAATGCTAACCATCGCACTAACTGGGCTTAGTTCTGAAGCATTCCTTTATGTTGATGACATCATAGTTTTTGGATGCAGTATCAAACACCATAACGCGAATCTAAGAAAGATATTTCAGAGATTGCGCAAATACAATCTCAAACTCAACCCAAGTAAATGCCAATTTTTAAAAGCAGAGGTCGTATACCTCGGCCACTTAATAACAAGCGAAGGTATAAAGACCGATCCATCGAAGTATGAGGTAATCAAAAATTACCCCATACCCAAAAACGTTGATGAAGTCCGCAGATTCGTAGCTTTCTGTAACTACTACAGACGATTTATTCCCAATTTTGCAGAGATTGCGAAAAGCCTAAATTCCCTTCTAAGGAAAAATACACCATTCGTATGGGATGAACCTTGCCAAAATGCATTCGAAACACTAAAAGAGAAATTAATACAACCACCAGTACTTCAATATCCGAATTTCGACAAACCATTTATCTTAACAACAGATGCATCAAACTATGCCTTAGGAGCAGTTCTATCACAAGGCGACATTGGTTCAGATTTACCAATATCCTACGCCAGTAAATCGCTGACGAAACACGACATCAATAAACCCATCATTGAAAAAGAGTTACTTGCGATACATTGGGGTATAAACTTTTTCAGACCATACCTCTATGGGAAAAGATTTGTGGTAGTCACTGATCATAGACCATTGGTATCATTGTTTACACATAAGAATCCTTCGTCAAAATTGACAAGAATCCGATTAGACTTAGCAGATTACGACTTTGACATAGTGTTCAAGAAAGGAAAAATCAACACTTGACTTTGCCTCACGGCACTCTTTTCTTCAATAGAAATATCGGCGTATCCCACTTGGTGACGCCATTATACAGTGCGTATCCCGAAAGGTGACGCACTAAGCTAGGCCTCATATCACTCCAAAGGAACATTACATTGTATTTTGGAAAATTCAGAAAATATCAGAATGATTTTTCCAATAATAAACAAATTTTTTTTTATTGCAAAAATAACTAAAAAAGTTGAAATTATTTTTTAAAAATAAAACCAACACACATATCACATGAATGTTAATGTTGGAACGGATTCTTTATTATCGCGCTCAAATTTCTTTTAGCTTATGATATTTGATCTTATATTTATCTCTTTATTTTTAAGGAAAGAATTTTGAAAATTTAAAGAAACTGAAGAAATTTTTGGTTTCCTTTCTTTCTAATTTCTTGAAAATAATACCTTATCAAATAGTATTCATCACGAAGAACCAAATTATGACTTCTTATATAAATAATAACTTGTAGCAGACCTTAAAATTACCCAAAGACGCCAGAAAAACAGCTTACTCAGCTTAGCAAATTTAGAATAATAATTTATTTTTGAGGAATATTAGAAAGAGTAAAGGTAAGTAAATCAGAGAAAAGTGCATGAAATAATAAATAAGGGATTGTTTTGCTAAATCAAAAAACATTATAAATTGAAAATTAGAAATTTAAAAAGTTAACGAAATTGAGAAATATTTGGTTACATGTAATTTAGAATAATAGTATAATAATACTTGTTAAATTCGCGTATCTCTTCACTACAGAAAAAAAACAAAAAGTTGCAAAATAATCACTATGCACAAAAAGTAATTGTAAATTCGATACGAAATCATGAATTAATAAAGGTAGTTTAGTTAATAATATTGTAATAGGTTGTTAGGTATTACATCAGCGGCGTTTTCTGTCTTTTTTTATAGGATACGAGCATTAAGGGCTACTTGAAGAGGAAATTTAACACAATAGTTCCCTTTGCAAATTTCAAACGCTAAACGCTAATTATTTTCTCATAACGTTCCCTACTTTGTAATTTATATTTATATATACACCTAATTCTGCTTTTACGTGTAAAGAGATACGGTTTATTTATGGAAAAATATAAGATTGGTTCCGGACCTTAAATAATTAATACAAACAATAAAAATAAACTACGAGGAAATCTTTTTTAGAACCTTATAGTTTTAAGTTAAGTATTTTATTTGATAAACATTGAACATAACATCTAAATGGATTATAGGGAGGTAATTTTCATTTGAAAAGAAAAAAAAATTCCATTAATTGTGGAGGTGCTACTTGCTAGGGGTGTAATATGAACAGAATAATTCTGTCTACCGTTGATTGATGTAAAAACAGAACTAGGTTTATATTGTTTCCTGTAGATACACTTGTTATATGTATAATCCCTTCGACGACGTCAAAAAGTGCCCTCTTTCCCCAATATATATTTTTTGCGGAGGTTAGTAAAAAAGACTTTAAGCTGCTCCTTTTATTTTAAAACCGTTTGTACTTGTTTTTTATCTTTCGGATTGTTCTCGCGTGAACCTAATGAAGGGAAAAAATTATAAAAACAGCAACACATTTTTGTCATGATATTCTAAGCCAATCCAATGTACCTGCCGATAGACCTAGGCAGATTTCAGCGAGGGCTTTTTGTGGGCTGCGGCTGTGTAAGTTGGCGCAAATTCGAGTCGTCCCCAAATTCGACAAAGGCTTTTGCGAACCGAAGATTTATCATCCGCCAATAAAGACCGCGAGTTACCGCGCGGGACGGCGGCTGTGCATGTAGGAGGCCATCAGCGCCCACGTGGCAGCTTTATAGGCGTCCTTTCGAAATAAACTTGTCATTTTATCATTTATTCCCGGCGATTTCGTTTCCCTTATCGAGCAGCGATCAGCGATGTCTATTTAAAAAAATGAGGTTTTCGAGTGATTGGGGCGAACCGGTGCTGGGCGTGGGGCAGAGCTCCGGAAAAGCACAATCACTGCGCGGGGATGAGGCTGCGAAGTAAAAGCGAATTACCGAGACCTAACAAGAAAATTGTCATGCCGTGACTAAGTGTATTCAATCGATTCGCTATTTCTAAAAGAAATTCCACAAATAAGGGATTTCCAGCAAAGGGTTGTGCTTTTCGTGATTTCGGCTGCAGAAAAAATCTCCCCCAGCCTCGAGTTAAATGTTCTTTGAGAAAACGCCACAAAAACTAACGGGTCTTTTATGCTCCCCGGGCAAGAGGTGGGACGGGGCAAGTGGGTGGCGGGGGCGTGAGCGGTGACATGCGGCATGGGAATCCCGAGAACTAATGAGGACTCAAATTGACGCGGTGTGCAATTTCTTTTCGTCTAATGCTTATCTTCAGCAGGCTGTCATGCCAGCAGCTACACTATGAAACGAACTCCTTCGCGTCCGGACAGGTAAATTAAACTCGCTCGGTGTTTTGGGGAGTTTGTCAGGCACCCCCACCCCGCCACAGCGTAGATTGACTAGTCGAAAGGCGCCGAAATGCATGAACCACCACCACGTTGCATGTGCAGGAAACAGCGTCGAAGATGCAACTCTTTATGGGATTTACGTCCGCCTCCGACATCAGAACTTACAGAAAGTCTGAATGTGAGCGGAAATCACGAGCGTGTAGGGAATTTCCGAAAGTTTCCGGAATATTTCCGGTTAGGAACTTAATTTTTCCTTCCGCAAAAATCAATATTTTAGCAATAACAAATGTATGCAGCACCAATAAGATATAATATAAGTTTTCCAATTTTTAATCAGTATTTTCATGAACCAAAATAAAATATTATTCAGTCCAATTCTCAGAACAGTGCTACTGCAAATAAAAAAGAAATTGAACACTCCTCCAGGAAAACTAATATACTAGTTATAATAATTTAGCATACTTCCAGGGTTTATTTAAAATTTTATTAAAAAAATAATACTGCAAGATGCTTTAAAAGTCGTATTGTTTTATGTTTAATTTTATTTGGAATTTTAGTTTCGGTCGAATTGTTTTCGTCTCCAGAAAAGTAATTAAAAGAAATCATAAACGGATATTTCTAACGAGTCTGCACACCATCTGGGTTGCAGTCGGCGCCGTCGGTTAAATAATCCTTTTCGCTTTACCTCGAGAGGTAGCAGTAATAAAATGTAAGCATACTGATTCGTCCCTTTAAAAAAGAAGGCGTAGCCTAAGTAAAATATAAGAATTATGTAAAAGGAAGTTGGCTACTTCGTAGTTATAAGAAAAATTTGTAAGTTCAGTTCGAGTGTGAACCTAGCCAAAGGAAGTGTTAAGAAATTAGACTGAAAATAAACGAGGAGGTTTTTTATGCTCTAAAGCTTTTTCCTCCTCAAGAAAATACCGTGTGTTGTTATTTTTCTCAAATATTTCCAAAGGGACATAGGTACCCAAAATCGGGCCGAGTGAGGACCACCGGGATATACGCAAGAAAACTAAACATGGTCCTTCGAGCCGGATTCTGTGCAGTAATTTTGTTCGCTCGGTAACCGCCAGAAAGTAGAGAAAAACATAAAGAAGTCACCTATTCGACTAAATAAAGTTCAAGTGCGAAATAAATACGTGTAGATCGTTTGCTAATTTACTGCTCGTGAACGTGAAGTGTAAACGATTTTAAAATGGCTCCAGCTCGGAAACAAACACTGGAATCAATTGTCGCTGGCCTAACAGAAAGGCTTGGCGAAATTTCAACAATCTTGGAGGAAACGCAAGCAGAGGAATTCGAAAATATCCCCATAGATGAAGTGGAGATTCGGCTGGAAGAATTGGAGAAAAGCTGGACAACATGTGTGGAGCTGTATTACAACACCTGCGAGAACTACCCTATAGAGCAACGGCAGCAGCTTGAATTCTTTGCAGACAAGCAGTTTGATGCCTCGAAGAAGCGATTCCGGAGTGCAAAATTGGCTTTGCGTCGTTTGCTTCCGCCACCAGACGTTCATCAGCTACCATCATCCACCAGACATGTGAATGATATAAATATAATCGGTGAGTCTCATTCAGATTCCTCTGTAGCAATTTTGAACCGTCTTAATGTCCCTACTTTTTCTGGGGAAAGAGCGCAATGGCTAAGTTTTAAAAATTAGTTTGTATCAATGGTAATGCATAGTTCGCTATCAAAAACCGACAAGTTTAGTTACTTAAAAAATAGTTTGAAAGGTAATGTTCAAGACATTATCAGTGGTTTGCCCGTCTCAAGTGAAAGCTTCGATCTCGCCTGGTCTGAGTTAATGGACCGCTATGAAAATCCACGCCTGCTAAAACAGGCTCATGTGGATGCTTTGTTGGTTGTCGCGCCAGTAGCGCGAGCTTATGATTATGTTGACTACGAACGTGTACTTAACCAGGTTCACGGTCATCTCATGTCCCTCAGGAGTCTTGGTGCAGATATTGAGGCATGGGGAGAATTATTGCTTGGTATTGTAAAATCCAAGTTCGATGGCGCAATTTTAAATGAGTGGGAAAAAGCACTTTCCGTAAAATTATTCGAGCCGACATATAAAGATTTTAAAAAGTTTGTGTGGAGCCTAGCAGGTACAAAAATAAATTTAAAAACCGCGTCAGGGACTACAGTTAAAACCAGACAAGTAGCTAGAGCGCATACGTCAACTGCATCACCCTGTTGCCCGGAATGTAAACGAGATCATAATTTGTATAATTGTCCAAAAATTCAATCGTTAGATCCAGCACAGCGGTTTGAAGCTATTCGTAAGCATCGCGTTTGTTTTAATTGCTTGCACAATGGTCATCGTGCAAATTCGTGTCAAAGTAAAAGATCCTGCTCTTATTGTCATAAAAAACATCATTCTTTACTACATTTTCCGAAAAAACGAAAACATGAGGAGGAAGATGCTTCTCAGGAGAAATCCTCTACACAGGAAGCTCCCTCTGTTGAAAATTGAACACGCGAATATGGTTGTTATGGGTATCGGTGGAAATAAATTCGCGCGAGTCAGTAAGAGGGTTTCACTTAATATTCGGGGATTGAATACGAAATCTCCAGAATTAAAGATAAAAGCGTTAGTGATAAATAATGTTACCAGTTACAAGCCTCATGTAAATATTAATATTACACGTTTTCCCCATTTAAATAATTTTAGAACTTGCAGATGATGATCCGATTGGACATCAGCCAATCGATTTGATTCTTGGCGCGAGAAAAATTTAGTTTAATTTTAAAGAGCGGTGTTAGAAGAGGAAAAGAAGATGAGCCCATCGCACAGGAAACCATACTTGGGTGGATTCTGTCAGGGAGAATCCCTATTTAAAATAACAGTCCGAATGGAATCGATTTTACATCTTCATTACATGTAGCTTGTGTAGAAAATCTTAATAAAAATTTGCGTGCTTTTTGGGAGATCGAGGAAGTGCCCTCAGCTTTAGTTTTGTCTCCAGAGGAACGAAAAGTAGAAGAGATTTTTAAAAAATCCACTTACCGTCGCGATGATGGACGTTATGTGGTTAGAATACCGTTAAAGTCTGATTTTCCAGATTTAGGCGACTCGAAGAGGATGGCTTTTGAATGTTACCAGAAGATGGAGGCGCGATTAAAGAGAAACCCCAACATTTCGAAACTTTATAACGAATTTTTAAGTGAGTACCGAGATCTTGGGCATATGGCTCCGGATGAGTCATTTGGAGATGAGCCGAAAGTACGCTATTTTCTGCCTCATCATCCTGTAATTCGGGAGTCAAGTACAACAACTAAGCTTCGGGTCGTATTTAATGCTTCTGCTCGCAGTTCAAACGGGAATTCATTGAATGATTGTATGTACGTAGGTCCTAAACTACATCGCGAATTATTTGATATTCTACTTCGTTGGCGAACTTTTAAATATGTGTGTATTGTCAATATAGAGAAAATGTTTCGACAAATCCTCGTTTCTTCCGAGGATACCGCCCTTCAATGCATTTTCTGGAAGCCGCCAGAATGTGACAACATACAGATTTTTCGATTAAATACGGTCACCTACGCAGCTTCAGCGCCGTATCTATCCATGCGTGTCTTACAACAATTAGCTGATGATGAGTGCGAACGGTTTCCAAGTGCTGCTGAAATCTTACGTCGCGATATCTATGTCGATGACATTCTTTGTGGTAACGACACTATTGAGCACTGTAAAATACTTCAGGATGAGTTAATACAGTTGCTGCGTTTAGGCGGATTTTCGTTACGAAAATGGGAATCAAATTGCGAAGAATTGCTTTCACATTTATCGAGCGACTTGCGAGCAAATAAATCGGAAAAGATATTTGAGGAAGGTTTACCTACCAAAGTCCTAGGAATCCAATGGCGAAATCAAAATGACTCCTTTTCATTTAACATTAAACAAAGCGATACGGTTCGGATCACCAAACGAACCATTTTATCCTGTATTGCAAGTATTTTCGACCCGTTGGGTTGGGTCTCACCCGTTGTAGTTACTGCAAAATTATTTTTGCAAAAGTTATGGAGAGAATCAATAGATTGGGATGTGGAACTTTCAGTGGCTTACCTTCCGCGAGGATTTAAATAATTTGTCGAAAATTTCTATTCCTCGTTGGCTAGGCACAACCACATCTAAGAGGAATTGGGAGTTACATGGATTCGCCGATGCTTCGAGTCGAGCATATGCAGCAGTTGTTTATTTAAAATCCTTGGACAACGACAGCACTCAAATTAATTTGCTTACGTCGAAAACTCGTGTCGCTCCGGTGAAAGAAATCACAGTGCCTCGATTAGAACTTAGCGCAGCTGTGCTTTTATCAAAATTGATGGCACGAGTAAAGAATATCCTGGAGACGGATAATCTTCTATGTTTTTGTTGGTCGGACTCTTCTATAGTTTTATCGTGGCTAGATGCGTGTCCTACTAAGTTGAAAATGTTTGTCGCGAACCGTGTTTCGCAAGTGCATGAATTGTTACCCGGCATTGAATGGAAGTATGTTCCTACTGATGATAATCCTGCTGACCTTGCATCTCGCGGGGTCGCAGCCAGAGAGCTGAACTCGCATAATATATGGTGGTACGGTCCGTCATGGCTTTTTGCATCAAGTGAAAACTGGCCGTCATTATGCGGCAAAGCAGTTGACGAAAGTTCTCTCGAGATGAGAACGACATCGTCAGTTGCGCGGTTAGAGGACCTTGCAAGTTCAGAATCAATGGCAGTTGAATTTTCAACTTAGAAGCGATTGTTGTCGGCTACGGCGATGGTGAAGCGTCGCGTAGCATCCTTTAGGGGAATCAATCCGTTACCTTCCAAATGTGCAGGGATTCAGAATGCGACAAAATTTTGGATACAACGTGTGCAAAACACTTTATTTACGGAAGAGTTAGAAATATTGAAATCAGGACAAACAATAAAAAAGGGAAAATTAAAATCACTTGATCCTTTTCTAGATGAAAACGGAATAATTCGGGTAGGCGGGAGACTTTCAAATTCTCAATTGCCATTTTCAGTTCGCTGTCCGATAATACTGGGTCCCCATCCGATAACTCTTTTAATTGTCGAATCGATTCATAAGACTACGTTACATGGCGGATTGCAGTTAATGCGTCGTGTGCTTCGCGAAAATTATTGGATAATACGAGGACGAGATTTAATTAAGGGCTGTATTCGCAAATGTCTCGTTTGCGTAAGACATCGCGCAGAAACTATTCCGCAAAAAATGGGTGACTTACCGTCGGAGAGGGTCATCCCATCGCGTACATTTTCTAAAGTAGGAGTTGATTACGCGGGCCCATTTCTACTTCGAGTTTTACCGGGTCGTGGTAGGGTTGCGCGAAAAGGTTATGTTGCTGTGTTTGTGTGCCTAACCACTCGCGCCATTGACTTGGAATTGGTGTCGGATTACACATCCGAGGCATTTCTTGCCGCATTTCGCTGCTTTGTAACCAGGCGTGGGTTGCCAGCTCTTGTGATGAGTGACAACGGCACAACGTTTTGGGGTGCAGAGAGCGAACTTAGAGTGTTGTTTGAGAAAATTAAGAAAAATGAGAGTTTGGCTGCTTGGTTCGCAAATGAGGGGGTGGAATGGCAGTTTATTCCACCTCATGCTCCTCACTTCAGCGGAATTTAGGAGGCTGGTGTTAAAAGTGTTAAACACCGCTTAAGAAGTTTATGAGTTTTGAGGAGATCAGTATTCCTCGCACAGATTGGTGCCTGCCTAAATTCTCGTTCGATTAAGTGAGGATGCGCAATTTTGGCGTGTTTGGCGCAGTGATTATGTGTTGCAGCTTCAGCAGAGGCGCAAATGGACCAAGTCGACCGCAAATTTGGTTATTGGTGATATCGTTCTTTTACGCAACGATCTTCTACCGCCGAGTAAATGGGAGTTAGGTCGAGTTATCGAATGCTTTCCGGGCAAGGACGGTCTCGTCCGCAGAGTAAAAGTACAAAAAGCAAAATCTTCTTTCACTCGTAGTATTCACAAACTTTGTCTTTTACCATTGCGTTCTTCTAAGTCGGTAGAGGAATTTGAATGAATGTAGAGAAGAGTATGTTTAAGGTTCGCCATGGCGGGCAGGGAAATCACATATAAATATTACCTTTCAGCTTGTATTTGTAAGTCTAATTTGAGTTGTTTAAGATCATACTAGATGTAAGACACATTTATTTAATCTTAATTCGTTGTAAGTTTATATTCACTTTATATATTTGATGTATTGTACTAAATTTAAGGTTTAGATATATAAGATTTCGCTTGTAAAAAGCGAGGCGGGCAGTATGTTTAATTTTATTTGGAATTTTAGTTTCGGTCGAATTGTTTTCGTCTCCAGAAAAGTAATTAAAAGAAATCATAAACGGATATTTCTAACGAGTCTGCACACCATCTGGGTTGCAGTCGGCGCCGTCGGTTAAATAATCCTTTTCGCTTTACCTCGAGAGGAAGCAGTAATAAAATGTAAGCATACTGATTCGTCCCTTTAAAAAAGAAGGCGTAGCCTAAGTAAAATATAAGAATTATGTAAAAGGAAGTTGGCTACTTCGTAGTTATAAGAAAAATTTGTAAGTTCAGTTCGAGTGTGAACCTAGCCAAAGGAAGTGTTAAGAAATTAGACTGAAAATAAACGAGGAGGTTTTTTATGCTCTAAAGCTTTTTCCTCTTCAAGAAAATACCGTGTGTTGTTATTTTTCTCAAATATTTCCAAAGGGACATAGGTACCCAAAATCGGGCCGAGTGAGGACCACCGGGATATACGCAAGAAAACTAAACATTTTAAAATAATTCCTTTGGCAACATTTTAACCTTTTTAAAACAAAGAAACTTGTCTGCTTTTGAAAAATATTGGGTAGGCCATCGGCTGGTTTCTTTTTAAAAATGTTATAAAATAAATAATATTCAATAATTTTCAAAGTTTGTTAAGTTATTGAAAAGAATATACTTTACGATTAATTATGGTAAACATGATTTCATTTAAATTAAAGCCTCGACTGGCTTGGCAGTAACTTATCCTGTAAATCTAATTTTCCAGCATATTTTCCTATTCTACTTCACGAATAGTTCGATCAATTGTGTTTAAATGCTTGAATCGTTAATGGTTTGTCATCATAAAATCGACAACATACAGTGCTGTGCAAAACATTTGCAACTAAAACCCCAATTTTCTATGTCTTACTACAACAAACCTTAAATTCTTAAAAACAAAAAAGCTAATACAGTATTATATTCTTTATTATATCTAATTTAAGAATATTAAAAAACTAAAGGTAACTATTCAATAAAAAAGGAGAAATATTCGTTTTTTCATACTAAGATACAAAACTGACTGTGCAAAACATTTGCAACTCCTTGGCATTAACAATGTTGGCGACTTTAAATATATATTATCATTAATATTTGGTTGAATAGCCTTTATTTACAATAACTGCTGCACATCTTCTTGACATAGAATTAAATAGCGACTCAATATGTAAAGAAGTTATATCATTCTAAGCCTTTTTTATACCATTAAAGAGTTCGTCACGGTTGTTGTAAAATTGACCCCTCATATTCTTCTTAACCAATTGCCATAGCTTTTCTATGGGGTTGAGATCTGGGGACTGTGCTAGCCGTTTCAAAACTTTAATGTTTTGCTGCGAAAACCAAGCCTGAAGAAGTCTGGAGGTGTGCTTGGGGTCATTGTCCTGTTCGAAGCACCAGCGCAGGAGCATTTCTTCCTCTGCGTAAGGAAGCATAACATTTTCCATAATGTTTTTGTAATCCTCCGCTTTCATTATTCGTGGTATTTCATAAAGAGGTCCCACGCCCTGAGCTGATAAACACCCCAGACCATTGTATTACCACCTCTATGCTTCACAGTTGCCACAGTGTATCGCAGATTTAGTCGATTGTTCGTCGGTTGGCCTACTTTTTGCCCTCCATCTAGCCCCACTAAGTTAAACTTACACTCATCCGAAAAAAGGACAATTCTCCATATTTCCAGGGGCTATTCTAATTGACTTCGAGCAAAGGCAAGTCGAGCTCTGCCATTTTTTTCGGGAAGTATTGGCTTTTTCGCTGGCCTGTATCTCTTAAGATCGGTTACTATGGCTCGTCTTCTTACTGTCGAGGGATCCACATCCAGGTTTAATTCATTTTATACCTAAGTACCTTGAACTCCGATCCTCAGCCTTTGTCGTTTTCCTCGGTCTACAACCTTTTTGAATATTTTCAACACTCCCAGTCTTTTCAAAGTGCTTATAATTCTGGATATGGTGGATTTAGCTATTTTATATTTCTCACTAAAGTCTTTTTAGGTTATACCATTTGTTTAAACAAATATTATTCGGTTTCTATTTCGTTGCAAAATTAATTACCACCCATTTTAAGAACTTTTAGTTTAATTGCGTTAACTAACAAAGTACTGCCAATTCTCATTTATTCCGATAAAAGTTGATATATAAAGTTGCAAATGTTTTGCACAGACAAAATAGTTACGTTGAATAAAAAAATGGATATTGCTCCCTTATTATGGGATATTTCATTTTGCTATTGTTATATCTGGAAACCAGACATAATAAAGAAGAATGCACTGTAAAACTTTTTTTGGTATCAGTGGTTTAGGACATTTTATAATGATCTGTAAGAAACTATGATTTTAGTTGCAAATGTTTTGCACAGCACTGTAGCACTCGCTTTTGAAATAAGTTTCCAATATTCAGTTCAACGTACTGCAGAGATATAATACTGTGTTTGAGTCAATATTTTGAGCGCAAAAGAGCTATCTGTGTTAAAATAACATGTAGTTTAAAAAGAAACCAACAGATCGCCCACCTGTTACATAAGTACAGGGTGTCCCATGGGAATGTATAAACGCTAAATGAATGATACCCACCTTTCCGACCTTGCGAGGGACCCTACGTTTTAAAACTATATACCTGAGGTCTATGGTCTATCAGTTTTATTTTAGCTGTTGCAGTTAGTGAAAATGAGTGAGCTAACTACCGAAGAGCAGGTTTTTCTCATTGAGTGCTTCTATACAAGAGGACCACTGCTATGAAAATAACCCAAAAATGATTTAGAGGATTTAATCGTCGTCAATGGCATTTCAAATGAAACGTTAGAACATCTTTTTTGATAGTTTTAGAAAGCGTTTGGATATCTGTACCAATTTAGATGGTTCACATTTCGAAGATCTATATCATTAATAACTCAAGTTCTTCACTATGTTTTTAAATTAATGGTTTGTATTAAATAGATTTAATTTTTTAAATAATAAAGTGGAAATGAAATAAAAATGACGATTTTCCTTTATTTATCATTAGTTTTCACACATTCCTATGAGACACCTTGTACATACTAAGTTCAGATCAGCATGATGGACTCAAATTTCACTTCTTTATTGCACGCGCAGATTTCTCTCAGTGCTCGCTCAATAAATTACCCCAAATTAGGCTAAATAAGCGATGCAAGATAACCCGGAATTGATTGCGGAACTCAAGCAACTTTACAACCCCAAATTTATGCGTGTTTTTTCAGAAATCCATACTTGACGTTAATTAAGTCGAACTTGCGAATAGATAAATCATTGACAGCGATTTATCAGGAGGAGGAAACTCAGCGACGGCGACAGTGGCAATCTGCTTTGTTGCGCTTGTGCAAGGTAAGCCGCCACTGAGCTTCGAATACACGGCTCAAGGGCAGTTCAGCCGTGGTCCCAAGCGGCGTCCTGCCGACAAAAAATCTTTTACTTAACCGAAGATGATCATGCAATTAATTAGACTAGGCTTTGCGTATTTTATACAAATGACATGCGCCGGGAATTTAATGAGCATTCGACGCCGCATAAATTCAGTGGTCGTGCCAGTGCCGCCGTATAGTACTGCTTCGATCACGTCACGGGTGCCTCCAAGGCAGCAGCCGCACTATCGAGCATTTGAGTGATTGATTGACTGAATTATGGCAATTTGTATGCCAATTTGACGGTTATTCGGCGCTGCTGTAATCGACTCATTAGACAGTGTACTTAAGCCGGGCGAAAAGTGCACAACAATGCGCTACTTATGCAAAGTAGCGGTCGCTTTGATCCCGCTTACGCAACGGCCGTGCTAGGTGTTTTCTTCCCAGTTCCGAAGTGTAATCAATAAAACCGTCCTGGGGCCACGGAGAGCGTCTCACACGCCAAGGTAACAGCAGGAGATAAAAAGATGTCGCCGAGTCCATATCTTCATAATTAAATTATTGGTGTGGTAAGTATAAATATCAACGCAATACGAAAAGACCAATGCCTGAATTGGACTTAAATTATTATAAAATATCTTTATATTAATACAATTGATTCCCAATATTAAAACAGGATTAACCCTATGGAATAAAACTACTTGATTGGTCAAAATGATCTAACTTCACCTTTAAAATTGTAAAGCCACCACTGGGTGGCCATAAAAGGACATAATAACACTAGGAACATTTTTCGTAAGATCAAAATAAAAGTACATAAATCTTTCGAAAAAATAGGCATGATTTGAAGCTGGAGAAATACTGCTATGCGGTTTAAGACAATCTTTTCATAAAAGTGATATAAGAAATATATTTTAGAAGTAATGACGCTTTAAATCAAAATAATAACGAATACAAAAAAATATGACTGCATAATCGAACATTTCATATATTTTATGAATTTAATTAATATCATCTTATCTATAATGGAGTTATTTAAATCTTGACTTAACTGCAATGGAAGTTTTATCAGTTATCAATGAAATGCATTATTTTACATTAATATGATTACACGTATACTGATTTACATCAAAATGAAGGCAAAATTCAAAAAATTGAAAATTCAGTTTGAATTCTGTAAATTATGCTTGAAAACTAAAAAAAATGTCTGCCAATTTATGTGATATTTATGTTCAGTATAGTCTACCAAGAAATCATTAATAGACCCACGCTTGAGAACGGTTAAGAATTATCCAAATTTACTTTGAAAATTGGTCGTCGGTTCGCGAGATTTATAGGCGCCTTCGTGATTTTAAAAATGAGGCATGATGAATGAATTAATCTTCGAAAAGATGGATGACATTGATCCTGACGAAATGTAGTTTCAACAGGATGGCGATACGTGTCATACAGTAACACAAACGATCAATTTATAGCAACAAGGGCTATTAAGGACAATGTAAGTTTGGGAAAGCTTAAAGCTCTTGAAATTCGCCAACAAAGTGCCGTGCGAAAGCACGATTATTAATAGAGAACATAAAACTGACTCCTTTACTAAATCGCGAATCAGCTTATACCCCTCCAGTGAGCATAGCAATCGCAGTATTTAATTGTAAGGCCATAAAAGCATTGAAAATATATCAACGCACTTATTGGACAGGAAAAGGCTTTTCAACGTAACCCAATTTCCCGAAATTCCAGAGGCAGTTTTCCCCGTTTTCGTGTAAACAAAACGAATAATTGCGTCTAAATCAGAGTCAATGGGGCGTGAGCTCGTCCACCGCCCGTAACTGTCCTTAGCAATCGCTTTTTTCGTATAAATAGCGGCGGCCGGACACATAACAGTGGGCGAACGACTCGGCTAAACAAAGCCGCTTTAATTTGTTCCACTTCATTATCCTCACCTCGTTTGGCAACCAGGAGCTCTTTATGCATGTGGACGCGGGCAATTGCCGCAATCGGGAAATCTGGAAATTGTCATCACACAAAACGGCGGAAGGTGATTCCGCACCTTCACCTAGCTACGTACTGAACCAGCGCCAGATGCCCATAAATCTAAAGACAGAGGCGAGTTCGTCGCGTTCGTGTAACTCCAGAGGTCAGCCTGCTCAGGCTTCGACTTCGACTTCGAGTCGAGTCGGAGTCGGCCGCGGCGGAACAATGGCAGGAAATATGAAAATCGTTTCAGCAGCCATCCATCAGATGGAATCGGAGGACACTCCTAAGCCGCGCGCGCGAGTTTTCGGCTAGCGACGCCGCCGGCCGTGTATCTTTTATCCATGAATGCGCCCTGGTCGCTCTGCACGCTCATGCCCAGAATCTCGCCAACGGTGGCAGTATCTTTTCCCAAGCGATCTGCGGACATGGCACCCTTCTGGTGTCAGTGCGAATGTGAAAAGTTTGTTGCGAAAAGGAATTTCCTGCCCTGCAGACTCGGTGTCAACCGGTGCGATGTACACGCGATTAATGGCGATTAAAGCAACCCATATCCGCACCCACCACAATGGAAATGTGTCGCCGAGTTGCGGCCGATTGCGCGGAATGCGGCAAAGTAGGAGCTTCCCGTTCCGATTCGCGGGAACAATAAACCTGCGCTGATAAGATCCCTAATTTGAATTCGTAATTTACAGCCGTTCGTCTGTGCTGAATTCCTCTTGAGTGATTTGTCCCATGCTAAAAATGAACATATTTTCATTTTCAAGTCATGCAATTATCCAATTTTGTAAGGCAATCCTCCTCATGGCCCATTTTCATTCATTTACCCGAGCTCGCGACGGAAGGCGTAAAATATTAAAGCCATGAAGCAAAAATGATTCGGAAACATATTTTTTCCTTCAAAAATTCAACGTGCTGGCTTTGAAGGCCGACCTACCTTGTGTATTCAGGAGCAATCTCAAGTATAAGCAATAAAATTCATGGAAAAAGGGCACCTTATCTTATAAAATAAAATTATAAATAAAATAAAATTCTGGCCTGGTGCAATCTTTTTTGGTAAGGAGGTTCATTTTCTTTCCCGAAATTTGCAAAATAAAATCTCATTTCCTAGTTCGCACGGACACTTTTTCTCCGTAACTCAGAAAAGATCACGATCATAAAATCACAATCTCACAAAAATCAGTATGAAAAAGTTTTTTGGTCAGTTTGAGTCATTTTGAGAAAAATAAAGTTAAAAAATGCAAAAGACCGTATTTTAGCTATTTTTAAAAACTTATTTAAAAATAAGATTGCCACAGGAGGTAACATGGCTTAAATAAAAACTTAGACGCGTATCTTATTGTAAAAACTTACGAGAGCTTTTAACACTTTCCGAAATATTTCATAAAATCCATTTTTTCCCTCAAAGCGATTATTTCTTACTGTGAAGAAAGTAATCAAACCACCTTCCGAAATTCTCTGAGTTGTTAATGTTTGTAGATTTAGGTAATAGGCTAATACTGTAGAGTAAATCAGACCAGAATCAGAAGATTGGAAGATTGTTTGAAATGAAGGAGACCTCTTTAATACTATCCTTTGTACTTTTCAAGCCTATTTTTCTCAAAAACGAGACATTTTCATTTACGAATTGGTAATATGTATATAGAAAAATTCCTACAATTTTATATATCGGTTGTTCTGTTGGAGAAAATATAAAATTTGTTGCTTAGTGTTATTTATTCTAATATTACAAGTTGAACTTTAAATTTTCTTATTTATGTGAGTCTAATAAACTTTCCATTTTCTAACTGAAGCAATTTTGTTTTCAATAAGTAACAATTTTTCATCATAACAACCTTATTTAAAAGCTACGTGGAAGGTTTTAAGTAGATTATGCATGAATGAAGCTGGAGTTGGAACTGCGTCGCATTGGCGAGTGTTGAGCCGGAACAACTTTTCTCATTAGTTTAAAGGTCCTTTTTAAGAGTCGCACAAAATATAACGACAAGTTTATTAAACGCAAAATGTGAAGTTTACGTCGACCGTACGCTAATAAATAGTGAGGCAAAAGCGACTACTTCAAATGGTTAGACCGGCGGCGCAGAGGAATACAAAATGCGGACGGACGAACGCAAGTTTAGCTACCGTCCGAAATGAGTTGGTCATTTGCATTTGCCTGGGACTCGGGAGCCGCTCTGTAGTCGTTTGAACGCTAAGAATATTACGAGCTCGCCGAACGCGCCCCAGGCGCAATATTTCGAATGCACGTTGCGACGGCATCACAAATCACTCAAATCCATTTCAATCATCCCCCGCTCGGGGCTGGTCGAATATCACATCCAGAAGACTTTAAGCAGTACGAAGCGCAGTCGAGCGTGTAGTTCGCATGGATGACCATCTCCCCAGCATCCCGGTCCCCGGCGGGGTGGGTTGCGTCCGCAACGGGATGCTGTTTTGTCACAGCCAGAGACGGGCCACTAAAGGCAAACGATGGTCCGATCCAGAAAATCAGGAAAAAAGTTAGGGGAGCGCAGGAAAATAGTCGTCAAATGAAAATGACGGTGCCCGCTGCAAACATCGCATTCATCTCGGCCCCGGTGGCGCGGTGCTCCGTGCGGGGCACAAAGGAGCCGTGTCTACTTTTTACGTCCGCAGCGGAGATTGAAAAGGCTTCGACCGGGAGCCCGCACTTTCCTCCGAAATGTTTGCGCTTTTCACAATCCGGTGGAGAGGAAGTGGTAGCTCGATTAGCCCTATCACGGCTTACGGCTTACGGCTGCTGAATAACTCTGCGAAGCCTTCACGTGGGCCAAGCCCCAACACCCCAACCCGCCTGCCGGCTGCCTGTGGTTATGGCGAAAGATCAGTGAAACGGCGAAAATCCTTCGCATGGTCAGTTGGACGTGATTGAGCATTTTCTGCATTTTGGGAAATTCATTTCGACTTCGGCACGGAGCTGCCCACGACTCTCGTGTAATTGATGAGTTGTCATGCCGTGTGGGTGGAGCTCGCCAGGCCGTTCGGAACGTGAAAAATTGATTTCTACCCTCCGCTTTTGAGCTGATGACATTTTTTGCGACTGATCCCATTCAAATTTGGCCAGGAAGTCGCCCATTTCGGACTCCGTTCGCAACATACACTTTGTGACTTGCTTATGCCGGACAAGCTCCAGATGTCGTTTATCTAATACTATCGCCGGATGGATCTGGGGTGCCTATCTGGCGCGAAAAGTTTACGAAAGTTTCGCTTCGGCAAAACACTAACTGCCGTTATCACTCGAAAGGCCGAGATAAGGCGGAAACAAATTTATTTGTCAAATTATCGGAATCCGAATAATTTATAAGGCCCCCTCCCTGCGCTGCCCTGCTTGGATCCAGAGCATTAGAGAAATCCACCCTCATTTATTTCACCAGAGCGAAGTCATCGACAGTCGTCAATGGGTCCCCGTACCGGCCACGAGTGATGGCCCTTGGGCGTTCAAAAGAATCTCGCATTCCGGCGTCTTCTAACTAAATAAGGGATGATAACGACCCGGGCAGGGGGCTGCCAGCAGATCTGTAGCAGTTACACAGAACTAAAGAAGCAGAGCGGGCGCTGCAGCGATAGTTTCGTTTTAATCGGCTTCAAGGCCCAACGACGCCTGGGATGGAGTGAGAATTGGACGCATATGTGAAATGGCTTGTGCTAACTGTTTAACAGCACTTTCGTCCTTAATTGCAGTCCTTCCGGGAGGATGAATGTTTTCGATTGTTAGAATAAATTTCCCGAGAGCGAAAGTGGCATTTCGGTAATTGAAGTGGCCAGTGCTGGAGGGTGTGCGAAGACACCCCAGATGGCTTCCACTCGGAACTTCCTTTAGAGTAATTGAACGATTTATTTTTATGGCTCCATCGACGAATGGCTCAATCTCATTTTTTATATCTCCTTTGTATATATTTTTTTAAGTATTTTATGCTTTTGTTTACTACAATGCGCCATAAAAACTAATTTAAATGTGACTTTTTGAAAGGCAGAGGGCTTTTATTTTAAATCAATATACTGCTTCGTTCTCGCTGATAAGCATAACCTTAAATATTTAATATATTCTATAATACAAACAATTTAAATTAGTTAATACCAAATCTATATTTCTATACAGTAAAACATTTTTGCAAAACTTATTATTGGCAGTTTGTTGCCAACAATCATTGTGACAAAATTACACACTTATAATATTTGCGTTAAAAGAAGTATAAACAACATAGATTCATAATTGAATTTAAAATTTCGACAAATTTCATCTCTTCGTTCTCGAAGTTGAAACGAAATGCTATACTAAGAAATATTTTAAAATTCCGGTAAGACTGGAAGTGATTGAACTTCTAAAAGCTGACTTAGACTTAATCCGCAAATAAGCAACAGTTCTTCAGGTAGAGTACAATTGCAAAGAAACCAGGGTGCAAAGACCTAACGTAAGGAGCATTTTCATAAAAGGTGCCACCACTAAAATTGCTGCTCGCTGAAGTGCCTGGTCGTCTCCTTAAGGCTGCAGCACCACGTCATTTCGCGGCACTAAAACTAGTCGAGTGTGACCGCTCAATATTCATCAGGGCGATATCAAAGGCAACTGAAACTGAATGGCATCGGCACAAAAAGCCTCTCAGGGTGTTATTAAAAGGCAAAAAACAGACCCGCTCCGGTCTATCAGGCTAATTGATCGGTTCCATATGGTCAATCGTGTCTGACCATCTCGATGCGTTTTGCATAAATTTTCCATTATTAAAGGAAGCAAAAACGGATGTCAACATTTTTTAACCGATTCATTGTACCTGGCCTGCTGGGGGAATTTCACGGTTCAACTGTTGGCCGGGATGAAGGGCGCTATTTAAATTGAGTATTGACGGCTTGTGGTGTGAACTCAGCCTTGGATGGCACCCCCTATGCCTCTGGCGGCACTGCTGTCTTCCCGCCGGATCGACGGTTTCTCCCCCGGATTCCAAGACTGCGGCAACCGAGTCGGAATTAATTTTTGACTGCGTACGCGTAAATGCCGCCCCTCCCCGGCCGCCCTACCCCGCTGTATGGCTCAGTGTTGTTACTGTCACACTAATTTCGGTTGTCACTTGCAATAAATTTCGTGGCAAATTGAGCGTTAAACTGCCTCTCCTCGCTTCTAATGCGCCAGCCCGTGGGTCTCGCAAGACTCCGGCGGTTTTTATTGTCGTTTGTACTTTTGCTGTAATTGGTCTTGTTGCTGTTGGTTTTTACTGTCCGAAAATCATTTCTTCTATGCACATACCCGAGAAATAGAACTGGCGGGGTCACCGTTTGGAGAACATGAAAAATAATGAAAACCACTAAAATCGATACAAGCTTCGAGCTAAAGCACGGATCAATTTTTGAAATCGTTTCATCTCTATTGCCCGCATATATTCGTCTATGAAGGAAGGATTTCTGGAGAAAATTTTTATAATTATTATGTACATTCGTGTGAAACAGAAACACATTCAGACATTCCCCAAATAACAGCGGCCAGCAATAATTTTAAATTATAAAAATAATTCGACATGAGCACAAATTTTATAATGCGTAGTCTGCAGAGAAAAAAACCAAATATTAATTTGAACTGTAAAATTGTTGATGAAAACTGTCCTTTCGTACATACATAAAAAATTAATGTTAACAATTTTCGTGACGGATTATTATTGAAATTGGGATATTTTTTTACAGCGTAATATCAATTCAAGATAGTATTTTAAGGTTTTTAAATGTTTTTAATGTAATTTAATATTTACCATCTTCGAAGAGAAAGAATGCGTCGAATATAGGATTTATTTACTTTAAGAAGTGGAAAATCAAATTAAATTCGAGTAAAACCAAAGAAATTTTCCTGCAAAACCTTGAAATTAACTTATCACGCATTGCTTCGTGTAACGAACTTAAAAACCTTGCTATCACATAAGGGAACGTTCAAGTATTACGTAACGCAATTTGGGGGGGCGGGGGGGTCTTGTAAAACGTTACGGTGCGTTACAGGGGCGGGAGGGGCTATTGGAACAACAGGAAAACGGTACAGAAAAACGTTAAGATGCGTTACATAGGGGGGGAGGGGGGGTCTAAAATCTACAAAAAATGCGTTACGTAATACTTGAACGCTCCCTAACAAATTATATATGAAAAAGCCAAACTAGTGAGAAATTTCAATCATTTGGCTCCTTCAAAACAGTGTTCTCGTTTCTCTTTTGGGATTCTGAAAATCCTTCGGCAAATGTAGCGCCTGATTTTTACACCTAAGGTACCTTCTCTTAAGGGTTTCATCGGTTTCAAACCACATTTCAACACTACTCATGTTTAAGATATTTTACCTACATCTTCAAATGCAGGACACTTTATGCAAAAAATGGCTCTTGTAGAGCAAATGTTACCTTCTTTTTCGGTTTTCAGCTCACTTTTACTGTCACTCATTTTTTGCCACCTCAAGCCAGTTTTAGAACAACACGTGAAAAGTGACGCGACGACAACGTCACCCGTGTGGAAAAGTGAGTCGCCTGTGACAGCAGAGGCTATTATTACAGCATGAAATTTAAAAAACTTCAATTTCCTAAAGCAATGGATTTGAGGATTCCCTCCAGGGATATTTTATTCTTGCTCCACTCTGGCTCGATTCAGGAGCAAAGCGGGCGGAACGTCGTAAAATAACTCAAAGCAAGTGATTTATTTCACTGAATTTGCCGTACCATAGAGAACGGAAGATTTATGATAAACAAACAGCAGGTGATGCAATTAACTGTACAAATGCGGTACTTAACCAGCCGAATGGTTCAACCCTTTGCCGGGGTGAGGCCGGCCGAATCGAGCGCGGCATGCACCTATAACTCAGGCATCAAAAGCCGAGCTAATCGACCATAAACAGGTTGAACGGAGCTATTTTCGGCAAGGAACTATTAAAATTACGGCCGTGAGCCGAAAGTGCCAGGTATTTCCGCAGCGCGTAACCCTTTGACATTGTGGCGCAGGTCCTGACAGTCGGCGCCCTCCTGCCCCACCACAAACGGCCAATAAAATTATGAAACTAATTGTCAATCGGTGGTGAAATGTCAAGCAGCCGTAAGTGCTTCTCCTCTCCCAGCAGATGGGCTGAGGAGCTCCGGGGCGGCGGGATCGGGCCGAGCCGGGCCTCGAGCAGGCGGCTCGCCCGTGGGGGAGGCTCCGGAGGCGTCACGCACCGCAGGAATGACTCCGCGGAGCCTGCTCGGGTGTTTATGCGTCTATAAATTATCGAAAGCCATTCGGCCTACACGTAACTCTTTCCCTGGAGGGGATGAATGTCGCCGCATGTGGGGCCGGCTCGAGGGTGGGTCGCACGCAATTACAATTACCGCGAAACAGCCGGGGAGCCACCGCGAGGCGTTCCATGAAAAATGACAAAATTCCGTGTCGGGTGCGATTGCCGCTCATTCCGGGGCTGATTCCGGCTGAGCTTTAGCATTCCGGGCTGTCTCCTCGGCGAATTTGGGCGCTTTTTCACCCCCGCCCGACAGCTGAATTCGCATGTTCGCGATGTTCCGGCGATGTCATCGTTTTAAGCTGTCTTGTCAGCTCTGATTTATCGGCCGCCAAGCCTTACCCGGTACTTACCTGTGTCATTGTGCGGTAATTTGTTAAGTAGACCCCGATGAATTATCCCCAGTCACGAGCAGCCGTCATCTGCAGCGGTTCGGGCTGATTAGCGGGTACGAAAGGGTTCCGCTCCGCGCCGACTAATTAGCGCTCGACGACATCTCCTTATCTCTGCGGTTACCTTGGCGTGCGAGGCGCCCTCCTGGCCCCAGCGTGGTCTTATTGATTCACTTCAGTTCTGGCAAGCAAACACTACACAGTAAAAAATATTTCTCTAGAATTTGTAGCACAACTTGTGCCACCATAAACGTGTAAATTTCAACAACATTGATAACTGCAAAATTGGCTATAGCTTATGTAAATCTATGATCCATAAAAATTGGGGAAATATTGATCCCAAAAAATGTAGGTAACTTTTATCAATTTTAGGTACCTACACTGCAAATGCTAAGTTATTTTAACATACGTAAGTGTGTAATTTGTCTGTAGTTTGACAAACAATTTTTAATCAGCTTGTTACTGTGTTATTACATCTTTGAAAATAACATATCTACCCGTTTTAAAAGTATAACACACTTCCCGATGCCTGAAAAACGTTGAAACTATAATACATATAAAGTTTGTACATTCTTAATATATTTATACAAATAAGTATAATAACTTTAATAAATTAATAAAAGTAAAGCCAATTTAAATAATTTAAAGACTTAATTCTTCAACAATAATTAGACACAATTATACCTAACATTTTGCTAGAATTGACTCAATAGTTTTGTCAATAAAAAGTCCCAAATTTGGGTATTTTTGGGTAAAACACGATTCCTTCCTTGCTTTCCACAGAAGCATAAAGACGTCCTTTTTAAATATTTTACTATTAGAAATCTATGTCAGTTTGGACTTACTTACTCTAACATTGTTAAAGTTTTGGTCTCTGGGCTGTTCTGCTTTTATTTCAAAAGTTGTGGTAAGTAATTGAAGGACAGCTGTAAACCTGTCTCTTCATGTGCAGGACGGCGGAGATTAAAAGTGACACAAGTTGGCCGGTGTCTATCAACGAAATTATCACATTACCAGCAATTTAGAACTCCATTGCGACTGAAGGACCGTCGTCCGTCCGAAAACGACAGCTACATTCTAACGCTGACAACTGCTCGACCGCGAATTGGTCATATTCGTCATGCGATCGGCCTCCGCCTGAAATTACCTTCGGAAAGGTGTTAAGCGAATAAGTCGAACGCCACTCGAGTGACGTGACGTGCATCACCTGCCCGCTGAGAGCACGTATAGCTTGTCATGTCGGAATTAAAGAAATTCAACTTTTTATCGCCGCTTTCTGTAATAGTCAGGTGATTCCGCTCAAAGTGAGCTACAGAGTGGAGGAGGGGAAAGTGACACCCTCGAAGTAATTACTTCTGCGGCACTAGACCTTCCTCAAAGGGAATGCTTAAGCCTTTCTCTAATTGACACTACGCCCCTAATTATCGCAGCGGGGTGTTGAAGTGATGTTTGTGTATTTCCGAAGCAAACTAACTGATAGTCACCACCCACCGGCTTTTGCGTTTAAGGAAGCCATTAACCCTTCTGCACAGGCTTGCGTCGAGGGCTTGCGGGGGTATATCTTCTTTCAAAATAAAATTGAAGTAGAAGCCTCTGCAGTTTTAATGATTGCCAAGTGCTGTTCTGCTGGGCGTGACTTGGCTCCTTACGATTACGAAGTATGAAATGATTTTACACCGACAAAGTGACTATCCAATAAACTTCAGAGAAACGCACTTGAAGATTCACAATTGCAGTACAGCTTTGAACAATGTTTTCGCTCTGATGGTTAATTGAATAAATCTGGAATTACAAGGCATCGCTTTTGAGCAACCTTTTCAAGTAACACATTGTCTCACTGTGAATAAATGCGTTTGAACTGAGCAGCGCACTAAATTTTGTCTTAACGGCAGAGATTATTTTTATCAAAATGATTAAATAAATTTTATTCTTCCATCCATTAAAAAATTTAGCTACAAGCAGCACTTTTAATTTAGCTTGACCGTTGCACCACAATTAATATTATTAATAATTCAGGTTTTTTTCTTTACGTGTGGCATATCGAAACACCTTTCCAAACCTCACTCGATATTACGTATATAATTTAATTTTATAATTTTCCAACATTTTCAGTATTGCATAGGTAAGAAAAAAAAACTTCTGACGAAATATCATCAAAATTGGTAATACATTTTAAGATTTAAGATCCCAAAAAATTAATCGACGTTTATTAAAATAAGTAACTGATTGATGATTTGTTTTGTTAATGAAAGAATAACTTAAAATCAGACAAATGTAGATTATAAACATTTATATCAATTGCACTATGTAGCACCTAGCACAAGCGAGTAACTATTCTAGAAAATTATCGCATGTTAGCCAAACTGCATTTAGTAGGTAATTTTCGTTAAACGTCAATGGTAACGGAGAGTAACAGGTTGCAGTTTCCTTTGCCTTTCGCAGTAGGACATTGGGGGCCATAAATAATAACGATAAGTCGCCCTAGCTACCCAGTGATAAATTGCGTCCACTTCCCGAATTTTGTGTGAGGCACTTGGGCCCTCTGCGCAGCGCGCGTTGGCTTACGTGTAGACGCCGAAGGACCAGATGACGTTCAACAGCAGTTTCAGCCCGCCTGCCCCTGCCGTCGAAGGTTTTCACTGGTTTTTATTTGTTTGTGAGTCAAATGGTGCAGCAAATTTCCATTTAATTTTAACGATTACAGGGGCTTGCTCTTCGTCCCCCTTTGTGTTTTTGTGAGCGGCCGTAGAATTGATGTCCAGCAATTTGGGCCTAATTTATGACTATCTAATTGTATTGTAATTCGTTTGGTTCAAAAAGAGGATCCCACGACATAAGGGCTGCAATGGGTAAAACTGATCACATGTGCTTCGGAGGGTGCGGTGTAGCGTGAGGTAAATCGGGGCACGTTTCGATTCTCCAAAAGCCAGATTAGTCTACGCATTCGTAACCAAATGGTGCTGTGCTGTCTAAAAACATTCCTTGTGCATTTATCACGAGTTCGCGCGAACTTCTCTTGCCAGCCGCAGTCAATTCAATTTGACCCTGGCGAAGAGATCTTCCCAGGCATTCCCGAAAACGCCCATAATTTATGCGATTCCGTGCCAATTAGTCCCCTTTTCAGCAAATTACAGCTCTAATCAGTCACTTAGCTGCAAATAAATTATCATTTTTACGATACACCGCAGACAATCGTCTCTCAAGTGGTGGTCCATAAGACACCGATCTGCCCGCCTGATTAACAACTCGCCAGGAAGGCAGGGAGCCACTAAGCACCTTGGAATTTCGGAAATTTAATCTGACGACCAGAAGGCGTTTGGCGGCCGATATTTACGAGCAGGGACCCATTACATTTCCTGAAAGACCTATGCCGTGCTTGGGAACCGCCGAAGGATGCTTGTTTGAATATCTTCCCATCAATAAATCAGTCCCGAAACTCACGAAGGTTGCAATAGAATAGACGAACCTAAATAATTATGCAGGAAGTTACCTGAGCTGAGGGCAAACGTTGTTGAAGATATATTCTAGGCTGTTCTGGAAAAAGTAGCTGATGCAAAGGGATGCCCGTAATAATTATGCTAAAAATTATTACAAAAATCGCACCGATTCTTACAACATGGACCGAAACGTTACTCATCAGAGAAGATATCACGAAGACGACTACGTGATTATACTGCCAAATAAAAACCATAAAGTGAGAATGCACGTCTACACATTTAACGTCGAATCAGATAAAAGGAATATTTTCCCACGAATAGTAGCGTGGAGCATGTCTTTGCCCTCCTTCTGAGCATCCAATTTGCATCTTTTGTTCTCAGGTCGATCGACTGGAAGACATTCCCATTTCATGTTTCTGGATGTCCATTTTAATTAAAATTCAGCTCAATTGGCTCCGACTACGCTCTCCGCTGCCATTGACCAGTTTAGGTGAACACCCACTTCAATTCCGCTGCCCCAGGAGCAATTTCGTTAGACGACCCGAATGTCACCGTCTTACATCTCAGCAGACGCTTCAAACGTCTCGAACGACCGACTCAAGTGACAACTCCTCGATGGTGGCATTGAAAGGGGCTCACTTGAAGAATTTGCATAATTTCATTTTGGTACACTGCGTGAGCACCTACTGAGTTGAGAGTCATACGACTAAACAGTTGCTTTGATTATAAAAGAAAACCTTCAGTAAGAAATGAGGCTAAATTGCAAATTTAGTACATTAGACCTATGTAACCAAAAAAAGATTTAATTTTATACACGACAAAATTGACACGTTACGACGTACTATATTAATCTAATATCAAAAGTGAGAATTAAAATAGTATCCAAACTGAGTCGTGCTCAAATTGCATAATGAAATCTCACCCAAATTTTACATTTTTCAGTGCTTTTTTTCAGCCATAGGGGAGAGGGTGGCAAGATGGGGTACTTAAGGTTTGAAGATCAATAAAAGAAAACTTTACGTAGTGAGACATTCATATTAATGTTTTAATTAACAACTATTTATTACTCTTCTAATATTTGGTAAAATTAGAAACTTTTAATTATACATTTTAGAAAATAAAAATAAAAATAAAAATAAAGGTGTTTTGCCCCGTCTTGCCCCATGGTGCTGGTAAGATGGGGTACCCCCCTGAGGTAAGATGGGGTAATGAGAATTATCAGACAGAACGATGATTATTTCGACTGGCACAACTCGCAGACGTGGAAGGCTTTGTCATCATCATCGTCGATTCCTGCACAGCTATTATGTGCCCATTTTCCTCAATTTGAGCATGATATCCACCCTTCAATGGAAGCGGAATATACTTCTATACAATACATACATGGCGTGTAGTCATTACCCCATCTTGCCTACCGTGCCATTTTCTAATAATAATTAAAACAAAAAAGAAACAGTCGGCAATCTCAAGGAAACACAATGTTTACCTTATTGTAGGTTAGTTTAAGCGTCAATAGCAGTCACACCTCACCAGCTAGTATTATTTAGTAAACCACAGTCACGTGTCAAACTGGAAGAAAATGTGATAAGCACTTTGCAGTAAAACAGTTTTTTTAAATTATTTCGCCACGCGTACACTTGCGAACAAATAATGGCAGGACAACTGATAGGTGTCATGGCGGCGCATCGAACGATGCATGAACGAGCGTGATTGGTCAGTTTAAACTGTGAATTTCGCTGGGTACCCCGTCTTACCCGCTACCCCGTCTTACCCCCATCTCCCCTATACAGGTAAAAAAAACTATTTTCTAAAATACGGCTCCCTGGATTGGGATTTTTGGCTAAATCGACTCTTGGTATGATAATTAGATGATTCTAGGCAAAAAAGAGAAAAGTCTAGAGGAAAAAATCGCAGAATTTCAATTTTTACATTATTCGGTGCATTTTTTCAGCCATATACAGGTAAAAGAAACTATTTTCTAAAATACGGCACCCTGAATTCGGATTTTTGGCTAAATCGACTCATGGTATGATAATTAGATGATTCTTGGCAAAAAAAAGAAAAGTCTAGAGGAAAAAATCGCAGAATTTCAATTTTTACTTTTTCGGTGCATTTTTTCAGCCACATACAGGTAAAAAAAACTATTTTCTAAAATACGGCTCCCTGGATTGGGTTTTTTGGCTAAATCAACTTTTGGTATGATAACTAGATGGATCTATGCAAAAAAGAGAAAAGTTTAGAGGAAAAAATCGCAGAATTTCAATTTTTACTTTTTCGGTGCATTTTTTCAGCCATATACAGGTAAAAAAAACTATTTTCTAAAATACGGCTCCCTGGATTGGGTTTTTTGGCTAAATCAACTCTTGGTATGATAACTAGATGATTCTATTCAAAAAACAGAAAAGTCTAGAGGAAAAAATCGCAAAATTTCAAGTTTTACATTTTTCAGTGCATTTTTTAAGGGGGTAGTCCAGTGAAAACGACTGTTTTTTCAACGATTTTTTTTTCATATTAGAAGTCAATTTGTATTCAAAAATTTTTTGACATATGATAGTACAACTATTAAAATACACAAATAAATTTTTTTTTTTTGTTTTCGATGAGTCATCTCGACAAAATGGCCGCTCCAAAAAAAAAAAAATTTTGTTGGCGGACGTCGAATCTCTGCAACGGTTCATTTGAAACAAAAAATTCAAACGAGGTTTTAATCTGTAGAACATTGGCTATCGTCGGAACTAGAATTATTAATTTTCAATCAAAAATAACAAAATGGCAGCATTTCGAATTTTTCGGGTGTTTTTCGGGTGCTTAATTTGTTTATAACTTTGTAAATAAAAAATGGATTTTAATAATTCTAGTTCCGACGATAGACACACAATCAAGAAATATATAGCTAAATTTTTAGATCAATCGGAGCAAAAGACTCTGAGATCTGACGTCCGCCGAGTCAAAACATGCTGTTTTCAGAAAAACGCGTTTAAAGTTTTTTATGCGGGAAAAAGCTAAAAAAATTAATTTTACCTTAATCAGCGATGCCTGCTCCATACATAACGCGATGCCTCCTAAATACATAACTAACCTTAAATATAAAGCAGAAGGACCTAGACCGTTATAAACCGAAAAAAAATGGGCGAAGCAAACAGAAATACAAGAGTCCTCCTTGCTCCGAAACACGCCAGGGGACCTTCGAGCGCTCGGCTTACACGTCTCTCGAAAACTCTCTGTATCTTTAAAACTATTCAATATTTTGCTTAGATATTTTAAGGGAGTATTTTCTAGGTGTAGTAGAGTAGATTTAAGCAAAAAACAAAAAAAACGAAAATTTTTTTTTTTTCACTGGACTACCCCCTTAAGCCACATACAGGTAAAAACGATTTTTTCTAAAATACGGCACCCTGAATTGGGATTTTTGGCTAAATCGACTCTTGCTATGATAATTAGATGATTCTAGGCAAAAAACAGAAAAGTCTAGAGGAAAAAATCGTAGAATTTCAATTTTTACTTTTTCGGTGCATTTTTTCAGCCACATACCTACAGGTAAAAAAAACTATTTTCTAAAATACGGCTCCCTGGATTGGGTTTTTTGGCTAAATCAACTCTTGGTATGATAACTAGATGATTCTATGCAAAAAAGAGAAAAGTCTAGAGGAAAAAATCGCAAAATTTCAAGTTTTACATTTTTCAGTGCATTTTTTAAGCCACATACAGGTAAAAACGATTTTTTCTAAAATACGGCACCCTGAATTGGGATTTTTGGCTAAATCGACTCTTGCTATGATAATTAGATGATTCTAGGCAAAAAACAGAAAAGTCTAGAGGAAAAAATCGTAGAATTTCAATTTTTACTTTTTCGGTGCATTTTTTCAGCCACATACCTACAGGTAAAAAAAACTATTTTCTAAAATACGGCTCCCTGGATTGGGTTTTTTGGCTAAATCAACTCTTGGTATGATAACTAGATGATTCTATTCAAAAAACAGAAAAGTCTAGAGGAAAAAATCGCAAAATTTCAAGTTTTACATTTTTCAGTGCATTTTTTAAGCCACATACAGGTAAAAACGATTTTTTCTAAAATACGGCACCCTGAATTGGGATTTTTGGCTAAATCGACTCTTGCTATGATAATTAGATGATTCTAGGCAAAAAACAGAAAAGTCTAGAGGAAAAAATCGTAGAATTTCAATTTTTACTTTTTCGGTGCATTTTTTCAGCCACATACCTACAGGTAAAAAAAACTATTTTCTAAAATACGGCTCCCTGGATTGGGTTTTTTGGCTAAATCAACTCTTGGTATGATAACTAGATGATTCTATGCAAAAAAGAGAAAAGTCTAGAGGAAAAAATCGCAAAATTTCAAGTTTTACATTTTTCAGTGCATTTTTTAAGCCACATACAGGTAAAAACGATTTTTTCTAAAATACGGCACCCTGAATTGGGATTTTTGGCTAAATCGACTCTTGCTATGATAATTAGATGATTCTAGGCAAAAAACAGAAAAGTCTAGAGGAAAAAATCGTAGAATTTCAATTTTTACTTTTTCGGTGCATTTTTTCAGCCACATACCTACAGGTAAAAAAAACTATTTTCTAAAATACGGCTCCCTGGATTGGGTTTTTTGGCTAAATCAACTCTTGGTATGATAACTAGATGATTCTATGCAAAAAAGAGAAAAGTCTAGAGGAAAAAATCGCAGAATTTCAATTTTTACTTTTTCGGTGCAATTTTTACTTTTTCGGCTCCCTGGATTGGGTTTTTTGGCTAAATCAACTCTTGGTATGATAACTAGATGATTCTATTGAAAAAAGAGAACAGTCTAGAGGAAAAAATCGCAGAATTTCAATTTTTACTTTTTCGGTGCATTTTTTCAGCCATATACAGGTAAAAAAAACTATTTTCTAAAATACGGCTCGCTGGATTGGGTTTTTTGGCTAAATCAACTCTTGGTATGATAACTAGATGGATCTATGCAAAAAAGAGAAAAGTTTAGAGGAAAAAATCGCAGAATTTCAATTTTTACTTTTTCGGTGCATTTTTTCAGCCATATACAGGTAAAAAAAACTATTTTCTAAAATACGGCTCCCTGGATTGGGTTTTTTGGCTAAATCAACTCTTGGTATGATAACTAGATGATTCTATGCAAAAAAGAGAAAAGTCTAGAGGAAAAAATCGCAAAATTTCAAGTTTTACATTTTTCAGTGCATTTTTTAAGCCACATACAGGTAAAAACGATTTTTTCTAAAATACGGCACCCTGAATTGGGATTTTTGGCTAAATCGACTCTTGCTATGATAATTAGATGATTCTAGGCAAAAAACAGAAAAGTCTAGAGGAAAAAATCGTAGAATTTCAATTTTTACTTTTTCGGTGCATTTTTTCAGCCACATACCTACAGGTAAAAAAAACTATTTTCTAAAATACGGCTCCCTGGATTGGGTTTTTTGGCTAAATCAACTCTTGGTATGATAACTAGATGATTCTATTCAAAAAACAGAAAAGTCTAGAGGAAAAAATCGCAAAATTTCAAGTTTTACATTTTTCAGTGCATTTTTTAAGCCACATACAGGTAAAAACGATTTTTTCTAAAATACGGCACCCTGAATTGGGATTTTTGGCTAAATCGACTCTTGCTATGATAATTAGATGATTCTAGGCAAAAAACAGAAAAGTCTAGAGGAAAAAATCGTAGAATTTCAATTTTTACTTTTTCGGTGCATTTTTTCAGCCACATACCTACAGGTAAAAAAAACTATTTTCTAAAATACGGCTCCCTGGATTGGGTTTTTTGGCTAAATCAACTCTTGGTATGATAACTAGATGATTCTATGCAAAAAAGAGAAAAGTCTAGAGGAAAAAATCGCAAAATTTCAAGTTTTACATTTTTCAGTGCATTTTTTAAGCCACATACAGGTAAAAACGATTTTTTCTAAAATACGGCACCCTGAATTGGGATTTTTGGCTAAATCGACTCTTGCTATGATAATTAGATGATTCTAGGCAAAAAACAGAAAAGTCTAGAGGAAAAAATCGTAGAATTTCAATTTTTACTTTTTCGGTGCATTTTTTCAGCCACATACCTACAGGTAAAAAAAACTATTTTCTAAAATACGGCTCCCTGGATTGGGTTTTTTGGCTAAATCAACTCTTGGTATGATAACTAGATGATTCTATGCAAAAAAGAGAAAAGTCTAGAGGAAAAAATCGCAGAATTTCAATTTTTACTTTTTCGGTGCAATTTTTACTTTTTCGGCTCCCTGGATTGGGTTTTTTGGCTAAATCAACTCTTGGTATGATAACTAGATGATTCTATTGAAAAAAGAGAACAGTCTAGAGGAAAAAATCGCAGAATTTCAATTTTTACTTTTTCGGTGCATTTTTTCAGCCATATACAGGTAAAAAAAACTATTTTCTAAAATACGGCTCGCTGGATTGGGTTTTTTGGCTAAATCAACTCTTGGTATGATAACTAGATGATTCTATTCAAAAAACAGAAAAGTCTAGAGGAAAAAATTGCAGAATTTCAAGTTTTACATTTTTCAGTGCATTTTTTAAGCCACATACAGGTAAAAACGATTTTTTCTAAAATACGGCACCCTGAATTGGGATTTTTGACTAAATCGACTCTTGCTATGATAATTAGATGATTCTAGGCAAAAAACAGAAAAGTCTAGAGGAAAAAATCGTAGAATTTCAATTTTTACATTTTTCAGTGCATTTTTTCAGCCATATACAGGTAAAAAAAACTATTTTCTAAAATACGGCTCCCTGGATTGGGTTTTTTGGCTAAACCTATCGGGGTCAGAACCTGGATTAGGCAACTTGTGCATAAAATTGGAATTTAAAAACGACTACTTATAGCTAGAATTTTAGATTTCTCAAAAAATCCACCAAGTTTCCGTGTGTCGCACACATAAAAAACTGATAAGATTTGAACCTGGAGAAATTTCAGTGTGCGAAATAATAAATTCATGTATGTATTTTGTCAAATTTACAATTGCTTTTCTCTCAGTGTAGTCGCTTTTAAATTTCGATTTTATACAAAATTTGCCTGATCCAGATCCTGAGCCGGACAGGTAAAAAACCAAACACAGTTATTGGTCCTACAACAGCTATTTAAATATTATTCAACAATTAAATGAATGAACAAAGTTATTTCGAAATTACCTGATTCGTACTTTTAAATTGTGAGCATGAAACTTCTCAAAAAGTGGCATAATTTAAGGGTAGAGAGTCTGTATGTATGTACATATATGTATAAGGATCATATTGTTTGTCGATTCTGATTAAGGGGTTACATACGTACAGAATTTTCAGAGAATCAACTTTTTTTGTTATACAGATTATTATTCTCTATAGTTTTAGGCGTATTTCTGTGAAAGTCGATTGTAAAAATTCCACATAGATCGAAAGTTATTATAGAAAAGGTGACTGCCCGACGTGAGTCTGATGCGCGAAGGTAGCCGTCCCTTGTTTGAGGCAGTTGGCCCTTACTTTCGGAGCCTTTCAGCCTGTCAGAAAAAAATAAACAACAACAATTGTTTACTGACAATGAAGGCATCCAATATGAAGCTGGAATGGGAGATTAGACGTAAGTTAACAATATAAATTAAAAAATTCATAAAGTTCTTGCTTTCGCTGAGCACGACCTCGAACGAAACGCACTTGAAAGTTTAAATGCGTTTTTCTCAAAACTACTTTTTCCGGCATGGTTTACATGATAACTCATACAGATTTTAATATTTTTTTATGCTTTTTTTTTAAATATTCAAAATTGTTTTCTCTATAGTCTGTCGAGCCAGATTTTTGATATTGTGATTACAAGATTTTATAAACATAATTAAAGTGTGAAATTTATGACACAAAATGCACTTTATTTTTAAACTGCCGTAAATTGCCAAATTTTCCGAATTTCAAAAATCCGGCTCGACAGACTATAACTACAACTTTATTATACAAAAATTTTTTTACGTTTTGCAAATCCATCAACATTTCAGGCAGAAATGATGTAAACCATGGACCAACTTTTTTTTTATAGAGCTTCGGGAAAAAAAAATTTGTTGTTGTAATTTTTGAAAAACAAAAAAAAAATATTTTTTTTATAAAGTTTACATACTAGTAAACAATGTGTAAAAGTTATTTTTCTTAATTTCTATTGCTATCCCTTCTAAAAACAGTTTTACTTTTAGCGTATTTTTGGCGCTGCTGTACGTATGTAACCCCTTAAAAACGTTATCTATCGAATATCATGCTGCTCGGTTTTGTAGCTCGAGTAGCTGAGAAAAAGCTTTGCGTGCAATATTCATACGAACAATTACAGCCATTTACTTAAGACGATTCTCTTTTCCAACAATTTTTTATTGTGATCTTCTACTCTGCAACAAACTTGTGAAATTCGAAATCGCCTTGCGAAAGTGGTTGCTCTGCCTGTGTGGAAACAATCTCGAGAAAGAATTCCTAGTAAACTTTTCTAGTAGTCACGATCGCGCGGGCATTCCGCAGGGAATTAAATTTCAGCATTCCGCCGGATAATTTTATTATGTGGCCGTTGAATTGGAGCTTTCCCGGCCAGGGCAGTTGTCAGTCAATCATCGGATCTATATGTCGACCGGGGATAATTGCGTTCGTCAACTGAACAAATTGGTCCATGGGCAGTGATCGCGAACGGGCTCCGTCTCGGGCTCAGCGCCACGGTGTCGGATGCCCCGGTGTAATTTTCATGTCCCTGTCACCGGTCGTAAATTAAATTTATTGCAATAATTTCGGATCTATTTGTTAATCTTTTTGCAATAATCCCCGCGAGTGTAGCCAGCGCGCTCGGAGCGCGGAGCTCGTTTCCCTAGGAGCGCAGTTTTCGCCGTCATCCGATGACATATCAATTTCCACTTTGCGTGCGCTGCGCCGTCATCCGCCGAGAGGTGATCATGATCACCAGTTCGGCCGATGTCACACAATTCGTCACGATCCTGCGTCAAGTTAAGTGGTCAGGGAACTGTGGCCTTCTCCGCGGAGACGCGCCGAATGCCCTCCGACCAGCCGCTTGACCATAAGCCGGTGATTGATGGGCGACAGGAAAATTGATTTTTGCTGCTTAACAACACTTTTTTGCTGCTGCTGAATACGCTCCCGGACATGGGCTTGCAATTTGGTGCCAGGTTCGGGTGAGCAGAACAAACGCGTCCTGGAATGTCGGCCGCTTCTCGCCGGTTTCTGGAAATGCCATAGAGTGCTGGTCGGGGGAAGGTGTGCGAAATAGAGAGCTCCTTGGCGGCTCCCGGACGATCCCGGCTCTTTGTTGCCTGCTCGGTGCGTTTTTTGCCGCTCTAAATTACGCGCGAATTACTTAAATTTTTACACGCAGTAAGTGTGAGTCTGCCATGTCGGCCGGTTCGATTCGTCGTTTTCAGAAATTCCCCAGCAATCACCTTTGCATTCAGGTGTTGCGGCAGCCCGAGCTGAAAGTGACCAAAAGCGGCAACGGTCGCTTTATATGGGGATGAGATCTCAATCTGCGCTTGTCGGCTGAATCTAGCCGCGCTCGGTCGCGGCCTGCTCGCTTGTTAGGCTGAAGTGCAAATGGAAGTCGCACAATGCAATTACTGCCATTGTTGCGCGTCGATTGAAGCCTCACTACCCGATTTGATTTCAATTTGAGAAAGTCTTCGCCATTCCCCGAACTGTTGAATCCTGATTTTATGCCTAGAATTTAAGACTGTCCCGTGGGAAACTTCAGAACAGATAACCTGAAATTCCTAGTTCCATGACTGAATTTAGGTCACTGTATGTTGACGGGAAAAATGTTGCTGTTAAATACTCCGTATTATTTAACTGGGTTTTAAAGTGGGATTGACTACTTCAAATTTTAATCTTTTTATAGATATGTATGAAAATGTCATACTGTGGGTACATCAATTTTTCAGAATAAAACAAACAAAAGTTCTTAAAAGTGTTATCAAGTGATATCATACAAAAAGGTGAAGATGTCAAAACTCGTAACAGTGCTTTGGCCCTATATCAAAACATAGTTGTCAGCCGATATGGTACCAATAAGGAGTTTAGGAAAGATATTTTAAAAAATTGAATCGAATCAAAGATTTTTTAAATTTTATGCTGCGATAAGTTAACCCTAGATAACTAAATCAATTAAATTTAAATCAGTGTTACTCTGTAACTATTCATTCGCCTCATAGACTACGAATTGAAAAACTTATATTTCTTTATTTATTGCAAACAAATTCGCGTAAGTTAAACGAAGTATTATTATACTTTAATGAAAAAATTGATAAGCGCTAAAAATCGACATCTCGAAATCGCAAAACTGGCAGGGTGCGGTAGTCTATTAGACGAAAATGTAGTTATCTAGGTTTAAGTACCTAAAGTTAGCGATTGTGATTTGGTAGAAACATTCTGTAAATCATCACTATGGTGTTTTTCCTACCACGATAAAAAAATTAGCTCTTTTGAAGATAAGTTCCTAAGAAACATAATGATACAAGCCACACAACTAAATCACTTACTAATATAAAATGTTAAATCTGAAATAATACTAATCTGAGAGAATACCTCCTATATACCGCAGATAAGTGTATTTCTTTCAAAAGGTTTACTTTAAAAAACTCACATCGTAACATTACCAATTAAATACGGTGTATGTGTAATTACTCTAAAATTAGCACATATTAAAACAAGGAATAATAAAAAGCCAGCAATTATTGGCAAAAGGAGAGTCCCCTTGCAATACTATTAAAAAATAATTTCACGTGGCGTGCTCCGTACTTTTGATCGCCGCCAGCTCTGTTGACTCTAAAGAGAAAGCCACGGTCAATTTAACGCTCATGTTTAAAGCATACAGAATAAATGCGAAATAGAGTTGCAGGCGAAATTGTGGCAGAGAAACTCATTGTGAAATTTTAGTCAACAGTCGAGCCCACCCTCTTGCGGTTAATAATTTCATTTAGCTCGACGCTTACCTGTGCGCATAATTCAGCATTCGCCGGACAGTTTCTGGTCCATTGGGTTTCGTTTGTTTCGGGCACAATCGCCGGCTGCGATGGCGACTAACACAACACGTCTGCTCGATTTGTTCGCGTTTTCCAGTTCACGCAAAATTGACGACGGCTCATTTTTAAACGTCCGCACTTTTTTCCAATAGCACCGTTTCCCACACAGCCAGCAGGCCGCGGTGCGCGAAGTGAGCGTGGAGCCCATTTGATGTTCGTATGCCTCAAATTTGTACCCTATAAAAAAGGAAAGACAGAGTAATTGAAAGCGTTTTGATAAAAATTGAACAGCAACACAAGACACACACTCAAAACTGCCTGCTCGGAGAGATAAAAATATTGTAAAATTACCTGAACCAGCTAGGATCAAATATTTTGTATAGACATTTATAATTAGGTAAACATTTCACAAGTGTTTGTATTTTGTACAAAATTAAAGCTTTCTAAGATTTGGTAAACCAACTAGAATAATTTTGTTGATTTATAATTGTATAACTTACCCTACTAGTTGATATAACATTTTGGAAAAAGTTTCCTAAGCATATGTATGCTATAATTTGCACTCGGTACTCATCAGTCATTTCTGTGAGTCAAGTAAAAGGCAATTGTTTTTGCCCAAATACTAAGGCAATTTTTCTTAACAAATTAATATGTATATATGTTTTAACTAAGTAATATAAGTTGCAAATAAATACTTGGGAAAATTATACCAGGGAATTTGCAATCGGCGCTAAGTTCGTTGATGTAAAATGTTGTAGAAATAAAAACCTACAGAACAATGGTGCTGAAGTCGTTTGGGCAGTTTACTTACATGTGTACTCGAGCTTGTGTTTTTGTTAATATTCTTTAATTTACGTATAAGCGTAAATCTCTAAAAATATAAAAGTCATAATTAAAATTTGCCTTATTAGGGTTAAAAGTTCAAGATTCTTATTAGAGTCGTTAGTTCTCCTAATTCTCACTATATAAGATTGGTCTAATAATAATTTTCTAAGTTTATAGTATCAGATTGCTTTATTATTTTTAGGTAATTGGTCGGAATTGTTAGTTATTTCACTTAAGCTACCTGTACACGATTATTCTAATAATTTTAGTTAGTTTATCGATGTTGTAGTTATTATAGTTTTGTTCAGCTTTCTTTATAATATTGTGAATTGTCCTAGTGTTTTTAGGTAATTTAACAAAGTTGTTAGTTAAAAAACCAAAAAGAATAAGCCAAAGCTAAGGGAAAGTAATTTCCTTAGCTTTCGTTAATTCTCTTTTTTTTTTTTTTTTTTGGTTACCGTGTCTAAAAACATATAAGACCCAAAATTGCAGGAGTAAAAGTGCATTTTATACGTGTACTTTTAAAAATTTTACATAAATGATGTTCTCAGTGTGGACTGTAATTGAGAATTATGAACAGTTTTGAACCATAATTCCTCTTCCTACAAATATTGATGAAATTTTGAATAACTAGATGTTGAAAAGAAATACCGCATATTTTCTATAGCCAAATCGTAATGTTAAACTACTTAAGGAGGTATCCCACTCTAGAACGTTCAAAAAATGCATTTTTTTTTTTTTAGTTTTGAATCTGTGTTAGCTTTGCCTCTATAACCTAAGTGGAGCAAATCAGGCATACATTTTACATTTACATAGCTTGTATCCCATGTTTTAACAGTAAAAAATCAACTAAAAAATATAACGAATAGTAGACAAAATTAAAGAAATGAATAAAAATTTTTTTTTTTCAAAATGTGACACACTCATGCCATAGCCACATATATAAAGAGTACTAATGTGCAATCTCATAATTTTCAGATTATTTGTTTGGCTGTTATGGTGCACACCATGAGCTGCCGTTCCTAAGTTATGAGTCCCAGTAGCAGGCCTGCCCTGACCCAACCACTCAATAAAGATTTTTTTTTCTCAAAATATTCATTAAAGATCATATAATAAGAGGATTATTATTTGTAACTCTAAATATTTTGTATTTTCTTGTTCAACTCCCTGAAAAAAAACGTTCAATTCAAGGGCCTCTAGAGAGGGATACCCCCTTAAGGCAATAGGGCCAATAAAAGCATAGTTAAAGTCACAAACTGAGTAGAGACAAAGTTGGCGAAATTACATTATTAAAACGAAATCAGTTCCGCAATAAAATTTTAATTTAATGGGCCAACTCAAGCCAACTGTCACATGGCCGCAAATAATCCGAAAATAAACAAATCCTTGCGCGTTCGTATAAATTAAACGCGAACTAATTTCCCTGCCGTGCACCCGAGTGACTTGTAACGTAACCCTTTAATATGTGGCGACATCTCGCGGCTGGCACGGGCTAAAGGACTCTCCGGCGAACTATGACAGTATATTAATTTTAATTTCGTGCAATTAGGGTTGTTTTTGTCTTCCAGCATTGAGGCGGTGAGGCCGAAGCTATGTCGCATGTTGTCTTCGCGTATTGTGCCCGCCTCGACCGAACTTTGAATTTTTCCAGTTGTGACACAATCGCTGACTTTCGTGATGTAAAAAGTTACCGGAAAGTTCTACTTTAGGGGAATTTCGTGGGCCAACTGTGCCGCCGGAATGGAACGCTTTTAGCTCTAATGTTGTTAGATAAAAGTTAAAGTATGCTAATTAACTCATAAATTCAGAAAAAGTCCTCAAGTCCTTAATTTTTGCAGGCTTCAGGTCTGCTTCAAATGCCAGCACTTTGCTGGCGTAGGGAGAACCTCACGAGATTTATTGACTACTCCAGCTCAAAAGTTCCTCATGCGGCACGTTCTCCTTAAAATTGTTGTTAAATCTTCCCATCAGCTCCTCGCCTGCGTGTTTGCATAATGCACAATCCGAATGCCTTAAAACTCTGCGACACGTTTTAAAAATTTCATGAGGCTAGTTAGCTCAAAGGAAGCTACTTCCCACAAAGCCGAAATGTTTATTGTTGTTCGCACTTAGTATATATTATATACAGTATATATTCCAATTCCAGTTCATTTACTTAGTACAGTTAACAATATTTCAAAGGGTCGCTAATACTTATGTTTTAAATCATTAACATTTCTTACCACCTTTAAGTGTCATTACCATTTCTAAATTTTGTTTGCTTGTATTTGTAGCTTATTTTTGTGTGATTTATCGCAGATTCTCCAAACAGGAGACGCAGAAACAAGAAAACCATTGGGAATACTAAGAGTTTATTGCTAGTATCCAACGGAGATTGACGCTTTATAAGAGGATATAATGCTTTTATTGATGTCTACATGACAGCCGTTGAATCAGGGGAATCCCCGGCCAAATCAGCCGCTTCCGTGCCTACCTACATATAGAATAGCACTGACTATAAGAACTCAATATAAAAGTGAAGTTAACTGTTATAGGCAATATCCCCAATATCCCTAATAACCCTACTAATAATCCTAATAATATCCCTATTAACAACATTGATAACAATATTCGAGTCAACATAATTTAACTAAAACCCCAAAACACGTGAACGATAGTTCACGTTCCCACTGTCCATCCTCCCAGACACTACGTAAGCATTTCCCTAAATTCCCATAGACAAAATTCGCGGAAAACCGCCAGGTAAGCTGCGCGTGCACCTGGCGACAACCTGAAGCTCCCACGAAGTAATTAGCGGTAAGGCAGTCTTGTTCCAGCTTTGTTCTAGTTTGTTACAATCTTGTCGGAGTCTTGATCGAGAACTTAGAAAATAAAGTTGATTTATTTCTACAGAACTCATAAGTGTTTGATTCTTCCTTTTTTTTTATATATGAAGAAAGCGAAGTAGAAAACTGGCGCAGTCGGTAGGATAACACAAGTTATCCATTTTTTTTTTCTCGAGATCTAATATTGAGCGCCCCGGTGTGCGAATAGTGAAAAACTCGGTTAGTTTACAAAAGGTGTTTTAAAATAGTGAATTAAGTTGAGTCGAAAGATCGACCAACAGTGAAAGTTCACCAAAAACAGTGACAAAAAGTTCTACTACTGTGTCACGCGAAGCCCTTTAAAAGTGTACCGAATTGGGTCGAAAGATCGGCAAGCAAATTCACAAGATACAGAGGCAAAAGATTGCTACTGTAGCACGCAACACCGTCACCGACACCAAGAAGAGGATTGGTGCGCAGCTCAACAGAGAATCAGAAGCACAACATCAAGGGTTGGTGGATTTTAATCCTTTAGCTTCACGAACCTTCTCGCTACCACTTCCCGGCAAGGAACAATTCAACAAGACTCACCGAAACTTCAGCCCATCGAGGGAGACTCACCGAAACTTCAGCCCATCGAGGGAAATTTCCAGCCCACTGAGGGAAAGACACCATCATTCAACAAGCAGCCCCGTCAAGAAGACAACGAAGGTCAGAATTTTAATTTTCAATAAAAATCAATCTATATAATCTCCTTAAGAAATATTGAAATATTTAGTAATTAGTAGAATAAATTAGTTATAAGAAAGTGATAAAGTGTTGTGCATAGAGTGTTCAGTTTGATATGTCTACGGAAGAAGCCCCAATTGATTATCTCGACTTAGCGAAAAGACAAACAGATCAAATCTCGGATTTGTTAAGAAATTTTAACAGCAGGTGCGAAACTACTAGTACCGACACAACCATGTTAACCCTAAACATAGACCCGTTAAAATATCTATCTCGACTCCCAGAATTTAACGGAGACTTTCGCGAACTCCAAAATTTTATTGATCTCATAGACAGAGTCCACCACATTTTATTAAGATATGATGCTGTAGCGCAACATATATTTTCCGACACAATAAAAGCGAAACTTAAAGGCAGAGCGCGCGAAATAATTGAAATTAATAATCATATATCACAATGGTCCGAAATAAAAACGGTTTTAATAAATAATTTCGGTGAACGGTTAACATTAGAAGAGTTATTCGATGAATTGCGATCGGCTCAATTCAAAACAAATTGCATAAATTTCTATAACGAAATAAAGACAATTTTAAGGCGGCTGAATGTAAAAACAAAACAAGTGATGGGGAATGATCCCAGTCTACTCGATAGCACAATAAATAACAATAAAACATCGGCTTTAGTAATTTTTAGAAATAAAATCCCTGAACCGATGAGGTCAATACTTTTTTGCCGTAATCCACAAAGCTTAGAAGAAGCCATTAATATCTTACACGAATCTGGGTACGCTTACGTAAATCCCACTCCACAAAAACATCCAAATAATACTTCACAAAATTCCCAACAGATCACTCCACAAAATCGAGATAAGAAAAATAGCCAAAATCAACAATCCAAAAATCACCAGAATCCCAGTCGACCACAACATAATTCTAATTCCTTCCCCAACACTTCCCAGCAGTACATGCCACACAATCGCGTCAATAATTTTAATCCTTCTTACCAAAGATCGAACCAAACACCAGCTAACACATTTCCTTTCCAGAATCCCAATTATAATACAAATCGCCCTTTTCCAAATCCCTACCAAAATCAAACAAACTTTGGCCAATCCCAGACTAATGGAAATCAAAATTTCCGTAATAACTTTAATCAAAATTCTCAACCCCGCAACGAAAAGCTTCCTCCTCCTGAGCCTATGGATATTAACATGAATCAACAGCAAAACGTGTTTCGACGTACCTTAGTCGAACATTAAAATATTATTCCAAAAGGGCATCTGGATCTATTGCACAAAATATAGAAAATCTATAGCTTGACCTCTTATAGTCGAAGCAAAGGATTTGACAAAGGAATCTCAAATTAAAGACTAATTGTTATAGTTTAACGTAATTCTTTATTTTTTCGGAAAGATTTTACCTTATAAATTCTACTACAAATTATACAATTACTTAGGATATATATATTGCAGCCAAATCCTTAGTTATAATTTGCTCTCTACGGTTCGACGTGTATATCGAGGACTTGGAGACAAATTTATTTGGTAATATCCCAAATAAATTGTTTCGTATATCAATGCGAGAAAATATTTTAGCTGGTGATTTTCCCAAGCCAAATATTTTTCCGTGCATTAAAATAGACAAGTAAAATTTTTATTATTCAACACTTAGGAGTTAGACTTGGAAAAAAATTCAGTTGGTAATATCCCTAAACTGAAGTTTTTTTCTAAGTTTTTAAAATACAAAATAAAAATTAGAATTCAACGATATTGCAATAATTGGAAAGATTTCAGTTGGTGATGTCCCAAACTGAAATCTTTCTAAATATAAAATTCAAATTAACTCCAAAAAAAAAAAAAATAAAGTTTTAGTCCCCAACGTGTTATATTAATTTAAAATGTATTAAGTCCATAAAAAAAAACCGGACTTAGAATAATTTCAATTGGTGAACTCCCAAATTGAAATTCCTCTAAGTATAATGTTACGAAAGTTTGACTCTAATAAGTCCAAAAGAAAACGCAGACTTAGTATAATTTTAGCTGGTAAACTCCCAAACTAAAATTCTTCTAAGTATAATGTTAACGAAGGTTTGACTCTAATAAGTCCAAAAGAAAAACGTGAACTTGGAATTATTTTAGCTGGTAAACTCCCAAACTAAAAATGTTCTAAGTGTAACGAAAGCGTGGTAAGTTCCCAACGCCTTTGGTACAAAATCCCTACGCGGACTTAGAATAATTTCAATTGGTAAGCTCCCAAACTGAAATTATTCTAAGTATAGTGAAAGCGTGGTAAAATCCCAACGCCTTTGGTAAAAAAAAAATCCTTGGTGGTCGCCCTAAGGTGGAATAGCTCCGGTGATTACCCAAAAACTATTGACTGTCCGAAGCAAAATTCCGCCTTATATAGGCACCAGTGACCGTTAGGTCAGTTTAACTGCTATAAGCTACTCCCTGCGTTACATTCGGCAAGTGTACGCACGTACAAAGTTATCACTTCGACTTAAGTAATCTACTCCTTGCGTTTTACGTAGATGTACGCATGTACAAGGTTGCCGTGATCTGCTCCTTACGATACGTTTGTCAACGAACGCATGTGCAAAGTTGTTGCGAAGCAGATCGTATGGGAGAAATGCAAATTGAACGCAACCTTCTCCGTACGTTCTCTGCATTTATAAACAAATGCATGTCAATATGACAAATGTCATTTATATTTCTTAGTGCGCGGTGCGGAAAATTTTGTTTAATGTTTAAAGGAATTAAACATCCTCCGCCCCCATTGATGCACAATCAAGATAATACTATTATGCTTGATATTTTACAATATGAAATAAGCTATATTTTAATACGGGCAAATAAAAATTCCCTTTTTTTTTATACTTAACTTATATTCTATATATAACGTAAATAAAATCAACTATGCTGCCTCCCTGTAGCCTTGCCACACCAACTTATTGCGACGCAGCATTAACCGCACCCTGCGTCCTTGTCCTAGGAAGACCGTATACCGTTTCCGCTTCCCTGCCCGGACTTGCTGAAACGGGATGCCTTGCATTTGTGCAAAGGTGATGTTGAAAGGTTGGCCTTCCACTGTCCTCAGCTCATAGATCCTTTCCGCCAGACCGCTGTGTGGTTTGCTGGGACCATCGAGTACCGCTTCAGGAGCCTGCGACTGTTTTGGGGGAGTGTTTATGGCTGGCATGTCTGGCAGTTTTGAAAATTTCTTTTCCAGTTGGAAAAATCGCATCAGAGCTTGTTGCTTAGATTCTGCTAGGCATGGAGGATCCTTGTTATAGGGTAACCTCACCTGATATTTGCCATCAGGTAGACGAGTGTGTGTCATCTTATAATGCCTTTCACAGCTTTCTTCCTCGTTAGTGAGTTTCCGTTCTTCTGTGATCTCTTCGCATTCCCAAAATTTACGAATTTGTTCGTTTAGTACTTGAATGCTAGGCTGGTCATCCAATGATAATGCTGAAAATGTATTTTCTGGTTTTCCAGGATTATTTGATATTTCGCCAAATATAATCCATCCTAGTCGGGTGTTTTGAGCAACTGGGCCCTCCTTCCTTCCTTTCCGGAGACCATCCAGCAATATTTTTGAAAAAACATTTGCTCCTAAAAGCAAGTCTATTTTTCCAGCTTGCATGAAATTAGGGTCAGCCAATTGAAGACCTTGGATATGTGACCAATCTATTTGGTTTGTATGTTTGGGAGGAAACACGTTTGTGATTTTCCTAAGAACGTATGCGTTTATAGGAATCGTGGTAGTTTGATCGATATGAGATCTTAAATGTAATGAAACTTCCTTAGTGGCGGAAGCTACTTTCGTGGAGCTCAAACCAGTTATTTGTAATGATGTGGGCTTCCCTTTTAGTTGTAAAATCTGACAGACTTCCTCAGAAATAAAGGAGCTTTGTGATCCCAAGTCGATGAGAGCACGAAGAGGAGTTGAAATTCCGTAGTTGTTTTCTACGCTTATGATGGCAGTTGCCAATAAAGACTGTGTTGTATTTTTGTTATAATGACAGTTTGTTCTCTCTGTCTGGTTCTGTAAATGTTTTTCAGATCCCGTATTGGAGCTAGGCTCATTTGTATTTTTGAATTTAATTTTTTCATCATGTAGTAAAGTATGATGACGTTGATTGCATTTGTAGCAATTGTTTTTACTAACGCATGCTTGCTTGCTATGCGGACTTAAACAGTTAAAGCAGAGGTTCTTTTTCTGAACATAACTTTGTTTTTCACCGAAAGTCTTTTGTTTAAACTCATCACATTTGTATAGCGGGTGTGCTCCATTGCACATGTAGCATGTCCGTAGTGTTTTGCATGTTTTCTTCCCATGACGTTGAAAGCAATGAAAACAGATACTGTATTTTGATAGTAAATTTCGCCTATCGTTTATCCTTTTCTGCAAAAACTTGCTACATTGCTGTATTGAATGATTTCCCTTACAAAGAGGGCATTCATTTGTGTTGTTAATGTGATAATTCGTTGTGTTTTTCTGGAGTGTTTGAACCGTTTTAGTTGCTTTTGCTTCAGACATGGCTTCTAATGTCCGATATCTGGCTTCCAGAAAAGTATAGAAATCATCTAGAGCTGGTATATCAGTAGTTTCTGATATCCTTTGTTCCCAAAGTTTTCGTGTTTCTTCGGGCAGTTTTTGTATAGTTATAAAAATGATGATTGCATTCCAATGCGTAACATCTATTTTAAGGGCCTCCAGTTCATGGAGTTGTTCCTTTGTGGTGTCTAAAATACCTTTGATCGCCTTTTCGGTTTCATGCTTTATGACTGGTTGGTTAACCAGTTGTTTTAAATGTGAAAAGACTTGCACTCTTTGATTGCTGTATCTTTTCACTAATGTTTCCCAAGCTGACTGGTAGTTCGTTCCTACCATATCGAACTGTTTCAGGAATCTCTCTGCCTCCCCAGTGAGACAGGACTTTAAATAGTGCAATTTTTGTATTTGGGGAATACGCTGATCTGAATGTATGAGCGATACGAAAATATCGTGAAATGCTCTCCAGTTAGCGTATTCACCATTGAACTTTGGAAGATCTATTCGGGGAAGTTTCACCTCAGCCCGTTGTGTAGATTGTGTATTTTGAACAATCGAATTTGATTTCTCCATGTCGTTCAATTTGTCTTGTAATTCGCCAAGAAATTCGAAGTATGTGCCTTCGAATGTTTCATAAATAGCACTACTTAAGTATTTAGACACCAATTTCTCGTTTTTATCTTCGCCTGCGCATATCTCTAGATGATTTTCTTCAAATTGCGACCACCATTTTTCAATTTGGTTAATTCTACCATCCACATAGCCTTTCGTTATTTTTACACTATCCGTTTTTCCATAATTTTTCCGCGCTTGTTCAAGTAAACCCTTTAAGGTTGATTGACTCCGAATCGTTGATTTCATTTTGAATTATTCGGAATATACAGAAATGAACAATAATTGTTAGTTGGACTTGTTAATTTTGAACCGTATCGAACGTTACTATAACTAAATTTGATAGTTTGGCTGCAATTATATCCGGCTCGAAGGACCAAATGTTTCGACGTACCTTAGTCGAACATTAAAATATTATTCCAAAAGGGCATCTGGATCTATTGCACAAAATATAGAAAATCTATAGCTTGACCTCTTATAGTCGAAGCAAAGGATTTGACAAAGGAATCTCAAATTAAAGACTAATTGTTATAGTTTAACGTAATTCTTTATTTTTTCGGAAAGATTTTACCTTATAAATTCTACTACAAATTATACAATTACTTAGGATATATATATTGCAGCCAAATCCTTAGTTATAATTTGCTCTCTACGGTTCGACGTGTATATCGAGGACTTGGAGACAAATTTATTTGGTAATATCCCAAATAAATTGTTTCGTATATCAATGCGAGAAAATATTTTAGCTGGTGATTTTCCCAAGCCAAATATTTTTCCGTGCATTAAAATAGACAAGTAAAATTTTTATTATTCAACACTTAGGAGTTAGACTTGGAAAAAAATTCAGTTGGTAATATCCCTAAACTGAAGTTTTTTTCTAAGTTTTTAAAATACAAAATAAAAATTAGAATTCAACGATATTGCAATAATTGGAAAGATTTCAGTTGGTGATGTCCCAAACTGAAATCTTTCTAAATATAAAATTCAAATTAACTCCAAAAAAAAAAAAAATAAAGTTTTAGTCCCCAACGTGTTATATTAATTTAAAATGTATTAAGTCCATAAAAAAAAACCGGACTTAGAATAATTTCAATTGGTGAACTCCCAAATTGAAATTCCTCTAAGTATAATGTTACGAAAGTTTGACTCTAATAAGTCCAAAAGAAAACGCAGACTTAGTATAATTTTAGCTGGTAAACTCCCAAACTAAAATTCTTCTAAGTATAATGTTAACGAAGGTTTGACTCTAATAAGTCCAAAAGAAAAACGTGAACTTGGAATTATTTTAGCTGGTAAACTCCCAAACTAAAAATGTTCTAAGTGTAACGAAAGCGTGGTAAGTTCCCAACGCCTTTGGTACAAAATCCCTACGCGGACTTAGAATAATTTCAATTGGTAAGCTCCCAAACTGAAATTATTCTAAGTATAGTGAAAGCGTGGTAAAATCCCAACGCCTTTGGTAAAAAAAAAACCCTTGGTGGTCGCCCTAAGGTGGAATAGCTCCGGTGATTACCCAAAAACTATTGACTGTCCGAAGCAAAATTCCGCCTTATATAGGCACCAGTGACCGTTAGGTCAGTTTAACTGCTATAAGCTACTCCCTGCGTTACATTCGGCAAGTGTACGCACGTACAAAGTTATCACTTCGACTTAAGTAATCTACTCCTTGCGTTTTACGTAGATGTACGCATGTACAAGGTTGCCGTGATCTGCTCCTTACGATACGTTTGTCAACGAACGCATGTGCAAAGTTGTTGCGAAGCAGATCGTATGGGAGAAATGCAAATTGAACGCAACCTTCTCCGTACGTTCTCTGCATTTATAAACAAATGCATGTCAATATGACAAATGTCATTTATATTTCTTAGTGCGCGGTGCGGAAAATTTTGTTTAATGTTTAAAGGAATTAAACACCGATCAACCACAAAATTTTCCTTTAGAGGCCTCGGGAATAAACTACCATATATTCTAATAAAAGGCAATATCAGACCTCTTAGATTTATTATAGACTCCGGAGCTACACACTCCGTCATTAATCCAAATTTATGCCATCCTAAATATAAGAGAACACTAAAATCACCTATTAAACTTAAGACGCTTAAGAATCAAGTAGAAATAATAGAAGAAGCTAACATTCCTTTGTTCAAATTCCAGGAATTAGGAAACTCTAGGGACATAATGTCCTTTTATATCTGTCAATTCCATGACCAATACGATGGTTTAATTGGAAATAATATTTTAATTCCATTAAGATCAGTTATAGATTATGATAAAAAGATCCTTAGAATTAACAATAATAGTATAGAACTAAATTTTGAAATAGGAAACGGGAATTGTGAACTTAAGTTAGAAACCGTAGGAGAACAGGAAGTAAAAATTCCAGTGCTACAAAGAGACGGACTAGCCTATCTCAAGGAGCAGAAGTCCTTAGAGGGCAACGTAACAATAAAAGAAGGTGTTTATAACGTAGAAAACTACGAAGTTAACGCTATCATAAATTTCCTAGGTGAAACTAATAAAAGTCTAACAATTGACCCGCTACCTACACAAATTGTTAACGCGGAAAATTTTAACGTAATAGAAGAAACTGAAAAGAAAACCCTCTCGGAGCAAATCCGTTGCCAACACCTCAATAAAGAGGAGAAATACAGCCTCCTAAAGATCATTAACAAATTTGCACACATCTTTTATCAAGATGATTTAAACCTGACTTTTACAAATGCGATAAAACATCGCATTCGTACAATTAACGATATACCTATCCACGTTAAATCGTACCGGTACCCGTACATCCACAAAGGAGAGGTAAATAGGCAAATAGAAGAGATGCTAGAAAAAGGCATCATTAGGCCAAGCAATTCACCCTACTCCGCACCTGTCTGGATAGTCCCTAAAAAGATGGACGCCAGTGGGAAAGCGAAATGGCGAATAGTAATCGACTATAGGCGGTTGAACGAAGTCACTATTGACGACAAATATCCAATCCCTAATATAGAAGAAATATTAGAGAAATTGGGAAGATGTCAGTACTTCACAACCCTAGACCTCGCCAAGGGTTTTCACCAAATCGAAATCGATGAAAACGATGTTCACAAAACTGCTTTCTCAGTAGAGAATGGGCATTACGAATTCCTTCGAATGCCATTCGGCCTTAAAACAGCACCGGCGACATTCCAACGCCTTATGAATAACGTGCTGAAAGAATATATAAATCGAATCTGCTTTGTCTATCTTGATGACATTATCATCTTCTCGTCTTCCCTTCAAGAACACCTAGATTCTTTAAAGAAGATCTTTAATAGACTCTCGGAGGTAAATCTAAAAGTACAACTGGACAAATCGGAATTTCTCAAGAGAGAAACCGAATTTTTAGGCCATGTTGTCACACAAGAAGGAATTAGGCCTAACCCTCAAAAGATTGAGTGCGTTAAAAACTTCCCAATTCCGAAAAATCCGAAGCAAATCAAGCAGTACTTGGGTCTTACGGGATATTATCGCAGATTTATTAAAGACTATTCTAAGATAGCAAAACCAATCACAAAGTACTTAAAGAAGAACGCTACGCTTAACGTCAGTGATCCAGAATACATTCGGAGTATAGAAACATTGAAACACCTCCTGATCACGGAGCCTATCCTAAGGTACCCCGATTTTGATAAAACTTTTACTATAACTACGGACGCGAGTCAATACGCCATAGGAGCTATTTTGTCGCAAGACGACCACCCGATCTGCTATGCGAGTCGTACGCTCAACGATCACGAGCAAAATTACAGCACGATCGAAAAAGAACTCCTAGCCATAGTCTGGGCGACAAAATATTTCCGTCCGTATGTGTTTGGTCGTAAATTTTTCATAATAACAGATCACAAACCTTTGCAATGGCTCTTCTCGGTGAAAGAACCGAACTCCAGGCTTCTCCGATGGAGAATTAAACTGTCCGAATTCGATTACGAAATCAAATATAAAAAGGGCTGTAAAAATAGCAACGCAGACGCTCTTTCTCGAATAGAGGTAAATCATACCGAAGAGCAGCATCCAAATGAAATTCCTACAACCTCCTCCCCTATCAACGTTTTCAAGAACCAAGTCGTCATTCAAAAAACAAATTCTGGTGCCTTAAGAATAAAGAACAAAATGATATTCAATAGGCGAAGAAAAATTATTTTCCTTAAAACACTTGATGAAGAAACCGCAGTAACCCTCCTTAAAAACCATTTCAACCCAAACGGGCTTAACGCAGTTTATACCAAAGAAAATGAATTCCTAAACACTATCGAAACGGCTTACTTTAAATACTTTTCCCAAAATAAAAATTTTAAAATTCTGAAATGTACCCAGCTCCTTGAAGATGTTCTAGATGAAGAACTCCTCGCTAAACTAATCGAGGAAGAACACCTAAGGAACAACCACAGAGGAATCTCAGAAGTACAGAAGGAACTACGCCTGAAATACTACCATCCAAAACTGAATACAAGAGTCGTCAGTTTTATCAATAATTGCGAAATATGTAACTTAGAAAAATATGAACGAAAGCCTGTCAAACAGAAATTCAAAGTCTCCGAAACCCCATCGTCCCCAAACGAGATAATACACGTCGACGTATTCTATAGCCTCGAAAACAACCTATTTCTAACATTTATAGACAAATTCAGTAAGTTTGCTCAAGCAATCCGAATAACTGGAAGATCTTGGGTTGAGTTCAAACGAGCGTTACTACAATTTCTAAGTACTTCTGGAGACATAAAGAAAATAGTAGTAGACAATGAACTAGGGTTCAAGGCTATTCCCCTAAGAGCTTTCCTAGCACAAAGAAATATCGAAATCCATTTCACTTCAAACAACAACCATACGTCCAATGCAGACATAGAACGTCTTCACAATACCATTAATGAACACCTCCGATTACTTAGGCATGACCCTAACAAAGAAACTGATACTGTTGAGGAAAAGATCTTGAAAATAATTCATTTTTATAATAATACAATACATTCTACAACTAACAAAAAACCAATAGACTTCCATACTGGGAAGATAAACCAGGATGAATTTAACGAAATTAGGGAAAGAATTATAAAAATTAAGACACGAGTGATCGCGAATTTAAACAAAAATAGGGAAGATACTCAAGTAGAATCGGGACCAGGATTTCTCAAGGAGACGCGAGGGGGAAAAAACCATGCCAAGTTTAGGAGAATAGATATAGAAAAAACCGATGACGACCACGTTATCGATAAAAGAACGAAATTAAAATATTATAAATCACATATTAAGAAAAATAAAAGATTCCAAAATAATAAGAATCCCACAATTAGAGCTAAAGGTAGGAAAAGACCTAAAAGAAACCTTCCCATTTCAGGTGAAAATGCACAATCCACATCTCCAAACCCTGTTCCTACTCCTAGCAATACCGATTCCAACGATCCTTTGCCAAATGATGGAAGTTCAAGACCTCAGCAATAATAATGGCTACATTCTCATCAAAACCGACAAGATCCACCTCATTAAAAAATTTACTAAAGTATTACATATCATAAACATAACCGAGTACGAGATCGCTAGAGACCATATAATCGAAAATGTAAAAATAATCCAAAAGGAAAACAACCCATCAAATCCAATGTTCAATACACTTACACACAATCTAGAACTCCTCAAACAAAAGATTTCAAGTTTAAAACCCCATTACAAGCAAAAAAGAGGCCTATTCAACATTTTAGGATCCGGACTCAAATATCTTGCAGGTACTATGGATTCCAATGATGAAATGGAAATTAAACAACATCTAGAAGACTTAACGAAAAATAGTAAAAAATTGATAGAGGAAAATAATAAACAAGTAATCTTTAACACCCAAATTTCAAATCAGATAAAAACTATAACAAAACACATCCGAGATCAACAAAATGTCGTAAAAACCTTTTTAGATAACCTAAGTACAGAAAGCAAAAATAAAGTAATGACCTTAGAACAAGAAGTTAAATATATTGAACAAGTATACCAAACAAATTATGACATAGAGTTATTCAAAAACCATTTGGATGATATAGAATCGGTAGTTCTCACTAGCAAATTGGGTATTCTTTCTAGAAATATCTTAACAGACAAAGAATTAAATATTGTTAAAGATGTAGAAGACTTGACAGATATAAAAATCGTTGTAGCATTTCAATTTAATGTAATTATTATAATCTTGCTAATTCCGGAACACTCAGAAGTACCGTATACTAAAGTTGTGATTGAACCAATTCCTGATAAACACAATAGAACTTTACATGTTACAGAAAATTCCTACATAATAGACGAGCATGACAATGCATATAGTGTTTATGTAAAAGAAAACCTGAAAAAGAATTTAGTTCAAATTAATGATGAATGTATATCCAGAATAATGAATTTTAAAGAAGGTTATTGTACGTTAGAGAAATTCAATAGATTCGAAATAAAAGAAGTCACCGAAGGTGTCATAATTACGAAAAACATGCAAAAATCAGAAATAATACAAAATTGTAATAATTATAACATAACTTTAGAAGGAACAAATATCATTAGATTTGAAAATTGTAAAATAAAGATTGGTAAAAATATATATCAAAATTCGTTTGTAAGAATTAAGGAAAATACTATATTACCACATTTCGTAACAAAAATAATAGAAAATAAAACTATCAACACAATCCAGTTTGAAGAACTTCATGTCAACAATATTGAAAACAATAGGAAAAAATTAGAATTTATTACCCAAAAGAATAAAGAAAACAAGATTATAAATATTTCATTGTATACCGTAATAATCTTAATAACATTTATATTAGTAACTAAGAAATTCTATAAGAGAAAATTTGTAAAAACTGCTTCGTCGGAGCCTCAGACAAACGGTGGGGGTGTTATAGGCAATATCCCCAATATCCCTAATAACCCTACTAATAATCCTAATAATATCCCTATTAACAACATTGATAACAATATTCGAGTCAACATAATTTAACTAAAACCCCAAAACACGTGAACGATAGTTCACGTTCCCACTGTCCATCCTCCCAGACACTACGTAAGCATTTCCCTAAATTCCCATAGACAAAATTCGCGGAAAACCGCCAGGTAAGCTGCGCGTGCACCTGGCGACAACCTGAAGCTCCCACGAAGTAATTAGCGGTAAGGCAGTCTTGTTCCAGCTTTGTTCTAGTTTGTTACAATCTTGTCGGAGTCTTGATCGAGAACTTAGAAAATAAAGTTGATTTATTTCTACAGAACTCATAAGTGTTTGATTCTTCCTTTTTTTTTATATATGAAGAAAGCGAAGTAGAAAACTGTTAACCTCTCGATGGCATGGTGGCGGTGTTGAAATCTGTTCTGCTTTTTATTAAATTCCCTACCTAATGGAAGCCGCGGGCCCTGGACTTGTGCCCCACATGCCCATTGGGCAAAGAAAGAACTTCCACCTTCTCGCTCTCGTCGATGCTAAGCTTTGGAAAAAGGCGCCGCATTGATTTCAGCCACCAATTAATTAAGTACTTGAGGCAAAACACCTCGGGGCATGTGATTAAAAGCCACGAATCGAACGAGACCCACCACACCTATTGAAGCAAGGCCCTAGTTCTCAAAAGCAGGCCGGCAATTTTCGATAAGCCCAAACACATTCAGTGCGCATTTAATCAATCCGAGAGTGACCGCAGCCATATCTATCCATTAATAGTCCTTTGAGTGCCGTCGTTATGATAAGCCACCAGAGGGATTACATTAGACTAATTGAGGCTCCGCTGTTACCTAAACCGGGCACGTAACCCCCAGTACGTGCCGTGACCCCTGGTCAGTGAAATCTTTTCGTTCCCACTTGATTTGCAGCGAAAGTTGCTCGACGACGCCACTCGTAAATAGATAATCCCTCGGTTGCCCGCGTGCATCCGCTTCGCTATCGCGCCCTGATTACGAAAATTCATCAAGTCAAATATGTAGCTTGCTTAGGATAGTTTCGCGCTCAGCCCCATTAGAAGCACGACAGAAGCGCTAGCCTCAAACGTGCGACACTTTTAATCTGACATTTTTTCCACCGAGATGTTATGAGTATTCTTCTAGTAATTTAGGCCCGTGCAGCCAAACCGCGCGTACTACCTGCCCGCACCAGCTCAATGAGTAGAAGAAACGCCGAATGAATGGACCTGCAGCATCCCAAGCTACGTTAAAGCGAGCCGCAGCGGCAGTAAAACACTGAACTCTGGCTCCGGGGTCTCGTAAACAGATCATCAGCCCTTGTAAAACTGGTGGTACTCGAGCCGCGCGTAGCGATCTTGTCCCCGGTCGCCAGCTTGACATCCGTTGAATATTAATCACCTGATTTTAGTGGCTGGTCGCGGCTCCCGCGACTCCTCGCTGCTTACATTAAGCCAACTTTGGGGAAGCGTAAAGCTGTGGGGCCCAAAAGGGGAAAAGAATAATCAAATTAAGACTGCAGCGAGAATTTCGAAAATGCTACAGGAGGTAATTGTACCTGGCACCGGAAGGCTGCAGCATAAAGCCGGCAGAATGAAATTAAGCTTCCCTGCTCTACTGCGATTTTATTCAAGGTTTATGTCAACGATAAATGCACACTACCACTGACATAGAGGAACTGGACTGCTAACCGCCGTCTGAAAAACGAGACCATTTTTAGCGCAAGCTCAAACCACATGGCGCAAATCATGCCATTAAAAATTCCCTAAAATACCGCACAATTATGTTTAAAATGAAGCAAATAAAAAATAATTAAGCTGTCATGAACCGATTTCTTTTATATCACGCTTAATTTTAAGTTTTTTCACAAAAATGTTCCTCGCGGCAATCAGCTGCGGTCTTAAGAAAGACAAAGATAGCTATACAAATTATTTTTCTGCCTTTGTCTAACCTTCACATTTCTCGTTTATACCAACCCAAGCTAAAAATTGTATCACAAAATGAAGTAGCCATCTGTTGGACATCGTTAAACTATTCTAACAGCTGATTGCAACGGAAAATGATGAGTTGGCGGGCAACTTGTAAAGGCTGTCGTGGGTAAAAATGATGTGCAAAAAGCTTGTGTTTACTTTTATTTATCTATTGGGAGTATCAAAAAGATGTATCACACGCGAAGATACTAGAAAAAACCAAAAGAAGTGCACATACATGGCGCCACCTTCATTTGGCTATTGGCCATTTTTTTTTGTAAATTTGTCTGCCTGCGGGCTTAAGAAAGAGCGAGATAGTTAGAATTCGGTCAAAATTTGGTCTTGCTTTTGATGTGAGTTTTTGTACGGGATCAGCAGTCCAGTTCTTATATGTCAGTGGCACACTACCAAGGAAAGTTCATTTGGTGAACGAAGCAAAAAATTGAAAATTAATAAACGAAATTTGTAATTTTAAAATTGTCTTTTTTTAGGCATTTCACAGGTAAGTGCTTAAATCTTTTTTTAAAATATATTCTTGTTTTACACGAATTTTGAATAACACGGTCCATGAAAAAAACATCCTTCTTTTTATACACGGTTTAAGTATTAATTTATCAAGTTGAAAGCTCGGCCCTTATACGCGTTTCACTTTTAAATAAATAAATCAATAATAATAATAATAACAAAAGATGAGGCAGCAACGTCTAGCATATCTGCATTACCTTTAGCCATCCCAGGCAAATTTAATGTAATTTTTAAAATGTTGTTTTGTTTTATTTGCAGTGATTTAATGTGAGATTGTGCACAATTACCCGAAACATATGTTTTTAATTCGGAACTTAACATTTTTAAATTCAAAATTGAGGTCCTTTAAAAGCCTATATATGTATAAAAAAATGATTTTATTTTTATAGCAAAGTGACTTCAATTATAAAAAAATCGTTTTTCAATCCCATCATAGTGAAAACGTTTTGAGTTGAAACTTTTTTTACGATTTGACGTTGTTTTTTTCTCTGAGTATTGGTTTCTTTTTTGTATAATCTTCAAAGGACAAACTTTATAGAAAAGCCAATAAGATGACGTAAAACTAAATCATGTCAATAAAATAATTACGTTCTCCGTAATTTTAAAATCTAGTAGCCGAAATTGCACATTAAGTGTGGTAAATATAATGCAATTTACTAGATGGAAAAGGTTCAGGTAAGCTGTTGACTGTATCTTGCACAAATTCAAATCCCAAGACGTATGTCCCCCAGTTTAACTAAAAACTATCTAAATAAGTTACAATATTTACATACCTCTGAGCTTCTTTAATATATTTATCGAGCAAAAGAAGCAAGGTATATATGTATATATATATATACCATACAAATTTAGTATATCTAACTCACAAAAAGTTTTTTTTAAATATCTAAAGTATATGGTGATTTAAATAAAAGCACCTAAACATCTCTTCAGTAGAAGGAATCTTTTATAAAACCCAAACGAACACCCCGGCTCCCAGAGCTGGAACGAATAAATCTTTCCAAATTCATGAATTTCCGCCCACAAAAACGTTCGATATGGTTGAGATCTTGTTTTTCATGTTCAACGATAACTGCCTGCGTGCTACCTGTGATTTGATCACCGGATGATAACAGGTCCTTCACCCGAGACGAAGCGTTACGCATTCGTAAGTGACGGACATTCAAAGAAAGTTGAAAACGAACCCTTTCACACGTACGACACCAGCACTACAGGTGATCTCGCCAGAAACTCTTCCTGGAAATGTGTCAGAAAATTGAATTAAGTGCTGATCGTGTCTTAGCTGTGAATCGTTTATTGCTTTTACCTAGAAATTTCGTAATGAAGAAAATTGGACAGCGCTTCCCGGCTCGTTTTGGGGAACTTTTTAAGAATTCGAAAGGTTTCCGTGTTTTAACGCCTTCAGCGCATTCTTAATCAGATTGCCGACGCGCTAGATTTGGAGGTACAACCATAAAGCAGTAAAGCAGTAAATGATCATTAAATCCGTGCTGGTGCCAAGAAGCGGGCTTTATTAGGCTCCGCTGATGGCTTCATTTCCAGCTTTTAGTTTTACGACACGCCACCATCTATCAGAACAGAAAAATTCTTCACTGCTCGACTAGACTACACGATTCAAAACTTCAGCTAATGATCGGGGGGATTTTTGACACATCACCTTCGTACATATTTATGGTAGCTAGTTTAGGCCTTGAGCAACAAAAAACATTTTATATCAGAAAAATTCTTGAACGCTCATAAAAACGGTCAATGAACAACTATCAGGCTTTAATTTATGATATTTGTTACTATTATTAAGGTGATAATCACAACGACTTTTTACTGAGGACTGAAACACAATATAATCTACAGTTCAATTTGGTTTCACATCTCCTTGGAAAAAGCGTGAGCCTAAACAAAACCATTAAAAACTATACAATGGTTAGAACAACTCTATATAGTAGTCAATATAATTGATTCTCTAGTTCTATAATTGAAAATATAACAACGTACAATAAAATGTTTAGAATCAGTTAAATCAAGAAGACATGACTAGTGGGCGCGGGTAAACATGGATTTTTCCAAAGCACTTTTACTACAACATCAAATTAATCAGCATTACTATTAATAGACAAGCGATTAATAGATTCAAACTTAAAATAGTAAGACCTACAAAGATTAGTTTCTACTAAAGACAATTTTCTTAGGATTAGATTTCTTTTATCAACATTTACAGAAGAATTCCAAAGCAAGCGATGTCTTTCATTAGCAATTTTATTTTGGTTAAAATATAAAAGAAGCGCTTCCAACAAATGTTGCTTTATTAGAATATAATTGGGCATTTTTAACGCAATAAAAAACTTGTTTATTTTTAAATCTATTAAACGCGACTAATCATACTTTATAGGTTATATGAAGCTCTTTAACCTTTAACCAAGAGATTACTAAAAAACAGTAACACCACCAACTAGAAATTTTTAAAATTAAGTGTCACACCTAATAAGTATAATTCTGCGGCATCATCATCAGCTATGACTCGATTTAAGCCGAGTTTTCAAGCGGGGCACTTGAGGCCCAAAGACAGGTAATTGGGACGCAACAATTTCCCATTCACGCGATTTGCATTAATCGCAGCCGGCATCATAAAGGCAGCGAACAAAGGGCTCTTCACGCCTTCAAGAAAAATCGCAGCACTACAAGGGTCTAGAATATCTGGTGCTCGTTCCAGTGCCTTTGATCTCGCACTCGAAGAACTTAAAATTTCCGTCAACACTTCGGCACCGGTTAGTTCAACAAAAGTTCATATGGTGGATGCTCTGGAGCCCTTGTGGGGAAAGCATTTAAACTCTTTTAAAAAGCCTAAGGGACGAAGCCCGTTCGAGCATGCGAGTATGCCGAGCTCATGAAAACTGTTGAAAGTCAGAATTTCAGGATGTTCTAGCCTCACGTGGCTGGAGCTGCTAAGGGAGCTCGAACTGAGGAAGCCGATTTATCTGCAGACGGAGGCCTTTCAGAACCAGCCAGCACCTCCCAGTCCCCAGATGCTTGAGAGGTGCCAAAAATGTTACTGGGACTGCAGTGAAGTGAAGAGCAGGTGGAGGGATCTACGTACACCTTTACTGGGCAACGTGGGAGCAGGGGTGCAATGGGGAGCGAGTACCCAAAATAAGAAAAAACATTTTGAAGTGAAAAGCTCCACATGAAGAAGGCACAAGAGGCTTTCTGAATATTCTCAAGAAAACAAACTGCAGTGCTGATGAAATTAGACACGTTGGTGGTTTGTCTAGTTCCTTGTGTGTTATTTTATTTACATTTTGATTGATAGTACGCAGCATTACCTTTAATTATAATAGTTACAATTTTATTAGTATGCTACATACTACTTTTTAATACTTCTTATTGCATTCGCTCTTTTACAAATCTAGTAAATCCTTTGTTGTACCCACTTCAGTTATTTTAAGTTTTCAAGCTATTTGGTAACTTATTGAAAAGTAGGAAACCTGAATTTTTTACGAGTGTACTATAACACTTTGGCAATCTGAAATCATCGTTATCTCAGAAGATATGGTTGCACATTTCCGACGTAGTTATTGCACAAAATCTCTGAGGTAGTTTAGTGGCCAGTGATGACCGGCTATACTTTTTCAGCAGTGGTCTTGCTTGGTATTTATTTTGAGATTCGTAAATTACAAACACTTATACCAGTGCAGTACATAATTAAGAACATAATATTTTCGTTCTAATAAGCAGAATTCATGAAATGATCTTTCAGAATAGGAACACCAATATTAGCTAAAGTTCTTTAAAAAAACTATAAGTGAACTAATGTTCACATCCGAAACCAAATATTTACCAAATAAATCTATTTCTTGTGATACATTCAAAAAGGTATGGATAGACTTTATAAAATAACTTGAACGATTTCCAACGATAAGATCACCAAAAATTGTCCCACATAAATTTCCAACAGGTTGCAAGACAACTGGTTACAGTTTAACCATCGTGATCTTCCCTTTGCGATCGCTTCAAAACACAAAATCTTAACACCTCGACTTAGTCATTACCACATCCTTCCCACTAATTCCTCCGAAAGCACCTGGATTAGCATATAAAACGGTCGGGTTCCATGTAGCCCTTAGTACAGTAGCGACTTCGTTTGATTTGGGCTGTGGACATCCTTTTAAATTTTCATTTAAAATTCCATTCGACACCCGAACAAGTTTCGGTCGCCTTGGAAGTCGCTGTAATTGCCGTCGCACCAAAACGAAAAATCTAGAACACCGCACCGATCTACCACATAAATTCCCGACGACGGGAATATATCGAGCCCGTTCCGGCCAGCGAGCAGTGTTCCCGAAGGCTCCGGTGTACAAATTTTCTTGGCCTTTTTATGGTCGCTTTTTGCGCCTGCTTTGTGCCAAGGATCTTAAATTAAATCCGGCAGTAGCGCAGTCATTCCCGTACAATGTCGCCGGTGTACGTCCCGGTCAGCAGCTACAAAAGTCGCGGCCAGTTCGCACGCAAATCACTCTGCCGCCTCTGCGCGGGCCGCTCCGCCACGCCGCGCCGGCTCAATGTTCGCTTGAAATCTTCAAAGTCGGACAAGAGATTACCAGGACGCGGAATACCACAAATCACCTCTCGTCGCGGGAATGACTCCTCGGCCGGAGCCTGGAAATTGTTAGGAAAATTTCGTGAATTCTTCACCGAAGTGTGGTGCCGGCCGCAGACAATTGGAAATAATTTTGGATTGTCGTGTAGCATACAACTCAGTTGGATGGCATGGAAATCAATTAAAGGCGAAAACATTCAATTGTTCGTGGCAAGACAAAAGTCGGCTCCTCCGCGGAACCCAAAAGGAGTCACTTATCAAATTGACACCTAACACCATCAGAAAATGCCGAATGTCCATCGATTCTGGGCGCGATCGCTGATCTGACTGCGCCGACCGCGAAATTGTTAGCGCTACGCTGCGCAGGTTGCCGCGAACGCAGAGGCAAGTGCCAATCGTCAGGAAGATCGCCACTGTGCGCCCGATGACGCAGAGCAAATTTATTTCAGTGGCCGATTTCAACTGAAGAAATAATTTTGCAATTTGCCATTCATGGCGGCAAGGCGGCTTCGCCTTTTATGATTAGACTCACTCTCACGCGCCTGTCAAAGGTACTTAACAGACGGAGTCAGGGGCGAGGCTGTTGTTAAACCATCAAACGTTTTTAAAATACTGAATACCTATTTTTTCATTCAACACCCTGTAATTTTCTTAACACATACCCTACGAACCTCTTTAAGATATCAACTTTCAACATCAACTACTCTTTCTCCGTTCCGATAAATCTTCAACAACTTCTCTACCCCGTTCCCATCACGAGTTTCAAATAGTCAAAGTTTAAAAACATTGTCATTATTTCTTTAAAAAACATTTTATTTAGTAAATTTATTACTGGCAAAATATTTTTGGGCCATTATTATTTTATTTTTTATTTTTTTCTACATCGTGACGGTTTCACTAAGCATTTATCGGACAAGCTGAAAGAAGGTTTCTCCTTCGACTCTTCTTCTAGCTTCCATTATTAATTAATTTTTTAACGCTACAATTTAGTCCTCCACTTAAGTAAACTTTAAATATCGTCTTAATTGTTTGCTGACATCATGAACTGTTGTAACAAGACGAAAACGAAGAGTTGATTTTTAACTTTTTTGGGCCTTGTACACTCAGAGAAAAAATCTGTTAACACAACCTCACAAATTGCCCTACCGTATATTTTCGGTTCCCAAAAATGTTTCTAATTTCTTTTGTCATGACTGAGTGTTCTCTGTTGGAGCAAACTACTGTGCAGTTACGGCAATCATGCTCTCATTTCTTACAACAATAGTAGAAGTTCCTTGAAATAACATTTGGTTACTGCAAGCAAATTAGTTCTTTCTTCGGATGAAATTTATAGTTATTGCAAACATACTGAAACTACATCTAGTTTCCTCAAACAATATTTAGATGCTCTAAACGAATTGGTTTGTTCGTCGGATGGAACTAACGGTTGCTACAAACAAATTCGAAGCTTTTTCTTCAGTTACAGCAATTATATTTTTCTGTTACCTCAATTGAACTTAATGTTTGTTTGAATTGCCATTATTTTGTTAATAAAATTATATTACATGTTCCTTTAAATTACAATTCACTTGTAATAAGTCTCTTCAATTCGGAATTTCTATACCCAATAGCAATATTATACATGTTTCATTTCTTTTTGCTAAAGTCCTCTCTTCTTTTATTTGAAAATAAACAAAATTATCTCCAAAATTCCGAATTGAAGAGACTTATTACAAGTGAATTGTAAATTAAAGGAACATGTAATATAATTTTATTAACAAAATAATGGCAATTCAAACAAACATTAAGTTCAATTGAGGCAACAGAAGAACATATTATAATTACTTTTACTCTAGGTCTTTTCAGCATAGAAATGAATGTTTTTTACATTTTTTTTTTTATATTTGATAAACAAATAAATAATTCGAATAAAATAATAATACGGACACTTTGTACATAGTTTTTATTTCTCCAGAAAGATTAACTTAATAGTCCCAAACAATAATACTTTTATTTCCAGATTTTCCTAAATAAGACACATGAAAAATTTTAAGACAACATAAATCATATACTCTATAAATATCTGTATATTGAACTTCGTAACCAAAATAATGAGTATTAAAAAAAAGGTTATTAATTAATTGTATACAAATATAGTAATTAGAGTCTAATTTTATTAAATGGTGAATTAATCCAAAAATTGGCTCATTATTTATATCTTCATCGACACAAATTATAGTATGCCTCTTTAATACTATACCGTGAAAATTTATCCACAAAACATCCAGTACTTTATTTTTATATTGAGGAATGCAAAACTTGTTCAAAGTATTTATATCAATATTTCTTTTGTATGAAGGTGATGTATGGCTTCAAATTTTCAAAGCTGCCTACAAAAACTATTTGCGGTTGTTCACTAACTGTCCTCGAGTGAAAATTGTCGGCCTCCTCCAAAGTCTGTAAGGGATATTATATTTATATTAATACATTGCAGGTGTAGTTCTCCACATTTTTTAAAATTGCTGTAATTACCTTGAAGTACAGAATAAATTTTTCTTGAACTTCGATTTTTGCTGCCTTATATGATTTCCGTGAAGGCCTTCCCCTTGTTTTAGTTGAAGGAAAAATATACGGCAGTATAAGAAGTGCAACTGCTTTTTTATTATCTAAGAAAAAAGGATTTAATTGCTAATATTTTTTAATAAAGACATCGGTAAGAAGGGTACCTTCACTTAAATCAGTGATTTCACGAAGCCAAGATTTTACTAAAGGATCGTTTATTTTGGTGGCTTGAAGCAGAACTTTGGAATAAATTGTATGCCATAAATTAATTCGTAGGTCCGACGACACAAAAAGTTTAGCATCCTCTAAAAACTAAATTAAAAAAAAATAGAAAATATGAGACAAATTTTAACACTAAATTGTATGCAGAACTTACCAGCTCAAGTACAGTGCTTTCATTGCTTTTAAAAATTGGAAATAAGGCTATGTACTCCGCGGTAGAAATTGATGTATCCTCCAAAATTTTTTTCCGAATGAAATCAGTTTTTTCCCAATTAGCTTTTACCAGATTAAAAGGATTATTTTCATTTTTGATGAACTCAAGAGCGTCATTTGCAGCGTCCGATTCTGCCTCTTTGTCTTTAAAAAATATTGATTTTATAAAGTAAAAGTCGAGTATTGAGGAAATATATGCTGTTTTCCACAATATATTTTATAAATAAATTCCGAGAGACCAGCTTGAAGAATTCTTAAATTGGTGAAAGTAGGCTACTAAATCCTCATCTTGAATTACGCCTCTTGTATGACAGTCGAAAAACTTCAATTTTTCACTTTTAATATTGAAGTGGTTTTTAACTATTTTATTATGGTTAAGTAAAGGTTATTTTTGAAATAATGACTATATATACCGCAATTTTGTATGTAGGCGATTGTTGCGTCATCCTCTTGAATCTTTATTATGCCAGCTTGGTTATTAAAAAGAACATTTATAAAAAAAGCCATTTTGTTCAATTTATAACCTATTAATAAACTGCCTAAACTGTGAAACCTTAAAATGTATTAATTTAACCTAGTCACATGTAACACTGAAGAACCAACCATTCACTTCACAAGCAAGACACTGACTGAGAAGTCAAAAGATGCGTCTCTATAACGTAATTTCTCGGTGAGTTGACCTATAAATGGTTAAGGAAACCATATAATCAGTTGCGACAACTACAATTCGGTTGTAATAAGTGAACGATTGCTTTATTCGGTTATGGTAACCGAATTATGACTTTGATTTTATTGGTGTAACAAAAGCGTCGGTTAATTTTCTTAAAATCCACCAAACTGTGAATTTACTTCATTTCATCCAGAATTTCTATTACAGTGAACTCTTAATTCAGTTGTTAAAACTATAAATTCAGTTGTGATAACTTCACAATATGTTTCGGTAAATAGCTACCTCCAGTAACAAATTTATTTTATTCCGACGACCAAATTTCGTCTATGGTAATCAAAAAGAAGTTCCAAAATTCGAAAGTATTAAATTCTATTCGGTTGCTATAACTGACTGTTAGAATGAACGAAAAATAGAATACTGATTAGTTACTGCAAAATGAAAAATATTTTTTTCGTTTGCAGAAAAAGAACGGTCATTTGTGTTATCTAAATTTTGATCCCCATTAACATTATTTAGTTATAACAACAAATTTTTATTTGTGATGACCAATATATGGTGATAACAGCCATCTTACTATTTTAATTTTCTCTCAGTGTAGAAAGTCACCACAACATTATAAAAATTTGTTTCTTGTTGCTACGCACTAAATATTGTAAGAGCCATACTTTTAATTCGAGCATTTCGGCAATTCGGCAAACAAAAATAAGAATGCGACAGTGTTCATTAACACTCAGGCCGCGACAATAATAACAATAAATTGAATAAGAAGTCACCTCGAGGTGATAGAGCAAAAAATCCAACTTCCTTTTGTTTTCAAAGAGGGGAAATTAGCATTCGACTGGCATAGTCCGGCGAATTCAATAAATTGCAAGGAGTCGGTCACCGGCTAAGAGAGTAGCCGCTGCGCCGGTTCGCGTCTAGTAATCGCAGCAGTGCATTGCCCGCACGATAAATCCTTTTCGGACGTAGATGAACAGCTTCCTACCGCCGAAAGGCCGCAGTGCTTGCGAAAATGCGGCCTTCCTACGAATTTGTCGTTTTCCAGCTTCACGCTGTGAATTTATGAACCGCAAATTTTAGTGATGCTGTTTTCTACTACTCACCCCTTCGGTTGCGAAAGTGCGTATCTCAGCGCCGCGACGGTGTTCTTGCAGGCATAACCTCAAGATGTACAGCAGGAAGAGTAGCGCTTCTTCGGGTGTAATTTTCCATTTTTATGGGTTGTTTGAGTCGCCAGTTTCCTGGCCCGGCGTGTAATTCCCTGCTCACAGCACGGGAAAATGTCACACCGCACATTAGTCAACACATCCGCCGAGGATCTAGGATAATGCAGTTAGTGCGCTTGAACGGTCACCTCCGCACAATAGCCGGCTCCACGCACCACGCATTCGAGCGCTGACACTTAATTGTGCCGCAGACTGTGCTTTTCAGGCGCTGGGTCCCAGTGGGTGGCACTCGTAGAGAAATTTCACGCGAAATTAATGCGATTGCTGGCTTTGCTGGAAGATATGCGAGGTGGAGATAGTCCCAGCAGAATATCCCTTTAATTATCGTCTTATAGACCGGAGTTGATGAGGCGTCGCCTGATTCGATTTTTTATATTCCGAAGGCATAGCGTTACGTTGCAGAGCCCGTGCTTTGGGAGCAAAGGGACAGCAGGGAGGATCCAAGCGAACAATGGGAACAGCGTGTCACTTGATGCATTTTTTATTAATCAATTTTACGATTTCTACAGAATCGGAGGGTTAAACTTCATAAATATTAAGATAATGGTTTGCGGTTGCTTTTGCAGAGAAACATGCACCTGAAGACTTTTAGAAATGTTATATTATATTCATCTTATCACATTAGTATAACTTATTACATGCACATGAATACATTTTTTTACAGAGAAAAACATCTCACGTTGTCGCACACATGCAAACTCCCTCTGTTCTGTTGAAGATTTTAAAACTAATCGAGTACATCTATGAAATAAAGGAATATACAGTCATTTTCAGAAAGCGTTTGCGTCAACAGCCAAAATTCTGGTTTTCTCCCCTAACTTATAGTGTGCCACAAACATCTATCCTTGGTCCACTCCTGTTCTCACTAGATATATTCATAATATCCCTTTGATCATCAATAATTGCGAGTTTCAAGCTTACGTTTTTTTTGGTTGCGAGATCTTTTTTTCGGATGGGTGCCACTGCCCAGAGAATGCTCAGAGTTGCTTTTACTCTTGTTTGTGCTAACTGATCTTCGTAAATTTATATTTCCGTATATATATAATCCTGTGTAGACTCTAAAAGTAATGTTTTACTTATTGTGTAGAGTTAAATGAAATAAATTGAATTGATTTGATACGTGGTATCAAAACGGTGTGCTTAGCGCTAGTTAGACTCGGACCAGTTGGCCATAAAAACCAACCAACATCAATTAAATCACTTATTTTTTTTAAATAAATAAAAGTTTTATTGCTAAATAAGGTTTCGTGCGTGAAGTTATATGAATATACCCTTTGTTTTTTTTCCAATTCATTATTACTTGAGATCTATCATTTTTTCAGCGTGCTCAAATAATAAGACCTGGCAATATTTCATTCTTTGCTCACAACATAGCTTTTCTGCGACCTACGACACTCCCATCCTCTTTATGAGTAATATTCGCTCATTAATATTTACCCCCTTGAGTCCTTGTTAGCTTAATGAAATATCGCAGTCATTGCTATTAAGTTCCGCTGTCACTACATGGCACCGCAAAACGAAACGAATAAACAAACAATAAAAATAAATGGAGTTGGGGAAATCTGAAAATAAAAAAGGAAAATCTGCAGCCAATAATGAGGCGATTCTTCACGTCAGTCGCTTCCCACAACAACTTTACGGCCGCTAGGGAGTTTTTATGGAATTTTGACAGTTTCGCAGCCCCAACGTTGAGGCATACTCAGGTGAGTATGACAGGTATTAATTGCAGTTTGCAGCGCTTCATTGTGGTGCTGCTTCTTTCGTGCTGATTTTAATACACGAGTGCTTTCACAGAGCCATTTGACGCTAATTTTGTCACCCGCCGAAAAACTAGAATATAAAGACCAGCGGGAAGTGGACATGCAAGGGCGATAGTTTTAATGATAAACAAAAGGGGATTTTCTCTTGCCTTTGAAAAAGCACCACACATTCAAATTGTTGTCTTATACACACGCATATTTATTTAATTTAAAAGCTTTTCACTTTTCAAGTAAATTTGGGAGAAAATGTTTAAGGTACAATAAAATTTCGAAAATATGGCTGACAGATCCTGGTGAGATGTGGTTTCAACAGGATGGCGATATGTGCCATACAGCAACACAAGCCGTCAATTGAATGAAGTCAAAATTTGGCGTTTTTTTTTTTTTTTTTTTTAGATTTAAAGTTCTAATGGGCTTAAAACAACACCCTTTACCTCAGTAAGCAGCCCAATTACTACAAATAAAACCAATTAATTAATATATCAAAATTTTAAGTTGCTGATCCAGCGTGTGTCAGTTATTTGCGATTGAGCTATTTGATTTTTCTTAATTGCTCACTACTAGTTTCCCTAATTCCCTTTTAGTGTATATATTATTAGCAATATTTGATTCGAAAGTTAGTGGCTACCGGCAAACAGGTTACGCGCCTTCTTTAGCACTTTCCAATGTAAATTCGGTGAATAAGAGAAGGCAAAAGTGCTAAAAGTAACAAATTTATACTTAAAAAGATCGACAGAAGCGATAGGCCGCGTTCGGCCGGCACTTACGGGGATCCTCGCATTTGGAGATAACGCGGTCTGCGGCCGCGCAATAGAGAAACATGCAACCGGACACCTTTGGCGCAGGTATATGTCCGCTAAATGTCATCTTTCCCTGAATCCCAGTCGTTTGGGCAGTTGTCCCGGCGAGCGCACTGCGAAGCCTCCTTCTTGCTGCCGTTATCACCTCCGGCCGGGGTAGTTAACTTTGTGCCGGCTGACAGCCACTTGAGCGATGGAGTGAGGCGAGCGAGATAAAAACACGCTGGTCAACAGCGAACACAATTGTCACTTGACGCCTCCAATGAATTTTAATCAGCGAAAATGGTAGCCCCGTCGTGATTTATGGCCGGCGGCTACGAAACATTGCGCTGCATCGTTCCTCATCCACAAATTGGCGGGGAGGTCGGAATATGCGCCGGAGACGCAAACATTCTGCCCAGGATTATCTCATCGGATTTCGCTGAATTAGGCACCACTTCAAATTCTGTCCTGTTTCCACAGAGCGCTCATTACAATTTAAATAATTTTAAAAAAATCTAGGAAATAAGAAATTTTGTCGTGAACGTATGCAAAATTTTTTTTTTTCGGAGCAATGGAACTCATTTTACTTATAAAATGTGTATGAAATGTTCATTGATTTAAAGAAAATATTTTTTGTCAGGTAGAAAATGTTTACTTAATCTAAAGCAATATTTTTCTTAAATTGAAGAAAGCTTATTTTTAAAAAACACTAGTCTTTACTAATAAAAGGGTATTTCGGTCCATGTACATTCGATTTACAATCTATCAGTTGTATTTAAAGAGTGTGGTATAGTATATACCTAGTATATATTAGAGGCTATCTAATAGCATGAAAGATGGACACTAAATAAAAAGAAAGAATACAAAAAATAAAAATAACAACGCAAAAATAAAAATTGAAATAGTAGCGACACAGAAAGAAAGCCAGAGTCTTCGCAGCCCAGCAGATTAAGCTCAAATGCTTAATAAAGGATATTATTATATTTTTTTGATATTCATTCATGAAAGTAGGCATTATAAAACGAGAAATATAGTACTTTTGAGATTATGTATCTAATGAAATTTTACTAAATACGAAAAAATTGGTTTTTATATTAAAATCATATTCTCTTTAATTATAAAATTGATATTTCTCTGAGTGTATAATTGAGCCTAGGGGTGAAGACAACATCCACCTGCAATAAAACTAATAGAAGACAGGTTTCGTGAAATTCCCAGATATAAATAACAAGGGAAATTGCCCGGAACACTTCATTCGCTTTAACCCACTTATCTTATTAGGAACCAAGAATTAATTAATTTAGCGCGATTACTTGATTAATTGTGTCGGCAGTTCTGCAGTCGCCCTTACCACAGCCGAGATTTGCTGGTGCTAGGCCCGCATGCAGCTCGTCACCTCAAAAGAGTGCCAACAGGCGCGCAGGGTCAACATCGCGTGAGTCGACGGACAAAAACACCGCCGAACCTTCTTCTAAAAACAAAGGGAGCTCAGACCCACTCGTAGGCTCGGCGTAGAAATGAAAAGGGCACGCATCCAATTAACCAGCGGGCCATGGGGGCCCTTCACATCCCCTAGCTAGTGGCTCGTTTAAAAGCGCGCAAAAGTCCGCAAAGGGAATGTGGTCGATTTTTCTCAGTATTAACTGTCCAATTGGGTTTGATTGGTTTTAATTAATCAACATTTTTACCCAGGACTGCTAAATGCGATCCCCCGCGCCCCTCCGGCCAACAAAGAGTTTTGGAGCTCGCTAATTTTTCACAGCGAAACGAAGCCAGCTCCTTGCAACGAAGCGACATCTACCGTCAAATAGGAGAAGACAACAGCACTTCCCACAGGGGAAAAGCTTATTTCGGAAAGTTGAGAAACGATGAGGAGAAAAGGAAGAGGACCCGCAGAAGGGAAAAGGTTCTATTGCCCCGTTACTCATTATTTGTACTTAAGATATTTTGATTTAAAGCAAATGTTAGGTGGCGTGAATTAATTGTTCGCAGAAAACTGGAAGTATTTACCTTGACAAGTTTGTTTAGAGCAGCACAAAATGGAAGAAGTGAGAAGTGCTTAAACCTAAGGACACTGTGGCGGGGAACTCAGGTGGAGAAGTGGATTACAGTGGGAAACGTATTGAGTGCGCTTGGAAAAGTCGCTTTTTCTGTTGACTAAAGGTTAAGCATTTTTTTTAAGTAAAAAGTGTTTCTTTCCATTAAAATAGGAGAGGAGCAAATAGCTGAACCTTTGACATGACGATATTATGATGATATTTAATATAAGCAGAAAATTCTACGTATATGTGAACTCAATAAATCCAAATTGTCAGTCGATAGTCGCTAGCATTCCTCAAGGATCAGTCCTTGGACCCATCCTCTATAGCTTATAAATAAATAATATCTACCTATCTTCCATCCTCCAATCTATTACTATGTGGATAAAAAATATTATGGTGCGACAGTGTAAAATACCTTGGAATTACTCTCGATATAAATTCTTAAATCCCTTAACTTCCTGACCAAGACTGTATACTCTTTTTCTTAGATCTAAATTTAGCCTAGATAATAAACTCATAATCTTCAAAATAATTTTTCAGGCAGTAATGCTTTATGGTGCTCCCTTCAGATTTCTCAGAACAAATTATTAAAAATTATCAATAACCTGCCATTGTATTTCTCAACCCACCATTTACACGATATTTCAGATATGCTGCTAATAGCGGACAAACGTGTAACTCTGGCAAATTAATTCTATGAGAGCTGATCATTATTTGACAATCCCTTAAAAAGGCAACTCAACGTAAGCTAGATATTTAGTAGTTATTTAGAAATAGTACTTTTAGAGGTTTTGAACAATTTTCCCCAGTTTTGAACGCTATTAGAAAATACAGTATTAGGTAATATTATATCTCAGTTGAAATCTGTATTTTGCATAAAACTCTATGCTATATGATAATTATTTACTGCTGGTAACATTGTATATTATAAATACAGTAGAATCCGGATATAACGACCCTCAAGGGACCGGCAACACTTAGTCGTACTAACCGGACGTCGCACAAAACGAACGAACACCGAAGAATGAATTTAAGCTTGTTTTATGTATTAATATTACCGTAATTATGAAATAATAATATACATAGTTAGATTAACTTATATTTGAATAAAACAAATTCATATTAAAATAAACAAAAAATAACTTTAATGGAACTTAAACATTGCACCATACATTCTATGCATGTAAATTCATATGAATTACTGACGTAGAAAGTCTGTAATTTTTGTTTGTTTTTGACTGATTTTTGTTCGATAGTAAGAATTACGTACGGCATTGTGAATACGAAACTTTTTATTACATTATCGTCAAAGTTAGATTGAAGAAACACATTGAGCGCTTCTGCAGCCTTCAGAACCTCAGACGCGCTGGAAGTCGAATTAGTCTTCTCCGGTTCGGAACTCATTTTAGCGCACTTAATGAGTCCTTGACCTTGGCACATCAGATGAAAAACACTGGCTGATTTACATGCGCTAATCAGCATACGTACGTAGCAGAGGGGAGAAAGCCGGAACGCGGGGCGGTGAGGTATTGCTTGTGCGCAGGTATTGAAAACAACACTGCGCGTAGTTCTAAGCGGACGATTTCTTGTCAAAATAGGTCGCTATAAGCGGTTGGTCGCTTAAACCGGAGTCGTACTAAACGGACATGTTTTCATAGTAAGTCTATATGAAACCTAACTTGAGTTTGCATTTTCGTCACTATAACCGGTTGGTCGTTATAAACGAAGTCATTATATCCGGACTCTACTGTATATATTGTATATAAATATTAGGGTGAAAAAAAAATCGTTTTTTCCCTCAAACAGGTTTAATAGTTGAAGGAGCATAAAAGAAAAATGCTGGTCTAAGGAGAGCTCATAATATTAAAATTTACTAGTGACTCATTGAACTTTTTAGTTTTCCATAAGTTTAATATGGTAAAGAATCCTTCACTAGACAGTGTCCTCTACATCTCGTGAAAAAATATCTTACACGAACGAGACCAAGTCCATTGAAAGTTCCTATACACTTTTTTCGTGAAGATTACACTTCGTTGGTTTATTAGCTCTCAAATTTTAGGAATACTTTTAAGATTGAAAAAAAAGCAAATTGATACAAAAGTGGTTATTTCGAAAAACAATACCGGCATTCGATTCTACGGAAAAAATCATCAAACAAATAATGAAAAAATCGCTTTGGCAGTTTTTTGTCAGATTTGTCCTTCTTCATTATAACAATAGTTATAATCGAGCTATATATAAATATGGTTAGTAAACCAAGTGGCGTCAAAGTAAATATAGGGAAATTATTGAGAGTTTCAAAATAGAGAATATCCTTCGAGAAAAATTAGCTGATAATAAATTAGTTAAAATTTAAAAGAGAACCAAAGCTTTAAATGCAACTGAGAACGTTGAAAAATATTCCACATATACTCAATTTTCTCTGTCTCGTGCTGCTTTCACGTTGCAGTTTGTACCGTCGATTTATCAGCCGCACCGCCCCATTCAAAATTCCGCAACAGTGTTGCAACACTTGAGGCGGGCCGCATCGCTAAATGCCCACTTGGGGCAAAAGCTCAATTTATTCGGCATTCATCGCAAATTGGTCATCAGCGAAATTTTGGTCAATTAAACTTGCGCAGCTTATCAACGGAATTGCCAAGAATTAACGAAACTCGAGTGACGTCTGAATGAGCGAGCGGAGCGACAACAGCGCCTGAAAGGGCCGAAATGCACTCGAATGCATTTAGCGTTCCTGCCGTCATAATGATTAAATTCAAGTAATTATCCGCTCTCGTCCCAACGTCGAGAGGACATTTAAACTTGACTTTAATGGCCTGCATAAGTTTGTCGTTAAAATTGTTGACAAGTTGTGGCCCATTCAAATTAGAAGGACTGCGCCGGACCGCCTTTCAGTCCTGAAGGAGTCTCTGCGCGGGGTGAAAAGCCACCAACGGGCGGGGGCCGAACTATTTGCGAAATTTTAGCATTAAGCCATTTGAAATTAGGTGATGCATGCAGGGAGATTTTAACACAAAGGGGTGACCCAAATTATGCCAGCTCTCGAGATAGAATTTCAGGAAAATCCCAGAAAATCCGTCGTGAAAAGAGCAGCGCTCGTCTACGTAGGAATATCTGCTTTCAAAGAAGTTAAAAAGTAAACAAAACTGAGTTCGGAGAACGCCAACTGAACGCAAATAAGATCAAGTCGAAGGATAATGAGAATTTCTGGAAAAGCAGAAAAAACGACGGAGAATTCGTTTTCCCTGACGAAGCTCGATTTTCAATATAACGAGGACACAATATTTGGTCTCGGCATTGTATAACGAAACGCCCCTCCGCCGCGGAGCGCCCATAGTTCCGACGCCAGACAAAGTCGTAAGCAAAAAAATCACAATTTCAAATTCTCTTCCACTCAAGGGCGTCGTGACGGGCGGCGGCGACGGGACTCCTCAAATCTGAAGAACTTTCCAGCGAAGGCCGTGAGCCTAGCGCTGGGGAGGAAGAAATAGGAATTCTGCCAGCCTCCGCTCAAATCAGGCCCGCCCGTCCCCGATTTTTCCTCCCTGCTGTCTTGCTTGTTGTCTTTCATAATGTTTCGCTGCACAACTTTTGCTTGACTTTACAATTTTTGCAACTTCAGAAACTCAATCCGGCGGTTTCTGTGTGTTGACTCATTTAATCGCCTAGAAGGCGGCCATTCATTTGGCCACTGCGCCCCTCTCAAGAAGCCCTTGAAGCCCCCAATCTGTTTGAGTTGCAATTACCGCAACCACACGTTTCATCTATCCCATCGGCGTGCTGCAAGCTCCTGCCCGAAGCCGTTTTAATTGGATGCGCAAGACCTGCACAACGGAAGCAAAAGGAAGCCAGCTTACTTTTTTCTTCTGGTAAGTCTGAATCCGAAACATTCGAGCAAACATGGCTACTCTCATGGCTATGAATCTCATTACATAAATCAATATCAGCAGTGCTGACTTAAAATTAATAAAAAATGTTGAAAATCTCGGACAATCACGGGCGTACCAAGCAAAGGGCAGGAGGCAGCTGCCCCTCTAGGAGAAAAAATAAATATGATCTTCGCAAACCGAATTCGGATCTTGTCCCGCCACAAAGCACGACGTATCACTCAGTATTCAGTATCAGTAACAAAGAAGCAATCAATTCACTTGCGTTAAATTATGGTAAATGATGAACATTTAAAGAAATCTAATCTAAAAAAAATTATAGAAGTTGATCCTTAACTCGAAATTGTGAATTAATAGTTTAAAAAACATTAATTTTCGTAAAACGTCTTCATGAGGTTTTTATACAACTTTTCCTCCACTTATGTATGTAACATTAAATTCAATGTAATCTATTTCCCTATAAATATATGTTAGAGCTGTAAAGAATAATCCAAGAAATTCTAAACTCTTCAAGAGTAACATTTACTCTGTAAAAATTGAAAAATGTCATGATAATAATAAATATATAAATAATTGAATTGCATGTTTAATACGAACATGGTCATACAATAAAATTTTAACACTTATTTTTAAAACATATCTCGGGGAAGAGCAACATAAAATTATTGTCAGTGCGCCTCTCAAAACGTAAGTCACAGGAACTCAAATGTATTAATTCTTATTGAAGACAATGTGATTGAACTGAAAACTCTTTTTAGAATAAACTCAGTACAATGATAGGTAAAAATATTGCATAACTTCCGGCGAAATTTAAGTTAAATTTTCAGTAAGTTTTCCCTACCTTTTGTTTTGTCTCCATAATACTTCCAATCCGAATAGAAACTGTATCCATATTTTTCAGATTCATATCAATGGTAAAATCAAGAGTTAGTTATTTACGCTATAGAACCATTTATTATATATTGTAAGGCCAGAAATGATATAAGTATGAAACTTCAGTTGTAAGGAATTACACAAGTTGAAGAGTATAACAGACAAAAACTTGTTTGAAATGACCCCTGCTGCCACAATCCTTAATAAGATGACCATTTTGGAGCGTTCCTTGCCTCAATCAAAGGCACAAAACCCCATTCACATACATAACTCAATTTCAAACAAATCAAAGTTGCCTTTGCCCTTGAGAGAGCAAGGATGGCATCCATTTCCAGATTATTAAATCATTAAAAGGATACTCCCGTACTTGCACAGGCAGAGTTTCCAATGATATATCAAAACAATTATCCGTAACAGCACAGCAGGGGTCTGCGAAACATCCTCCCATGATCTGGATCCCGCTTTGCTTATTAAATATTTCGTATCCTGGCAGAAATGGATATGCCACTGAACCATATCCTTCAAAATCCCTTTTGACTGAAATACTCCAGTAACACCCCTGAAATGTTTTATGTATCCGCTCCCTCTGCATTAATAATGAGCGCTATATACCCGCCGCAGTGTGTGCCGTCTTATGGTGTACGCATATCCTAGAATAGGGAGCTCAGGGATATCTTTCAGCAGTCACCCGAGGGACAGACCTATCTTCCCTGGATGAGGGCGGCGGACCCCCACTCAATCCCTGCTTTGTATTGACCGAAATGTGTGATCAGATAATGATGGCGTCACTGTCACTAACACCATCGAACGCAGCCTAGGGAAATCCCACCAAATGACTGACTGACTGAAGTAAATTGAAATTTAAGATTCTAGCGAGGGGACTGACAATAGCTCGAGCTCACATTGAATTTATTTAGATGTTCTGATTTACTAACTGAAGGTTTGTCTTTATATGTAGATTTCCCTTTTTACATTTAATTAGAAAGAAAAACCAGTTTTATTATAGCATTCATGTTGAACTTAGGATTATAATTGATCTACTTATTTATCTCACTTATTACAACAATGGCAGTTTTCCGAGAGTATTATGAGCAATTTTATTTATAACACCCCGAAATATACATTAATACGGAAAAAGCTTTGTTTTTTTCTTCTGTTGTGGTACTTAGGCGATGCATTTTTTTGTTTTTCATTTAAAAATCATAAAAATTTACATGAAGTAGCTTTAAAATAATTAAAATTAGTCATATAACTTCAACCCTATTTGATTATAAATTCCACCACCTAGAGCAATTAACAGTGATGCTGCTCGAATATATACTATAATGTATAATGGCTTTTATTCCATCCTCGTCCTAGCCAAGCTTTTGAAACTCTCAATTAAAATTACTAATTCACTTCTTCTTAAACTCTCAATCAAAAATACTTATTCACATTTCATATTCAAAACTAAATGCAAAAATGTAAATAACCTTTTTTACATTTTTCACTCCACTTCGTTCACATACTAAGTTTGCATAAATTTAGTAATCTCATTTCTGAAACTCTCAAGAACATTTTTCAATAATTGTCCGAATTAAAAGAAAGTTATTAAGAAAAAAAGACATTTCTCTGTGACGAAATTCATAATAACACACATTTAGTAAACAAAAACCTCACTTGTTAAAAGCTATTATATTATTATGATATCCTATAAGGAAACATCACTGCAAATTATTGAGCTGCTAACTTTTTACGGCTACTAATATACTATATGTATAAATTAAAAGATCAGCAAAAGAAAAATAATCAAATTTTATATATGTAGATAATATAGTATCGGTGCATACGATACGTCCAAGCTGAGATATTTGCGATTATTTTCTTTACAACTATAATATTTCGCGCTCATATATGCGAGAGTGGAGACTAAAAACAACTATGGTTTTCAACGCTGCATGTAAAAATCATAATAAATTGGGTAAATCGATTATCGACCCAACTACGTTTACTTGACATATTTTCGACTGACCTAACTTTGATACTGGAGTGTGTATTAGCTACATATTCGTGATCTTTGCCCGGGTGTCTGCACTATTGATACTCGGTTTACGTTTCTGATGTTGTTTACTACAGATCTTATACATATTGCTGCCGAAGCAGTACAAGGGAGGCGAGGAAATAATTTATTGAGTTCTCCATTCATCCGAATTTAAATAACACATTGAATACATACATACCATATGTACAGATCAGCATATCGAATTTACAGATTGTAATAGTTAACAGTCGAACTCATACTACCGGGTAGCACGTAAGAGTTGATGAAATTGGATCATTTAGAGAACAAGGGAAGAATAAAACTATTTGCCATTCATGCACAACAGAAGGCAGAATTGAAAGTATGGAATCTTTACATACTCTTTTTTTTTTCATTTTCGGGAAGAAGGTGTTAGGCAGCTGTAGCCTGTACCTAAATGATTTGAGCTCCCAACCCAATTTTTTTTATATGTATTTAGTTATTAAATAGGGCTTTGAAAACGAAAAATATGAATATCACAGAAATAAAGCTTACAACCAGAGCTGTCAAATATTGCATTACTTTGGAATGAATTAACGTAGACATTACCATTACAAGTAATGCAATTTAAAGATGATTACCAGTACCATTACTAGTAATGATAATGCAAGAAAATCGAATTACCAATACAGCTACTGGTACTGGTACTTCACCATTACTGTAATCACATGAGCATTACTTAGCATTACTTGGCATTACTAACATTACTCGGAATGCTACGTAATTCCGAGTAATGTTAATAATGCCAAGTAATGCTAAGTAATGCTCATGTGCGTACATGGCAGTACTTTGCATTACTCAGACTTATACAGCATTACTCATAATAAGAAATGCCAATTTGAAAGTTTTTTTTACATTTGATTCTATATGAATAAATATATATTTTAATATTCATTCAAACATGTTTATTGTAATAATGTTTATTGTAATAATTTTGAGTAAGGCTGAGTACTACTGCTATACTGAGCAGTAAGTAATGCTGGTAATGGTAAGTAATGCTAAATAATGCTCATGTGAGTAAGTAATGGCGAGTAATGCTAAGTAATGCTCATGTGATTACAGTAATGGTGAAGTACCAGTACCAGTAACTGTAATGGTAACTCGATTTTTTGCATTACCATTACTAGTAATGATACTGGTAATCATCTTTAACTTGCATTACCTGTAATGGCAATGCATGTTACTGGTAATGCCATTTTTTACAGCTCTGCTTACAACGTACGACTATTCTTTAAAATCAAATTCAATCTGCTAAAAACCCAACTTATTTTATCTTCAATCTGTCATCTTCAATTTTTAAGTTGTATATATTCTGCAAGTTATAAGAAATAAATACATTGTATGTGTCATTTATGTTTTACTTTTTTCACATTACATCCCTAACATAAATGTATTCCCAACATATCTACCGATCATTTAAATTGCCTGCCAAAAAGTTCAAAAATTATGATTTGCAGAAAACTGAATAAAACTAGAATTATTACAATAGTCGGAAAAAACTAATATCGGACTGCTTATAAAAAAAATTGTATAACCCTATGGATTTTTGTAAAAGAATTAAACTCGTATATAAGTGATATAAGCACCAGAGTTTTAAAATTTTAATTAACAGAAATAATGAACGAAACTCTGAAAACTGAAAAAAGTTAAATAAATCATACACGAACAGAAAAGTAAAGGAGTTTTAGGGACACCAATGAATAGAGGAGAAACAAAGACATTGTAGATATATTCTAAGACAGAATAGATTACGTTTAACCACTAAAATAGCTAACGAATCTAAATTAATATTTGTACGTTAAATTTAAATTTAGTAACGAGACCCCGATAAATCTTTGTCCACCAGAATAACGAAAATGTATTTTTACTACACGGAGAAAAGTTTAAAGTAAATACCAGGAAAATCTTGTAGTTTTTACTATAACCCATTGTAATGCGGGAACAGGTGAAGGTTAAAATAAAATTTACAATGGTACAATGTAAATTATACTTTGTGCGGTCATAAGTGAAAAGCTCTGAAGAATATTTGCATCAAGAAATTTTTACCATGGTGCCATAATAATTTAAGTAAAGGGCATAATAAAAATTTTTAACAATATAAGAAAATTTAATATAATTTAAAGTAAATTCTTACTTAAAAAAGTGTAAATATTACTTTAACTATTATTTACAAGGTTTCATTGAAAAATTACAATGGACCTGTAGTAAAAATAATAATGTCGATTGTACCAATTATAATAAAATATAATAATATTTAAATGGTAACCTGACTGATCCGCAGTTACAATAGCTCCATAGTAATTTTTATAATAAACTTTTCTCCGTGTAGTAATTATCTTTGATGAAGGATAATTAAGTACGGTAAATGGAAAGATTCGAGACTTTTGAGAGCAGATATACTGTACATAGATTAGTATAGATACGATTGAGGCGAAATTTAGGATTATCTAATTTAAGTTTTGTATAGAGACCTCTGGAAAAAATTTAATTCCTTTTATTCATTTACATCTAATGGAAAAGTAAATTAACAAGCACTCGGTATAAACGTTTAACCAACAGATGAAACTGAAATGAATTTTTCAAAAAGCCCTTACTTACCACGCTTGTCCACATCGCCCATTGTACACATCATTGGGCTGGTGCAATTTTTCACAGATAAAATCCAACGGAAACCATCTCAATCCTGTGATATCAAGATCCCTATCAAAGCAGCCCCGGGGGAGTAACACAGGCCCACAATGGCCGGTCCTAAACGCTGTTTCGTTCTAATCAAAGGACACAATTTCCGGACATTTCATGTGCCGTACAGGAGGACGCTGCAGATCTAGATATACACCTAGAGGTATCTTCTCTAGTGGATGTCCTTTGTGGGCCGCACGATGTGTGGTATAATAGCAGCGCCTCGGGGTGACATTTTCCAAGTAAATTGCGACATAACGTCGAGGGCCTGTCCCATCCTCGGTGGCCGCCGCCCGGAGGGAAATTTCAAAGGACACGACACATACACACATTTGCACTTCATTCCTGCTCAATGGTTGGTCACGTCCGTGCAGCGTGCATGCTCGCCCTCTCAAAGTGACAAGGGTTGATGGTGCTGGTTTATGTCATTCCTGGCTCTTTTGTCCCTCGGCACATAGCGCGCGTGGGGTGGGCCTCAGTGAGGAGGGCTGGCGTACATAAAGGAGCGCTTGAAGTAGCTGCGAGCGACTCCTTCCTTTGTGCTGCTTACGAAGCTTACGAGCTTGGGCGAGTACAAAGCGTCCTAACTAGCATAGTTCACTCCGAAGAGGCGAGGTAAACTAGGGCCGAAAGGCACCCACACAGGCAGAGCCTGTGCTGTGTCCTTGCATTTATTTCCCTGCTCGTCACCATTCTTTTGTTCCTCGGCTGTTTTTCAGGCCCCACACAAAGTGGTGACAACGAAGCGAATCCGGTGGGAAAGGACGCCTCCGGGAGCGCGGGGCGCGGGCCCGCCACCGCCTATGAATGTATGCATGGATGTTCGCCCGAAGGAGGCTTATGTACTCCGACTTTTGACTGTCACTCCGCACACACAAAAAGTGTTTCACGACTCTTAATAGACGCTCCGCCGGCGCTACCCTTCGTGGCGAGCTCGGCTTCCTGCGGGGCTGTGGAGCGCGGGCGTCGGCCGCTCCGGCTCCAGAGGACGAATGTTGTCATAGAAACCTAGCTCCGTGTTTACTTTGTATTGGTTTCGAGGGTGCAAGTGATGGCGTAGAGAGATTGTCGCTTCGCCGAAAGTGTTATCATCTCCCGACAGGCGACGAAAAAGTTTTTTTTTTGTTTTATTATAATTACCCCCTCCGCCCCTACCCTACCCTCTCTTATTTAACTTCACAGAACATGGCCCTGTAGTAATTTGTGCTGTTTTCCCTGCTTAATTAAGATTTGTTCATTAGAGACCTGTCGTTGTGTTTGTTTCCTCTGGCACTGCTGGTGACGTTGATACTTTAATAGGGTGTGCTTCTACTTTGTCTTTATAAGCTGCGAGTCGAGCTGATTGATTTATGCGAGGCAGAAAATAGAGCTTATTACCGTCGCATGTATTCTGTGTAAATATTGTTTAAAATTTCAATTCCAGGTGTCACTTTATTCTGCACACAGAAACCTAGCTCCATTTTATTTTAAGTTAGCAATGACTTTTTGATAAATTAGGTATATTTAAAACGAACAGTGCTTTGATTTCTACGCACACAGTTAAAATGTAAAGCCACTTATAAAGAGTTGTCCATCCATTGGTTTCTTTTTAAATTACATGTTATTTTGACACAGACAGCTCTTTCCCGCTCAAAAAATTGACAGAAACATAGTATCATATTTCCGCATTACGAAATGAATAGATTTACGCTTTACGTTGGGAAATATTTTCTATAGAGCTCACATATTTCTTCTTATTTTATTAATATTAGAATTATTAATGTCACTTATTAAAAGCGTTACAATTGGTCCACTCCTCCTGTTAAAATAGGTTTCGAAATAATAAACAGCTACACTTTTAGTAAGGCAAAGCTAAAATCAACCAAAGCTTGGTTACTATTACATTCATAGTCACTTAAACAAGCAACTTAGTTGAATTCCAACAACAACAATATTTAACCAAATTTCAAGGCTTATACATATTAAACAAGTTCATTGGTTTACATGTATCATAGAGGTCTTTGACCAAGTTTTAATTTAAGTTTGTATATAACCCTACGCGCAATCTTCCTTTATCACTTTTAGGACTGACCACACGCGTCAGTTTCTACAGAAAAGCTCCAGTCAATAACGTATTAAGTAGAATTAACCAAGTATTATATTATTTTTAAGCAAACAATCTTGGGCAAAACAACCAAGTCAATTCTGTTGTAGATAAACATAGCGAAAATCGACCATGGTTGAAATAACAAAGTAGTTAAAACGTTCAACCCAGCGTGGACCATCACATAATGTAGACTTCGAAAAATTTGACAAAGCCTAACTTTTAGATTTAACGATTGCTATTTTTCTCAGTGTATAAACAAAACAGTCGGAATGGTGTTTTAATGGCTAAATTACGTTGATTAAGCACATCAATTTATAATCAAATGTCCTGGAAATTTTTTTTAATAACAACGTTAGCATGATGATACAATTAAATCAATGTTACATCGAGCTTTAATTGGCACGTTCTCTCATTTCGTATCTAAATACTTCAATTTCTATCCAGGTATTGGAAATAGGAAAATGGATAGCACAGTGCGGAGTGCACCGTTCAGCCATTAAAGTTTAATCCTGTCCCCGCCAGCAATCCCGGAACATCTCTGGCACAGGGGGCCGCAACCCGTAACATAAAAAATTTACGAAAAGATCTTGACAATTTGGACGGATAAGATGAAAAGGGCCCGGATCCCCAAAAAGGCAACTCAGCTCAGGGCACAAAATATGAAAGGAATTCCTAACAGAATTAGGTGGGCCAGGCCCGGGATGGCATTGACGCGGCTTTCCTTTTTCCGCTCCTTCCACACTCGTCCTTTTTCGATTTTTCTTTTCGGCATGTATCTCCGCCCGGCAGAGACTCCCTGCACATACACACATACCCACGAAGCGCCGGGGCAGACTACAAAACGGTATACAAGGGTGGCTACGAGCAAATATGGCAGCCAACACCAGACCCCGACACGTAAAGTGCCGTCGCTATGACAACGCGGACCCTTCTCGACGGCTCTATTCAATTACCTCGCAGGATACACCCGACCGCCGCACATCCAGGTGGCTGCACCGTAGACGCGGGGCGCGGCGCCGAAGGAGCAGATAAAAACCATTTGTCAGGATACATAAACTCACTTAGCTACAGAGTGGCGGAGGAGCTTTTTTAGGGTTTACGAAATGAGCTTTGCAGCGAGCGGAGCCAGCCCGCGTCCTGTGTAGGCAGCGGCACGACATATAACACTAAGCGCGCTATATACCCGCACAGCGAGGGGCGAAAAGAAAGGATGAACATCACCACAAAACGCTGTCCCGAACTTTTCATTACGCTCCGGCTGGGAGGTCTCATCCCGCGCGTCTGCCGTTCCCCGTGCTGGCGGGGGCGGGCGATGGCAGCCTTCATTTTGTATCAAACTTTCCGGCATCTAATTTCTTGCCTAATTTTCATGTCAAAAACATTCGCTGTTCATTATGCTCTGGAAAATGTGTTGTTAAAAATGTTTTGCTCTTCGCGGGCCCGTTAACCAGAAATTAGGGTGGCGGAAGGTGGGCTTACGAAAGCCCCGGTACGTTTTTTTCCGGAATAATTTATTCAAAGTTCTGCGACCCCCAGCCGTTCCTTTTCTGTGGCGGGCTGCTCGTGGTCTACTTAGCAAATCTCCGGAAAAATGTCAATAAAAACAACTTTATACCTCGAGGACTGCAATTACGTAAAGCCGACCATGTTTCAGAAATTTGCGTCTCGAATTTTTGCACTATGGCCTGACTGGCACAGCCACAGGGCAGCCAGAACTGGGAAAAAAGTTTTTAGATAGGATTTATACTTTATACTGGCCTAGCCGAGATATAGGCAGGCTCGTTTTCATCCTTAAAAAATTCACCACAGCCCAATTAAAGGCAAGCCTCTATAATTACAAAATTCGACCGGGCAAAAAAATGTTTCCCTTGTCTCGCTGCAAGGTTACAGAGGTTTACTCTTTTAAATTGGAAATTTTTAAGAACTAATATCGCAAATTTTCACAACTAACCCGATTCACTTTCTCATTTCTTTAGTTCAAACTCGTCCGCAATTGAAAACTCTAACTTTTTCTATGTCGACTGACTGCTTCAGTGGCTATTTTATTTCCATTTTCTAACTATTATTATAATAATATTATTTTTAGGGTTCTGTACCTCCAAAGGAGAAAAAACTTAACTCTTATACGATCACTCGCGTTTCTGTCCGTCTGTCTGTCTCAGCCTCAGAAACCATCCAAAGTAGAAGCTTGACTTGCTTGCACTAGTTAACAGTCTTAAATATTCATATAGGAATTAAAGGGAGGGAAAATTATATACTTTTGTTATTATATTTTATATATCATGTGGGATATCATTTAAAAGGGCTTGTTATATGGAATACGAAAAAAAACATCATAATTTTAAACAGCACGTTTGAAAAGTTATTCTGAAAAATATGCGAAAATAGAGCACACATTTACTAAATTTCATTTTTAATATTTGTGAGTATTAAAATTAAGTAAATAAATTATTAGATAATTTAATATCCAAAGTATTTGCTTTAATTTCATATTTTTATTATAAATCAATAAAAATATATTTAACCCGCTAAGGGCCAACTAGTGCCAAATTGGCACCAGAGTTTTCTTCAACTAAGTGTAACTTTTAGAACTTTCACTTTCTCAAGATTTCTATTGTTCGACAAACTTGTTCTAAGGGTCCTCTAAATCTCTGTACCGATGCCGCGTCAGTTACTTACAAATAACCGGTTTGAGAGGATGTCAAACTATTCGTAGTGCCTAACTGGCACTAGTTGGTCTTTTAACGTTGCGCAGTCGGTGTCTGTTCCAAATTTTAGTGAACGGTTTTAGCAACTCCAGAGGATATTTTTTATCCAAGTAAGTATGTTTCAAACGAAATTCTTGTAATTTTTTTTTCTTATATGTTATTATGATGAAAAATGCTGCAGCCGCACAGTGACGCTGCGGAGCACGAGATTTTTACCTACAGTACAAAGATAAGGAATTATAATAATTTTTGATAATTCAATTAATTTTCTTCATAAAATGTACGAAAATAAATTACTTTTGTATGAAAAGATACGAGACTCTTTTTTTTCCATTTCCGAAAAACACACAACTTTGACTAACCTTAAAAAATATTAAAATCGTTTTTTTCCCTTAATGATTGTAATAGGCCTTTAGTCTACTTACTAAAGAATAACTACGATCAAGAATTTTGAAATTATAATGATTTGTAAAAAAATTACACGCCAAAAACTAAAGCACTATTTTTTCATGAAACTTGTTTCGTTTCTCTGTAATTTTTATTAAAATGAAAAAAATACTATCAAAATCATTACGTTCATTGTGTTCCTGATTAAATTCCCTACAATTTGGATTAAATTTGAAGTTATTTGACCAAATCTGAGAGAAGTTATTACGGTCCAAAGTCGCGCGGTGCCAATTTGGCACTAGTTGGCCTGGAGTGTATATAAAAATGAAGTAGGACCTTAGCGGGTTAAAATTAATACATAAATGCGATTGTAATTTAATCGGTAAAGATCTAGAGTCTTAATTTCTTAGGATTATAGGTTTAGCCTAATTGATTAGTCCCTGGAAGGTAAATATATTTTTCGCTAGCCCCTTACAAGTAATGAGTGTTATAAGTGCCCAATCGCCCTTTTTTTTAAATATATTTCTCGGTTCCTAATCGTTGGTAATGTTAATTCAGCATAAATCTGTTAAATTCGCTTAACAACGATACAAACAATTATTGCAGCCTTAGAGTATAATTGAAATATTTTATACCTGCTTACACAATTTTAGTGCGAATTTCTTAAAAATTTTGCAACTTACAATTTTCTTTGGGGATTCGAAATTGAATTTGAAAACGATCAAAATTCGGAGCATTTTGTTAAGTAACATTCGAAATACGGTCTCATTAGGTTAGTACACACTTGTATGGATGTCGTTATTGGCAATGTGTCTCTAATTCTATTGAAAAAGCGAATTTTTGTTCGTATTTTCTTATTTGAGAACAATAAATAAATTCTTCTTTCCTCAGTAATGAGATTCAACGCTGTTGGACAACGACAACTAAGTCTCTTTCGAGATTATGACTGTTTCATTGGTTTATACGAATCCAAAAACACACATTTTTCATCGCATGACGTGTTTAAAAAAGACAAGAGCGCAATAAAGTAGCAACTCTGCAATTGATCCAAATAAAAGTTTGAACCTTGAAATGTAACCCTAAGATACCCAATAACTTGTAATCCTTACTAATCTTTTTTAGGGACGAGGATTTTCATGAGCGTACAACAATTGTGATCGTCATTCATTACGCAGACCAACACATCCGGGTGCTGAACAAGATCTATATTATTTATATTCCAAAGCTTACTAATTTGGAAATTAAAATATTCCATTAGCCTTTGTTTTCGGGAAAATAGGTGCCAAATAACAAAATACCATGTTTTGATCATTTTCGAAAAAGGAAAAGATACATTAACATTTTAATCAAATTTTCGTCTTCAAGGGCATGTTATGGGAAACTTTACATATTCATACTTTTCGATTTCTTAATTTAAGGAAAGTACTACTTCATCTGAGATGTTGTTTTATATAAATATTTTCATATCTGTGTTAGTATTGGAAAAGACCAGAGAACGTTAGTATTGGAAAAGACCAGAAAAGTGTCTGGATTAATTTGAATGCATAATGAAAATGACGAGCACCATTTGTGTTGATTTTATAGGCTGAGTCCGATGGCCAGCCTCGGACCACAGATAGTATTAATACTAGGGTCGCGGTCCAACGCATTGATTGATATCGCAATTGAGTGGCACCCAACCACGTTTCCGCTGTTGAGTCTGCCAAACAAAAGTCCTTCCCAAACAGGAGCTTAGCGGCGCAAAACCCCTTGGTAATTAGCCAGCCGTCGGATGTATTACACATGTAATCCATCCTCAATTGAATAACTTCGAAAAGGCGGAAAAGGACTGGATCCTGAAACGTTTGGGTTTTTTCTACGTCTGCGAAGGGCAGAAAAAATCCACGAAAGCATCGTGCAGCCTCGAGTGGCGGTTGAATAAGCAGAATTCTTTCATCGAAGGATTTATAACAAAAACATTCGGTAAGACAGGAATGGGTGAAAAGGTATTTGCGTGGCGAAGAACTCAATCGGGACCTTACCTGCCGGGGATGCAGCGTACGCCCTCCAGCTCTCGTTGAGCTCTCAATTGCCGTCCGTCCGATATGGAAACGAACCCGCTCGTGGGCTCGGTGTCTGAATCTGAAGGGCCTTCCTAATTGTTCTGCTTGAGGGCGAATTGTTCCGCAACGATTTCCCTCCCTGCAGTTTTGTTTCCTACACTTGAGTCCATTTAAATAGTACTCCTGGGTTCCGTTTTCTAATTTGCTCAGCACATCGACTTCAATCCGAGCCGTGCGGTGCCTGAAGCAACTTGATATTTTTTGCCAGACGGGTGCCGATCTCCGACTGACATCAAATTTGTGAAATTTTTCGGAAACTGCGCAACAACATCTGAAAAGAATATCTGTTGGGCAATCTTGATCGATGTTTGTATCTTTTAAGAAAACAAACTGCAGCTGGGATTCAGACGGTTAGCATGGAAATTGATATTGAGTGGTTACATTTTTCGAAAACAATTGTTTTGTGGGCTAATCTTGATTCCGAACTTTGCACTAATCTACTTCACTCTATGCACCCAACTATCACGAGTTAAGTATTTTCCATAGCATTTTGTATTAAAAACACCATCTCGTGTAAAGATCCTACAAAATCTTGGTACAACTAAATTTTCTCTGAAAATTGTCGACTTAATTGAAAATCCCACAACGATTCTAAGATATTACAGTATTCGAGACGATTTTTCCTGTGTACGTGTAAAATTGCAATCCAGCCTTGAATTTTACTACATTCAGCGCAAATATTCAGTGAGAAACTAAAAGAGATGACATCTAAGAGCAGTCGAATTTTTTAAATTTTAAATTCGCCACCATTAAGAACCAGAGATAAAAGTTAATTGAATTAATTAGGTGAAAAAAGTATTTATTTGAATAGGTATTTGCAAATGAATATTTTCTTGGTTTAAAATGCAGACGTTAAAGGTTTATAATAGGCCTGCATTGTTCCCACCATACGAAAATTTGAAGTTTGAATAGGTAAAAATAATAGCAATTTGATGCGTTTATTGCAATTTTAAAATCTTTGCTATAGGTCGTGTTTTAAAAAATGCAATTCAATGAAAAATACCGGATCCAAATCAGATTATTAAAAAAAAGGAGCTTATCTTGCACCATGAACTGAGAACATCTGAAAATGGCCACTATCCGTATCTAATGGTAACATTAGGTCTGTCTGGTAACTTTTGGGTAAACATTTCTTGAGTAAAAATCTGGTAAAAAGTTTCATTGGGTAAATCTTATTTGTGTATGTAAATTGTCAAACGTGATCAAGATGTTAGAGGGAAAACTTATGGATTTATTTAATATTTTTGAAGATTTTGAAATATGTTTTTTATTTATTTAAACAATTTTTCAATAACTTCTTCTTCTATCTGAATCGCAACGCCAAATTGAAACACACAAATGACAGACTACACAGTGACAAGCAATCGGTAATTTTACCCAAATTTACTCAGTCTCCGCAGCGTGGGTAAAATCTGGTAAAATTGTGTAAAAGGAGAAGTGCTGTCAAGAGCTCAGTTTTTCCCCTCCGTGAGGTTAACAGACACTTTCAGGTAAAAATTTTACCCGCAAATAAAAACTTTATAGTTACCAGACAGACCTATTGACAGAATAAAATATAAGTTTGACGGATTTTTGACAGAATTTTACGTAAGATTTAACGGAAGTAAAAATGGCATTTGTATTCAGCGCTTCAAAAACCTTCGGAAAAGTATAGTCTGGTTTCTGGTTTATAACTTTGTCGGCCTGTGTAATTAATGAGTTACTTTTGTTATAAATAGTAGTATCTTATTTTTTTTACTTCGTTTTTGTAACTTGTTTTGTAAATTGTAGTGGCAATGCTTTGTATAGAAAAATATAATTTAAGATTGGAAGGTAAATTTTCGATGAGATGCTTCATTCAACTTGGCTGCATTGATCAAGCCGATTTTGGCTTTTCCACCATTTATTATCTGCACAAAAGTCTCTCGGGCATTGGCGAAAATAATTATCTAAACGTGAATTCATTACTCCAGTTCGCATGTATGCTAATAGACTGCAATGTCTGGGGAAAGTAATTTTTGTGTCGTGGATGCCTGGATGAGCTGCCTGCTTCTAAAAAGGAAACGACAACAATAACGAAACTCCGCACCGCAGCCCGGCTGCACCGCCGGCGAACCTGAGTGTTCGTTAGCAGCCAACCGAAGATGACAAAGTTGCAGAAAGTTGGAGTTCATCACAAGTAATTAGAAAATGGAGGTTGCCGTTCTGTCCCCACAATCCACAATCCTTATTATCCCCGATAGGTTCACCCTCCCGTGCTCCTGCTTACGCTTCATTATCACGGACCCCGCTGCTGTGGCGTGGTGTGCGGCGCTCCTCCTGTTCGTGACACATAAAACCTCCTTGATCCGGCCTCTCAGCCTGCTCGGATTTTTCTAATTTAGAAAAAAAGTTGCCGGAGAGCTGCCTTTTCTTTCACGTTGGGTCCTGTAGGTGCTCGTTGTCAGAGCTTGGGCGCTCCTAGCTACAGGGACCTGTGCAGTGTTTCTGTCATTATTTGCCTTTATTTTTTCTTACCCTTAAGCCAGGACGACAAAAGGACCGAAAGGATTGGGAGCGGACGAACAAAGAAGGGCAGTCTTACAAAGTGCTTGCCAGAGTGAAGCTACGCATGTTTGGATGTGGGTGTAGGCTGCGCGACTGTATGGGTGCATTGTTTGGCAAAAGGATGAAAGCCCTAGGAGCTTCGCATGTCCTTAATTGGAATTTCAGTCTTGCAAGTCGACAGGGATTTTTTGCCCGAGTTCTCTTCACCTCTGCTTGACTCGTTCTTGTAAATTAATTTGCGAGAGGGCAAAAATGGAGTCGCTCCAGGTTACCCGCATGAGGACTTTTCCAGTGAGTGGACCTGCTGCAAATTAGCACGCAGGAGGACTTAGAGGTGGTGTATATGGCAATAAATAGGTGTGGCATATCCCGCGTTCATTAGTTCAGCGTATCAACCTCATTCAATCAGCCCAGCTATTTGCGCGTGGAATTTAGAAAGGATCGAAGAACCTCCTAGTTCAGAAACCATTCTTTTCAGTTTCACACTTGACTGCTTTTAAAAGCGAATTTACAGCAGTCAAAATTGTTGCCGCCTTAAATGCTTTGTTTGATCTCGTTGCGGTATTTAGCATAATAACTCGTTCGTATGTTTTATTTCGTAATCGCGTGGACTGAACTCAAACTTGATCCCGAAGACATTTTTTCAATACATTTGAACTAGAAGGCACAAAAGAAGAATAAGAGACAAGCACCAAACCGTTTTTATTCAATATTAGGCAAATACACTCCGCTAGAAAAAATCGTGTCTACCTAGTTCTAACAAATTGTGAGTTTGGCTTTCAAAACGCATTTAAGATGCAAGCACCAAACTTTTAATTCGATTCCTCGAGTGATACATAGAATATAACAGTTTGTACTAATTGGTCTACCAACCCTAGACTTAAATACCCTTCACTTTTTTCCTGGAGTGCGTTTAGCCAGACTAAATTTTATAATGAGACCTGTTTGTGCATCTTATTTCGTAGTAATTTGGTGCCACTCTTCTACGACGTAAGGTAGCAGCTGCTAGACCATTTTCAAATCGTTTGTGTTTCAGATAATTCATTGTACAGAAATCTATTAAATGCAAACGATGGACTTAATCCATATTGAAACCCAGTATGTATTTATTTCTATAAAAGACAAAAATATCTTCAAAACCGTTTACATAATCTGTGGTTTAAATAAACTTTCATTGCCAGAAAGCCTTAAATTAAATCTAAAGCAATTTTTTGCTGGAAAGATTCTGAATAGGCTTTTTTAAATGAACCCTTTTTTAATTGGAAGTGAATACTTTTTAAACTACTCCCATACTTAGAAAAAAATTTTTATTACTAAAATTATGTAAAAGCAATCAAAATTAAAGAAATATTTATTTCGATTCGAGCCAAAGGGACCTTTCTTTATTTTAGGTTTGTCGATGGAATAGATTTAATGTTTTAACATTTCTTTCAATTAAATAATTAATTAAAACGACATAAACTATTTGTGGAATCAAAGAATTAAGGTTTTAAAGTAACATTTTTTATTTGGTAAACAATTATATTATGTTAAACCGAGAAAGTATGCTCCTTAAATTAAGTAAATGTTTTTTTTACTGCAAGGATAATTTAAATCAATGTATTATATATTCTTTAATTTCTAATTTAAACAACCTAAACTACGAACAAGGAAGCATGCTCTTCAAATCAAGTACGAGCTTTTTTTATACAACGATGGTATTTCAGGTTTCTATCCTGATAAACTGCGGAAACATGTAGAGGAACTTAAAATAAGACAAACGTTCCATTAAACATGTTTATAATAATCAGTTTACACTAAAACAGCACTTCAAAATGTTTCGATAATACTTTTAGTAATCCCCATATAAATTAACAACTTTTCGCGAAGCGCTCATCAAATCATCCCTACTTTTTTCTGGGAGCTTATCTTATCGCTTTTCTGTTTTAAACGTCACAAAAGGTCTCGTTTTTTTCTTTATACTATTAAAAATAAGAAATTTTGTCTACAATTTTTGTGTCATAAAGTTTTTTTTTTTTTAAATTAAAGAAATTTCTCCATATTTTGGATTTTCTTATAATTAGTAAAACTCTATCATTTAAGCATGAATTTCTAAATTCAAATTTTGTAAAGGTTCCAAAAGAAATAAAATAGTCTTTAATTTTCAAAAATATTTTAAGATTTAAGAAAACAATTCTTTTATAAATAAGAAATTTGATTTTGTTACCTGGCTCCCCTTTACAGTACAGTACATAATTTCCTTAAATATAAGATGCTCATTTTTCTGAGAGCACTTTTTGAAAATCCGAATCGAAAATATTTGGGAAATCTTTTGTTCTTGTCGACTTCCGACAGTCACATCAATCTTACATGTCCTTTATTTTGTTTGGAAGTAATAAGGAGGAATTTTGTGAATTGTTTCCTTAGTTTCCCGCTTTACTCTACTTTCCCCTAAGTAAAATAGATAGAAACCTTTGTATTCTCTTTCAAAATTATGTTGCTTTCGCTTGGCTTGGCTCGATAAATTCAAAATTGCAGATATCAGTATTAAAAAACTTGTCTGCTTCAAGCACCCGTTCTAAGAGTATTCAATATAAATTATATTCTATTGTGAAAGCAAAACATACCCTTTACCCTGTGGATAAAATCGCCGGAAAAAAATGAAAGATTCACTTAATTCCGCTGAATTTTGCACCACGAAATTTCCAAAATTGCGCGGCTACGGCGATCACGTTGCCTCAGGCCATTTCTAATCCACATTTCATGCTCTATCGAGCGCAAATAAATTTAAATTCTATTTTCCATACCCGAAAGAATAAAGGAGGCTTTTTTTACAGCTCCGTAAGACTTGCTCCGTGCTGCTCCTCTGCTCGGAGCTGGATAAAAAATCTTATCTGAGAAGAGCGTGCTCGCCAGCCGCCGAACATCTGTCCAATGCTTTGTTTGCCAAGCGAAGCGAAAATAGTTAATTAAAATTGTACAAATCCCATTAGTGGCCACCGCTAGTGTAAACACGTATTCTAAACAATTCCGGATGCGAACGGTTTGTTCAGTTCGAATGCGACTCCTCGAAGGGGTTCGCTTCCGATTAGACCCGATCCAGGTGAGACGTACACCTCCAAAACAAAACGTAGGCCCCAATGTTCCATTATCTCTGTTCTAAGTACGCCGCAACTTTCAGCAATGGTCGACGGGCCAAGCCGTGTCCTTTCCGCGAGCACTAGGGCAAATATTAAGCCCCACCCACATTCAGTTGACATATCGCTGCAAGGAGACATCTCGCAAATACAGCAGAGCTCGCAGTGGGATGGCTAACACCCGCCTAACATCCGAACCTGAGCGAAGCAATGAAGACACCTCTTCCGCACACAGCCACACCGGATCTAGGGGTTGTGCTGCGAGCCCCGCCGCTGTGTGAGTGCTAGCGTCTGTTCAGACAGGGCTCCGCCGGGGAGTGAGGCTCACAGGAATGAGCCCCGTGCCGACGACACTTGCGGGCCAGGCGAGGATTCATGTGCCTGTGCCTCGCAGGATGTGAGGAGGCGCTGCGCTGTAATGGGGTGGCGTCACTCGCCCTCGTTCTCATCAGGAAGAGCCTTTATTGAGTGCCTCACTTGAGTTGGGGTAAATAATAATGAGAAAAGCCGGCAAGAGTTGTGTCATTGAGGACTCATGAGGCATCCGGGAAAAAATAGCTCCGGCTAAAGGGCTGGACGCGTGATTGCCTCAAGGATGTTTCACAAAGCCTGATATTACGCAAGGCCAACTCTTTGAACACCCGAGAAATCCTGAAAATTTCCCTTAAAAGAAGTGTATACGCGCTATTTTTTAAGTCAAACTCTTTTAATGCTTCAGGCATTCTACAGGGTAGCACAAAAATAATAACCATATACACTAAAAAAAATATCTGGTTGCAACCAGTAATTTCATGGTTCATTTAACTATTTCTGCTTGTGAGTTTCACCTAACAAGATTGCTGAGCCTAACCAGAGAAACCCGAATCGAACTTTTGCAAGTTTTCAAAAGATTCTAATTTTTAGAATTTAAAGGACATAAATATCATTTATTTTCTGTATGAAAATAACCTCTCCATAAGACCTCGAATAGTCGGTTACCGGAAAAACAGACACTTCAGTAGTTGTTTAGGCGTTAAAAATTGATAATTAACGCCTTCTCTAAACCTTAATATTATATATTATATTACAAAAACTCATTAAATTCTATTTATTTTGCCTTCTAATAATTCCGTAGACCTATTGATTCTCTAGATATTCTTATCAGGTTCTAAATATTTTAATGATGTCCTGTGATTTCGATTCAGGTGAAAGAAATTTAATTTTGCACATACTATTATGAAATATTATTGAACTTAAATAGAAGAAACCCTTTAACTGTTTATGTCGAGTATACTCGTCATGAACAGACCACGATTTTTCGCATAATGTCCATTGTATCCGCCACAATGATAAAAACATAACATTTTTATTATCAATCAATGAAACGACAATAAATTTTATTTCTGAAAAAGGGCAAATAAAGGAATTTAAAAAAAATTTACATTTTAGAATATTCGTTAGTTTGCGGGCAGAAAAAGTTCTTAAAAACAAAATTAAACAGTTAAAGGGTTAAATCTTATTGGTTTAAGTCATATTGACTTTTCTTCTTCTTTGATTTTATTATAGGAACGTCCATAGTGTCAAAACTAGATTAATGTTTTATTGTCTAAATTCCAAAATCAAAACCTGATTATTATTTTGTATACAGATATATATGTTTAATTGTTTAATGAATGTGATAATATTTGCTGTCATTTTACGATATATTATATGTAAAAGAAATGAAAACTTCCATCGCTATAATTGCTTCTTTAATTTTAATTTAATACTTATATTAATATTTAATACTGATAACTTATGAAGTTTTAAAAAATGTTTATCATATATTCGACAAAATATGTAGAATTTAATTAGTATATGTTAAATAATAAAAATACGAAATTTTCACATCACTAGAAGTTACCAAGTTTGTGAAGAATATAAAAGTACTAAATTAGTAGTTCGCAATTCTTTAATTGTGGAATATTTAGATTTATAGTAGAAGTAATTTCTGTATATTTAAATAACATCTCAGTTTTTTCACTTTGATAGAATCGTTAGGAGTTTGTAGTGTATAAAAAGTACTAAATTAGTCGTTAAGAATTCTTTAAATGCAAAATATTTAGATTTAAATTAGAATTTTTAGTTCTAATATTAGATATTAATTCTCACTTCTATAGAATTTTTAGTAGTTAATGATGAGTTCTTTCTTTGGGGTTATTTAGATAAAGTCATTGGTTTATGCGAACAAGCCACAGATTGTCGAAGCCCTGAAAGACAACATTCCAAGAAATAGAGACCATAAACTCAAAAGTGATAGAAAATGCCATAAAAAGGGCTCTAATTTGCATTACGCTAAAGGACACCATTTGAAAGATATCGTTTTCAGTACTTAACATTAAAAGGTTTAAGTAAAAATAATAATAAAAATAAAACAATCGATTTTGGGGTTCCGTACCTCGAAATGAGAAAATGGAGTCCTTATAGGATCATTTGAACATCATTCTGTCCGTCAACACCTTTTTCTTAGGAACCGCTAGAAGTATCGAGTTGAATTTAATAAGTACCAAATATTAAAGCCTACAGCCTTATAACATATACAAAATTTCGATTTTCTAACCCAATTCACTAATAATTTACGGCCGACTCGCGCTTGTTCACCTTTTTTTTTTAGTTTAGAAAAAAGTTGAAGCTATAATAAACTGGGTCATTACATTTGCGCCACCTTGATCGTGCAAGCGAGAAGGTTGCTCAATGTTTGTCCACCGCAAATTGCCGGAAAACATTTTAATCGTTCGAAATCATAGTCAGAATCGAATATTTCCCCAGTGGTGCTTCATTCAGTGCACCGGGCGCTTCGTTAACAACGCCGGCCGCCTCTAGAGTCTGATTCGGACTGAGCCACCCCCGCCTGGGGATACTTTTATAGTACTTTTTGTTATTTTTTACTTGCGAACCAGGCGGGGCTCAAGCCAGTCGACTGGAGGGTGGGTTCCGATACCCACTGAAAAGTAACAACAAAACGTTAAATCACGGAGAATTCAAACACCAACGAAACTAATGGCCCTAGCCGCGGAAATCATCAGCAATATCAAATACTTTTCCAATTGTTTTTGCTTAAAAAACAAGCCACCATCCGCTGGCTTAAGCAAACCAACGCGGCGGCGGTGGTGCCCGCAAAAATAGAGGAGAGAAATTAAACCCTATGCAACGCCTTTTAATATGCAATTGGCGGCGCGACGAGCTGCAACGTGCATAATTGTGCATGCATAACAAAGTGCAGTGCTGGGTGGCTGTGGGGGCTGCGGGGCGGCTCGGATTAAATTTTTATAATGGAAATTTTTTCAACTTAACATTTCCACAACTTCGCTTGGGTAACGTTTTTAAATAAATACTTTTTGCGAAAACCACGTAAATTTCAATTGTGCTCAATTACTGATTGGATTTCTTGTATGTGTGCTCGCACAGTTAAATATTGCAAATTTCACGGAAAATATAGTCCCAATAGGCCCGTCTACGCTGGCAGCAAGCCAGAAAATTGCAATCTTGTCAGCCACTTGGATATTGTACTAAAACCATATTAAAATTAAGATACTTTCTTTGCTATTTTAATAAACCGATTTGTTATGCGATTGCCTAAAATTCTAAAGGATGTTTTTTTAAGCCCGATAGAACTTCAAATTTAAAAAAATAACACAGAGATACCTTTTGATGAGAATTTTTTGATGAAATTAATATTTAAAAATTACTTCGAGCATTTGGCCACCGCGACTATTCAATGCAATAAGAAATTAAATCTGTTCCATATGCACAAATTTTCAAAAAAATAAAAAACGATACCCAAAGGATTAATTATTCCATATATTTTTCCTAGCCGTCAACATATTTTTTCCATTATGATTCATAAAAACGAATAAATAAGCAAATCAATTCGAAGAAATTCTCTCTAAAAAATACAAATTAAAAAAGTAAGGCTGCGAGTAGCCTTTGTTAAACTCCGCAGCCGTATAAACCCTTAAGTAGTCCTCTCGAATTAATTCCTACAACACTTCCGCCACAATAGCGGACCAAGTCGCACTTATGATTTTCGCTTTCCGATTTCAAATTTCCCTTCGTCATGCATGAGGGGGACCTTTGTCATATTCTTCGCAAATGGCATGTCTGGCTCAATAGCCCACGTTTTTACCTGTCACTGTCCGACAAAAGATCGCAATTCTTCTGAGTAATCTTGAAAGCACAAGCTAATCGGCGGTAGTATCGGATTTCTCAAAGGGAGCTATTTAGAAGTAATATCGATATCAGTCAGGACAACACAGTTCCGCCCAGGAGGATATGTCCGGCATTTTTATCTGTAAAAATGCACTTCCTCCAAAAAGAAAAATAAGAAATAAGGATAAATTAAGTCAGTTTTAACAGAAAATAACAAGAAGATGTGAAGAGCAATACAACTCAAAATTTTTATGAAGTAAGTTATTTAGGAGTATACGTTAATATGGTGTCCATTACTGATATCGTTTCTTCCAATCGAAAAACATTTCGGCCTTAAAATTCATCTGAAAAACGATATTCGCCTCCTATATTTTTACTATATCGTTACTGTAATGAAATCATATTCAAATTTATTTATAAATTTAAATAAGCAATATTTTAAATATTAAACTAATATTCAATTGAAAAATTCTTTCTAAAAATTGATGTCCCTTACATAGAAAAACATCCTGTAGGGTTGATCGAAACACGTTGTAAAAAACTTTTTATTTAAATTTGGGAAAAAGAAACATGGGAGTATATACGATTTTTGTATTTTGTAATGGGTTTTTTGCGAGCATAATAATAATTAAAATATGTTTATTATTAATTTCAAGTAAACACCATTTCATCAGAATAACTCAAATTTAATGTTTTATTGCAATGTATCTACGACGCTAATTAGATTGAATATTTTAGGCAAAAGAATCCCCTACTAGGCAAAGGTGATAGCGAATCCTTCCGGATTAACTGGTGAAGACTTAATGAAACTTAAGCACGTCAATGGAAAAAGTCCTAATACACCTGTAAACTTTGCGTGTCCGTACATTGAAAATATTTGCAAACAAATAACTTAATTGGGGAATGAAGATTAAGGATTAAAGTTCTTTTTTTGTTCGGATGTAGTTAGAGTCAAAAACTTGAACTAACAAAAATTATAGCTATGTATCAAGTAATAAAATAGCCTCCGGTTCTGTATAAAAGTTAAGAGGTCTTAATCTCTCAATTGCTTATTTAGAATGATGAAGTCTATAATAATACATAAGGAAATAATTTAAAAAATAAATAATAAATAGTGTCCACCATAAGGGTCACCCCAAAAAATTAATAATAACAAAATTACTCTTATGAACAAAACCTATATTATATTTTTTATTTTTTATCTTTTTATGACTCTTGGCCCTCGCGGTTTTGACGGATTTTGAATTATCGTTCTATGAACTTCCATTTTTAGAAAAGCCATATTTTCATTCCAGTCCGCTCATTTTCTTAACTGGGCCTTACAATGGAATTTTTACAGGGTCCTTTCTATAATTATTTTCTCGATATTTGCAACCTGGAACATATGCTTCAATCGTAAACGCGTTGACACAGAGCAATTGTTCTTTATACAAAAAAGCAGTGAAATAGCGTTGGTCTAATTGAAGCCACATGCACAGAATTTGAGACATTCAAAGGCTTTTTGCTTAGCAACGAGATGCGCCAGCGACGAGTAAAGAACTCCCTTCCGCTTTTGATAGCAGGTCATAGCGCATTTCAGCCGCCAACGTTCGGCTGGGCAAATTACAGCATTTGCCGACAATTCAAGTCCCTGAGTATCTTTGGTTAGAAAGCACCAGGTCGTCACTCGCGAATGTCGAGCAGAACCTTTTCGAATTAATTACATCCTAAATCCACTCTTTGTGTGACTCCTCCATATGCTGATTACAGTTCCTTTTTAATTACGCTCTTATGGAAATTGAAATCTTTCCGTATTAGTTTCTCAAGTGAAGGAGTCCCTTGTCAGCAGATTTGCGGATTAGCAACAAAAGGACTCAACGACGACACTGCCGTGCACTTCAATATCCTCGACTTGGTGACTGTATATTGATGTGGATGCTTCTTTTTCCCGGGCCCCTATTTGCGGCTCTGTGCTTCCACACAATGTCCTTTTCTCTTCCGATAAGCTCCTCACAAGTAATCAGAGTGATGCCTCCCAGATTCAAAAAAGAGGAAAGCGAGTCTTCGGCGTCCCGGTCGTTCAGCGCTCCATTTAAAGGATGCGGGAGCCGTGGAACGCCTGCTTAAGGGCCAGATACACTGTTGGGGCTGAATTTATGATAACTACGGGGAACGGCTCGAGAGGCAGAGACATATCATTGTGGCCGGATGCAAGGACTCCCGAGTCCGCAGCATCTGCCGAGAAGATGGCATCATGATGATACTAATGACGAGTGCTACACACGAATGTACTTCAAGTTTTTATTATTTCCATCCCGGGCCTCGTCCTCGTCGACCATCATCCGGTCCGGATGTCATAGCTGGATCCAGCATCCAGCCGGTTGCATTGCGAGCAGATAACCTCTGCGCTTTCTTCTCACTCAACTCAGTCAGCTTTTTGCTGTGCACTTATGAAACCTCTTGTGAGTGTGCAGGATCAAGAAATGCTTGCTTTTTACAGCATGCCCATTCCCATTGCGAATGCAAATTTCCAATGAAAGCGTCCTCGAGAGCGACTAAGGGGAGAGCTTTGCAAAATACTTTTCACCCTTTAATTTGTCCCCTTTCGATCTCCTCCGCTGCCACATCCGAGAACGATTCTTTCTGTAATTTGCATATCCTGTCCCATTCAATTTCGATGAATGTGTCCCTTCTTCTATGGCTCTTTGCAGTTTAATGGCGAACCTGAACGAACTTACCTCCATGCTAAAGGAGGAGTCTGCCGTGACCCCTGGCGTGTGTTGATTCCGATCCTTCGCTGAAAAGGGGACAAACATCAAGGATTGGAGCGTTTTCAGGGAGCTCAAGGATCGCAAAAGAAAGGAACTCTCTTCACTTTATCCCCATAGACGACGATTTTTCGAGATGAGGTTAATTAGCGAAAATGTTCTCTAAATGAATTGGCCCTGGTTAAGTGCATTATTTTTGTTGTGAAAAAACGGAAAAAACGAACTCAAGTCAAAGAGTGCTCTAGCTCTTCCATTGCGGAGTAGCCATTTCATTAACTTCTGTTCCAAGCTTAATTTCTACCCTTTGTTGTATATTTGCAATGGAATTTGCAGGGCTGGCAGAGCAAGTAGTAAGTAAATGTGTGCTTCGTGCAGTACCATTTAGGTTTCCCTCAAATTTTACTAAAGCGATAGCTTTCTGATTCACCACAACCATCTGCATTTTATTACGAAAAAATAATTTATATTTAATAGCAACTCTAACCTTAAAAGCTGACGCTAGCCTTTAAAACAAATGCCAATCGTTATACAAACTTTAACTCATTTTAAAGATAAATATGCATAACTTTAAGGAGTAAAGTTAAATTTCACGATCTTTTTGTGGTAAATGAGAATACCTATCCCTTGAAATTGAATATAGCTAACTGAATGACAACATTATCGAAAATGATACGCAATTACACTGAGAAAATAAAACGGTCTTAAGAACCATAGATTGCACACCGAAAACAAAAATTAGTTGACGTTTAAAATTGGTAACGGCAGTCAAAATTTAATTGATACATAAAACATACAATTCAGTTTCCCTAAACAAATCAAATAATTTTGAGTTGCAGGAACTTATAGTAATTTATAATTTATTTATCAGAACAATTCGTTACAGCAACCGAGTTAAATTTTATTTTTTCGAAATTTTCAAATTCTTTTTTTTCATCACAGATGAAATTTGGTTGTCTGAATAAATGAAAGCAACGGAGGGTTGTGAAACGAAACTTAAATTATCCAATGTTATTACACTGAAGTCTTGAGTCAGTTACCACAAGTTTCTTTAGTTGTGCAATCGTTCAGTTCATTGAATTTGAAGTGAAGAGTGGTGTTTCGTTGCTTTGTGTTAACCCTTTGAGTGCCAATATATCTTTACATATTATTTAAATGGAAATTCAGTGCAATCACAAATGACGAGTCCGCTCAAATTATTATTATGTTGAGCGAACACAATATTTGAGCTGAATCACTGCTTGAGTTGGGCAATGAGTTGATATTGACAAACGAATTCGCTCTTTTACAATCTTGAGTTCTACTGCTCTTTCCTAATACCAACATCTGGCTATAGCGAGAATGTACTAAGTAGTTTTGGTGACACTCAGATGAAGCGATTAAATAGATTGTGAGAGTGAAGCAGAGGAGGATATATAAGAATATATAGTTATAAATTAGCAGTCAAACAGAAATAATAATACCAACAATAGAGAATCTTTTTTATCTCCGTAGTTTAGAAGACAAACAATGAGTACCATAGCCCAATTACTTTCTCTAATTTTAAATCGACCGATTTTTATGAGCCCATAAAAAATAAAGGAGCGCACTAAATTGTTCCTTACATTGCAACGCTTTATTAACTCACTTTCTTGGTGACAATTCAATATAATATATCTAATATCGTTCTAAATACAATATTGGCGGACGGCCCAAAATGTGAGTTAGCATTGCCTTCACAACCCCCTTGATATGCATACCCATGCGGGGTTAAGTGTTAAATTTATAAAAGCGTTGTTTTCAAAAGTTGTTTTTATAAACTCTTTCAAACCTACCCAAAAGATGTAAATTCCGAAGAATTGAATGAGGACAAATTTTTTTGTAAAGCTTTGCACGACATTGGTTCATTAAAATATCCCTTTCAATATTTATAAATTTATTATATCCAGGATTACAGCTAATAGTTCATTCTAGAATTCGGACATAGAGGAGCTAAATAGAAATTCTAATTAGCTCCTAAACCCTTCTAATTCGGACGTATCTACCATCCTGGAGAGGTTTAATTTATATAGAATCTCTAAAGCGCTAAATCTTATTTGCTCCTTCGTTAAAGTGGGGACAATGGATTTAGAATAAAATTAAAGTTTTGATTCGAAATACCTAATAATGTCGTTCTTCAAGTGAAGTGGAGTACACCTTAATAACTGACTGCAAGCCTTCCCCCTGCGTACCAGGAGTATGTTTTTCTGAGAACATGGCAATGTTTCCAATGTTTCGGTCTTGACATCCTCCATTTTGTTGACATTCCCCCGGGGCGACTTTCAGCAGTAGGTTGTCACCCTTGCGTTATTTACACCCGTGCAGCCGGATGCCGAAAATTAATTTTCTCGGTAATCCTCGAGCCGACATCGAGGCACAACACTCGAACTGACGAGCCGCCCTCCATGCTTCTCAAGAATTTTCAATTACAACGCGCAAAATGTCAAAATGGAATTCATTTGGGGTGAAGTTGATTGAAAACAAAGCGGCGATACACCCCAAACTTGCCGGATATGCTGAAATGCCGGGGATGCGTGCGGGACGCGCCCAACACACCCGAAGACGGGGTATCAGCGGCAATTTCGCTTTCGTTCGAGAGTCCTTAATGCCGACTGGGTAACGAGGGGTGAGAAATCGGTTATTCAAACGGTGAGTGGAGCTTAGCCCGGCTCGGCGCTTGTGCTGCAGCAGAGAGATACGCCAGCCGCTTAAGCCCCGCAGGGGCGCTTCGTTGTGGCTATCGGCTGCCTGGTCTCCTTGCCCGCCCCCTGGACCCGGATGCCGGCAAAGCACACAACAGAGCGAGTTTATGCGAACAGAAAAACTCAATCCTCTTGGGTGGTGGCTTTGTGCCATCTCTCGAGGGAGTTACGAGCACGACGTGGGCCCAGCAGCGCAGGGTAAATTAGAAAACGTACCACCCCAAATAGCTGTAAACAGCTAGTGCTCGGATTCTACCCTCAAAATATAACGCCGAGGGGTGAATTTATTGAAATCGAGCGGATGCCGAAGGGTGCAATTTCGGTGCGCCTAGGTTGCGCCCGCTCCTATGTACAGCAGCGAACATGGCGTCAATATGCTTCCAGGGCCTTCCTGTACAGGGCCGCGGGAAGGGGACCCCGGCTAGTGACATGTTAATGGATTTCGATACCTTCCTTTGAGCCAGCCGAGATTCTGCAGCACTTATATATGCCGCGATGCTTTAATTAATGACTCTTGGCTCCATAGAAACACCGCAATCGCTGCTCTTTGTGCCGTGTCACTGTGCGTGTGCAGTACACGCACCAGCATTTGTTAAGGGTGCAACTACACCGGGATAAAAATTAATTTACGCGAAGAAACATAGTTCGGATATCCTGGTGGATGCTGCGATGAATCGTTTCATTGTTTTCGTTCTATGGAATGTAGAGTATTTTGGACTGAGAGGAAAAATATGGTAGATGACGGTTTGCAGCAAACAAATTATAGTTGCTGTGATGGTATTCACAAATAAATGTTTGCAATAATCATTAACATATTTCTAACAATCATATTGTATTATGATTACTTTCTCTATACGACATGTTAATTCCAACCACAAAGACCGCATATTTGCTGGAATCATGATATTTACATCATGAATCCACAGTATCACAAATCTGATGACAACTATTGCTTTAACAAATAGCGTCTCCATTCCTAGAGGAGTGTCAATGATTAAGGATTTAGGGGTCTTGTTTGATACTAACTTATCTTTCAGTCAACACATCGAGCACAAAATTTCTAAACCTTTTACTACTTTAGGCTTTGTAGAACGCAATACTAGGGACTTTAAAGAGCAACTTACTATAATCCTATTATACTGCACACTGGTTAGATCTATTGGTCTATTTTGGAATATTCTCTTGTTGTGTGGTGTCCAGCGCATAAGAAGTATTTCGGCTTATACAAGAACAAAAATTGTTTACGAGATTTGCTCTTCCTACGAACTTTTTATTGGCGTGAAAATTTGCCTATGTGCAAAGGTCGCCAGACTATTTTTAACATATTATATTATTTTATTTACTACTCTATTAAAAAGTCACTGTTATTAAATTACTAAAATTGCAGTTTAAATTTAAATATTATCAGTTTTCTGTATAAGCGACCTATAACACGTCAAGGTACACCTCTTATTTATTTATCACAGATTCATCAAATACTGATTACTACAAATGTGTCGTATGCACATAGGTGCTATATAATAGGACCGAAAATATATAATAATGAAACAATTCCAAAAATCAGATAAAGCTACATTAACTTAACCGACTTTTCAATTGGTCTCTACTAATATGAAGGTCAATCGCGGAGAAATTGCAATTAAAAGAGCGCGACATCGATGATATTGGCCCATTGCGGCCATAATTCGTACGGTGCTGTGCTAAATGCAAAAAATCGTGATTCCTCAAGGAACGCACCGGAACGGAAACATCAAAGGCAGCCAACAGTTCTGGAAAATTTATGTCTCCCTGTAGACAATCAAAAGTCAAAACAATTCTGGCGGTTTTCCGTCTATGTTCTAAGGAAGCCAAAGACAATAATCCTCAATAAACTTTTCAATTAAACTTCGAGATTTGTGTACAACAAACCACAAAAATTAGGAAAGTTGCACTAACAGCTCGCCAAGAAATTCCACCTTATGTTTTTATTTCGTCATCAGTTAGTTTTGCGTATCAAGATTAAGAGAAAAGCTTTTAATTTTTGCGGTTTTCTTTCTTAGAAAACTTTTCCGATGTCTGCATGGACATCGTGGTTCAATACGTTTTCAAAACTTTTGATGTCTTTACTGCAAACAGTTTGTACCATTAAATTCCATTTTACGAACACTAATTCAAACCAACAAAGTATATTTGGCTAGTTCTACAAATGAATGGAATGGAATAATATAGGACTTTTTTGTCGATATTTGGCATAATTAAGTCAGATCTAATTCAGAATTTAGAGTATCACAATAATGATTTACAGATATTATGCGAAAAATGTCCGCACCGTCAGCATAGTTATGAATTCTCGCATGATTAGGAATAAAGAATAAATCGTTGATTCAAATTATGAATAACAAGAGCCGAGATGGCTACCCTGTGGTACACCAAATGTATTTTTAATAAAATCAGAGAGAACTCCACAGAAATAAACACATTGAATACGCTCAGAAGAGATCCAGTCAACAAAACATTTAGGAAAACTAAGGACGGAAGGCTTATAAGTAAGGATATTATGATTAATCCTGTTGGAAGGCCTTACTAAAGTCGGTAAATATACAATAGATATGCCGGCTTCGATGGCAGGGACACAGAAATTAGAAAATTCCAAAAGATTTGTTGTTGTTGATTTGCCCTTTATGAAATCATATTAAAAGGGAGATAAGAAAAGATTTGCAGTGGAAGTAAGGTACATCACAAGCTAGGGCTTCAAAGAGTTTTGCGAGATAGTTAGAGATGTTACGTTTATTACCCTATTATTTAGACAACCATCAGATAGACAACTCGAACTTGAAGCCTATCGGGAAAGAAATCTAAATCTCCCCTCATTACCCGCCCTTCTTCAGCGTATGTCGAAAATGCAGTGAGCGCCACTTATGAATGCCTCAAATGGTTTGAACAAACAATCAGAGCGGGCCAATCGCAAGCAAAGCGCAGCTACGAACAAACACATGCCTCGACGGTAAGCAGATTGTCTTCCAGAAGGACCCTGAAAATCCTGCAATCGTCAAAATTGCAGCGGCGCTCGTTGTGCCGGGGAGGCAGAGGCAAATACAACAAACGAAATTAGAAGATAAAGAAATCGCTACAACCCTCCACAGAGGCAAAGAAGAGATCCTTGACGAGAGTAGAACAATGGCGTGCTACAAGTAAGAAACTTGTGCTCCTGCCTGTCGCCCCGTCGCCCGCCAAAAGCCTCTGCACTGTCTGCGGCCCCGTGAATCCTTTCGGGATGACGAGTGCATTTCTTTTGTGTGCTGCTGTTGCCAACTCGCAAATCCGTGTACTCGCTTAATGCCCCTTTATCCTCTGTCTTCCGTGATATATTACACATTCCGCATCGTGACACAATGCTCGGATGAAGAGGGTGCACGAGAACACTTGGAGGCTGCAATCAGCCCACGACAAAAACAGCCGAGTGAGATGACAGCAGCCTTCCAAATCCGAGGTACACACGAATTGAGAACGGCAAATTGTCCTTAAAAAGTCGCCCGGATTAGGAGCAAGTTCCAAGGATCCTTTCGGCAGGAACAACAACATTGTGACATCTTCCAATTCTGCCTGTCTCGCCTTAAGCGATTAGGAGGGATTAAATCATATTCCCGACTCCTGTTGCTTTTTTTGACAGGATTTCAAAATTCTCGAAACCTTTAATTAAGAAATGAGTAAAGCTAAAAAGAATAAGATCTCCTCAACGCGTGTACGTTGCCACGTCCCATTTAAGCCTAAGCTTGTGACTTGCTTCATACAAGCTATTGGTGTTGGTCAAATGAAAGGTCTCGGTGAGAATGGCCAGCAACCGGAAATGAGCCGAAAGTTAGAATGTTACTCTGACACGTTGGCTGCGGGTCAGCAGGGTGCTAGATGTTGTAGGTTCAACTACCACCAGAAACCCTGATCACAAAAGGTGGTATCACAATGGGCCTATAATAGCCTAAGTATGTCTTCCAACAGCCACATTAATCTAACATCTTAACGGAAGTACCAAAACAGAAGAAGCCAACTTTTTAGGGAAGCATCCCAACTGTTATACCTGCACAAATTAATCTAGAGGAACTTTTCATTTCCGGAATTAGAAATCAGTTTGATTTGAACATTTTTCTAAACATTCACCTACAACATTTATGTAGCAAGGGTTGGAAAAAATCTGACAGATTATCTTTGCTAACACTCGTCGTCGCATGCGCAAAATAAATTAAATTAGGCATTCATTTTGCTTCATTCTGATTAGATCGCCTCATTTTTGAAGGACAGAAACGTTTAAGTAAAGCTTGGTTCGTTTAATTCAAAGTTGTTTCGCGTCATCTCTGACGTTCCTCAAGGAAGCCACCTAGCCCCGCTCTTATTTTTAATGGCGATGACGATGTGATGTTTGCTTTAAATATGCAAAATGTCTCTTACTTGCAGACAACTTGAAATTTTTAGCCCCTCTTGCAACGTGATATTGATAGTTGTACTATGGTGTTTTAATAATGACTATAAAAACTTTCTCTTTTCTTGACTTTACTAAAAGAAATAGTAAGGACTTACGTAACAGTTGCTCTGATGTTACCGATTTCTTCGCTTCTTGATTCTTTTTCTTTGCTTATTATTTGTACTTTAGTTATATATTTTTCTTTTTCTGATAGTAGTCTATAATGGCTTTTTTCTGATAGTAGTCTATAATGGCTTTTAACCTACAGATGGGAAATAAATACAAAAATAAATAAATTACTTAGAGAAATGCTTTATTTATAAATCCGCCTCGATAAAATTCTTAATCTTTTTTACTGACCTCTCGGCCGGCCTGATTGCCAGGTGCTTTCCGAAAAGCGTGAACAGTAAATTCCCCAACGAAATGGTGAAAATGCAGTCCTGTTTGGGAAGCGTCCGCAGCCGATTATCCTCTCCCACAATTTTCAGGGAGTTCTTGGTGTCCAGCACAACGATCCCCGAGAGCCCGACTAAGCTGGGGCACCTCGACCTAGCCACCGTGACGACAGCCCCGTGCAGGTCTGCTTTCACCAGCAGCTTGCTGAACGCGTCGTAACGGGGATCGGAGATGTCGGGCGCGGGATCGCCCTCCCGTAAGGACAGGTGCTCCCTGATGTAGCCCCGCCACAACTCGTGCAGTGGCAGCACGTCCCTGTACTTCAGGGAATTGGTGGGCAGCGTGTACAGGCCCAGCCTGGAGAACTCCCTCCTGGTAAGAACCGCCGACTTCTTTGCCTGCTTCTTCCTGCTAAATTGCTTCTTTGATTTGGAACCATGCAGGACCGTTATATGATCGGGAATTATGTTTATGTTGCCACGATCTTGGGGCGCCACTAGACCTGTTAAAAACTCTTTTACGGGCTCAGTCGCTTTGTTGGGATCCCCAATGTTTTCCAGACGTTGGCTCATCTTTCTGAAAACGTTAAATTATTAGAAATTTTCACAAAAATCACGAGCCGTCCTCACCTCGAAAACGACGGGCAAAAGAACACAGGTAAAACGCGGGAAAACGTCACATTTCAAAATTTCCCAAACAAATTTTAGACTCAAACCTAATTCCAGTTGAAGGAGTGTGGAATGCTCTTGCATCCACATTGAGGTAGCTCCGTGGTTAAATCGGACACTTCAGTTTTCAGCTGTCACAGACTTCGTTTTGGTGGTTCAGCAGCCCTCTCGTCGATTGGGAATATATCCGAGAAAATGAAGGCCGTGTATAATCTCTTCTTCAAAAGGACATCCACCTACGCTGTGGTCATCCTCGGCTCGGTGTTCTTCTTCGAGCGGAGCTTCGACTTGGCTTCTGAGGCGCTCTTCGAATCCCTAAACAAGGGGGTGAGTCGGACGTAACCTCGCCTGCATTATGTAAGTCTAATGATTTGTTTCGTTGCAGAAACTATGGAAGGACATCAAGCACAAGTATGAGTAGGAGTGACTAGATAAAATCCCTTGTATCTGGCTCTAGACATAAATGTTTATTTAATCACAAGACTTTTATTGCGCCACCTTTCGAATCTCGTTTTAATTTGAATCAGCACCTTACTAAGAAATATACAAGGTGAGTCTGGTTGAGTCGGGTTCCGAATTTTCTGGCCTGGATTTTGGGATTCAAAGACGAGAATGGATTTAGAAGTAATTTGTACTTTAGATTTTTGATTTGGTGAAAAAGGTTTAAAGTCGTCCCGCTTCCACAAGCCTTGAATTTATCCCTTTTCGTCATTGAGGGCTTCCAGAAGAGTGAAAACTGCCCGCATACATACGCCCCCTATTCCCGTAGTTGTGTCAGTTGTGGGAAACCACAATAAGCAGGATTCGCTATTCTCCTAGTCGACTTAAACAGCTATGGCCGAAAACTGACGAGAAATGGTATTGCTTATTTACGAAGAAAGTCATTAACAGTGGATATCTGCCGTAACAATAAAATAAAATCGAAAGGGAAAAGGATAAAATATCGGTAATTTTTCTACCTAAATATTCTTTATTTTAATAGTTTGGGTCCCTGTGTCTCATTTTCGCTGGTTTCTACAAACAAGTACCTTTATTTGGCAGTTATACCCTATGCAGTACAACTGTTGTTTTCACTTATTTCTGGACCTTTAAAGGGTTTTGCAACCCCAGAAGTGGTAGTTCAGAAATATACGAAAAAGCCGAGTATCCTTAAGAACCATCCTCAAAAATATTATTTCTATTTTAAGGAAGAACAAGAGTGATTCCATTCTTTAAAATGGGTATAACTAGTTAAAACCCCTTTTATCCGGCTCTATACATAAACATTTATTTAAAATCGAAAAACCTATTCTGCCTCCCATGGCTTCTCCGGCCTGTCAACGTCCCATGGTCGGTGGGGCAGGAACCTCTCGGGCTCCTTTAAACTCACCCCGTTCTCCTCCAGCACTTTCAGAAATTTCTCTGTTTTACTGTTGGGTACGGGGACGATGTCGCAGCTCATTTGCGTGAGGCCCGTCTCGCGGCACCGTTCAGCAAGCACCTAAAAACAGACAAAGTTTAGTACGGGTTTAGCATAGATTGTCAAGCTTCTTACCCTCGCCAGATTTATGTAAGCGGCTGTGTCGTTCGTCTTGAAGAGCTGCTTCTTGATTGCCCATTCGGAGGTGCTCGCGGTGACGACCGGACCCTCCCGGAAGTGCTTCACTTCCGCCGTTAAGTGCCTCGCGGACGAACTCAGCTCCAACTTGTACCAGAAGCACCGGCCGGGCTTGTCCAAGGCGTAGCCGTCCGGCTTGTAGGCTATGCGGAGCTTCTCCAGGTTCCTGGGGTTACGGTTTACCACATACTTCACTCCCTCTTGGGGCTGCGACAATCTCTGGATTTTCCTCGCGATTGCTGCGGAAACCAACCGTCCAGCCATTTCGGATCTTTACTAACAGCAGGCTTCTGACTTTTGTGTTGCAGGTTATATCCACTTAGTCTAAGCGCGAACCTTTGGAACTGCAGAAAATGTCAAATTGGTGGAAATTTCCCTGAAGGAATAAATCCTTCACCTAAAACATGTGACGAGCCATCTACAGTGTAGAGGAAATAACTGCGAATGTCAAAATTTCAAAACATCGCTGTTAAGGAAAAGGTAGAAAATGTACGAGAATTTAAAAAAGGATGTTTTAAAGGTGGAGTCTGGCATAAAGAGTCTTCGGCGTTCACTTCATTTCGTTCTGAATAACTATGACTATCATCACAAAAACGACGAGCAGGTTATTCTCCAAAACAAGAAGAAAATCCTGAACGAAGTTTCAGCGAACTGCTGTGAAGTAAAAACGGACTTTGAAGTCTTCAAACGATTAATGCGGGACACTTGGAATAAAACCAGTACTGTTGACGACAAAATCGGAGAAGTTATGCAGAACTTTCAGCTGGATCCGTCGGTGATTGTAAGCAGCGCTTCGTTGGTCCGCAGCGCTCCATCAAATAAGATAGAAAAAGTCAGAAATGTTCATAGTCTCTAGCATGAGTGTGCAATTTTGTTATCGAATAAAGAATTTGTGTAAGCGGAGATCGTTGTTCTTTCAGTTATCAGTTCCCCCGCAAACAGCTGACAGAAATGTCACGACTTCTGAGATCGCTATCGAACTACCTGTCCAAGAAAATCATGGAAGCAACGATCCCTAAAATCCCCGTGGTAACTCGCCTGTCCCCGAACGTGATAAGGGTTCTGGGGTGCAACCCGGGTCCCATGACCCTCCAAGGCACAAACACGTATTTGATCGGAACCGGAGGGAAGTAATGACGAGCACATTTCCGGCAGAACTAGGCCTAGACTGATGCTTCCATTTCAGACGGCTCCTGATCGACACCGGAGATCCCGATGTAAGTAAATACGTAGAAAACCTCAAGGAGGTCCTTGCAGAGGAGAAAGCGTCGATTAGTACAATCATTCTAACCCACTGGCATCATGACCACGTTGGAGGGGTTAAGGACGTCTTGAAGCTAGCAACAGGTAGGAGAAGAAAGTTCTGGGGACAATTCTTACAATGAGACCTTCTAGATGACTGTGGTGTTTGGAAATTCCCAAGAAACGATGCCCCTGATCTATGTCCCGAGATACCACCCGAAGTTCTGGTCCAGAAGCTTGAGGACGAGCAGCAATTCACTGTGGAAGGAGGTACTCTGAAAGTGGTCCATACCCCGGGACACACAACCGACCACGTTATCATCACCATGGAGGACGGAGTCTTGTTCAGCGGCGATTGCATTTTAGGTTCGTTCTCTTTGTATGGAAATATGTTTTTTACATTTATCAGTTCTCCGAGCCTTCAGATATTTGTGCCTGCTTTTAGTAAATACTTCACGGGCCACAAAACTTGGTAGAGCCATGAATGTCGATGTTAATTTCAGGAGACGTGCGTTATGGCCCAGCACTAAGATAATCGTTTAGTAATTGTAGGACTTTTCCTCTAAGTTCCTCAAAGCTTCCGAACAGTAATTCATGGTCCACTTTTTTCTACAATTTGTTCGTTCAATTTTATTATGTTTGTAGCTGTTATCGTTCGAGAAGTCTTTAGTTAGCTGGAATAGTTTAATTCGGTCGTGAACCAAAACTTAATACCCTAACCTAAAAGAATTTAAAGTTTATTTATTGACCAAAAGTAGGTAATCGTAATCCATTTCCTACATATTAATAAGAACTATAGTCTTTCACATGGCACATAATTTTTTTTATTTCAGGTGAAGGTACCGCGGTCTTCGAAGATCTTTTCGAGTATATGAGAAGTTTGAATAAAATATTGGACTTAAAGTCCAAAGTTATTTATCCCGGCCACGGAAACATCATACAAGTAAGTCAATTCAATATCGAATTATTTAACGCCAGACTGGCTCCTCTCCAAAGGACCCAGCATCTAAAGTAAGGTACTACATCGATCATCGGAACGAAAGAGAAAGACAAATCGTTCAGGTGTTCCAGCAAAACCCTACGAAGGAATTTGTGGCGTTAGACGTGGTGAAAATTGTTTACAAGGATACTCCGGAGGCACTGTGGCCTGCTGCTGCATATAATGTTGAGCATCACCTCGTGAAGCTGGCGAAGGAGGGCAAACTACTTGAGATTAAAAAGGGAGAAAATCGAACATGGATGTGGGCAAACAAATCGTCACTGTGAAATGTCCTTAATTATATGTATTTTATTTTGGTACAACAAATAATTATCTATTTCTGAACGGTGTTTTAATCGGTCTCAAATAATTATTGCTCAGAAGCAAAGAGGATTGTCGGGTCTTTAAAATTGTGTACATCTTCAAACCAAATATTTTCGGGCAAAGGCTCCGAAAGCTCATCATCAAAACTAGTGGGAAATGGTGGAGCAGAAGTGGGCTTCCGCAGAGGGAGAATTGTGTCATAGACGTACACAAGACCGTTCGTTTCTCCAGCAATCGCACTACCTTGCACCCACATAACATTGTACTTTGTGTTGATTCGCCATATTCGAAGACCTTTCAATATTCTCCACCTGTTCCCCATATGCCCAGGCATTTTAGTGCCAGGCCAGACTCTCCCCTTCTCTCCGCCTCCGCCAATGTTTCCAGGTCTACGGTGCGTTTTTGTGACTCCATGTGAAGCTGGCATTCCTTTGAAGCCATGCCGTTTAATTACTCCTTGAAATCCATGATATACACTGAAAATGTAGACAATGTAAATACGGGAAAATATAATAACTTGTATTTCTAACGTTTTCCCTCGGACATCCACATAATCGCCTACTCTAAAGTGTGTAGCATTCAGCGGAGTGCCAGGCAGTAGGGCTGCAGAAGGTGAAACTAAGAATCGAGCCAAGTTCTTCTTAGGCATAACACCAGAATCCTTGAATAGACCGCAATACTCTTTCGTTAAAAGCGACGGATCTATACTTTCGGCGCCTACAAGTAAGCATCCGTACTTATTAACATTGTAAACGCTCGGCTGTTGGGCCGGTTTATACTCCCCGGGGGGAATATACTTTATAACGTGGTTATCGATCACCTAAAAATTATTTAAAATGTTCGAATATTTCTTAGTCTTTCTCAGTGGGGCTGCAAATTGTTGAACACATAATAAACACTGTTTATGGTACCTGTAGCAAAGTAGTTCGGATTTTCTTTCCGTTTTTCAGCCATAAGGGGTACTGTCCAATCTTCCTTGCGAGCACGCCGGTTCTTCGAACTCCTGGCGTCCACTCCTGCTTCTCGAGCGTATCCTGCTTGACTAGTCCTTGCACCGCATTTTTATAAGTTTGGTATCCTTTTATAACTGCTGGCGCCCCAAACTTATCATGCAGCACCTCTTTGACGAAGCCTCGATTTTCTGGAGTTATTTGGTCAGCAAGGCCCTGCGGAGAGATTTTAGTGAGTTTTCTCAACTTATTTAGCCGAAACCTACAGATCTGGTTTTCCTAATAAACCAATACGGATTCCTAAGTCTCGGGATGTTTTGATGGGTTTTCTCCCGAACTTGCGTGATTGCCGGGCAGATTCTGCAAATGAAAGGTTATAAATCGCACGATGCGAATTCAATTCAAGCAAGTACCCCAATCTTGAGAAATCGACAACCAATCTTTTTATGCAACACGTCGTGACTAAAGCCATTTTGCTGTGGCAACCTTTCCAAGTTAGGAAACTAGAGAATTCACGCGAACACCTTCTCTACAGCTAGCATCCCACCGACACTTGACAGCTTCCTACTAGGTAAAATGTCAAAATTATCACTTTCTTCTTTTATAGGCGTACACACACAGTACAACCTATTAATTGGTGGCTTCCTTACAAATTTCAAAATACTGTAATAAATCAATATTATTAATAGTAGTTATACATTTGCTTTTAAATTAGATAAATAAATTGAATTGAACTGAAATGTTCTCGTTCCCTGTATTACTTTAGTCGATTTATTTATAACTGAAACTAATCAAAAACAATTTTAGCGGTATAAACAAGGTTGTTGTGATATCCGTTAGTTACTTAGCTCACATGTTCCTCGGATAGATGGCACTGTGATCACCCTTGGCTTGAGAGGATTTCACTTTCTGCATTGCCGGAAGATTGGCCCCACTGTGTTGTCATTCTAGTCTGCGGCCACGAAAGTGAGGGTTGATTTGGTTTTTGATGTCTTTGGCTTAATATATAAGTTTATATAAATATTTGCTCAGTAAGATGAGTCTGTTTGACAGCATAAAATGGATTTACTTCGTTCTATTCACGGTAAGACCGCGCCGCAACCATTCAAGCAAAAATGCCGGATGAAAGTGCAACGAATGCTTTCAGCTTGTCCAGCTAATTTGTGCCACGATTTTGTTTGCGTTTCGTCGCAGTTCTTAGCTCATTATTGTGGTATTTATTCAGTTGCGACTTATTGCAGTGGGTGGCTATTCTTAATCTCGTATCTGGTTTGCTTGCCTTCGAATTTATTTAGCCTCCCATGACGTGACCTTATGAACTCATGGAAATGTCTCATTTTTCCCTATTTTTCAGATTTTTTACATCTTTTATAATCCTACGGACAGCGGGGCTGTACAATTAAACAGTGCGAACTTGGATAACACCTTAGGTGAGTTCTATCAAATAATTGCAGTGACATACGTGTCATATTATATCTGTAATACTTTTAATAACCGGAACTCCCAAATCGCGGAAAGCTTTCGCCCACTGATATTGTTATAATATAATAATAGATTCTTCTTTATCACACAAAGCAAGAGTTTCGGATCTAGGGATCGTTTTGAACCCAAATTACTTATGAAATAAATAAATACATACTGGTATAAGCAGTTCGGCCAGTTTTTTTGGTTTTTATCTTTCATTCATAACTTATTATTCTCATTTTATTTCCAATTACACCTTACATCTTAGTTTATTTATGCAATATAGTTTTTTAGTTATAATTTCATAGTTTACTCGAGGATATTGTCGTTGTTACTTAGTAATTGCAAATAGTTAAACCAAAAGAGAGAGACGTACTAGAGAACGGACGTGCGGAAAGTCGACTGAACAAAAAATTTAAATTTAAATTCAAAATTGAGACAGTAAAGTTAATTATTTTGGTTTGAAATAATGGTCATGAGCCCGCGAGTGTCGTGATAATTGTTACAATGAGTTTGTCATGCAGGTCATGCGATCGCGTTTTAAAAAACGCAAATCTTGTACAGTGCGGTGGAGTGTGTGGTGCAGTTTTTCATGCAAAGTGCGTGGACCTCACTGAATATGATGCGGATTTAATAAATAAGAAGCAAAATTTATTATTTATGTGCACCCAGTGTAGAGACTTCGTGAAAAATTGTATAGAAAGCATCCCAAATAAATTAAATGAATTGTTGGTTACTGTGCAGGAGCAATCCCGGTACTTGGGGAAAAATGCTGAGCACTTGAATAAGGTGTCTCAATGTATGGGTGAATTAACTGCCCAAAAGCCAACGGCTGCAAAAAAACCAACATATGCTGATCGTGTTAGGGAACCTCCAATCATAGTGAAACCCAAAACTCAGCAAGAAAATTCGGTAACGGCCAAAGCGATTAAAAAAACAATTAATCCGGCAAGCCTATCCGCCAGGGTAAACAGTCTGCATAAAAGGCAAAATGGAGCAATAGCTATAAGTTGTGGGGATATACCGTCGAGAGAAAAATTGCAGAGCGAGATCGTAGAGAAAATGGGTGGCAGTTATGATGTGAGCGTACCGAAGCTGAGCAAACCTTGTATACTGGTGTGTGGTTTAAGTGAATCCTGGGAGAAAGATGATGTTGTGAAGGCTTTAAAGAGCCAGAACGATCTAGATGGGGAAATGAAGTGTTGGAGAATTTACAGTGGCAAACAAAATTCGTCGTTTAAGGCAGTGATTGAATTAGAGAGAAATGTGTATAGGAAAATAATGCTGATGAAAAAAGTTAATATTGGGTGGGATAGATGCCATGTTTTCGATTATGTTCCTATAAAAAGATGTTTCAAGTGTTGGGGTTTTGATCATATGGCAAAGGATTGTGATAAGGAAGTGGTATGTGCAAAATGTAGTGGTAATCACGAAACAAAGACCTGCGTTAGCACGACATTGAAATGCAATAATTGCGTAACAGCCATGGGAAAGCTGGGAATACAATTAGATGCAAAACATGATAGTCGAGATAAAATTTGCAGTGTATTCCAACGTAAAGTAAAGATGACCAAGAGCCGAGTGGATTATTAGCAATTACAGTCCATCAATTGCCTATACTTAAATGTCCAGGGTCTAATAAATAATTTCAATGAACTCGAAGAAATAATCCAGGACAGTGCATTTGAAATGATTATGCTTTCCGAAACGCACTTAACTATTGATATTGATAATACGGAATTAAATATTAATAGTTACGATCTGGTAAGATGTGATAGTATTTCAAAACATACCGGTGGAGTGGCAATGTATATTAAGAAGGGGTGGCAATATAAGGTGGTCCATGAATATATGCATCAAAAAGATTTTTGGTGGTTAACGGTCAGATTATCGGTTAATTCATTTAAAATGTATGTTTCAGTAGTTTATAAGTCGCCAAAGGCATCAAATAAGTTATTTTGCGAGAAGTTTGAAGATCTTATTTTGAACCTTAGTGAGGTGAACTGCGAATTTGTCATGGTGGGTGATTTGAATATTAACTGGCTAAGTGTTAATGATACTTACAGAAGAGAATTAAATAATATACTTCAAGTAACTAACGCAAAGATGATATTGGACAAGCCGACGCGAATAACTGGGATATCTAAAACGCTGATTGATTATGTAATTACAAATATGAGGAATATAAATGCGGCAACGGCGTCTGAATTATGCGTGAGTGATCATGAAAGTGTAACTATCGATATACCAATCCAAGTGAAACCGGTTATCAAAACAGAGTATTATAAGCAGATAATATATAAAAAAGAGGAATTCATAAACAAAATAATGGAAAGTGAACTAATGAATATCGAAAAGGATTTCACTGTGAACGAGGTAGCTGAAATAGTGAAAAATGAACTTACGAGAGTGTCTAATGAATATGTTGTGGTGAAAAGAATCAACAACAAAAATAAGCAGTGGTTTACGAGAATCACATGCAACCGAAAATTGGAGAAGATAAGGGCACGACAGCGGGCAGTTTTCACGAATTCAGAAACTGACTGGGATCGTTATAGGTTGTTGCGAAACGAGTATAAGTCAGAATTACGAAAAGCAAAGAGTGCACACATAAAAAGAAAGTTGAATGAATGCAACGACCAAAAACATATGTGGAGGACACTAAAAGAGCTGGTTTTAAAGACTAAAAGGGACATCATTGACCACATTACTGTTGATGGGGTAATTGTGACAACCGAGAATGAAATGGCGAGCCAATTCAACCGTTTTTTCGCTGAAAGCGTTGAAGAAATTCATCAGTCCATTCCTGATGTATCGTACCTGGATGATATTAGTTACTCGGGTAGTGTTTTTACCATGAAACCAGTAACGCTTTTAGATATTAAAGAAACTTTAAAAGGAATGAAGAATAAAAGAGACCATGACTTTATCAGCCCAGGAATAATTTTGGATGTTCTCGATGGAATTGGCGATGTGCTTTTAGATCTCATAAATAAATCACTCGACACGTGTGTTTTTCCAGCGTCGTGGAGGGAATCAGTCATAACGCCGATAGCGAAAATTAAGTTCCCAGAAAGGTGTGAAGACTATCGTCCTGTCAACATGTTACCTATTATCGAGAAATTGTTGGAAAAGATTGTGTACAAGCAATTAATACGTCACATAGAAGAAAATGATATCATTATCGAAAATCAGTCTGGATACAGACGACGGCATTCCTGTGAAACAGCTATTAATATGGTGTTGGCTTCATGGAAGGAAGAAGTTGCTGCGAGGAATAAAATAGCGTGTGTGTTTCTTGACTTCAGGAGGGCGTTTGAGACGATCGACAGGAAGAAACTATTAAAGAAGCTTGAGATTTACGGAGTACGGTCTAAGGAACTGGCTTGGTTTCGAGAGTTTCTGACTAACAGAACCCAAAGGACGAGAGTTGGTCAGGCCACGTCTGAGCCTACTGCCGTGGACCTGGGAGTTCCACAGGGATCAGTTCTGGGTGCTCTTCTTTTCGTCCTATATATCAACGACATGGGAACTACTATAAGGCATTCCAAACTGGCACTTTTTGCTGATGACACCTTATTATACATCGCGGGAAAGGACACGAACGAAATCAGACTTAAATTACAAGAAGATCTGGATAACATCAACATCTGGCTAAAAGCGAATAAGTTGAAACTCAACACTCAAAAAACAAAATCGATGTTCGTGAACAGTGTGGAGGAGCTAGGATTATCTGTGGATGGAGAACGGATCGAGACTCTAAAGGAATTCAAGTACCTAGGAATCTTAATTGATAATAACTTAAAATTCAAAGTTCACGTGGACAACATAACGGCCAAGATAGGGAAGAAAGTTGATTTCTTGAGAAGGGTTCGCTGTAATATATCGACACTCACAGCAATTAAGATCTACAACACTATAGTGAAACCGCACTTTGAGTACTGCAGCACTATACTGTTTATGTGTAACCAGCAAATGTTACGGAAGATGCAACTCCTTCAGAACAAAGCGATGAGGATCATTCTGCGATGCGATAGATACACGCCAATAAATCAGATGCTTAGTTCGTTACAATGGCTTAGTGTTAAACAGAGAATAATGATGAACGTTTTTATTTTTATTTTTAAAGTGAAGTTCAATATGATGCCAAAGTACCTAACAAACTATATTAATTTGACAAGGGACATGCAACCTTATCTATTGAGATCAGGTGACGACTTTAGATTGCCACAATTTAAAAATGCCGCTGCACAGAACAGTTTGTTTTTTAGAGGGCTACAGAACTTTAATGAATTACCAATAGATATTAAGACAGAAAATAGTTTCAGATTATTTCGAACTAAAATTGTTCAGTACGTGAGAGAATATTTTGTATAAGATATTTATATTTACAAAATGGCTATGAATATGCTAATAAATTACTATTATTATTATTATTAATTAGTAATACTTAAAAAGTCTCACGTGATCACAGCCTAATTGGCAGTCAAATTTCTCTAAATCTAAAAACCAATGCAGAGACCCTTAATTTGGATTAAGTGATTGTACTTCTTATAACTGCTGTAATTTCTATACACTTTTTTTTTTTTTTACAATCTAGCTATAAGAAGTCACATAACTTTAAATTTATATTCACCCTAAAAAAAACAATTCTGAATGAAAATGTGAAAATAAGAAAATCGATAATAAAATCCGATGTTAAATTCATAAAATATTTTCTATTTAAATCTTCCAGCGGAAAATGAGTTGGTATTTATAAACTTTTATGCGGACTGGTGTCGTTTTAGTAACTTGTTGCAGCCCGTTTTTGACGAAGCAGCAGAAAAGGTTGGTATTCGGTATTATCTTCGTTCATAACTAAACAAGTATATTTTCTCAGATACAAAAAGAATTCCCTGAACCTGGCCGCGTGGTGTTGGGCAAAGTCGATTGCGATAAGGAGACGTCCATATCGTCAAGATTTCACATTACTAAATATCCTACACTTAAGGTCGTGAGAAATGGACAGCCTGCTAAACGCGAATATAGAGGCCAGCGATCTGCAGAAGCTTTCTTCGAATTTGTCAAGAAACAATTAGAAGACCCTATCAAGGAGTTTCACTCTCTGAAAGACTTGGAGAACTTAGATACCAAAAAACGTATTATTATTGGATATTTCGACAGACGTGATATGCCCGAATACAACACCTTTAGGAAAGTAGCTACAAACTTAAAGGAAGACTGCCAGTTTCATGTTGGATTCGGAGATGCTAGCGCAGCAATGCATCCCCCTGGTAAGTAAATTTAAACAGATTAAATATTTTGGGTGAAAAATGTAAAACACTGGAAATTGATGCTTTCATTAATAAGGAAGTGAAACTGGTAAGTTATTTGCAAGTATAACATAATTTGCGTCACCCCCGATATATAGTATGTAATTAGAAAATGGATCGTTTTTACAACAACAAATCTATTTGAAAAAAAAAGTAGGGCTAGTGCATTTTTGTGTTTTAAGAAATTTGCTTCAGATTTTACGACTGTTCTATTTTTTGGTATTTTCAAAATTATTTCGCGAGTTTATGGAGTTCGTTAGCCTAGTGATATATATATATATATTCCAAAGTATCTTTTCTTTCTATCTTAAATAGAATTAAGCAAACTGAGTAGTTATAGGGGTCCCTAAAGCAATGGTTTCTCTTCCAACCAAAGGTAAGCCGATTATCGTTTTCCGACCAGACGTAGCACTTTCTCATGAAAACGACGAAACCTACAACCGAAGCTTAACAAATTTTGATGAGCTGAATATTTGGATACAAGAAAAATGTGTTCCGCTTGTTAGAGAGATTACGTTCGAGAACGCCGAGGAATTGACTGAAGAGGGTCTGCCCTTCCTTATTTTATTCCATCGTCCTGATGATATGGAGCCAGTGAAAGATTATAAGGCGATAATTGAAGCTGAGTTGCTCTCAGAAAAGCGTAAGAAATGTGTTGTATAATTTAAAACAGCGTTCCGAGCAATATTTTTTTACAGAAAACATAAACTTCCTTACCGCTGATGGTAAGCGTTTCGCACATCCTTTACATCATTTAGGAAAGTCGGAAGACGATTTACCTCTTATCGCAATTGATTCGTTTAGACATATGTATCTTTTCCCCAACTACAAGGACATGTACAAACCAGGAAAACTAAAACAATTCCTTGAAGATCTATACAGTGGAAAGTTGCATAGGTAAGAGTAAAATAAATAGGAGAAATTAATAGAGTGTAATTTATGTTGTTGTAGACAATTTCATTACGGCCCCGAAACAACACCTGAAGAAGATAACGAAGTCCCGAAGGTGACGAAACCTCCGGAGTCGACATTCAAAAAACTAGCTCCGTCGAAAAATCGTTACACCCTCCTTAAAGATGAGTTATAATTCCGACCGCTTCAATAGTTATAATTATTATTTTAGTGTAGCGAGTGCCCATAAGACCTGGCATTTTGTGATGTACTACTAAAGGTGTCTCTTGTAAGTTGATATTCAGCTGAGGGTTGAGTCACCATCACACATTTGGTTCTCAGTAATTAGGTTTGATTGATTTACAAATTTCACATAATTACTTAAGGGACTGCAGGAAGCTTTAAATTGTACAAAAGACCTTGCTCCAAATTAGGCATACTCCAGCACTTTTTGCGAGAGTCATGCGCACTTGTAACTTGCAACATTCTCTGATAAATTAGAATTGTTTTATTTATAAAAGAAAAGTTGTTTACTTATTATTTCTTAGGATAATTTATGAGCCCAAAACAATTTTTCAACGTACATGTCGAAAATGTATTTAACCGCTTCCAATCGTATTTCTACCCTGTTGTGTAAAATATTGTATCAAAGTGCTTTCTCAAATAAAATATACTTTAGGAAAAGATTTTTAAACGAATTTTTCATTGTTTTCTTCCTGGAAATTTATTTATTTCATATTAGTTTTTCGTTCCAAGCCCTGTGATGAGTTTCCAAACGTCTTTAGTATTTTCGTAGATTACATAACCGAAAGCAAAAGCCAGTATCCGGACTTTAAAAAGAACCCTTAGACCCAAGGAAAAACCCTAGGCAGCTTGGCAGCTCAGTTACATCTTATACACAGTGCGTAATAAAATCGATTTTATTTTCAAATCTTACACAATTACACATACATAGTACATAGCAATTTGCCATATACAGCACTAAGTTACAAATTTGAAACGGGGTTTAAAAAAAAAAACTGTAGTAGCAAATACAGAGTTTTCCGAGTAAGAGTATTTACAGCCTTCTATGGTTGGAAATTATATCTATTAAAATGTGAATTCCATTTTAATGCTCTCTTTTAATTTGCTATCCCGGTGGAATCTGGAGTTGTGAGTGGACAATGACCATTTTGTTTTGAAGCTCTTTTTACAAATCGTACAATCAAATTTTCCCTGAAGTCCGTCGTGTTTTGAGGCATTGTGCCTTTTTAGAGCTGAGACTGATTGTAGCTGGCGTTTGCATATCTTACACTGTAAAGATTCCTCAAATGAGCTCCCTAAAAATGAATATAAAAAATATATTTATATAGCAACGAGCGTGTTATGAAAATATCTTACTTAAACAGCCATCCAATTATTATCTTATCTTACTTTGATACTTTTTGGGGATTATATTAAATTATGTTTATTATTGCTTTGTAACTTAAAATTCTTTTAGATCTGGTGAGAATATTATCCTTTCCACAGACAAAAATTGAAATGGCTTAGAAAAACTAAAGAAAATTGTGAAATTCACTTAAGAGCTGTATGCTACAAGGAACATTAAGACTGTGAATGCTGCAAGTTTATCAAAAGCTTTCTTACCATTATAATACAATTACAATAAATCTTGCGAGCATCAGCTTAGAATTTTATCTTTATCTTTTGGTTTAAAAACGTATTAATGAATTGTTCGACTATCCGATATATGCCGCAAATTTACGATACGAGAAAATCGTTGGTTCATTTATTTTCGCGTAATATAAGCTTTTTGCCGAAAACGATCAAAGATGGTACGTGTTTTTCTCTGCAAAGCATAAGAAATCGAACCTGCTGGAATACGTTTTCTTCATTTTGTTAGTGGGTTTTTAAAAGTGGCACTTAACAGTGATTTATTACATCATAATTTCTTTTAAACATACCGCAAATTTAAAAAAGACTTATTTATTGAAACTTTGTACATGTTTTGTTACTTTGACAGGAGAAAGTTTACAAATGTTAAAAGTCATAGACTCTAAACGACACTTCATACTTTATGGAGCAAACTGCAGCCTTTTCCACGAAATTAGATACTTCTAGTGTTGTTCCTTTATTTCTCTACGCAATTTTCCGCTTTGTTCATTTGTTGGGGTAAAAATCCCCTAATTTGGAAATATGACGCTATATTAATATATTTAAGTATTAAAATTTAGGTATAAATTATAGACACCTACCAGCAATGCTCTTAAATAATAATTCAATGCTTTTACGCTTTATTGGAGCCTCGGTATCGAATAAGATGTTCACTTCTTTCAACTAAAATTCGATTTTGTCTCCATAGTAACTACTTCTAGAATTATAGTCTAAATGTTCGTGAAAAAGGCAATTGCATATCCAAACATTTATGGATGTTGCCTAGTCTTCATTATCGCAAATATTGAGAGAAATATCTTATGGTATTCACATGTTTTTGAAGTTACAAACCATAACCATTTGAAAAACACATAGAGCGAGAGATATAAAAAGTTAAAAGTTCGAGATATAAATAAATAAATTGTAAGTACGTATTAATTGAACCAACTTGCTGCACAGGCTTGGAAAAATATAAAATCTTCTTCAGTGCAAATAAATAAATCAAAGGCCGATTTTATCTTATATACAAAAATTCTTAATATTTATTGTTATGATTCAAAATCTATTTAAAAATTATTTTGCCAAATATATTATAAAAAATCATGCTTCTGCCATTTTAATTTAATGAATACTACTCGATTGTTATTGAGAAATTAACCACTAAATAGTATCTAATTTGGTGGAATGGACTTTAGAAGAAACTTAACCATATATTTTACACTAAAATATTTGAACTCGATTGACTTTATTCTCTCTTTATTAGTTCTGCAACTTGGCTTGCTTCTGTTCATGAGATATCCTAATATGTTCCCTCAGGCTGTACTTGTTTTTGAAGTTCTTTTGGCAGAGTTCACACTTTCTGGGCGGTTGTGGGGTGTGTTGCGTTCGAATATGTCTCCAAAGATTTACTGTGGTTATAACCATTTTGCAAAACTGACATTCTGTCCATTTACTATTTGGCAAATCTAAAAATATAGATAATTTTCATTAGTGCTGTCAATCATTAAAATCTTTTTGAAAATATTTGGAGACACATTCTTAGAAGTAATGGTTAAATATGTTATTCATCCACAACTTAATAGGTGGATTCAAGACCCGAGAACTTCGACAATTGCATAAATTAAGATTTCTGTAGCTCTTAAAAATGTTACCATGACTGCACAATTGTTAAAATAAAAAAACTAACAAAAAAATCAAGAAATCCAATTAGATTTAAAATATATATTGCTATGTGGAAAAATAATTTTACAAAAGCGATATAGCGAATACTTTATCTTAAACAGCTTCCAAATTATTTTTGGCTCATTTCTATACGATTCTTTGTACGTTAGTTAACTTCAAAAGCCAAAAGTCTGGTTATTTCCACTTCCAATAACTTCAAGAATCCTCGTAGAATTATCCGTTATTTCAATTCATATTTCGTTCTGTTTAGAATTCAGCAAAAGATTTTTTCTATTCTATTTAATTAGGACTAGATCATTGACGCATATGTAATGATATGACCTCTTAATAACAGTGTCCATTCAAGGTCAAGGCATTTAATGTTCCAGAGGTTTTGATTTCAGAGTGATCGTCACTTATCAATATTTTAGCAAAGGTTATACATTCACTAAGTAATCAAACTATTGAAACCAAAATCAGGCTTATAAAAATTTAAATGAAATTTTATATGTCGTGATTGAATACTTTTAAAAAATTATGACGATAGTGAAATATTTTACTAGTATCACTATCAGTTGCTTATGACCAACTCTCAATTTTCCTTGAAATGTTTTGGTCCTAAGGCTTTTGTTATAAAAATTGTTGAATATGTTTACATAAGCCTTGCTTGATTATTTGGTAATAAAGTATTTAATGCTTGCGATCAGAATCATTAAAATTGAACTTACCAGACGTATTTACTTTCTGTTCGCCCTGAGAATTCTCTGTAGAAGTCTGCGTGGTAAATATCCGACCTATAAAGTAAACAATTTATAATAAGTGTCGTCGATGGGAAAGTTGTGTACTCACCCATTTCTACAGTCGTTATTTCGGTACCTTCATTTCCGTCGTTCTGCCGCAGTTTGTCTTCAATTTCCGATTCGGTTAGAATTTCATATTCCGATGTAAACTGATTTGTTGTTTGGGTTGTCGTGTCTTGAGACGACTGTTGGGTCTGCTGCGCAGGCTCCACAATCTGATTAGACTCCGCGACATCAATGTATTCGGGGATATCCATCTTTACGGTAGTGGGTAAGTATTGCATCTCGGCTGCTGCAATATACGAGGGCTTAGAGTGTTAAAAGATAGAAGAAAGAACTTAAGCAGGGTACATTTCACAATGGTTGGGTCCTCCTTAAATTCTACTGTTTCGGTGTACATCTCATCATCATCATCAGTAAATGTAATTTTGCGTTTCTTTGAGCTGTGGATGATATTGGCTTGCAGTTCGATGGTCGAGGTTTGCGTGTTGTTTTCAGTAACCGTGCGCACAGTGGTAGTCGGCAAAGTCTTCACCAGTTGCTCCTCGAAGACGCGTTGGTCGATCTGCGACTTGGCCGTTTTTGGTTTTTCTTTCTCCTCAGACGTGAGCCCTTGGACGGCGAGAATTTCGGCGGTTTGGAGGAAGGACTGCAGAGCCTCTTGTTGGACGTTCACCTCCCCCTGGGCAGGAATAATACGAAAAACACGTTAAGTGACTTTATTATATTTTGGAGCACTTGCGCTAGAGCCTTACCTGGTACATGAATTCGATGATTGCAAGAAGATCCTCGTACTTTATAAACTTAAATATTATCACAGGATGAGGACAGGGATTCTCTTTGAAGATTTCCTTGAAGTACCCACTGCAAGCGGAGAGCAGCACCTTGTGGGCCTTGATCTTGCGGCCGTCGCAGCAGAGCGTGACATCAACAAAGTCGTCCTGAGACCGCAGGCTGTCGAAGGCGTACGTTATGTGCCGCAGGTAGTTGTTCCAGCGCAGCGAGTATTGTTGCGAAGCAGCCATTTCGTCCGGGTGTGCGGCAGCGAGTCAATTTTATCGGCTATGATGCCAAGATGAAACCGCGCACCAAATCCACTCGCAGTGATCTACAACTCGTCCAGAATCAAGTTGCCGCTCTGACTCGAAGACGTTGCCTCAGCTTTTCCCGAAACTGTCGCTAATTCACGCCAGGCAAATTTATCGGTACAAATATAGTAAATAAATGGCCAACTTTAGGAAAAATGGTGTTTGGATGCAGCTGTCAAACAAACGATGAACTGCCTTACCGAACTGGACATTTTATTTCGCTTGCGCCCACCAACACTACGACGAGGTAACAGTTTGGGGATGAAGATGGCTGCGAGCGAATTATTTATACAGTGTTCTTTTCTGTTATTTATACAAAAAAACGAAATTCGTTTCTAGGAATTCTTACTTAAAGAGTTTTGTTAGTAGTAAAACTTTTAATTTTTTGAGTCGAAAAGCGCTATCTGGAGACGATTAGATAAACGTCCATGCCTGAGTACAGTCAGGAAGACGGGCGAAGTTTTGACACAGAGGTCTGAGCAGAGTCAGCTGCTGTCAGGATGGCAAGTCTATCGATGGACGAAATGATTCGGAGTTTGGATCTCGCACAGTGCAGAGGTGTTCTTGAGTGCTCCTGGGCAGCTATTCTGAGAAATTTAAGAAGTGGTGAAATACCTAAGTGGAGAGAATTCTCTCTTTTGAACTAATTGCCAGCTTTGACTGGACAATTTAAATTAACTAATTTGCTGTGATTTTATAATAACTTACTGACTGAGTGATTCCCTACTGGAATAGTGAATCTCTGTCGCAGTGGCAAATTGCCTATCCCCGGTCAGGGGTGCGACGTTGGACAAGGAAAAGCCGGCAAGTAATTTGTTTTATCTTTCTGTACTAAGGGGGAGGGCTTGGCCCTTTTCCCCGGGTTGGACCAAAAATTTCGAGCGAAGGAGGTACCAAGGAGCCCCGAAAAAAAAGGAGGATGACCTCACCAGGCTCCCCAGAGGGGCGGGCAGCTTTGAAGCGTGCTTTGGGTCATGGAGGCAGACGGGTTGCTGAAATGGAGGTAACAGAAGAAGTAACGGCAGAAGCTGCAGCGGCGTGCACGTGCAAGTCCGTGCATGATTCGCGGAACAGACAACATTTAGACGATTTTGGTGTGGGGGCCAACTGCGTAGTTGAGGTGGCTGGACGAGGTGATTCCGTTCAAGGTATGGGTGAAGTGCGCATTAGTGATCCCACTGATGATCCTATTGTCGGTGTAAATAACAGGTTTGACGGCCTACTGGGCGAGTGGCGGTTGGATAGCGGAGTTATTGGACTCGATGAGGCGGGGAATGGTATCAGCGGGCAGCAGCCGGGCGTTCCGCGTTCTACATTAAGTAATGGCGCTCGTGCACACAAACATAATGCGGTTAGAGAGGATGTCAGCGGGAGAGGAGACAAAACTAAAGTACAGTCCAAACAAGTGTGGCTGCCACCTATTTTTCTGTTTGATTTGATTCCTAAAATTCCGATACAAGTTTGTAAAGAGCAGGGATTAGAATTTGAACACAGAGTAGTAAGTTTAAGGAAAAATGCTTGTAAATTATATGTGAATAATACAAAGGCCCACGCTTTGATAATAGAAATGGTCAAAAGTAATGACAAAACGGAAGGTTATTCTTTCACCCCTAGGGGTCTACGCCCGGAGGTAAGGCTTATGAGGGGTATGACGGAGGGCTATGACTGTGAAGAGATTCTTTCGGAACTCAAAAGTAAATCCCCTTTATTAAAGGTAAAGAAAGTAGAGCGATTTGAGACAAGGGCGTCTAGGGAGAATGGGAGACGTCTCGATTTATTTAAGGTTACTTTGGAGCCGGGTGAAGACGTCAGACAGCTGACCTCCCTGACTGGCATTCTCGGCCATAGAGTTGTGTTTGAAAAAATTAAAAATAGCAGAGAACATATCCAGTGTTACAGGTGTCAAAGGTACGGACATGTGAGTTCCAACTGCTCGTACAATCCCAGATGTGTGAGGTGTGGGGGGAAATGCGATGATAAATGTCCAAGGAAGGGCGAGGATGAGGTGTCCAAACCTAAATGTGCTAATTGTGGGGGAGAACATCCTGCAAATTTCAGGGATTGTCCCTACTATATTGAATACAGGAGGGCGAGACTGGAGGTAAAAAACAGGGCCATTGCAGATAATAATCACAGGTCCGAGTGGGTCAAGGGAGCATACAGCAATGTGGTCCAGGATAGGTCATACTCTTCAGTGTTGAAGGAAAGCATCAATAAACCAAATCTGGTAACTAAGAATAGTATAGAGGAGTTCTTGGGAGAGACAAATAGGATTTTTGGTATCTCACTGTCTTCTTTTTTGAAAAAAATTAGGGCCTTTGTGCCAGAATACTTTAAGATTAATTCTGATGATAAGCCTCTGGCTCTCGTAAAGTTTTATGTTTCATTAATGTGCCCATGAACAATAATAATCTTACAATAACCACAATAAATGTAAACTCACTAATTTCGCATGAAAGAAGGGCAACCCTACAGAGGGACCTTGCTTCAATTAAACCTTTTGCTGCCTTGGTCTCTGAGACTAGACTTTCTGGTAGATTTGGACCCGTTTTCGCAGATTATAATTTTGTTAGGAATGATTTTGGTAGGGGTACTGGGGTGCTTATCAGGCAGGGCTACTGTTTTGAGAGGGTGCAGTGTCATGTGGAGGTTGTCTCTGTTACTCTGGTTTCGGTAAGGCTGAGAATTGCTGGTGTCGAGAAGCGACTACTGTTGGGTGCCGTATATGCTCCGTGCAGTTCTGGGGCCGAGCTGTCGCGGGACTTGCAGTCTCTTTGGAACATAGCAAAGAATTTTGATTATATGATAATTGGTGGCGATTTCAATGCTAGACATCAGGCTTGGGGGGACACTGTAATGAATAATAATGGAAGACGACTGTATAACTGGTTCCAGACTGAACCGTTTCTCAGATTAAATTTTGCTTTCCCGATCTCTCCCACTTTCCCTAGGGGAAACTCCCATCTTGATTTTTTTATGGTCTCGGACGAGGTTAGTCCTGTTGATAGAATGCGTTGCTACACCTATTCGTATGCCTCCGATCATTTGGCGGTCTTGTTGAAAATTAATGAGTGGTGCCCGGAGTTCCTGTGGGAACAGCCTAGGTTAGTTAGATCATTCACGGGAACGAAATGGAAGGCACTTAAGAATGATCTCAGGTCGGCGTTGACTGATATTTTTCCGCGGATGAAGGAGAATCTGAGTGTTCCAGAGCTGGAGACCTGTGTTGGGTCTCTTAATACGGTAATTAATGATTGCATTGACAGACATACCAAGGTTATGGAGGTTAAAAAGGATAAATACAAGAATCTTCCTCAGGTTATCAAGGATATGTTCACGACCCGTAAGATTTGGCTTAGGATTCTGAATAGAGAATATAGAAGAGAATGGTCTAGAACATCTGACTTATACGTGGAATTATCTTCCAGAATTAGATGCCTTAGTAAATGTATTAGGGATGCTATGACGGGTTTTGTGAACGATAGACTGTCGGACAGGATTAAAAAGATTAAGCCTTCTCCTTGGGCGTATCGAGAAATTGATGACATTACGGGCAGAAAGCGCTCTAGGTTTGCACTAGGTAGAGAAGATCTCGCACACGAGGGTGTCCCTTTGGTGACTGCGGGGGATAAGTTGTCGGCTTTTAGAGAGTACTATGCGGGGTTGTACAGGGAGGTGCCCCCTGCGAATGCTGGGACTGACGGTATTAGGCAATGTGTACGGGAATACAGAAACGCTGAAAGTGATCCTATCACCTTTTTTATGGATGGTAACACGGCTCTCGATCCGGTTAGCCATGACTGTTTTGTTTGCTCCAGGCAGGTGGAGGGTGTTATTGGCAGAATCAACAATAAAAAATCAGCAGCCGGTGACGGCATTTCTAATTTTGTCCTACGCAAAATTGCCTGGGACATTGCTCCTTTCCTGACTGTGGTTTTCAATAATTGCATCAATATGGGCTGTTTTCTGAGTTGCTGGAAGGTCGCGGAGGTGGTGCCTGTGCATAAGGGGGGCTCCTCGAGGGAAATTGCGAATTTTAGACCTATCTCTATGCTGCCCAACATAGGGAAGGTCTTCGAAAGAATTATACTCTGGGAGGTGGAGGACTTCTGTATGGAGAATGAGGTTATCCCCAGTACCCAGTTTGGCTTTGAAAGGGGGCACTCCACGGAACATGCTCTGCTGTATCTGCATAGTGAGGTCACGGCTGGTCTCAGGGCTGGCGAGTGCACCGTGGCGTGTTCATTGGATTTGCAGAAGGCCTTTGATATGGTTTGGACGGAGGGGCTAGTGTTCAAGCTGATCAGGCTTGGTTTTCCGCGTTGGGTGGTGCTGTTGGTCGATGGCTTCCTCTCTGGGAGAAGAGGTCGTGTTAGACTGTCGGGCGAGGTATCTGAGGTCTTCCCTGTCTGCTCGGGTGTACCACAGGGGTCTATATTGGGCCCTAAACTTTTTAACATTTATATACATGACTTTCCGGTTTCTCTCGGTGGTTCTGGCTCCATACAGTATGCTGACGACACTTTCGTTTTTGCTAGGCATGAGAGGCCTTTTGGGGCTTTGGCCCTGATTCGCGAGCACATATGCTCGATATCTGAGTACTTGGGGAACTGGGGCATAGCGCTCAATCACTCAAAATGCCAGTTGATCTGTTTTCGTAACGCGTACGGTAGGGGCCATTATTTGGCGGTGAGAGAAAGTAAGTACCTTGGATTGAGTATTGGGGGCCACTCCATACCTCTCAGTAATAAGATTAAATATCTTGGGGTAACGTTGCACCATCGTTTCAAATTCAACCCACACGCTCGTGCGGTGCTGAGCAAGGCCCGGAGGGTCCTGTCTGATTTGAAACCGTTAATAAATTCTAGATCGGCTAGATCTGACACTAAACTGCTTATGTATAAGACTTTGATAAGACCTGTGATGGCATATGCATTCCCTATTTGGTTTTCTATTTCCCCTACGGTGGCACGGGAGCTTCTTGTTTTTGAAAGAATTGTACTGAGGCATTGCATATCAAAATATCGTAGGCCGGGTGGTAGATATTATCCGAATTCGGCGCTGTATGAGGAGTCAGGGATTCTCGCCCTCATGACTTACCTCTGGGTACTCTCCTCTAAGAGACTGGAGAGACTTGAATATCACCCTAATGAAAGAATGTTGAGAATATGGGAGAGTGGACGGGCTGAGGGGGTGGGGGAGTATTACTACCCTTCGCCTTTTGTACTCCTGGACGTGAATGCCAGAGAACAGTTCGTGAATGATAATGATGAGAATGCACTTGGGCATTTCTTTGAGCGCGTGATTGGTAATGTCCACAGAGGATAACGTGATGAAAATTGACCTGAGGGTGAGTTGTGACGCTCCGTGGGCCCTTGTATTACAGGAGCTCAGTAGTTAATAAGACAATAAGATACCAAAATAAGAATTACCTAGATAACTGTAAAATTCATAAGTAGCCTTTGACTGCAATCCTGTTGATGGATTGTAGTATTATGAGATAAGTATACATAATGCTAATAGTAATACTTGGCTGTGTTTAATAGATATTAAGTTAACAGGATACTAGAGTAAGCTTTATCAGCTTAAAACTGTATGATCTGTAAGTATCTCTGTATGAAACCTTATCGCTGGTATATCATTTTGTAAGAATAATGTTATGTTCATAATTCCTATTATTGATAGGGTACTTTCTGACTGAGCACTGAAGTGTTCTATGTTTTTGACCTGATTGAATTTCTCTTGTTAGAATTAGATTGAATCTTTTTGCTGAATTAAAGATAGTAATTTAAGTTGGTTACAATGACTCTGTGTTGCTGTTACGGATTTACATTGTTCTAGAATTGATACACATGATATGTTTTTGATATTCATTTTGTACTCTGCAGAGTCGGCCCTGCTGAATTTTTTGGCCGGAAAGTACTTTAAGTAGTTGAATCTGTATTAGTTTACTGAATGCTCATTCTGTCAATGTACTATGTGGAATTAGATTCACTAACTCTTCCTTGGTGTGCTGGAGTTTAGCACACATAGCTAGTTTGTAAAAGTAAATATAAGTATGGGAACTGACTTTGAATGTATTCCCACTGAGGTGTTTTCACACCAAGGCAATTATTTCTAAGACTGAACTTGACTGAAATGTTAAAATACTTGTGCCTTAAGCAGTGATATCATATGAATAGAGCCAATACTGGCATAACTCGGAGTTTTATCCGAATTTTTAGTTCTCCCTCTCCCTCTTTGCTATTGTTTTCTCTTTTCTTTTTGTATTCCCCATATTAATATTCTTAGGTTAACACAACACATGTACACGCCGGGAGCAAGCGTTCTTAGTTTTATCAAGTTAAGTATGTGATATGTACATAGCATAGATGTAATAGCGGAATACCACCGCACGAATGTTTGTCAAGCCTAGCATGTGTTCTGCAAAGGCAAAATTTTTCTAGCCAGCGACGTATATATATATTGTGATTGTCTGTCACAGTCTTAAGAAACTGTCTCTGTAAATTTTTATGTTACTTGGAGTCTCAATAAAAGTATTTAAATCTGAATCTGAATCGATGGACGAAATCAAAACAAAATTCCTGGACCTGATTCACGCCCAGGTAAGTCCCGTGCTAAATAAACGTCAATAGCCGGCTGCTAATGGAGATGTCTAGAATCGGCAGGTGAAGATCCCCTCGATGGGCTTCTCCGACTACTTTATCCAGAATGTGGCCGCGGCCCCGGACAGCGCCGAGCGGAAGGAGAAGCAGGTGGAGCAGCGGGACGCCCACAAGCTGTCCGACCAGGAAGTTCTCGAGGGCATCGAGGACCTCTACTTCGACGAGGACTGTGATGTAGGGACGTACGAACTGAAGGTGGGTGTGATCTCTGCCCTCCGCTGGGAATCGCCCAGCCCGCGCTCCAGGGAATTAAGTGCCGACGTATGAGTTTTTAATGAGGAGTGTTTCAGGTTGGGCATTGTGGCCGTGGATTTACGGCCAGTGGCAGCGACCACTAAAGAGATTCCTGCGGAATAGCAGTGTTAAATGCACTGAAAACTAGTTGGCTGATTGGCTGTTTTTCATTTACTATCTTGCAGGCGAGTGCTCTTTAAAGTGACTTGTTTAGTCTCGGCGCCAAACCCATATTCACCATACATCCAGTTGGGCTCTGTTGGACCGGGCTAATAGAATCAACGTTTATTTGAGTTTATGTGAAGCTGGTTCAGCCCTAGTTCAATGTTTGTCTTCTGTATTACTTGCTGTTTTCTCCTTGTCTATATTCTCTCTCAGTCCACCATCTTAGGTGTGCTCAGAATGGGGCGCTTTCTCATTTAAAGCGTTTAGGAGGTCACCACAAGATAGACATAAAATCAGCGTATCAAAAATAATTAATAATAATAAGCCGCAAAATCGGCAGTGAGCTCAGTCTTACAAAATTTGTTGGATGGTAAAAAGTCTAGGAGCTAACTAATTTCGATCCCAACGCAAAAGAGTTCGCTTACCCGCTTTTTGAATGAGTACTTGTGAGAAGAGAAAAAATATTGTGTTTTCAAGCACATCCGTCGCAATGCTTTGTCCGTCCGTCTGTTTTCCGTTTTCTTCCAGATCTCTTCGTCCTCTCCACAGGGTTCAAATAATCTTTTTTCTTCATCAAGCGACCGATGCGATGGTTGAATGTCAGACCTAGATTTGCCAAAATTAATGGCTATCTTAAGTGAGTTCTTATTGATAGTCATTTAGCCATAAATATAATTTTAGCCTTTGAACAAACATTAGGAAATGTTAAGATGAGTTTAAAATTGTAATTAGATTGAAAAAACATTCATATTATTTACCTTGTTTGGAATGTTCGTTTTAACAGAAATTTTCCGAGGAGGAATTGAACTGTGATACTATACAAAAAGCAATTAGCAATCTCCGAAAGCAACAGAAAGTGATTTCCACAAAAGTGCTTCAACATATTTTGGAAAAAAGAAGCTCTTGCAATGAGGAGTTCCAGAAAATAGTTGAGGCAGAGAAGGAGCTAGAGGAGGCTCTTTGGACATGCCGGAAAGCCAGATCCTACCTAAGTTACGCTAAGAAGCACTTGACTTCAACCAGTTTAGAAATTTTAGCAGCTTATCGAAAAAGAGAGGTACTAGTAGAAGTACTGAAATCATTGAACACTATCAAAGCCATAGTAAGCACTTAAATTATTTCCGATAGTCAAAGATGTTAAATATTTGTTCAACTTATAGAAAACAACAGACATTGAACTACAGAAATTGCTTACCGATGGCAACTATTCAGGGGCAATTGCTTTGCTTCTGCAGTGCAAAGCGTCAGCTTCTCAGTACACTGAGTACAATTGTGTGCAATCCCTGAACCAAAAACTCCAAGAAACTTTGATTTTAACAGAGTACCAGCTTGACACAGTTCTAAACGAGGTAGGTTGTAAGGATAATCAACATCTTTAACTGTTATCATATGGTTCGTTTTAGATGATCCAAAGTTTTGATATAAAAAAGTACGGGAAGTTACAGGAAGCTTACAAGCTATTAAATAAATCTCTCATAGCAATGGACCAGGTGAATACCCAAATGTAGACTTGTAAAACGAGCAGTATACTTAACCTTCCACACTCTTTCAGCTGCATATAAACTTCATTTCGGCCATTCACTCCACAGTAAACAATGTTTTAAGAAGTTATTGCGACCAAACTACCGATGACAAACAAAAACTGCTTTTCGAGCAACTGTGCGAAAGCATTCCGGCGGACAAATACATTCCCTGCCTCATAAATCTGTGCAAATCCTTTTGGACAATTTTGGCTTCATACTATCAGATTAGTATGTGGCATCAGAACTACAAACTGTTCCAGTCGGAAACGGCGGACACCCAAGATGGGTACATCCAAGAGAAACTGAAGAAGGGTCAATCTCGAATATGGAACGACATACAGTCAAAAATATGCGTTTTCTTATCAAGTCCGAAATTGAGGACTTTGAAATATGAACAATTCATTCAGGTGCTTGCGATTACCCAGAGGTTGAACAAGATCGGCCTGGAATTTTGCGGAGAGTCATCCGAGAAGCTAATTGAAAGAATGCAATCGCAAAGCGTGCAGTTTTTCGAAAGATACCACCTGTCTTGCTTAGAAGAGATCAGTCTGTTTCTCGACAACGAGTCATGGGCACCGGTTGATTCCTTTACGAACATATTGCAGCTACAGGTGAGTTTCAGTTCTAAAAAATGCTTTCACAGGTAAGACGTATTATTATTCTAGGAGTTCCGATCCATTAGACATTCGTTACAAAGGCACAAATCTCCACCGGTGGAAATTAAAGTTGGGATTCTCGCTTCGGAGAACATGTCCCCGCTTAATAATTGCGACGAATCGGTGTCAGTACACTCTCAAGACGGCAGCTCTATATATGGCTCATGCGGATACTTTTTGAGATTTTCGGAAAAAAGTTCTCCATTCGATGCCGGCTTGGATGCTACAATGCTCGAAGAAGACATTCTCTCGGGAATAATAGACGAGGCATCCTGCTACTTCTCCGAGGAAAGTGAGGACGACGAGAAGAAAAATAGCTTTCACAGCAAAAGCGAAGATGAATCAGAAAAATCATCGTAAGTTTTGAATTCAGGTTTACCATTTTGAATATGTTTTCACTGTGTTTTGAAATTCAGGCAAATGCTTACAAATAGTACAACTCTAAATGTTTCACGTTGCATTGGGAAATATTTACAAATGTGTAAATTACTTCATTGCATATCACCACAAATTGTTGCTTCAATGTTAGAACTTATTGACTTTTATATTTACGCTGTTCACGAGATATTCGCGAAAGATTCCGTAAGTACATCGCTCTATGTGTTGTTGGTGATTTCAGTTTTCCGATTTGCTACTTGTTCAGGCCAATATTTTTTTTTAGAAGACATTTTTCTTATTTTGCGTGTTTTATTTCTTTTCATTTCGGTGATGGATTTGCAGATAATCGCTTATTGCATATTTAGTTATGGTAATTTAATATATTTCTAGCCAATTCCGATGGACAATTTATATAGCACAAATCTTGAAGACAAGTTAAAATATATGAGTGAACAAATCGTGCCAAAAGTTAAAGGATGGCCTCTAAATTTCTCCTCTTTGGTAAGTCTTATTTTCTAATATATTAGTACAGTAATTTGTGGGTACAAGTTACCGCGCATTCGTATGCTTAAGTTGCCAATCTACTTTAATTATAATCAATTTATTTGTAAAGTAAATATATTTATATTGCGTATTTGCATCAAATTTGCAGACAAACAACGAATTGTGCAATCCGGACACTCTGTACGGTTTATATCAAAGAATTGTTGCGGTTGAAAGTGGAATATCAATGGTGAGACAATGTGAACAGCTACAGTGCTACTTGGAACATTTACTGCCTGTCGACGATCGCCACAATTTGCTTAAGTTCTCTGATCACAAGCTCTTTGCGGCTGAAATTGCGAAGCCTGTTTACATATGTGTTACTGCTAAAACCATTGACCTCCAAGGAATATTGTCATCCATGTCCAAAGTCAAATGGGACATTAACCACGTGAGTGTGCAGCATAGCGCATATATCGATCTACTGAACAGGGCAAGTTCTCAAAATATATGTTTAACGTAAGATACACTTTCATCTTTAATATTTTGTCTACTCCAGAGTGTACAATCCTTTGCAATGAGATTAGAAGAAACTTTAAAAGTAACGACACTGCCGTTGGACTCTATTTGGGACAGTTTGGCGCATGTTTGCACTCACCTCTTGGTTGAAGGGTATATTTCCAATTTAGCCTAAACGATATAATTGCTGTAAATAGGCATTTTAGATTTTCAAATGCGAAAAAATGTTCAGCAGGCGGTCGGGCCTTAATGCAACTCGACTTTACGCACTTCATGTCAATATTAGAATTGATTTCGGGACTGAAATTCCCCGAGCACCGGTCGTATGTGGACAGCTACATTAAAGCGTATTATTTCCCCGCTGAACTGTTCCAGGAATGGGTTGTGAAACAAAAGGACTGCAAGCTCTACTCCTCCAAGCAGCTCTCTAATCTAATTGCGTGCGTCTGCTCTAGTGATAAGAAAACACGGCTAAAGTTGCTAGGCTTGCTAGAAAATATGAATGACGGAAGCTGAAATCTCACTTTTGTTCCACTTAATACTTTTTAACTGGGTGAAGCACAACAGTATTAAGTCATTCCAGTTTAAACCTTTTGTGTAAGAAGCCTTTTCTAAGGGGTACTAACCTAGCTGCTTATTGTACATATTAGACACCTCATTTATATTTTGTGTTTTCATTTGTAATATGTATTTGTTGAGATTAATAAAAATCTATTATCACAAACGTTTTTCTTATTATTTTTTTTTTAGTGGATATTTCAGCAATAACCCTTGGCTTTAACTAATCTTACAAAAGTCAAGCAGACTCAGTCAGCAACTCCCAAACGATTATTTTAAATAATTAATTAATATGGTGTTTCATCTACGAATAGACCTTTAATATAGAATAAAATCGTTATGAAAATTAAGAATGTAAGTTGCTGAGGGAAAGATGAAAACAACGGGCACAAAAATTTGTTCTGAATAAAACTCCAATAAGCTTTCTTTTATTAAAATTTATTTACAAAAGATTTTAAAGTTTAGGATAGCGCAACAGAGGTTTTACATGACAGAGATTTTTCCCGAATAATGTGTTAAGTGCTTCTTCTAATAGCACTTTAAAAAAGAAAGGAATAAGTAAGTACCTTAAGTTACCAGATCGGTAAACGATAAATTCGCTGTTTTTGTCACAAGAAAGTTAAAATCATGGCAAAGCAATTTATAAGCAGTGCATCTTTGAGCAAGGCACTTAAAAGCAAGTTAAAATTATTAAAAAGGCCCAAGAGGCCGGAACAGATTGCCGATTAAGAGGCCATGAAAAACGAATTATTTTATACTTATTTACACTATTTCTCATTTTTAAAATAAATAACAGTAAGCATTAAGAAAATTGTGAGATTTGGACACATTCATTTCATTTATTAACAACACCCACACTATTAGCTTAGAACGTAGACTCAACTTAAGAACTAAAATTACCAACTTCTTTTCAGCCAACAAATCTTTGTTAGCTCGTGTTACGTCTTAGTAGATATTGAATGTTAAAAAAGCGCTGATCTCGGCTGTCCCTACAATAAATTAGGACATCGTTAGATTATCTTAGGACTGCTGGCCTCGACTGTTAGGTTAGTAGGCAGCTTCGCGCTACCTGCTTCGTTTTTTTTTAAACTATTATTTAACTTGAACGGCTTTCAGCCTTCGAGATTGCTAACTATTCGAGGTTTGCTTATTTTGATCAATTTATTCGACATCTTCGTGACTAGTTAATTCAATATTCTTAAGGTCAAAATAATTTAAAGTAAAATTAATACAATATTAAAGTATTGTACAATATTATTGCTACAGTCGCTTCTCTGGGAAGCAGATTCCCCTCGTGCGTGACGAGGCGCTGAAACGAATGAAGCAGTTCGCCTTGGCAGTTTTATAAATGCTCGTCTCCGTGGTAGTTGCCGTTCCTGTTCAAGGGCTGTCGTTCCGAAGAGTCCGACGGACGGTTCCGATTGAAGAATCCACACTGAACAAAACGAGATATTTTACTCAGAAACAAATAGTAATAACTCTAATTAATTTTATTAATAAACCTAATATGATGGGTTAAAGGCTAAAGGATAAATTCAATTGTAAAATATGAAACAAATGACGCTACTAAAAGTACTGAATTTAAGAAAAAATCTGATCTGCTGTTCCCATTAAAGGAATGGAAAAAATACATTTCGTACGAAGGGCGAGAGTTTAAGTTTCTGGCTTAATGATAGGAAATAAAACTCCACTTACCTTGTAAAGTAGGAAAATAAGCAAAAGCAGTATTATTGCACCAGCACAAGCTGAAAGGACAACGACCCAAAGGGGGACGATATCGGACTTTGGGTCTGGCTCTGGTATGGCTGTGTAAAATATTTCGTAGCTCTTAATAGGCTTGTCTTTGGGCGCCCCAATGTAAGGCACGCGGGTCACTCGTGCAGCAGCCATTGTAGAAATATTTAATGGAATATTTTTCGATATTTTCGCCATAGTCTGAGCAACTAATCTAGTCCGTATGGCAATCCAGGCACCGTCGTTGCTCACTAGTGGACCAGCAACGCAGCGCAACATTGCGCAGCGCGTGGCTTTGCAGTGCACGGCGTTTTCCAGGTCCGGGTCCGGGTCACTCCGGATTTGTCGCCTTAACCGCTGGTGATGAGTTTCATCGCGGAAGTCATTGAAGATGGCATCTTCCTCTTCCTCGTCGTAGAAACCGTCATCGAACTCATCAAATTGATTGTTAACTTTATCGGAAATCTTTTGGTTTGGTCTTGCGTTATTTTCATAGTGGCTTGAAACGGTGTGATGATTTGGATTGCTGTATTCATTTCGGTAAGAGGCTGAGTGCTGCGAAGATTGCGGCGATTGTTGCACATAGTGAGTAGAACTGCCTCCAGAGAGGTACGTTGGAGGTGGTGCGTTGTGTCTGATGTGATCGTCAACATTTCCTCGATTAGCAGTTCCAACGTCCATAGTTCCGACTTGGAAACCATGACCGCCTTGAGCGACTTTCTCAAAATTCGTAGTCGCCGTCGGAAAACCTCTAGAATTTGTTGCATAAGAGCTGGCTGTGTATTCCGGCTGGTTCCTTTCGTAGTTATAGTTGCTCTGCGCTGTTCTATGAGCATTGTCGGCCGAATGGTAGCCTGCACTCCTGGGCGAGTCCTGGGAAAAGGTGGACGCTCCTCCAGACGATACGTAGGCAGGCGAATTACTTCCTGTGTAGCCACCTTGGCTACTGTGGCCGGTGTAATACTCCGTGCTGGTTTCTACGACGTGGGGCCTTCCTTGTGCATCATACGTCGTTGTCCTATTTCTGCTTGCCGTGTGAATGAGAGGAACCCCCCCGCTTGAGCCATTGCTCCAAGACACGTGGTATGAGTAACCACCGCCACCATCACCTCGACTTCCAGCCGACGCCTCAGCTGCAGCAGCTGCCGCCGCTGCTTTAGCTCTTTCGCTATGAATCAGCGATGCATCACCTGTAGATTCGATGCTTTCCTCTGCTTTGAGTTTTCGCTTCTCTTCTTCTGTTAGAACTCGTGTACCCAAGATTGAACCCCCTCGGCCAGTGGACGTATTCGAGGAATGCTCGACATGAACCCCAAAGTGACTCGTTGTTCCGCTTCCCCGTCTTACAACAGCACCAATTGATTCAAGATAGCTTTTTTTGTAGAAGGCGGGGTCTAAAACTAAGTTCCGTTCATTTACGTAAATATTCGGGTCACACTGAATGTTTCCATCGATTTCAGGTGCGTTGAGCAAGTACATTAGCTGATCTCCACCGAGAGTTTCATATGGCCAGAAGATGTAAACTTCAGCTTGATCGATGACCGACGGCCCATTATTTCTTACATTATAAATATGAACAACGTGTGGTCCCAAATCAGTTTCCTTTGTCGCGTTTTCCAACGCTTTGAAGTCAGTGCTCTTGTAGTGTTCGAATTGTGGCAGTGATATTCTGAAACCAGTAAATTAGTAACCCTGAGCGGGATGTGTGCCATCCGTACTTACCCTTCAATAGACAATTCAGTCTTAACCCAAATTCCGATGTTTTTCTTAATTATATTATCAAATTTGGATCCAGTCTCCTCGGGGTTTGTAGAGTTTGCTTCCATAAAGAAATCATAACTGGGGGCCATGCCTACTTTCTGTGACGGCATCATTACCACTTTGAATTTCGCCTGTATCCAGAAAAATGAATCAATTCAAATTGCTCAAAGAAGTTCCTATAGAATACATACGACTTTGCCTGCAGGCAGAGGATTCCCAATATCGCACTTAAGTGTGTTGCTAGTGGACTTACTAGGTGCGGTACACGTGATAGGTGTATCTCTTGGATCTCCAAGTTGTTGGATTTTGTTATAATTCAAATCTTTGGGTACAGTCATGTAGAAGCCAGCCTCAAATGCGTCTTCTCCGAAGTTTGAAATTAAAACGTCTATTACAAGTGGATCCTTTGACCCCAGAAGAAATTGATCTACGGTCCTGATAACAAAATGAAACCAATTTTATTGGGAAAATGTAATGCTTTAAAGACATACTCAATTTCTAGACGAAGATTAGGAATGCAAACGTTATCTGGTCCGCAATTTTTCTGAATATTTATTGAATCGCGTTGAACCGTCTCACGATTTTGGTCAATTACTGGTCTTGAAACATCGCGAGGTCTTCGGACTAGCGTTGGTGACTGTCGGTCTCGCTCGCCTCTTAACTGATATCTCATTTCAACTTCAAGGGGCGTAAGTTTATCCCTGATACCGTCAATAACGTAAACTGTTTCATTCTGGCACTTCACTTTTCCACGTCTAAGTGTAATTGTTGAATTCCTAATATTTTTGCCTTCATCCTGTAGGAAAAACATTCTTGGATTCTTAATTTTTTTGGAATCAAGGACCCAAGAAACTTCGAAGTCTAAAAACCAAGAAAAATATTCCAGCGTTAGCAAAAAGAGACCAATTTGAAATAATTTAAGATATAAATTACTCCGGTCGACACCAATTTTGTGCAGAACAAGTCTTATATCATTTCTATAGGATATTTTCCGTAGTCATGTTTTTGAAAAAAATAGGTTTGAAGAGTACAAAATATCGTAATTTCAATATAATAACGAATTTTCGCAGGAGCTTGTAAAGAAGCTCAAATAAAAGTTTGAGCCTTAGCTATTATATTAAAATACGAGATGCTGCAATACTTTTCTAAAGTATTCCGAGGAATTTACTCTCTTAACCGATTACTTCATACAGCAGATAGTGAATGAAAATCATAATCTTTTTATAAATCACTTATTTTGTACTTTTCAATCCTATTGATATAAAAAATGTGATGTCATAGGACACTTTTGTTTGCGAATTCGTAATTTCCAGAAAAAATCCTAAAGAAATTATATTTGACTTGTTTTATGCAAAATTAAATATTTAAAATTTGTCAACCAGTCTTCTTATCATGCGTGGTCAAAAAGTGCTACTTACTTATTATTTCAGGTAAATTTTGTCCATTATATTTCATGCATGATGTTATTTCAGTACACGTGACCGGTTTGCCATCTCGATACGTACTGCATCTTTTGTCTTCCAAGCTTATTAATTTCGAACCAACAGAGAACTTTGTTGAAGCGTCCACCACTGCTACAGGTCGGGATCTGTGAATAATATATTCTTAAATCACTTCTAACTCTATAACAATTTAGGATCTATATTTACTGTGTCTATTAAGTATGTATATAGTAGGCTATTTACTCAACTAATTAGTTAAATTAAAATCACTCCGTTAAGGGGTTAAGTTAAAGTACCATGGCTCACCTATATTACATTTACCTGGTGTCCAGGGGCAAATTCTATTCTATTTCTTGCCACTGTAGATAGCTTCAAATCTTCAACTAACAAAAGCGCAATTAAACTACTTACTTGAATACATAGACGTTGTTGCTGTCGTAAGCACCAGCGGCCATATCGGGGTACAAATTGCCGTCCAAATCCAGTCCTCCTGCCAGCGAAAAGCCAAAGGTTCGGGGATAGGGCACGTCGAGGTCCTCAGCATAAATGACTTGAGAATGCTTGGCGAGTGGACCCGTCGGGGATCCGTAGAAAATGTAAACAGCACCTCTATTAAATGGACCATCATAGGGAGCTCCAACTGCGAAATCTCCATATCCATCCAAATTCACGTCTTGCAGGGATACCACTGAAAGTCCAAACCGACCACGGGAATTTATGCCATCTCTGGTTTCCATGACGGCGAATTTATTCTAAGAGAAATTTTATGTTAGCCCTTATTTGAGTGATGGTGCTTTTCAACAATTTTACTCTTCTGCCCTGGAGCATAATGTACACGCGACCAACGTCGTATTTGCCCTCATTATTTGGCTCAGTGTACATGGGGGCACCGATTATAAGGTCGTCCAGCCTGTCCCCGTCCACGTCGACGGTGCACAGCGAGTAGCCGAAGTAAGCGCCGATTTGCTTCCCGGTTATGTTCAGCTGGTTGACCATGTTCCACGAATATATTGCAATTTTCCCGAGGAGACCAGCTCCACGTGGCATGCCCACCGCCACGCCCTCGACTCCGTCTCCGTTGAAGTCCCCCGTGGTCACCGAGTACCCGAAGTAGGAGTCATCGTCTGACGAATAGCTCTCCCCCGTCGCGTAGACCTTGCTCCTTGGGTCTGTGACATCATAAGTGTACATTTGCCCTAAAATTATGCAGGATTTTTATTTCAGTTACATAGGGCGAATCAAGGTGCTTGGTTATGGTTTTACTAGTCAAGCTTGCTTTAAACACCCACTAAATGCATATTGTTAAAGCGAAATTATATCTGCTTTTGTTAAAACTATGGATGGTTCTGAGAAATTCATTGTGATGAGATGATTCCAGGGAGTCCGTTTCTCGAGATTTACTTATTGTTAAGAACTAGGGCTAATTTATTGAGATCAAATTTAACAATCTTATCCGACAGTGATTTACATTTTTAGAGACTGTGGTTAGTTCTTCCATCGTATACATTTTTATGATTCTTTGAGAAGCTATATTCGTTTTAATTTATGACTTCGTCATGTTGGCATATTTTTCTAGATTTTAAGATTTGAACTGTAGGGTTCGTTACCAATTTGTTGTTCAATTTGGGAAGACAAATTAAACAAAATATCCACATATTGTTTTTAAGTCAAACATTAGAAGCAGAATTCGACGGAAAAATCAGTAGAAAAGCAAAACTGCCAGAAACTCCGATTTTAAGTTAAAATTCTAGACTAGTTTGATTTGAAAAAACTTCTTTTGATATTTGGAGCGACTTTGTCGAATTTCGACCAGCCTGATTTAAAAATGGTCTTTTTTTAAATTAAAAGTGTACAAATTATAGATGTTATTTTTCAGTACAGTTATAATGTAATCGCAATCTGTCCAAATGACTTTTATAAATTTTCATGTTATTTATTAAAAAGTAAAAATAATTTCGAACAAAATCCCATGTATAAAAAGAGTGTACATACAGTCAAAAATCTGAACAACCGAAAGAAAATTGGATCAGAAATTCTTGCTGAATTGAGTTGATGATGTTATAGCTAAAATTCAGATAAGGGAGTGTTTGCTGTGCCTAGAAAATTATCTTCATCAATTAGCTAAATATAGGTTACTAACCCTCCTTGCACCAACTGTTTCTATAGGGCACTTATAAGGGTTATGATTTAATCATGCTTCGCTTATCCTTGATTTTATGTCCCTTTCTAGTTTTCTACAGAATTGTAAAATCGGTGTGATGTAAATTCGGCATTAAGAGGTAATTATACAGCATGATTTTATAATTTAGTACTCCAAAATCCATTTTGACAGAGTTTTGGACACTGTATTTGGAAGATTATGTAAATGGAACTTGAATTCAAAGGTATTCAGAAATTAGTGTTTGTACTTCAATAATCGCTATACAAATCACAAAATCTTCAAGGGTATTAATATTAATTTACCTTACTTCAAAGTACTTTTTAATCTGCCACTTAAAATTTCCTATTCGTTAGAATTACAACTAACTTAATGATATCTATTCAATTATTGAGTCAAATGTATTGTATTAAAAATGCTAACTGCTATCAGTAAAGTAGTTTGTTGGTACTTATGAATTATGAAAACCCCCTAAAATATAAGTATAATTTTGAATATTTATTAAATTTGATCTCAATATAAGAAAAAATGTAGGAAATAAATGTTCTAATGAAAATAAAATATCTTTAATTTTTGTGGTGTTAATAATCTAATTGTATACTTTCGTGCAAATCATTCTATATGTGGTTAATTCTGAGTAATACAGTAAACATTTTATAAAATTTAAATGCCAATTCAACGGTTCTATAATTTAAGTGATTGCACTGAAAAATATCTATCAAATGAATTCAAATGATTTCAATGAAAATTGCCTGTATTGAAAAAAAATTAATTTATTTGCTGGAGGCTTTCAAATTTAAGATAATATCATTACAAATTATGTCAACTCGTCATCCTTATCAAAACTTTTTAAAAGTTTAATGTGTAAATTTGAGTTTCAACCTTTTAAATTCGATTTTAATTTGACAATAAATGCCGTTGTCAAGTTTTAGTTCATTTTATTTCATTCCTGGCAATTTTCGTTGAATGCTTTTGTAGAAACTGTTATTATACTTCTTACCATGAGGTAAACAAATCAAACGAAAAACATAATCAATAAAAGCAAAGCGCACATCCATAAATGTAAGAGAAGCGAACACGACAACCTTCCTGTCTTGTAGGGTAGTAGAGTATAGTTTTGTTTAGGTGTTTTATTAGCCTGTTTAAAAAAATGTTGTCGAATTGATGAGACAACAGCAGCATTAGAAGTATTATTTGTTGGTTAAGTTCATTTTATGAATTAGGAAAGCACCAATTCATCTGTTATTGCAACCGGTACTGATTTTTTTGGTTTATAATGAGAAAAGTTGAAATTTTGAAAATTGCAACAAAATTCTAACAACGTTTTAACTGCTTATAACTTTCTTTAATTTGTTTTATTTTACCTGCGCCAAACTCTTGATACATTGGTGGCTTGTACGGGAACTTTGAAGCTGTATTTATTGAATAAACTTGTCCTTTGGATCCCATCATTAAAATTAAAATCATTTAAACGTTTAACCATTGCGTTGGCGTTGTTCATTTTGATTTTATATATATTTCGACGTAACGAGTCAAATACATTTTATAATAATGTTAGGGCGTGCAGATTTGATTTTGTTTGTTTGGTTTGGGAAACACAACACGACAATATGTAGTAGATACAAGCAAGAGGGTGCAGACACAGGCAGAATCACGAGAAGTACACAACAAAAAGAAAATAAATTATTATTTGATTTTCATGTTAAAATTATACTAATGCTACGCTAGAGTTAGTGGTTATTTATCCTCGGCACTAATGCTTTCGCCGACTTCTTAAGTCGGCGCGGTCCTGGACTGCACAAAAGACGCCTATTCGAATAAGTGATTTTCCTATTGGGACAAGCGTTTTTGCGCCTTCCAAGTTCCGCAGAGGCTAATGGAACCAAAGATAGATTACTTAGAAACTACATTAACGCTTATTAAACACTAAGCAGGCCGACTGACAAAACAGCACAAGACGACATCATTTCACATCGCGCATGAACTATATCTAAAAAGAATCTACTGCGCGAACTGGACTGTTTCTGTGCAGACTGATTTTGTTAGTTTCTTTCATCTCGAGCGTTCTCGATCCTCAAATTCGATGTGACTCTTTAGGTAATTGGTTAATAGTCAACTTTCTACTACAGCTACATAAGTCGCGTGTTCGATGACAATTATTAATGGTATCACAATCCATATTCTGAAATTTGTTCTCAATTTGCTACAAAGGAATGAACAAATTGAACCGCTGGAACACAGCTCTCTACTTAGAACTGAGGCGCGGCCAGAAGCTTACCTTGCCAGTACCAGCTGCCAGGCGCTCCGATGAACAAGCGGTCCGACCCCTGAAAATACAACCGCTTATGTAAATGCTTGATATCTTTATGGAATTTAGGTAAATATATTGTTTGAACTTCTACTTTGCTCTTTTGCAAATTTCATTGCATTCCTTATATCATTCATCCAATGTAATCTTGCTTTCCAAAAGTATTCTGTGTACTTTATACCGCAGTATATACCATTTAAAAAGAAGTTTTTTAGTTTATATTCTACAGTAGACCCATTATAATATAAACTTATTAACCCTTTTTTAACTGTTTATGTCGAGTATACTCTTCATGAACAAACCACGATTTTTCGCATAATGTCGATTGTATTCGCCACAATGATAAAAAGATAGCATTTTTATTATCAATCAACGAAACGACAATAATTTTTATTTCTGAAAAAGGGCAAATAAAGAAATTTAAACAAATTTACATTTTAGAATATTCGTTAGTTTGCGGGCAGAAAAAATTCTTAAAAACAAAATGAAACAGTTAAAGGGTTAAAAAAGACCCCAGTTCACATCTTGGGTACAGCTAGATCAATTCAATTACGTTACAATTATCATTCCGATTCCCTGGAATTGTAATTTTTAATCGATATGTTGAATTCCTAAGTACTGCCCTTAAAAAAGTTGTCAATTCCATTAGGAGGAATTTTAATTGTTAATCGATAATGATCAACTACTTAGTAATGGACTGGAATTATTCGTCGAAACGAAGCATTTTGTATAGTCTATAATTTCTTCATTTTAATTTATTTATTTATTTTTTTATTTGTCTAATTGGAAATTTAAAGTGGAAAGTGAACGAAAATTACTGTACTTTATTTTAAAAATCGATGATCAATTGTTTTTACGCCAGATTTAACCGCTTCCGATTCTTTCCCGTGTGGATATTTGAAAGAAAGTGTGTACGTGAATAAGCAAGAGAACATACCCCAACTAAAAAATAATATTCGAGAGGAAATTCGAGTGATAACTCCTAAAATCTTGCGAAAAGTCATGAAAAACAAAAGAGTGCGACTATGTGAACCTGAGCATGGGCATTACTTACGCGACGTTATTTTTCACGTGTATTTAAAAGAAAAAAATGAATGTCTCTGAAATGAAGAAATTACAGACTATTCAAATTCTTTTCATTTCTTTTGCACCACTATGTATTACCTAAAACGCTTTATATCTACGGGATTAAAATACAGGAAACTCGGCGTTCTGAAAAGCATTTCTATCAAAAAAACTAATATTTCAAATTTGTGTTCATATTTATCAGTGCTACGCTACGCTAAAAATAATTGAAAATATTTGAACCACATATTTTCTCAAGCCATTAATGTACTAGAAAATGGAGAAAATATTAAAATAAGTAATCAATTAGAAACCTTCCTCCAAAACTTAAATAGAACTACATATTTCTCCCTTCCTTCTCTTATGAATAATTGTAATTACCTAATTTAATTTGAAAAATTAATTTTTCAGCGTTTTTTTAACTTTTCCTAATTATTACTATAGTACTGAGAAATAGTACTGATTACATAGTACTGAGAAAATAACTTTAAACTTTTGAGGACATAACCTTTTTTGTACGAGCTCAATAAAGCAAATTTTATTACTTCATTGTTTTAAGACTATCGAACTACCCCAAAAATACACTCAAAGTATTTTACAGCATTTGTTTAACACGTTCCCGCCGGCAGCTGAATTTGTAGTTTGTTTCATCGGGCGGCGCTGTTTTCACACACATTAAATTGATTTCTTTCTTTGTACCACTAATGGTACATGCCGCCCGATGGGACAGTCCTTAATGTACCACTAGTGGTACATGCCGGCGGGAACGTGTTAATGATTTGGATTTTATATCTTATAATTTGAATGAATTTATAGATCTATTATTGTTTGCTTTATGGCAATATGATGAAGAATTTATACATATATTAAGGTAATGCTTTGTGAAATTCCGTCTTGATATGAAATTATTATTTTTGGATAACAATGAACAATTGGTAGCAACAATATTTACCACATTTTATAGTATGATGTTTCGCGAGAAGTGAATTTTCCACTTTTTCCATTTAATTCAAATATGCAGAGACTGCGGTCTTTGGACCTTCTGCGTGGCATACATTGAGATAAGTAATACTGTGCGTGAATAAAGCTAACTTCAGGTGTACTTCGTTGGTTTATTAAGATTCGTTCATCGTGATGTGTTTATGCAAAATATTGTGGATTTTCCTAGAAAAACAAAAGAGTCTTACCTTTGTGATAGCAGCACTAAAGCCGGCTTGACAGGATCCTTGTCTGTGGTAGCCCCAGTAGTCTGAAAAGGAAGTAAATTAAAACATCCAAAGTACTGATATTTCTCTAAATAAATGTAAATAAATATTTATAAGCCGAATGAGAGGACATTTCAATATCTGTAGCATTTTTCCCAACGAACTTCTTTTGGACAATTCTTTGAAATCGGAGTCCAGGCCACTGCGTTATTTGTATGCAGCGGAAGAATCTGAATTGGGATTTAAAGCGCTCAGCGTAACACCTTGCCGGATAATTATCTCCCAATTCGATCTTCTCCGTGAAGGGCATTTGCCCTAGCAGGGCTGAGCGTTGTTAGGTATTCCAGTCTTGTGCGCTGGCGAGTGCACGTAAATATTAAGCAGGACAAACTATTGCCGAATTATTGACTTCCGGTGTGACTTGTTTGTGGAAATCTGGTTTACGATTTAGTTTATCTAGACTATTAATAATTCAGTTTTTAGGTTATTCAGTTACACAAACAATGAACAATGGTTTTTTATTATTTTAAGAAAAATAGCCTCCGATTGGAGATAGTATAGAATGTTCTCTATACAGTTTTGCATAAATCTGATCTGAATTTGAGGCCCCACTTTCTTATGAGCATTCTTGTGAGCACGATGAAATCGCATATTTTTTAATCGATTTCGATCAAATTTTGCTTATGCATTCATTGAGTAAAAATCTTGATTATATTTGAAAATTTAAAAATGGGTCAAGGGAGTGGTGGTTCTACTTTCTTTTATATTCACTTTGATTGGTACAATAGCCTCTCTATTTATTAATCGCAATCAATCAAATTTGAGCAAATTACAATTTCTTCTGACTGCCGCCGCAAGGTATTTTATTTCTAGACGGGGGCCGTTGTATTGTCCAAATTTCAGGTCATTTCAACAAGGATATGTTTGGTTTTGTCCACTGCTTTCCAACTAAATATCTAAATTTGCCACTGCTGCAAATCGTCTATCAGAATTTTGAAATTAAAGGTGGCGGATCCCATACGCCGACGAATATTTCTACAATAATTCAAAGGATTTCACGATAATTAGCATAAAAAGGTTTTCAGGATCCCAATCCACGCTCTAACTTGGATGAAACCTGGTAACTCAGCTACTACCTAGATAAATATTGAACGTACTCCTTCACAAACTCGAATTATTATTGAGGCATGTACGTGTTAATCACAAACGTTAAAGGAAATATGAAGATGGGTAAATAAATAACAGGTGGATTAGTTTTATGTTTTTGAGATTTCTTTTGATAACATTTTATTAAATCATATGCAACAAATGTAAACAAAAAGAAATGGGGATACCGATTCCAAAACAAATACAAACAATTTATTTTCTTCAAATATTTATGATGGAGCATATCATATTACATTTTTTGATTTCATTGTTTGTTGTTTTTGCTTTTTTCTTTGGATTTTAATAAATTGAAATCGTATGCAAAGCAAAAAATATTTCCAGATTTCGTATTCAGTAGAACCAATCTTATTTTTGTCGTAAAATCTTTGTCTCACTTTACACGGTTATTGCGGACATATCTACGACTTTTCTTTATGTTCTTTGATTCAATTTACATGGTCCAGAACTTATTTGAACCTAATTTCCTTTTTTATATTTCTCGTTTTACATGGTCTCGATTAATACGACTTTTCTGGGAACGTATCTACCTATTGTGGGATGGGTGTAATTAGTTCCATAACATAACAGCTATTATGGATTGTTTCAAAATGTGTAACATTTCAATGCACAAATTTACTTTCTATACTTAAACCAATAGTTATGTAGGTATAGTTGCTTTGGGGCGAGAGGTATGGGTTGGCCTCGTAATCACCGCAACCAGTAAGATCTACTGTGAGTTCCCGATTTCTCAATAGCTTAAGTTCCCAGGTCAAGTACTTTAATCAGGCCTATAATCCTTCTGGGACTTGTTTTCCATACCACTTTGGGTTGTGGAAACGCTTTACCAAATAAGGCTAGTCTAGGCCTAGCTAGTGCTGGGAGGTCTTCGAAGCTTCTGCACAGAAACGACCTCAGTGGACAGTGCCTGCACTAATAGTTAAAAGATTAATTACACAAAATAAAATTATTTATAAACTATAAATGTCCCGAAATACGTAATAATAAACAAATTTGAGCTATAAAGGGTTAATAAAAACGAGAGCGCATGCCATATGGGGGCACAATGCAGTGGACACAAATCAGACAAATGTAAGATATAGGGCCACTTTACGTTGACCAGACAAGTAGACCACTTACTCGTTCGACAAGGGGAGTACTCGGTGAAAATGCTGAAGTCCTTTGAGGTGAAGCAGGTTCCGACGGGTTCGATCCTCTCCACTCGACTCGGCTGCATTGTATGGAAAACGTAGCGCGGTGCGCAGGCCTGCAAATAAAACAAAGAGAAGTGGGTGAATTTGGTGAGCAAAAAGAGGCAATACAAATTTTAAGTGACATAAATTTGTTCCTCAAAAGCACTCGATCGAGTGAAAAACTTGTCAGGCGATCGAACAAGTCTTCCCTAAAAATAATGTCAGTGGTCCGGGAGTGATCATATTTCAGCCGGTGGCTAGCCTTGCGCGCCGCGGAATGAGGCACGGTCAATCAAGAATGGCGGCGACCAGCGACCAGCGACCACAACGGGTTATCAGGCATCGTAAAAACAGTTTTCTTCTCGACAAAGCAAGTCATATTGTCCATTTTTAGGATGTTGTCACGAGCTGAATTTATGTGGAAATCCGCGACGATTCCCGAAGAGGAGACGACTCACGTCACTGCGCGCTTTGAGCGCAACGGCCACTAGGCGGGCAAGATGTCCGTGCGCCGAGCAGAGAATATTGACCTGTCCTCTTACCGTTTGATTGATTTTGAATTCAAGCCGCGTTCCCTGCGAATTTCTCCGAGGCTGCTCCTGCCTTTATCTGTGACGTGCAAAATAAAATGTCCACTCGGATGCATTTGCTCAATTGAGCTATTGCTTATCAGGCGATCTGCGGCCATTCGACTCAGATATTACTTTGGAGCTCCCCATTGTGTGCATGCGGGACGGCTGGGGAGCTGTCGAGCTGGGTGGATAGTGCATGTCCGTTGCAATTTATGTGAATTACGACGAGAAGATTCCGCGGGCTGCTGCTTCTCTATCTGCTTTCGTGCCGCTTCTTTCCCACATACCTTTATGCGAAGAGTCTAGAAATTGTGCAAAACTGCACCTTCCAGACTGTGCTCTATGGTATTTTGAAAAGACGAATGCTCGAGAAATATAGGTAAGTTAGCTGAAGTTAACTTTATGTAAAACAACCCTTTTTGGAAGAAGGATTCGTATGAATTAAAATAAAAGTTTTTAATTTTAATTGCTTATATATATTTGGTACAGTTTTGCTCAAATGTAAGCATAAAATATCAATTGCAATATGCAGAAGAACACTCCACACCAAGGATTACAATTTTATCCTAAGATAGGTGCCAATTTGTCAATAACAAGCAAATAAAAGGTGGGCCATCGGCTGGTTTCTCCTTACAAATTGTATGAAATAAACACCGTTCAATATTTTTTTAAATTGAGTGATCATTCTTTGTAATTTATATATTCTTTGATCAATAAGTACCTGAATCGTAAAAACTTGGGTAAAGAAAGCAAGTTTATGTAAATGTATATAATTTGTGAAACTAATTTCACCCTTTTCCCATTAAGTTATTGAGCTAAAATTTGGCACACTTATAGATTACATTATTAATCGTTATCAAGTGATCAAAAGTTAAAAAATACTTTATAATTGGTATCGCACGTTCGAAAAGTAAAAATTACGTCATAATAGTTATTATATAATTTGTAATTTTTATTTAGCCGAAATAAATTAAACCTTTTATAAAAACTAATATATTATTTAATCTAAGTATGTTTACACATGAATAATTGATTTTAGCTCAGAATAGAGTGATGATTTTTTTCTTCTAGTTTTCAGGAATAATCATTATTTTCGGGCCCTGGGTAAATCTATTAATTTCGTACCACGGAGATATGATACTGTGTTTCTGTCATTTTTCTGAGCGCGAAAGAGTTATCTGTGTAAAAATAACAAGTATTTTAAAAAGAAACCAACAGATGGCCCACCCTGTATAATTAAAACTTTCTTTTTATATAAGAAATTCTTTAATGAATTATTTTGGCCTGAAATTCCTTCTAGGACGAAGTAAATAAATATTGATAAGCACCTACATATATAATATATATTGACGAGGTCACATCGTAAATTTGTTGACCTTCCATTTAGAAGCAATCGCCTGAAAACTTTTCGACACACCTTATGATGGTGGAAATAAAAACGTTCACAACTACGCCACCTCACTCGCCCAGTCGCTAAGGAGGCCAATTGTCTTCGAAGACGTTTCCAGTTTATTTAATCGACCTATTTGTGGTTATCTTCGTCATTCGGGAAATTGATACTATGATACGACAAGAACCAAACCAATAGGTGCGCCTTGTGATTTTTATTGATTCGTATACAATGAAATCCTACAGCCCTCGGCGGTAAGGTGAAATGGGTCTGGAAAATTTATAGGCACGCAGATTTGTCAGCACTTTGTCGTGATTTTTATTTGCCCCTGCTCAGAACTGCGGTCGTTTTGATGTAGCATATGGTGGCGAAGGTGAAAATTCTGAGCCCGGCCGGGCTTTTAATATTAAATGACACCTTCGGAATTGAGCTGGCGTGCCTACGTCCATTCACAACAGCCAGAAACTCGTTCGGCCTACTCGATCGGTAATGCCATACGCTAGAGTCGGATTGAATTACGCAAACCTCAACTTTTTGCCCGCGAGGAGTTAAGACGCTGGTAATTTTGGCAAGGGTACGGAGCGCAAAACTTACCATTATTGGGCCGTTAACGCCTCCACTTGTAACGGTGGCGCCCAACCATTGATGGGATTTGGTATCAATCTGCTCGCCTCTGTCGTTGTATTGATTTCCTGTTGATAATAAAAAAGCGAATTAGCGATCCGGCAAATGAAAGTAAAATTTAATAGAACTAGCGCACAGGGAACATCGAGAATGAAACGTTCAGATGTGAGCGTGCGTTTAAATTAATAATTCTGCGGGTAGCACGGTTCTGTCAGATTTTCCGCTGAATGCTTGCATTCTAATTATAGACAGTGCGTGATTGTTTGTGTTGCTAGACTAAATGAGATGCACACTACGGACAAAAACACTCTAGACAAAACTAAACAGCACTTTCTTGCGGTGACTCACCCACCTTTGCGTACAATAAAACATTTGCTCAGGCCTAAGGTGATAATGAAGATGCAATTTAGATCCATAACACCGATATTTAATATTAACTAAATTCGGAACGCCAAAAATAGCCCCTGAGACAGTTTCACGCAATTCACACGCGCAAAGAGCAACAGAAAGACGGCCCTAGATTTAAATTATAACTGGTGCAACGAACATCAACCGAACGACTTATTTATGTGTGGACATACGTTTTGTTTAAATAAGGATGACTATGTTTGGTTTGCTCATTAATCACAATTTGTAATACACTTTTTATGGAAGTTCCTTCCTTTTAATATAAACAATTATTATTATTTCATTTCACTTGCTTTCAAAACATGCCTGCCACACATTGTAGCTTCCACTATTGTTGGGAATATTTTATATATACTGGTCTTTGTTGGATGATAAGTGTAGTACATTGGAATGTATGTTGAAGATTCATTTTGTAACTTTGTAACTGAATTTATCTAAACAAATATCTATATTCATTCATCAGATCCACTCCAAATTAAAGATATAAAAATTGCTGCCGTCTGCGCCATCTATTAAATGCCTTTCGAACTCGTCCAAAAGATCAATATTTTACTCCTTTAACTGCTTTCAAAACCGAATTATTTTTTAATTGCTGCAGGAAATAGTTTCGGTTTGATACAGATAACAAAGCGCAAAATCCCTTAGTTATTTTACTATGCACATATTGGAGCGTGTAAGTAGCGCACCACAGGCAGCGGCTCAGATGAATAAGTGAGTGAGCATTGACCCCAAATCGGCCTTTGATTATCGCGGAAAACAAAGGCGTTATCTATTTGAATTTGGAATCATCGTTTAAAGCGGCTTTACCATTCAAATGGCCGAACTGTGGGGACGCGACTGGAGTGCGTTATTTATTAGCGGAAGTTCTGCCCAAATAAATTTAATCGCAACCGCTCCTTATATCAGAACAACTTACTTACGCATTTACGCATTTAAATTAGAAGCAAGCGCTCTCTAGGGTCGCTTTCCCTTCTTTAATGGTAATAAATTTTACCTATGCTTTAATAAAGTTCTGCTATGTCCAGATGGTTGACACTCTCACAATGCATTCTAATTGATATTATGCGGCGTTCTGCTGAATGCCACCCACCTACGACTGACCCACTTGCGGGTTCAATCATTTCTGGTGAAGGCCCGGCGGAACTCGGATGCAGGTGATGTGGGTTTGAGCAGCTTAACACAGGTCGCCTTTAGGAAAACATAATGACGCAATTTGTCAGCAAGATGATTCGACTCTCAGAAATTAGTTTTTCTTATGAGACGAGTGTAATAAGCGCGTAGTTTGGTTTAAAATCATATAATACTAAATAAAAATGCCAAAGGATAATTACAAAGCATTTAAAATCAGAGGCCGCTGAGTCCTGCAAGTGCAGTCGTTTTAATACCATTTTTATTTAAGGTTTGAGCGTCTTGACTTTCCCCATTCACAAAAACAAATCACTTAGAATTCGCCCTTATGTTTACTTTAAAATCAAAGCTTCGCTCTCTATCTGGACATTTTTGTGCCACAACCAAAGTCAACAGCAAAAAATAATATTTCATTTTATAATTCGAGCTATTCCATGTGAATTGAGGATTCTTCTAATGTTTTTATTTTAATCTAGTAAATTCCAAACATTTTTTAAGGCTTAATATGCAGTCCATGGCATTATTCTTCAGCAATTTTTGTAATTATGCGGAATTTTCAAATTTCTTTTTCTCTTATGAAAGAATTTTCTTCTGCTACTAAAATAAATATATAAATGCAATATTCTTTTATTAAATATCCGTAGAATTTGAATCTTTGATGTTTCTGAAATATGGTTCTATCCTTAGCACGAAATTTCAAAATGAAGAGGTACCTGAGTAATTATCAGAGTAAAATAAACTATATTGAAAAGTATAACATTTAACATAATTTTGTGACGAAGAACAATTTTTAAAAATTTGCTTTTTAGATATATATTTAAGTAATGAAAAAATACGTTTTCTTTCTCGCTCTTAGATACATCCAATCAAAAAACGTATGTCTGGATACCGTCTTTCAATAAATTAATAATTAATTTTGAATTAAATTCATTAAAGCAGCCAACTGAATATTTTTTCGGACTTTTTAATTCGCGATTTAGGCTGTTCAGAAATTACTACGTCGAATTGTGTAGCACTGCGGTATCACTGCATTTTCAAAAGCAGCCTAAATCTTTATTTAGACCGACGTAACTATGTAAATAAACTCAAGATGGAAATTTTACAGAAATTAAGGATCCGTAATTAATCCTTAAATATAAAACCAAGCCCCTTTGCCTTGGGGCCAGAAGAAGTAATGAAATAACTGAAATAAAGACTGTACGTTTCGTGGTGTCGTCTAGACAATAATTTCCTGTGCTCAGCACGGATGTGGATTCCGTTTGATAAATTCATAAAAGTATAAAATGGCAAGTGGCGGTATTCTCTTAATATGTACATAATACCCTTAAAATAAAAAGCCGAAAAGAACGCCGGCCGCCACAAGCAGAAGGCAAAAAGAGCCTGTCCGCAAGTGGACACTGTTCATGGAAAGAGGTTCCTCAGGGAATCCACGCACGTTCTCCGCTAATCGGCTTTCACTTCAGCGCCTTTCGGAAGCATGTAAGCTACTTCGTGATCAGTTCTTAAGTCAGATTCGTTCTTACCTTTCGAGTCGAAGGGCACCTCGGCGCAACGGTCGTCCTCCATTATGTCGCAGCGGTAGACTCCGCCCGGCTGCACAATTGCTGGGAACTTGGAGATGTTCAGCTTCGGCGCCCCAACGATCACCCTGCAAAAAGCGAAGAGTTCTTTTAATTACTCCTACAATTTGTCATCAAGAGTGAATAAACTTAAGGAAGAATCTTTCTAGTGAAGCGCAGCGGCCGTGCTGTTTATGGGCACGTTAAAAGTTGGTCACGACATAATGGCATGACGCCAACACGTTCGCTTTTTATGGAATTTGTCCAGGTTGGTAAGTGATTGGAAACAGCTTAGACCCAGAGTTCGAACATTGCACGCGAGTACTTTGTGTGGTTTGTGCCCACGACTTAGTCATACCATGGCAAATTGTATTACAATGTCGATATTCCGCAGCATAACAAACTGACCTTTTTTGCATTATTTTACCACAGCATATTAATTCTTATGATATGACACTTTCTTCTTTAAAAGAAATTTCACCCTAATACTTTTTCTTCCTCAGAGAAAAACCACGTTCCTATATTAAGAAAGAAAATTATTAAATTAAGAATGCCTGTTGTTAAGAAATAGCGGGGTTGAATTTAACACATTTCTACTTAAATCAAGTAAAAACACTCTTGTCTTGTTTGCTAACTCTGGCAAATGCTTGAATCAAGAATATCTACGGTTGAACTGAATACGAAAAAATTAGCAGAAGCAACTGCACATTTGTTCCTTATGAAAAATTAAATGAATAGATTTACGCGGAAATATTGAAAACTAGTTTCCAAAGTGAGTACTGTGTTGCCGAAACATTCTGAAAATAAGTTTGACGCTGTTGGACTTTTTTCGTGGGGTATTGTTAAAGATCGATATGATCGATAGGGACTTAAGCAAAATATTTATCGAACTATTCGTGAAATAGGGCACCAAACCATCGGAAATGTGCTACAAAATTGGGTTGACAGGATAGGCTACTGCGAAGCCATCCGAGGCAGCTATTTAAATTAAATCTCCATATTTAATCGGAAGGTATAATCTTTTTAATAAATCAACAAACTTTTAAAAATATTGAGCAGTGTTTATTTTACAGCATTTTTAAAAAGAAACCAGTCGACAGCCATCCCGTAATATTTGCATCATTTTAAGCAGATTGTCGATTTATCTTACAATTAGTCCTGGCTTGCTCCTTGATTGCTCCCCTTCTAATTCATACAGGCAAATGCAGCTACTTATCCTACTAAGTTAAGTCAAAATGATTTTATTGAAATAAACTTAAACTTCAACTAGAAGGCAAGAAACTGAATAATTCAATTTGCAGGGTTAAGCAATTTGGTATAAAATTGTTGTTAAATGACGGTAGATTTGTGCGCTTGCATTGTAATATATTCATAATCTGACTCATATTTTAGACTGCTTGGTCATAAAATTAAGTTGAATGAAAAAATATTAGTCATTTCATTCATTACCAATAGTTTCCTTAAATAAAAATTTGTAAACTTGGATGACAAGACAGCGCTGCAAAAAATTAACATCTGCTGGATATTGCTTCTGGTGACCAGGCTTAATCACCCGGGTGCACTTCGGTCATATCGCCAAATTTATAGCGCTCCTCTACAAACAGTTTTTTTTATTTCGGGGTTGGGCTATTCTATATCAAAGGTACTTTATTATTACTTGGCCGCTCATTCGCGTAATGATGACTCAGGTGTATCTACAGGCGGCCGCGGTATAATGTGGCGCCGTGCCAGATTTAACTGAAAGAAGAGCATTAACACCCCGCCCAATCTTTGCCCTGTGGACATATTTTTTGGCGAAGAAGCTAAACCGGTTAAATTCGATGACTCAAAACACACACACAACGGAAAAAAACCAAAATAAAAATGTTTACAATTTTAAGCAAAAGCCGACCGTGAGGTAACCCGCGCAGTGTGCTGAATTTTGAGTTTGCTAATTTTACGACGGGAGATGCCTCCGTCTGAGTGCCAGATTTGAATTGCTGTGAAAGCTCTGCATGAAGTCAGTTCTCTGATAAGGCCGCCCAGCTCGAGGTTTCTGAAGTCATCGTTAAGATAATCAAGTTTTAAAGATCACTTTCAGTCGAGTTCCTAATGAGCCATTTAGCGACATTGTGCCAATGTAGTTTCCTATTCCGCTCTAGAGTAGAAAATATTTACATTTTTTTATTTGCCTAATCTCCTAATTGCTTAGCTTGCATTACTTTCTGCTTTGGACTGCAATCGAAGCTATTCAATTAACTAGTAGTATTTGATATTTCAGTAGAGAAATACTTAATTAAAACATACACAAACTGAAACGATGAAAACATCTTATAACGAAAGAATAGTACCCTGGAACTGCGAACGAAATTTAGAATTACGAGCGTACAACATTTTTAGGATATCTTATAATCTTTGGATTTCTTATGAAAATTCAAACGAATATTCCATGAAACAAGGATTTTGACTTTGAAGAACGCTCGAAATACTAAATTTCGTTCATAGATCCGTCCATGGTGTTAAACTAAAGTAGTCATTTGATGAGAGATAAATAATTTTTGTGTTTTGAATGCACCATTTGTTTTGAGATTGTTGGTCTTCTTCCAATACAACATGATAAAGAAAGGTATTCTATCAACTAAATTCTGAGCCAAGTAAAGCCATTAATGCTTAGTCATTAGGGCAATATTCTGCACGTCAGCGATAATATCCTCCTCGCAAGTCCATTAGGTTCGGCATGAAGCGCATATCTCGGTCGACATTATCGCTCTTTCGCTACCTCCCTTGTGCCTGCGAGATGGGCTACACATAACGATTACAGCTTACATAACGTAAATGGTGGAAACAAAATTGCATGTCATTAGCAGATAATAAAAAGTCACCGTGATGACAAAACGATAGCACCAAAGTGGCCAAAGAGTCAATGAAGTTCTTAGCGCGTTCTGCTCTTGTATAGTTACAATACGTATAATATATTGGACATACCTTCGATAAAGAGCCGTGCTAGGTCTTAATGATGGCTATCCGGCGACGAGGTGCACACAGCCAGCAGGTACGTTCTCCGCACCTCCGCCGCCGCCAGCATCTTTATCTCACGCGAATTCAAGCCCGTACCAAATGGCAATCGAACAGCCTTGAACTACATTCACCCGCTCAGCAACAAGTTTCCTCAGGTTTGGCGCACACAAAATAATAAAGGCGAACGTGTTTTGAAGTTTTCCCTTTCAGCGGCTCAAGCAAGAATTTTTTGTGTTTTCGTCCTCTCTGTGCAGACGACAATGAGCGCGAATTTATTTTAGTTATTGCACAAACAACCGTCATTTCAAACAAACCGTCTATATGTAAATGCAAATGGTTTACTTGTATAAAAATCGTTCGTTATAATGATTTTTAATTGTACTTGCATATCTACATAAAAAAATTAAATTGAATGTTATCATAACGTTAATTTGAACTCCAAAAGTTAACCTGAGTCTATGTTACCAATTATTGGTGAACAAATGCAATGTCTGCAATCTCCCGACGTTTGTGCAGAGAGAGAGTGCGCCTCAGACGAGCTGAGAAATTTCCTTTGCACAAATTCGACGCAGTCAATATGACCGTGATCATAGTGCGACCAAACTTAACTCGCTAATCAAGATTGGGTCTAATAATACAAAAATAAAGAATATTCACGGAACCGTCTTTTGATGAATCCCAAAATAGAACTGGTCTTAGCCATCATACAGTTGATATGCTCAATGAAGTCTAATTTGCAATCCGAGATAACTCCGAAATCACGGACAGAATTAACACAGCAGGTATAATCGAAACGCAGGAGGTTGCGGCCCCCACAGAAAGTCATAATTTCGAATTTCACAATATTCAGTTATAAATTATTGTGTGTACACCACAAGTGAAATATATTTATATAGGTAATTTTAATAGCGTGCCAGTCGTTCGTTTTTTTTTTGTTTACGAAAAAATATTTTCATATCTTCTCCGTAGATTAACAGATGTTAAGGTGTGATCAACAGAAATAAAGAGAAGTGAACCTAAGTGACTACCCTGCGGGCCTCCTAGCTAATAGCTGATATATCCTGTCGTACAAGTACATGCGAATTCAGTTAATAAGCAGAGGTTGGAAGCCTAGACTTTGTAATTTAATGATTACTACGGAATGAGAAAGCTTATAAAAAGAAGCTGAAGTCAGTATAGATGCAGTCGCCAAACTTTGTTTAAAGCCTTCAGAAACAAAGGTTACAAATTCAAAGAGATTCGTAAGAACTTCCCCAGTTAAATCTAATCTCATGCGATTTTTTGAAAAAATGGACATTCCACTTTAAAAAAAGAACGACTTATATAAATAAATGTATTATATATATTATTTTTATTCAACCAATTCAAAAAACTCCTCTCTTAAAATATTGGAAAATTATGAAAGTTAATTCATAAAGTAGAATTATTAACCTCACCTTTTTACTTAAGGGGACATTCTCTTTCGAAATTGAAAAAAAAGCACTTTTTAAAAATTTTATTATGAAAAAACTATTATATTTACTGACAAAATTTCTTTTGGACATTGTTCAACTGTGTCTTAAGAATATAAAAAAAAATTTTTTTTTCATTTTTAGTTTCCCTTGGCTCCTGTAGAGGGCGTCGTCCAAAAGTGACGTTTTATACGGTAGGACAATTTGTGGACCTCCTGTAACAGATTTTTGAAAAATTCAAAATGGATTCTATTCTTGAGACTCTAAACTAAGGGATATGCCTCTAAAACTCATACTTTTTCATATTTTGAAGTTTTCATATGTATATTTCAGAAAAATGCGAAAAAAAAGCAATTTTTTTTTGGGGTAAGTTACCCCCGTAAAAAAAGGGGTTTTTTGTTTTTAAATTTTAGAGGCATATCCTCTAGTATTTTCAATAAGTAATCGAATGCTCTTTGGTTTTTTAAAATCGGTCAAGTAGATTCGGAGAAAACCGTCCTACCAGTTTGAAAAAGGTAGTTTCGAGAAAAACGCGTTTAAAGATTTTTTATCATAATTTTATTGAATAGAAACCGGTTGTTACTCATGGGTGAGCGCTCTTACAAATATAGCTGTAACTTTTTTTCTATTACGAATTTCTTGATGAAATTTTAGGAGGGAACTTTTGAAAGTATATAGAATCCAAATATGTAAAAATCTCAAAATCGATTTTTTGAAAATTTCGAAAGAGAATGTCCCCTTAACGAACTGTTTAATTGAAAGAAAAGCGCATTTTGTGAGGGAAAGTGTGCTCTCCCTTCAAACGGACTAAAGAGTGACTGATAAGTGTTAATTGCCTTACTTCCTCGTGTTTTTTACTCTTTCGACAAATTCAAAGTGCAGACGCTGCTGTGACCCTCACATTTCTTGATAACAACTGGTATCTCCGCTCCATTTTCCCTATCAAATCTGTTCTTCACAGCACACCAAGATTTCTGTCTGATCCCGAAAGGCCATCAAAATAAAACTAATTGAAGGAGGTTGGATGCCTAAAATAGAAATGTGCACTCCAAAATATCTCGTGCCTCGACTTGGTTTTTTCGCCCCTCTGCTGTCTCCACGAATAGCCGACGGATGTGATCCGAGCAGCACTGATCAGAAAAAGGGAAAACACGAGGGCAACAAAACGACTGCTCTCCAGAGCAGGTCCCTTGTACGCCAGCCTCTGGATAATTTTGGGCTGCTTCCCTTCTTGCTTTTGCTATTTTAAGAGCCCGGATGACATATTCAATATGTGCATCTGAAGACTTTATGTAAATGGACTGCGAATAAAAACTTCTCAGAACATCAAGTGAAAACCGAATCCGAACGTGTTTATTTTTTCTCAATACACTTCTTGTGTGCTGTTATGGGAAACGTAATTCAATATTACTTGAACGCTTAATGTTCTGGAGTGGTTGCCTAATGAACTTTTGTATGCCTTGTTGTGAGAACTCAAATCGAAGGTGTAACGAGGTAACGACTTCAGCACAGGTGTGACAGTACTCTGCTTTGATTTGCCGGTTTTTCCATGTGAAAACACACTAAAGATCAGGATTGTATCTCGGTTTCTTATCTAGGCACGTGCTTAATATCTCGTAAATGTTGACGAATCAACATTTCTCTAAGCCGCTGAAGTATCTTTGCATGCAGGGTTAAATAATTCATTCGATTGGAAGTGCTTCAGCATTTTAAAAGTCTGCAAGGCATATCACGAGAATATATGTATAAAAAGAAAAGAGGTTTGAACTATTCCACAAACATTTATTAATGAGGTTTAATGCGTTTTTTTGTAGTATTTTAATTGTAATGGTTACAAGGAGAAAAATGAGAAACGCGAAGACATGCTGTTAAAGGGGCACATGCTCACAAACAAAAAAATCAAGAGGAAATCTATGAGAGCAGTCCTAAAAATTGAACGTCGTCTATTCCAACTTTGACGTCCATTCTTTTTTTTAATAATGCAAAAACTTTATGATGCGATACACCAACATTGCCGGTTGCAAAAAGATGTCCAACAATCAGCGCTATGGACAATTTTGAAGGCGTACTCTTAAAAATCTCCCATTTTGTCCTCAGGCGACTGAGTACTAATTACGGGTTACAGGAAAGTATACAAAAAAATAAGTTGAATTGAAGTAAAATTCTTATCATTTTGCACATCAAAATCTCAAGCAATGTAAAATGAAGTCTTGATTAATCTTTGCTCAGACCATATTGCAAAAAGGACAACAATTTTGAATAGAACACAAAATTGATTGCTCTCCTTCAGAAAAAAATAATAAAATTACCCAAATGCGCCTGTTCTTTATTATTAATTACTTCGAACATGCGGCCGTCTGCACCCACGTCTCGCTAGTATTTAATGCCGTCTTCTGAGAGACCAAAACAAAAAGGATTAATATAATCCGCTTGTCTGGGGTAGCCCCAAGCCCCTGTAACGCACATGTGTCATGCGTGCTGGGATGTGCGTAAAAAGATAATGAGAATCTTCTGACCACGACGACGGCGCATAGGGCGAGGGTATCACATGACTTTCACAGACCATTTCAAATTCGTAGCACAAAGTGACAACTCAATTGTTTTGGGGAAATTAATGACTCCTTAAAGTGCCCTTGACAAGCCGCTGGTAGGCTTCTGCTAACGCACCAACGTCTGGAGAGTAACCTCACAATGGGGCGTGTGTGAACGACTAGGGATCATGTGGCGGATGTCCTGCACATGTACGGGATATCACTTTCCACAAATTTGTTTCACATGCTTTGTGCCGAATGCCCACCGTGACATTGAAAGTATGGAAAAAACGTTTTATAGCAAGGAAGTAAGGAAGAAGGCTTGGCTTTGTAAACACAGAGCCAAGCCCTTGATTTATTGTGCTACTTCTTGCATGCTATTTCTCAAATGTAATTGTGTTTTTATGGGTCTCTTTACAACTTGAGAAATTATATTACATACGGTTATTTTCTCAATAATTTTTCCTTGTAAAAAGTTAGTTTTTCGCCAATTTTGGGCTGAGGACGAGTATTTTTTTGCAAGAATGACCGTAATTATTGGTATTTAAATACCGAAATGCAAACGGATAGCTTAATAATTGAACATCTTTAAAAGTTTGGAGTGGATACCCGTCAGTCATGTCATGGTAATAGGATAAAGTAGAGCGTATGTTTTATATAGTACTCCCTCAAGTCTCAACCGTGTTAAGGATTTAAGGGGATCAAGGATATAAATATCGTGTACTTGCAAAAATTGAACCGCCTTGGAAGTCTTAGTTTATATCTTTATAACCACTAACTTATGTAATACATATTTGATTTATTTTTGCGTAGCTCGCGCTTCATGGAAAATCATGTATTTCTGTATATGTGACTTATTTCTAAATAAATAAATAAATACTGCGCCGCAAAGGACTGGTCGGCAAATATAATGGCGAGTGTTGTTCTGCAGGGAAATCTACTACCACTATCACCCAAAACTTGGACCCAATGCGCGACGTTTTCATCAAATATATGGGAAAATGTTCGTGAATTGGTTGGCGATTTCTTCAGTGCATTATTACAACCACCAAAACTTCTAAAATAATACTTGATTTTTATCCTCTGTCAAGGCACTTCTTAGACAAGATTAGAGCAAATAAATTCTTGTGCCCACTTCCAAGGTACAGGAGCAAATTTGTCATATTTGGTCGAGTAAAAGAACACGGCAAGGATCTTTATTATTTACGAACTGCGCTCATATAGGCCAACTTAATGTTTTATGATTTTTCCCCAGTTTATACCACTGGCTTACCGGGCATTCTTATCAATTATGTATTCTTCACCTAAATATACGCCAATCTCTCATTTTATCTGTTTTTAAGCAAATTAAAAAGTTATGAAAGAGAGATAAAATACGCATACTCTTCTGCAGCGAAAGATGAACAATGCTTGTTATCTTGAGCCAAGATTAAAGCGGGAAAGACAGCCCTTTTTTTTTTGTCAAAGTGCTGTTTCTTAAAATTTTTCATAAAAGTTCCAAAATACTTTAAGAATGACTCATCAATAGCTGGACAGTCCAATTAACAACTCACCCACAAATTATAAATTCAAGAACAATGCTTCGCGTGACTCCTATATCTCATAAATGAAGGTGCTTCTGTTATTTAATAGAGTATTAGACACAGTCAATTGGTAACCAATATGATCCATAACTTCCAGATGCGTCAATGAATTTTGGTGGCCTAATTTCAATGATCGATCTCGAAATAGTGCCTCTAAGTTGCACATGTCCCGCGTGTACTTGATCAAAACGCGACCGTAGAAATGTAAACACGCATTGCGAAACCACCCGAAGCGCTTCCCACACGAACTGCCAACTGGTGAAATCATACTCCTACAGAACGGAGAAAACTTCTTATGTAAATGGCCAAGATGGGAATTTGTCCGTGGGATAAGGTGATACAAATCCGGCAGAGTTGCCAGCAATTCGCCGTGATCGGTGTGAGCACCCTTCGTTGCGGTGCAGTGTAACTGAATATTGGAAAAACGATCCCCGGTGCGATGCTTTCTGAAAGTGCGGGCTCGCGATTTCATTAGGCGCTTTCAGTTGATCTCCGTGTTCAGCTTTCATTCGCGATCGAAACATTATTGCTCGCTATCGGACGGCATGCAGCGGCCGGAGCTAGGGCCCCAGCCTATCGTGTCGACGTCGATAATGTGATCTTCAAAGGTCTCCGGCCGATGCCGATAGCGCAGTAGCAATGGGCGCGGGCTGGGGCAGCTTGATGTCTTCCACGAAGTTATTTTCCCGCGATTATTTTTAGAGTTCTAGAATACTTCTCCGAACTCAATTTCAGAATGTTTTTGAACTAGCTTTTTGCACAACTGACAATGAGATGTTATTTTCGAATCAAGAAAATAAACGAATCACTGAAAAAGCACGAACTTGGTTCCGGACGTTCACATTATTTTATTTATTTTATTTTTATTTTTTATTTTGTGCTAACGTATGTTGTATTGACTTTATCCAGTTGTTTGGCTCCGTTCGGATAATATAAAAACAATTTTAATGATTTATCTTTATTCACTGTGTTTTGAATATTCACTGGATTTTTAATATATTGCAGGTATAGCTTAATGCTGGTAGAACCGACTACTCTCGAACTTAGTACAAGGAGTTTTAGTAGCGTTTTCACTGTAACGCTTATTCACAAATAAACCCCGATAATATTTTATATTATTAACCCTTGGACAATCGAACATAAGAGCCATCAATATTAAAGTGTTTGCACAATTGAGACTAAGGATATGAGAGAGCGTAAATATACGCTTTTCCTACATATTGAAGACTATTACAGGACATATATATACGCCTTTAGTAGTCAAAGGGTTAAGCCGATGAACTAGCACTACAAATAAATACCTCAATATAAATAATAAATAAGTATCGTCCAATAAATAAATAAAAATGATTACCTTTTTGATTAAAATATACGTTTTTTCATTTATTTTTATCATATGCAAACTCCTTTCCTGAAATCATAGTGGTTTAACCGTTTTCAATTAAATTTTATCATCATTATGTACGTCGATAAGCCAAATCGCTCACCGGGTGTAAGAACTAAGACTCAAATATATATTTTCCCTAGCATATTAGCTTTGATAATTGGGTCTTGGTTAGCAACACCCTTCATTATTGTGTTCAGTTCCACGCTTCATCAATTTCCCTTATAACGATACTTAATGATCTATGATCGGGATCTATACAGATCATTAGGAAAAAGCAGATATTGACATGACAGACATGAATTTCACATTTAAACTTTTGGTGAATAATCTGGCGAAGTTTTTTTTGGATGGTAATTTCCTTACACTAGTAATAAACTTAAGGGTGATTAGCGGGATCGAGCAATATCCATTTTTTAAGGTGTAGCATTATTGCCGCTGATAGAAACTCTTTTTTGCTTTAAATACGTCAGGGTTGTAGTAATGTTTATTGTAATATCGAATTTAAAAATAGTTCATTACCAAATTCTGAAATCCTTAAAGTTTAAAAGTTAAAGCACTCTATGGTTCAACAAAGTTGAGAAAAATGAGTTAACTAGTAATTAAGTTAGAATAGAACAATAGTTAAATAGTGCAATTTTCCTTGAGTCTGTAAAAAACTTACCAATTGCGGGTGGGAGTGTTGGTATTACTGTGAAGAGCAATACTGAATCCAAACATAGAGCCCTCCTGGCCAGTGTGTCGAATAAAGTTCGATAGATCCAGGTTAAATCCACAAACAGGAGACTTCTCTTCCGGACTGCAAAGCAGTAGGACGAATAACAGTAGCCAGATGCTCCTCATTTTCAATAAACCAATTGTCAGAACTATTAGAAAAATCTTAGCCTACGCATAAGCTGTCAACACATTTCCACTAAAACAATAAATATAAAATAATTTTCAGTGATAGTGCGAATTATTATTAGGAGAACTGGAATTAAAAAACAGTGGATGCTGCGCGACTTTGCATACGTAACGATATTTAGATGCATATATGTGAGTACAGTGCGGAATCAGCTAAATATTTGAATGCACCTCGTTCCGCTCTGAAGGTCGGACAACGGCTGCGCCCACACGCGGGCCGATCTCACGATATAATAGCTAAGACCCCGTCTCGCGTTCGTCACAATCACAGAGCTTCTGAAAATATTTGCGCGAGTCTTCCTACGACTGAAAATTATTCCACCCCAAAATTGAAAAGCACAAAAATTATAAAGCAGTTGCGAAGGCCCCACTAAATTCTCGGCATGGAAATAGACCCCCGTGGTATTGGCAAAAACTGTCTACGGCACTGGCTGGCAGCGCGGATTAAACAATTCACTTGATTAAATTAATTAAAATCGCGGAAAAGAACACTCCGGGTCTCTGCGGCGGAGCCAGTCGGTAGCATAAACACAGCGGGTGTACGCTAGGCCCGCACTTATGCGCACAGGTTGCTTTTGGCAAGGCGGTGAATTATGAAAAGTTACTATAAGAGCGCTACTAGACCGAGATCGAGATCGTTTACGCCCGTTCACCTCCAGATTCTAAACAATCTTCACAGCTACTAAAAGAGCCGAACTAGCTGGCGTTACATAATCCGAAAGGCCTAAAAATAGCAGACACTCGTCATGCCGATCTGCAGCCTCACGCGAGAAGTTAGCGAATTAATTGATGATCATTTCCACTTGATCGGCCCAAATGGGTCTGACCATCTGTTCGCGCGAACCGCCACAGAACGCAAATCACATAGCCCCACTCAGCAGGGCCAGGTCCGAAGGACTTCGCTGCCAGGAAGCACCAAAGTCCGACCGACCTAGCGCCTGGTTAACACCTACGAGCCCTATCGACCGCTCGGTGAGCACCTCCCCTGTGAACCTCTCGCGACAGAATCTCAGACAAAACTGAACGCATGGAGCGAGTAGCGAGGCGAGGCGACCTGCCCAAGCAGCCCAAGAGCGAGGCAACCAAGTCAGCGAGTCTGGCGTCTTGTGCCTGAGAAAGCCGCCAAGCTCAGCCGCTTGATCCAACGGTGCGGACGGGTCCAAGAAGGAGCCGGCGGAGATGACGTCGTCGGGCCAAGAAAGCTGCCGATGGTAATCAGATGTTGATGCTGCGCGCTACTGGCAACTGCCCTGGCACTGAAGCTGTTGACACTCGTGATCCCGTCCGGCCACCGCGACGAAGCGCACATACTGCTTCGAACATGCTGCGGGCGGAGGTTGGGCTGGGTTCGAAGGCCGCTCAATCTTCAGAATCAACAGCGACACACTTCTGTCTGCCACAAGTCGAGAAATAGCATGCGAGAATCAGAAGGAGTCCGCCGTGTCGCACGCGAAATCCGTTTTCCTCTGGGCTGACGCACGGACCGATGATGCGAAAGGACAAGCGAGGACTGAGGAGTGCGATTTCCACGACACGATGAGCAAATGGGAATTACTTTTAGCAATTTCCTTACAACTTATTTAAATATTCGAAGTCGATTAATTTTTTCCTGCCAAAAAGTGGTTCTATATAGATTTTTTTTAAATACTATAAACCTGTGTTTCTGATATTCTCGTTTTTATAGGGGACTCAATTTATCAATAATTTTTGTTCAGAATTCAAACTGAAGCTTTTATAAGATTAAGTCCTTTAAGGCACTAACATTTTTGAAAATTTGTTTGTGCTATAACAAGCAAAAATACTAATTGGTAATTAACAGATATTTTTCTAAAAATATCTCTTAATTGTGTAATGAACTACAAAATTTAGTTCATGGAAACACACTTTGTAAACTTTGGACTATTTTATCTACATCGCAATTTTTATATTATTTTATAAGAAAATCATTTACATAAATTTGGATAATATACAAGTAAATGCAAGGCTAATGCATAACACTTGCTATACTATACGTTTTATATGTATCATCAGCTCAAAATATTTAGTTTTCAGAAAACTGTGTTACAAATACGTTCCATATACACAGTTGATTATAATTCGCTTTATAGAATATATAGATAGTGGTTTTTTAAAATCTAAAGGATCTACTTTCTTTAGCTCTCTTATATCCTATCCAGAGCATATAGTATATCTCAAATTTCAAACATTCAAAATGAAAAAAAGGGTTACGCTCTGTCGATGTCGGTAAAAAATTGTCAAAAAATGTGGGATAAAGTAGTCGACGGTGCCTAGTGCTATATTTTTTGTGAGGACCTCTATTATAAAGTTTTCTTTCTAACCTACAATTGTACAAATAGAAACATACTATACAGGGTGTTCAGAGGTGGGAGGTCAACACTGCAGGGGGTGAAAGGTCAGACCGAGACAAGCAAAAAATCGTATGGGTGGGGGAGGGGGGCATCTCGCACCGTTTGGCAGTTACAGGGTGATTCCTAAATCAGGATTTTGCCTTATATGGGAACCGCTCTTGTATTTTTATCTTTTTTTCTACGCATCGCAGCGGCCGCAAACTGATTTAAAAAAATCACTATTTGGAAGCCCTTTCCAAAAAAGTTTACACCACCCCCCTATCCCCAACCCCTTGACCGCAATCCCCCCTGGAAGTTCAAAAAATTAACTTTTATTTCACGATTTTTCACTTTTCGCCCCACTTTTCTCCGAAATTCATGTTATTAACATACCTACTTTTTATTATTTTTAAGTTGCCTATCTAATTACCTTTCCAAAAAGGTGCAACATGCCCAGGTAGAAAAGGGTTGCAAAAGTCCTGAAATTAAAACATCCTCACAGGTACCTAATTACTTTATTGCACCATAATGGAAAAAGTCGTTAAGTAAACAATTTTTATGACAGCAAGTTCGGAAATGTTTGTTTAGGAAACTGGCTACCATAGACCTCAAACGCGAAATAAGACGAAGGCTACTTGCATGCATCGAAACTGGCGGAGAACATTTTGAACAGCTTTTGAAGGACATACGTTTTAATTGTAATTAGTTTTTAAGCGAACAAAATGTATTTTTTAGTTAACTTAAATATAATTTCTTAAAAATTCGAATTGTCATCATATTCTGTAAAAGGATTTTTGTAAATAAATTTTCGTATCCTTTTCCTATCTGGGCATGTTGCACCTTTTTGGAAAGGTAATTAGATAGGCAACTTAAAAAAAATAAAAAGTAGGTATGTTAATAACATAAATTTCGGAGAAAAGTGGGGCGAAAGGTGAAAAATCGTGAAATAAAAGTTAATTTTTTCAACTTCCAGGGGGGATTGTGGCGAAGGGGTTGGGGATAGGGGGGTGGTGTAAACTTTTTTGGAAAGGGCTTCCAAATAGTGATTTTTTGAGATCGGTTTGGGGTCGCTGCGATGGGTAGAAAAAAAGATAAAAATACAAGAGCGGTTCCCATATAAGGCAAAATCCTGATTTACGAATCACCCTGTAACTGCCGAACGGTGCGAGATGCCCCCCCCCCCCCCCCCCCCACCCGTACGATTTTTTGCTTGTCTCGGTCTGACCTTTCACCCCCTGCAGTATTGACCTCCCACATCTGAACACCCTGTATAATTGAATAATAACGTCCAGAAGTCTGGAGGTAAGAAAGCTTGGACTGTCTTCTTAAAATGTATGTATATTACTTAAATAGTTATCTCGCCATTTTTCAGAAACTATTACGAAGTGATCTTTCATTCTACGGTGCCTCATTACAAGATGGACATTTTATTCAACAATTGTTATTTCAGTTAAACATTCACTTACATTCTAAATACCTGAACTGAATATTTTTACTCAAATAATAAATTGTGCCTATTGGAATGAGTTACATATGTAGATATCATCGCCATCCGTGAAAAAAAGATAATTTAACGCACTTTTCCTGCGAAAGCCAATTGACGGTGAAACTAAAGCGTGCGAGGGTATCTTGACCTTCTCTATTGTCCACGCTGAGTTATGAGCAGGCATCGGGCTTGGCCACTAATTTTAATATCAATCAACGTCATTTGATGCCTTCGCTTCTCATAATGTAATTAATGCAACCGTCGAAGTCGGTTGCACCTCGGCGTGATTCAGCCCTTTGTTCGACACTGATGATCGATTGCATGTTTTACCATGCAGGAAACTGAAACGCGTTTAAACAACCGTGTCCAATTACGCACCCAATTTAGACGAGACTTATTGCTGAGAAATGAAGTTTGAGATATGTACGTACGCAACTGAGGTTATTCCAGCAAGTAATATTCTGTATTCTATGCACGCAGGACATGCAATAGCTAAGAAGAAGCCGCACCAAGGAGCATTATGACAGGGTAAATCATTATTTATCATCATCAATCGGACCGCACATGTTGCCCGAATCGACGATCAATAATTATTTCCATAGTATTGCACCGACATTATCACTATGTAGAAATGGTTAAATGTAATCACCCTATTTTTGCTTTGTTTTTTTCTCTCGGTAGCTGAATTAAGCTAACTCAACTTTCGAATAAGATCATATCAGATAATTAAGGACTGATGTTTTAAATATCAAATCAAAAAATAGCCTTAAATTCTCGATTTTGAAGTATTAACACCTTAGTACCCAAGAAATGTTAAGTTAAGCAGTTTTGGTAAAATTGATGGACAGAAACACACCGGTACACTAGAAAATTTTTACTTTCATGCGCCTATATAAGCGAAATAAAATTAAAAAAACTCTTACGAAATTCAGCTACATTTTTTGTGTTTGTCACGTTTGTCACGCATTATAATAAATTTCAAAAATAATATGTAAAATGGCTTTCTCCTAAAAAGCTTGCAAATTTTCGGATTCCTGAGAGTTCAGAATTTACAAAACGGTTCAACTGTGCACCAACTGAAAATGGAAGAAGCTTCGCCTCCTTAACAATTGACGGAGAAACATTTTGACAAGCCCATTGGTCGAATTGAAACAAAAGAGTCGCGGGTTCACCTTTGGCTTACATTATGCGCACCGCCCGAATAGGAGATGCACACGGCATGTCGGCACTCAGTAGTTGCGGAGCAACTCGCGTCCTGCAGTTGCACTCGGGCTTGCGGCTGCATGCCGCGCCGACTCCCATGTAGATCTACTTTAAAAGGTCGCGGTCATAAATCTTACCTCCACAAGTGGTCGCGAATGCAGTTTATTGTTCAATCGAGAACATGCGCGGGGATAGCCGAGGGTGATGCGGTCTCATGATACCCAAACACCCGGAGCTTGGCGGTCTTTTTGAAGACAAAGTGATCGCTGCGTGCGTATTAACGTGAGGAATTAGATCCATACGACGGACCCAGTCGACACGTGTTACAAGTAAATCTGTCTACTCTATCATGTATGCACTTCGCTATAATATAACTACAGAAATATAAAGTAATCCTCGAAATGTGCATAAAACATGGAAACTCTCGGAACGCAAGTCGCTGAACGAATTTTTGCAAATCCATCACTTTGTCATTACGCTGCTGAGATTATAAAAATATTTCCCAAAAACAATTCAACAGAAAACTAAAAACATATTAACAAAAGCATAGAAATAGAATTATTAATTATATTTTACATATGTATCATGCTTTAAAGCCAGCGATAGTCAATAAAAAGATTTGTACATATACATATAGTATCTAGTATGTAAAAAGCCGATCAACTTGCGCAACAACTATTCTGTAATTTTTCATGAAAAGCAAAACTTCTTTTATTCGCAAAGAAATTATTTATTGTAATGTACTGCTGGTCATTTTCGTTCAATGTTAACGACAAATAATGTCTCTTGGTATATATTTTCCAAATTTCTATTGGTAATGCTTCAAAAGATCTACGGATAGAATATCGATTTTTAGTGTTTTTTTGAAAATTTTATGCAAAATAGTTTGTGGTACACAAATGAATGTTATATGTATATTTGGAATACCTAAGCTCAAAATAAAGGACAATGGTCCCTTTAAATTTATAATTCATATTTGAAAACACATTTTCATTATGTTAAACAACATTTTGTGCATTTATTACCAATTATTTAGGCTGCACGATTTAGACTGCATAGACTATTCAACAATGACTCCCACTGTAACTTTCTTAGTTACTTAATTCACTAGTATGAATTGGTATGAGCCGACCCTATTAATGTACCTATAATAAGTTCATATAAATATAGTCGGTATCTATGTGCAATATATCTTTATTAAACCAAAACCTTCCCTCCATTGATGCAGCCTCCTCAGAGTGCCAAATTGGCAGAAGCTGTCCAATCTTCCGCCAACTTCGCTAATCGTGATAACCAGATGAACATTCGAGCACCGATTTTCGAGTCGTTGAAGCATTTCTTTTGAATACCAGCCGCAGAGTGCTTATGGCCATGTTGAGTTGTGCATTGCGATTACACTGCCTTGATAATGTGCGCTAAAGGCAATCAATTTGCTTAATTGCCACTTGAAGGCCTTAGTACGATCAACGATTGCAGGCAGGCAATTCAATTTCAATTGGGGTATCTTTAAAGCTTGTCGGCGGAACAAGATTAAGAATTCTCTGCCTTTTGTATTAATTTCTTCATTGAGTGTGTTACCTCGGATGGTGTCAGCGCGCATATGCAAATACAGACGTTAATCGGTTGAATGGGGAAGGCGAGTTTTCGTAAGCGACTATTGTGCGCGTAATGTAGTTCCGCTGCAGCAGTTTTAATTGGATGCCAATTGAGATCGATTATAGGAATGTTAAATGACCTTGGTATTTTTGGCAAAGTGTGTACTTATGAAAGCAGAAAAGGATAATATGAACGTACATCATATAATGACACTAAGAAATTAACCAACTTGTCGATACCTTGGAAATGCGCTGGAATGAAATGCTGTACCGAAATTTCCACTATTTGTAGGCAATAATGTCGTAGTTTTCACCAATGTAAAAAATGTATTCAATATTTTCGAATCAGTGTTAATCCTCCAACATAAAATTAATGTAATAATAATAACTTACTAAACTTCAATAAAATTCTGAAGATGCTAGAGAATAAACGAAAAAAGAACGATCGAGCGAACATACCGCCACACTGCATTACTTCTCCTCCTTGCGAAGAACAGAGATGAAATTATCAATCTCAATCAAATGTTTTGTTTTCAATGCAAAAAATGTGTATCAGCACGTTCTAGACGGGCTTTGTACCAAGAGAGGACGGTTATTTCACTTAACTTTCTTTGCCTAAGCCGTCGACTGTTGGTTGTACAGAGATCCTTATGTTGATTTCCATAGTGCATCACAAGCGCTTGCAGTAAGGAGCCTCGCTGATGCATAGTGGATTACCGGCCAGTTACCGCCCATAAATCCGCAATGTGCGCGCAAATAAATTTATTGGTGCTATCAGAATACAAGACATTGTGATAAACGTAAATAACATTAATGCCAAGTTGTCCGCCATGAATCTTATCTAATCCTGCCATCGTTGTTCTGCATTCAAACATCATAGCAATTTTGTTTCGTTTAAATAGAATAGGACAAAATAGAAGAACCACGTATGATGGGAGCCGGCTTAAGTAAATAGCTGCTTCTTTCATCGCAAGTGAGCCGAAAAAATAAATAAATGAAATGAGGAATAAGCACCTTTTCCAGCGCGAAAGATCGTCGTGAAGCAAATATTTAATCTGTATAAAAAGAGCTCTGAAACGTAAAAATCGCTACTAAGGGATCAGTATGAAGTAGCGAAGAATGTAGAAAATTTACCTTTGCTAAATAATATTTTTATAATCTTGTCTTTAGTATGAATTTACAGCCCAATTGTTAACTATTCTTTTTTCTCTTTTAAGTTAAGCCTACGAGCTGCTAAAGAAACGGACGCAGATCTATCAGACAATCTAATTCTAATAATATAACCACAAACGTCGTCAGCTCAGTACCAAAATATTTATTTATTTAATTGCGCGAATATAAATATAGCATAAATCGTAAACTCCTACACCGATCTAGCGCTCTCGGAAATTTGGATATGGATTCAGCATACGGCTCTTTTCCTGCTGAAATAAATTCTGTAAAATATTTTATTTATATTATTGTATATAGGGATTGTACGTTGCTTTCGATTTGGTCAGCCTATATTTTTTTTTCCGAAGCGAAAAACTTCGAAGATATGGAGGGGGAGAGAAGGGTTATGCTCAAAATTAGTACATATATATAGGTAAAGGCTGGGATATCGTCTGGTTTCTTTTTAAAAACTCTATAAAATAAACACTGTTCAATACATCCCTTTAAAAATAACATACTAAAATTTCAAGTGTATATCTGAGATAGTTTTTGAGTTACAGTCATCCGAAGAGCAGCCGCTCTTCGTATCGAAGTATTGCGAAATGTAGGAATTAAACTTTAAATGCGTTTTTCTCGAAACTGCTTTATATATGTTTCTCCATATAGTTCGCAGTACATCACCCTTTTTTTCGTTGATTACTAACAGGCTGAATTACCATGAACCTCAAGTTTTCCGATCAAATAATAAATATAATTTTGGCAGGCCAAAAATCATCAAATTTTTGCGCGTTTGAATATTTCTTTTTTAACTCCGCAATTTCGGTAAATTTTAATTTTTTTTTCGATCGAGGGTCATGGTATGGGTAATACCTTCTAGTTTAATAAACTTTTTGGTTTTTTTTTATTTCAGGCACTGTGATGGTCGCTATCACTGCAGCAGTGGGGAGACTTTTTTTTTAGTCTTGGGAGATTGCGAATTACTCGCTGAATTTTAAATTTTTCGTCCAAAAATGTTTATCATTAATTTACTATACATCCACAAATATATCCTTAAAATATTAAAACATTCCATGCAGTCGTTTTCATTAAAAAAAATTCCCAAAAATCATCTTTTTTTCAGGCGGGCACATTAAGTGGTACCCCTTAAAGAATTCAATTGCTGAACGAATAGGATCTTATTTTATTCGACCCGCTTCTTGTTTCGTATTGATGATGAAAATAAAAAACTTATTAAAGCTACATACCCCTACAGTATTAAGGAACAACCGTTGCATTGCACAGCTCAATGCACTCTTGCCTTTCTTCGAATCAATTGGCAGCTGCATCTGCGATTATCCGCACTATACTGCATCCTCTCTAGTTTAGTTGCGAGCACTGGCTGATAGATGGCACTTCCTCCTGGAGCACTGGCAGTTCTCGCATCCATCAAGCGACGGCGACGAAGAGAACACACACATGTGCAACCACAGAGAAAGTGTGAGCATATGTGGCTGTCAAAAAGTGCGCATGTATAATTGGTGGTCGCCTGAAGTGAGCTGAACCGACTGACGGAGAAGTGACAAGTTCGCTTCTTTAGTGAAAATAATTCGACACTGGTAATGTTATTCCGCGGAAAGTGACTTAAAACCCAATAAACTTCCTTTCCCAACTATTATTCGCTCAAGTTAAAAAATACAAAAGCGGAAGTGAATCATATCTCCGAGAGAAATCAAAGCGTCAATGTCAAATTTACATCATTTCTGTGCCTCAATGAAAACGCTGCCAGTGCTCATTAAGGTTTGTGATTCCAATGGTTTATTTACTGTAGTTTTATAATTCGGTAACGAAATGGGCTTGATTAATTGTGTGTTTAGTTATTTTCGTTAATTGGCTGTGCAGCGAATAGGCTTCCTTTCCCTCGATTCAGACAAGTGTTCGCAGTGGGAGTATTTCCATTATCACGAAGAATTTGCAAAACCAAATAAAACAAGGAGCTTAGTTGATAGGAAAACATTTTTCGCATAGAACTGAAGATGTATTGGCAGACTCGCCAAGTTACTACTCTGTTTAAGTACTGAGTGGCACAGAAGTAGCACGCACTTTTTTCCATTTCAGATTCTCGTTAGTAATTGAAACTAATATAAACATGCAGCCCACAAGTGAGGGAAATTTACTTGAGATCATAGATCTTGCCCATACCCTGAGGCAGGAGCAGCTCTTCATCATTCACGAGCAAGCCGCCTTTACAACACTCAATGAAACTTTAACCAATTACTCGTCTTCTGTTGCCCAGGTAAAGTACTTTAAATTGTCCCCTGCATTACACCTAGACTCAGTTTAGTGAATAACTAAAATGAATACTTCAGCTTGCTTGGATATGTGCTCAACATCGTCAAAATCTAAACGATTTGATTCTGTCACGACCGGAGGCTGGCCCTTCGGTGTGCTGCCAGCGAGCCAACCGATTGGAAAGCACCAAATTTCTAGACGCTTTCAAAGTAAAAGACCTAAAATACCAGGTATAGTGGCGGCGCACTCTTAGGTATTTACTCACTCCATATCGTTTTATACAGCACATACTCGCTTATATCGAGCTGTTTCACTATTTACATCGATCCCCGTACTTACTTGCACAAAGTCTGGCCGCAGCTGATCAAATTTCGAAAATGACCACTGATCAGATGAACTCCGTGGTTCATACGATAGCTAATGCTTTGTACGGAAGCGCTATTCACTCGAAGGACGTCGAGATGGTTTTGCAGCTGTTGAGGGAGTTGATTGAAATTCAAATTGTCGTAAGCGAAAATCCCCGGAGAATGCTGCGCACTGGATCTTCAGCTTTTTCCAGATTGTACCACCATTTACACGAATCGCTCTTTTCTTCGAAAATATTCCTAACTGCTGCTCTCCATGAACCCGTAATGAAAGTTCTTATTGAGAGCGACACTGTTCTTGATATGGATCCAAATAAGGCTATTGTGAATTTTTCCAATAAGGAACGACTTAAGAGGTAGGAAGAAATTAATGAATTTATCTAAAACCGTACCTTTTGTGTAGTGTAACATTATAAATGCTATAACTAGTATTTTTCCCATAAACATTTCATTTGTTAGGTTCGGTGTAGAAGGTAGTTCTGAATACAACGAAAATATCAAAAAATATCACGAGGAAACTATCAACAAGCTTTATTTACTTGCTACTCAATTTATAGACAATCTAACTCGGAATTGGTCTCTATTTCCTTCCACGTTACGTTGGTTGGTACAAACGATGTATCATCAACTGAAACAGGCGCATATCAAGGACAAAGATATCAATGAAATTATAACCGATATGGTTTTTACGCATTTCATATGTCCTGCGGTTGTAAGCCCAGACATATTTGGAATTTCAGATGCCCACATATCTGAAGCAGCCCGATTTAATTTGATACAAATTGGTCAGATTTTACAAATGTTAGCATTACAAAAGCACCAAGAGGTCGATCCGAAATTCCATCAGATCTATCAAAAATTTGAAGTAAATGCTGTTGCCGATCTGCTTGAACAATTGTTTGCAAGCGACAGCGATGCTTGTACCGGAGTAGTGGCCATCAGATCACAACAAAGCGATTTTGAAAGATCAAAAGTTCTATTAACCCAGTCAGAACTAAATAATTTCATCGAATTCCTAAGAATTGTCCTTGATAATGATGAGCTTATTATATCGGGCGAAGATCGTAGAAAATTAAGCAAAATTCTCGATCAGCTGCCTGATAAATTTCAAACGATCGTGAATGGTGACACGCAACAGTCCGCTGTTTATTTCACCCAAGAGCATGGAAGTCGTACAAAGCAAAGTCTTATTAATCTTGGAAAGACAACAAAAAACAAGCTGGCGAGAACAATGAGTTTAAATATTTCAAGCGCTAACAATGACATTGACGAGACTTCTTCTTCGAATCAGAATGGTGCTCTGCTTGTTTCTCCGAATCACAACTCATCACTGTGTAATGCCAATAATAGTAATGCTAGGAATTGTGATGAGGTCGAAGACGTTCTTATGTTCCCTATCTCTGTTTGCGATGATAGTAAATTGCAGCTACTAACTGAAGAGGAGGTATTAAAAATGAACAGCATCGGCGAAGAAATCATTACAGATCCAATTCTAACCGAAGAAAGCGTTGAGAAATTGGATAAGGTCGATACAGAATTCCACGCAATTGGCCCAGCAATGAGATCGTCGCACGGGAAAAATGCCAGGTTCTCTCTTTCGCAGGACGATGCGTCTGTCGGAAATTCTGATAATTTGGAAGCAGTGAGCGAAGCTCCAAGTAATCACTCAGTCACAAGCTCCCTCGAGCTGGAAGAAAATGACCAAAACGACAATTTATCCGACATGATTTCAGCAAATGTTTCTGGCAGAGGGACACCGAATATATCTGGTCGCGACACTCCTTCATCGCAAGTGACTGACGAAAATGTCGCAAATCACATACCAACTCCTCAAATGGATAAGATTATTAATAAGGCTCGGTCCGACATAGAGGACAAGTTTTGTAAATTCGAAATAAAAAAGTTAATAGAAGGCGACGAAACCATCTCTATAATTTCTGATACTTGGAGTACAGATGTGCTTGCCAGTGATTCAGAAACTCTAGATCAAAATGAAAAAGATCGGAATTTTTCGACACCCCTTATTCCTTCTGCTGTCGTTTTACCTGGTGATAATAATTTCGATCCCCTGTCAAGTTCGAAACCTCAAAGTGTAGGCAATTATTTGGACGCGACAGAAACGCGCTCTGAGTCGGCCTGGAGCACAGATGTGTTGGCAAGTGATTCGGAAAAGTTGGCCGAAGTTGATACCGATGATAACTTAAGTATAACGGCCAAGTCCGACATTACTGACACCGGTAGATCAGAGGGAGAATTAGGGCGAGATCAAGATTTCTCCATAAATAATGATCAAAATCAAACACCAGATTCTCCATTTTTTGCGCCTAGGGTACCAAATGTTAATTTCAGAGGCCCGGATTCTCCTGAGTACTCAAGGCGTTGCTCCGAGACACCTTTCTATAATGCAACTAGCACTTTTGAGGAATTACCCAAAGACCCTGCTCGAATTTCAAGTCCGTTTTCTTCGCTTGCCCGAAGTTCCTCTAGGACAACAAATCAGTTTACTGGAGAAAATTCCTTCCAGCAAAATTATAAAAGTAGTGTTGACAAAAACGCCTTTCTTACCACATCCGGTCGCATGAAGCGTCAGAACTCTGCCGAAAGCAGCATATCAAATCAGAGTTCAAGTATGGAAGATGCGTTTGGTATTAAAACGAAGAGTGATAAGAACGTTGACTACCGAAGAAAGTCTAAAGACTTAATAGATTTTACTGATTTCAATGAAGGAGCCACGGGAATTGATAAGAAAATTGAGATATGCGAAGCTGAAGATAGGGAATGCTACAGGAATTCATGCCAGAAATATAGTGAAGAATCTGTAATTCATAGAAGAATCTCCTCAGAGCAAAGAAACGCTAGCTTTGATGGCCGAAGAAACGGAATATTAGACTTTAAATCAAGCAATGAAAGCGCTCGAAGAGTGCAAAGTTTAAATTATGAAAATCACGAATTAATAAATTTGGACATAAAAAAATCCTTGCAAATAACAGCGAATCCAATTGGAGCTGATGCATCACTCACGGACGATATTAAGAGCCAGCAAAACTTAATGGACGAACTGTTGCTAATCCAGAAAACTGAAGATTTAACTTTGAGTTGCGCTAACAATGCAGCAACAGATCAAAGTCCCACAAAGCCATCTAAATCAACAGGAGCAATACCGAAAAGCATAAGTTTCGATTCATCTGCTGACAAGTCGGAAAGGAATTCTATTCGAAGAATGCAAGATCCATTACGCGTGCATGGCTCTAGTTTCTTCCACAAAATCAAACAAGGCTTTAAAAACCGTCGGGGAAACAAAATTCGATTGAATGATGACCTAATAGCTAGGAACGTTTCATTCGGCAACTGCACCAGTTTTGATTCCACGGAATGCGAAATAAACGGAACGAGGCAAGGTGAAAATGGATTTTCTGATATCACTGAGGATATCCTAGCAAAGTACCGCAGAAAAGTTTCAACATCGAGCGAAACGACCAATTCCGATTCAACTGGGGGAAGTTGCGCAATAAATAGAACGAATTTGGAAAATGAAGCAAGGTAAGCAAATTCATATTTTTCATATAAATCCACATGCATTATTTTTAATAGAACTCCCAACGGCCTGCTTCCTGATAAGGCACTAGCTTTTATAAATGCTAAGAAAAAGGTTCGTGCCGTTCTCTCAAGTACAGACCTACATTCTGGAGATTTTCGTCACACTACAGTAAGTTCCCAAATGCAAATAAACAATGAGATTATTACAATCGATTTCTGCTTGCAGTGCTCAAATGCTTCTTCGCTATCAACTTATTTGCAAATACAACTCGCCCAAGCACTAAATCTGCAGAATTTCCAACAAATTTCTTATGTCTCTGAGGCTATCCGTTGTTTAAGTTTGCTAGATCGAATACAACACCAAAAAATTATAGAAGAGCTGCAGGGGGACATTCTTAGGCGTCAAAGCTATTTACAATACCTAATGAGATATCGTCAGAACCTTCTCTCTATTATAGAAAATATTAGCCAACTAGAAACACGGCTACGCAGCGATCACGAAATGTTTAATCGGCACTTAATAGCCGTGTATGTAAGAATGTTTTTGGAAAAACGCGAATCCAAAATTGAAAATTTCCAAACTGAATTCTCACGACTGACTGTTGTTGACGAAAAAATTGACCTCTTCGAAGAATTCATGGGGAATTTAATGAACGAGCTTAGGGCTGGCGGCATTTCTAATGGAATGGTCGACTGGCAATTGGAGGAAGCAAGAATATCAATCGAGAGAATATTACTGCAGCGCTTATATCGCCAAGTAATGTTCCCTAACGATGATGGCGACATTTCCAGAGATGAGTAAGTGAGATGTTTATAATCGAATTTGTTTTCTTTCTCTCGTCAAAAAATTCAATCAAAGATATTATATTCATACACATTTACATTATAATTATTTTATGAACAATTTCTTTGCAGGGTCTTACGAGAACACATTCGAAAGTTACAAAAAGTTATAACGCCTTCTCATTCAAATCTTCGAATACCTCAAGAATATTTATCCGAAGCTCCTTGGCCTTTTGCTCAGCAGCAAATTAGCTACATTTCCGCATACAAAACACCTCGAGAAAAGTTACAATGTGTAGTAAGGTAATAAATAACTTCAAATAAATACTGTAGTAAAAAATCAATCGAAGAATGAAATATTTGAAGAAGTGAAAAAAAAGCACAAGTTACTCACCGGCCCCCATTAAATTCACCAAATCCTTGTAATATTCTTTGTATCGAAATAGGATCGAAAAGTATTCGATTTATCCCTGTAATACAGAAAACAAAACCAAATATATAATTTGTTATACAGAGTTGCTATTATTTCATATAATTTAAATTCACAATAAATGTTGTAATAAAAATTACTTCACAGATGCATTTCGAGTATTATGAATTTACTTCAAATAGCCTGTGATCGGATTCCAGCAGCAGACGATTTAATTCCCGTACTTATTTACGTTGTTATAAAGGTAAGCATAAAATTCAGTGATTAAGTTAATACTAAATCGTGATTCTCTCTTCGTCGCAGGCAAATCCTCCCTATTTGCTTTCCACTATACAATATGTTAACTGCTTTATTGGAGACACACTTGATGGGAAGGACCTCTTTCATTGGACTCAGTTTTGTTCCGTCGTTCAGTTTATTAAAACCATGGATTATGCAGAGTAAAGTTATGTTCTACACCTGGCCCACAAAATTCGATATTATAGATTTTATGTGCATATAAACCAGCCAAACAATTAGAGTATTACGAAAGATGAAAATACTATTTATTTACAATCCTACATGAATATGAATAATTTATATATATATATTATTCGAAATAAAGCGGTTGTTTTATTTATTTTTTTATTTCTAAGCTTGCATTTAAGTTTTTTAATGGAGAAGGCCTAGACAGAAAACCAAAAGTTTAGACAAACTATTATACATTTTCAAAAATAATTCCTTGAAATTTTGATAAGGGTAGGAAGCAGTTGGGCAACATCTGACCGCTCTTCCATATTCTGCACGCGGCGGAGCCTGGGCAGCTAAATTACAAAATATCGGTTTGATTTTAGTTATGTTTAACTCATACAAGATGCAGCTCAAACGGCTCATACAAAGTGATAGAATGTTCCATCACTTAAAAAATGTATTTTGTGCTACTTCAATGTAGTAAGAGAAACGTGTGTAGAGGAGGCCAAATTTCTCTCGTTAATTACTATGGGAACATTGGTCAGGAGCTATACTAAATTTATATTCCACGCTACATTGAATATAGAAAACTATCCAGACGAGGTTTCTTAGGTTTACTTGCTGTTTCCTACCTTGGGTCGACGATTTATATCTCCCACCTAACCTGAGAAGGCTTAACTTGATACCCAGAACTGTTATGGCTTCAGATATTAGGTCCGTATCACCGGACTAATTATAGTAAAAATGTACCTATTACTTCAATGTCTCGTCTTTTCAACGTGCACGGTCGTTTTTTTGAGTTCGGCTTGCCAAGGTCAGGTAGAAAAATTGACTATTCTATACTTACTGATTAATTTAATCTCTAGTTAATTATTGTATGCTTTGTAGTAATCAGTGTATTGACGAATTATTAAATAACTAAACTTTTGATCCTCAAATTCAGTCATCGAACTCCGAATTCCAATTCAAACTTATGTTGCTTTGAATCCATCTACAAGAAGGCTTCTTTTGTATCTTGCCAAGAGCTATGTGTTTCAGAAAATTGGATATATGTAAAATGGAAATCATATCTGGCTTTCAACTATCCTCTTCAATCATAATATTGTAGTCAAATTGTTTGTTATAACGTAATCAAGCTCTAACAAAAGAAAAATGTCTACTAAATGCATCTCATAATTATTTCCTAGTTTTTTTAGTACTTCATCGATTGTACAATAAAATCGGTTAACTTAACAAGTTTTTCACCTTTATTTTTTGAAGATGAAAGTTACATAAATTATTGATTCTTTTATCATCAATCATTTATTATTATACTCTACTTTTATTAGTTGGTTATAAATAAATCGGTTGAGCAAAAATGATGCATGTACATACTTACATAAAAAGTAAAGATTGTTTTTTTAGCTTTAAATAGAACTTCCTGTAGGAATAACCCGAGGTGTTGTTCTATGCGATATTTATGTTCAGTATAGTCTGTCAAGTAGTCATGAATAGAATCACGCTTGAGGAGCAGTTAAGAATTATTCAAATTTACTTTGAAAATCTGTCGTAGGTTCGCGAGACGCCTAGACGACTTCGTGATTTTTATAGTGCACATAATCGTGGCTCTTTTTGGCTAAACGGGTTTGTTAACTCTGGAGTGAGACCAATCCAAAAAAGATCTAGACACCATTACATCCAGAGAAATTTCCCGCTTGGTGTGTTTTACACACTGGTGGCTTCGTTTGTCCTTATTTCTTTAAAAATGATACAAGAGATCGCGTTACGGTCAATGGAGATCTTTGCTTGATGCAATGAATATTTCTTTGAAAATATGGATAATTGGATCCTGGCGAGATTTGGTTTCAACAGGATGGCGCCACGTGCCATACAGCGACACAAATCACCGACTTATTGAAATCATAATTTGGCGATAAAGTGATTTCGATAAATGGCCCTGTAAATTAGCTTCCACAGACAGAATACGTTTCGTCAAGAACAATCGCTGAAGTAATTTTTAAATATTAATGTAATAAATTGGCCTTTCGAACAGAGAAAAATTAAGTTAACTCTTTGTGTTATTTTTTTTAAATTTAAAGTTCTAACGGACACCCTTTAGTAAGGAACTTAAAAATCCAATTTAAAAAAATTAACTTATTACTTTATTTGATAACAATTTTTATTTAGCGTATTAGTGGATTATTTCAAAAGCAGTTAAGGTTTTTTCTCCAGTTTAGTTCACTAGTGTCAACGACTACCACGTCGCCAGCCCCGTTGTCCTCAAGGAGTCTGTCGCGCCGACTCATGTATTTATACTTCACGACGAGCTGCAGCACCTCAGCTCTGAACGACATGATGTGATCATCATCGATTTTGCGGACACTGTTGAGCAAGCTTTTAAAAAAGTGTTCATGCTCATCGCACTTCGTTTGCTCGGTTCGCTTCAACACAGACAAAAGTTCCTCTACGATTTCGGACTGTTTTCGCTTTTTCTGAGAAGTAGGATTTTCACTCGAAACGGGTTCCTGCAGCATTTTGGGGCTGGTGAATTCATCTTGCGCAAAATATTCACTTTCCGCCTGCTCTATTTCAGCAGCGTACTGCGCCTGGTACATAGTCATGTAATCGAAGCTATTAAATTCCCCCAGAGAATTTGAGCTTGATACCGACAAAACGCTTGTCTGGTCCGCTTCTGTCTTCTTGCACTCGGAACTTTTGTTTTTCCTGGTCGAAGAGAAGGGCTTTAGAAAGCTCATTTTATCGAACAGCGGCCAAAATGATCTTTTGCGCTGCGGTAAAGCAGCAGGTAAAGAAGGTTTAATATCGGCCTGGTTGTGAGTCATATGAAGCTGACGCACGAAGTAGTCGCGAAGGTACCTCCACCGCTTCTGACACACAGGAACTGTAATTAATAATCCCCAATGACTTGATCATTTTATAAATTGATTTTCTCGAACCTGTTTTCTGCATTTCACTGGCTACTTGCTTCCAAACATTCTTTACGTATTGCTTATTACTATAAAAAATATTAGTTTTGTCGTAGATAGCGGGTTGCGACTTAACAAGATCAATCAGCTTCTCGTCGTTCATTATTTAAAATACGCAGGTTTGTTGCAATGAGTAAGATGCTGCCTCGCGACTGGAGTAGCTTATTCGCTCAATTCATTACTGCCCGCTCCGTTCTACGTTTTTGCGTATCCATGCACATGAGAAAATGGGGAGATAACGTAGCCACGAGTACGTATAAGTTAAAAGAGTGCAAGTAAGTTCCCCAATTGGCGAGTGCAAGCGTTTCTTTCATGGCACGCTGTTTCCACTTAGCGGGGTGTTCCGTTTCGCAGCGCTTCGGAAAGTCGGTAAAATTAAAAAAAAACGCGCGATACGCCACAACGGAGTGCGCAGTAAAAACAATGATCGTCGTTTTCGCTAAATTTGTAAAACAGATCACCTGAGAACTTGAAGAAAAAATGCGTACGGGTCGAATTGGTAACCTCTTTTTTCGAAGTCGGTTAAAACTGCGAAAAGGTTTGTTTCAAAAAAAAAAAAAAACTTTAAGGGGACCACCTGGGTGGAATTTTCGTTGACCTTAACAAGGCTGTACTGTAAATAAAGAAATACTATGCTAGAGCCTCGAGGAAATTGGCATAAAAGGAACTGTATTTCGGCTAATGCGAGACTATTTGGAAAACAAAAGAATAAAACCAGAGTCAACAACAAGTACAGCCAAGAGAAATATCTAGACAGAGGGGTCCCTCAAGCATTAATTCTGGGACCATTGCTTTACATACTATACAGGGTGTTCAGAGGTGGGAGGTCAATACTGCAGGGGGTGAAAGGTCAGACCGAGACAAGCAAAAAATCGTATGGGTGGGGGGGGGGGGGGGGGGGGGGGCATCTTGCACCGTTTGGCAGTTACAGGGTGATTCGTAAATCAGGATTTTGCCTTATATGGGAACCGCTCTTGTATTTATATCTTTTTTTCTACCCATCGCAGCGGCCCCAAACTGATTTCAAAAAATCACTATTTGGAGAAAAAGTTTACACCACCCCCCTATCCCCAACCCCTTGGCCACAATCCCCCCTGGAAGTTGAAAAAATTAACTTTTATTTCACGATTTTTCACCTTTCGCCCCACTTTTCTCCGAAATTCATGTTATTAACATTCCTACTTTTTATTTTTTTTAAGTTGCCTATCTAATTACCTTTCCAAAAAGGTGCAACATGCCCAGGTAGGAAAAGGATACGAAAATTTATTTACAAAAATCCTTTTACAGAATATCATGACAATTCGAATTTTTAAGAAATTATACTTAAGTTAACTAAAAAATACATTTTGTTCGCTTAAAAACTAATTACAATTAAAACGTATGTCCTTCAAAAGCTGTTCAAAATGATCTCCGCCAGTTTCGATGCATGCAAGTAGCCTTCGTCTTATTTCGCGTTCGAGGTCTATGGTAGCCAGTCTCTCCCGTATTTTCGTGGCTGCAGTCCCAATCCTGGTAACTAATTCTTCTCTGGTGTTGATTGGTCTTGAGTAAACTTCATCTTTCATCATTCCCTATAAGAAAAAGTCCAGTGGAGTAAGGTCCGGTGACCTAGCAGGCCAAGGAATCGGTCCAACTCATCCAATCCAGCGCTCTGGGTAATGTTCATTCAACCTTGCCCTAACAATGTTCCCAGTATGCGCAGGTGCTCCGTCGAGCTGTAAATAAATTGCGCTTCTGGTGGCCAGGGGGATGTCCTCCAACAGATCCGGAAGGGTATTCTCCAAAAAGTCCGAGTACAGCTGACTATTCAGCACTTGGGGCAAGATGAAGGGTCCTATCAACTGGTTGCCGATGATGCCAGCCCAGACATTGACACTAAATCTTTGTTGGAAGGACCGACACCTGGTCCTATGTGGGTTCACATCTGACCAGGTGTGGAGGTTGTGGAAGTTTGTGATGCCATCCCGGGTGAATTGCGATTCATCCGTCCACAGAATTCGGTCTAGAAACCTTCTGTTTTCAATGTCAGACTCGAACAGCCAAGTGCAGAATTGCAATCGTCCTTCGGAATCTCCTTCCCTAGGGCTTGGACCGGGATATGGTGGTATGGATGTAGTCCCTCTCGGTTCACAACGGTCCAAACTCTCCCTGAAGACAATCCTGACCTCCGTGCGACCTGCCTGATGCTTATTACAGGGCTGTTCCTGACGATGTTGAGGATTTGATGGTCGGGGTTCGCTGAATCGGCCGATTTTCCTGCTCGCGTTTCTGCTCTGGGGGTGGTTACACTTCCGGTTTCTTTTAACCTTCTGAAAGTCCTTGAAAATACCCTTCTGTTGGGTACCCGCCGATTCGGGAATCTCCTTTGGTATTCTCGTACGGCCTCACTATCATTTCCTTCTACTAAACCGTACACGTAAATTATATCGGCATACTCGTCAACACTGAATTCTGCCATTTTATCTTAATTTTTTCTATTAAACACCCGGTTTTATCGCTTGCTTCTTCAACTGTGGCCAATGTCCTTTCAAACTTACCCATTTTTATACCATAATTCATAGGAGGTATTAGAAACGGAGCGTCAGGATACTTAAGAGTCAATACTGGATATAATAAACTAATAACGCTATTTAACGAGATTACATTTATTATTTTATTACTGTTTTGCTGAAATAATAAAAATGTATTACCTCTGTTTCCTAAACAAACATTTCCGAACTTGCTGTCATAAAAATTGTTTACTTAACGACTTTTTCCATTATGGTGCAATAAAGTAATTAGGTACCTGTGAGGATGTTTTAATTTCAGGACTTTTGCAACCCTTTTCTACCTGGGCATGTTGCACCTTTTTGGAAAGGTAATTAGATAGGCAACTTAAAAAAAAAAAAAGTAGGTATGTTAATAACATGAATTTCGGAGAAAAGTGGGGCGAAAGGTGAAAAATTGTGAAATAAAAGTTAATTTTTTCAACTTCCAGGGGGGATTGTGGCCAAGGGGTTGGGGATAGGGGGGTGGTGTAAACTTTTTCTCCAAATAGTGATTTTTTGAAATCAGTTTGGGGCCGCTGCGATGGGTAGAAAAAAAGATATAAATACAAGAGCGGTTCCCATATAAGGCAAAATCCTGATTTACGAATCACCCTGTAACTGCCAAACGGTGCAAGATGCCCCCCCCCCCCCCCCCCCACTCATACGATTTTTTGCTTGTCTCGGTCTGACCTTTCACCCCCTGCAGTATTGACCTCCCACCTCTGAACACCCTGTATATCAACGACATTATTGCACTAAAGTATGTCATATATGCTGATGATACTCTCTTATTGTATTCAGGAAAATTATTTAAAGAAATAGAACAAGACATAAACGAAGACTTTAAAAAGTATGAATATTGGTTAAATAGTAATAAATTGGTAATAAATACGTAAGACATATAGGGTTCACAATCTTAAGGCAAAATAATAAAAGTGACATAAATGTCAACGGAACTGAAATCAATAGAGTTGCCGAATATAAGTACTTGGGAATGATTACAGACGATCAACGAACTTGGGCAAGACATGCAGACACCATCAGGAGGAGAGTGACAGATTTTACTTGAGTAATAAGAAATCATTATATCTTAACGAAAATCAAGAACTTAATCTATAAAACACATGTACTACTATTAATAACGTATGGCAATCTTGAAGCAATGTCGATATTACTTAACAAAACAATTAAAACAGTCCACAACCTTTCACGTCATACTTCCACTGACTCCCACAACCAACAACCTGATCATAAAACAACTTATAATATTAAAAAGTTAAATCTGTAACAAGATCTCAAAGTAACGCGACATTAATCAACGAAAGGAGACTTCAACCTACCAGTACCTAGAATGAATCGAATAAAACAAGATCCTATTCATTCAGCAATTGAATTCTTTAATACACTGGGAGAGCATTTAACACTAGGTTTACGGACATTTATTATATGATTTGTAGAGATTCCGAAAACATAAGTTTAAAATATATTTCCGTTCAAAATATACAGCTCGAGCGTTAAGGAATTTACAAGTACATATCGTCGTATTATTACATCAATTAGATGTAAATTTTTCACAAAATATTGATGAATACTTCTTTAAATTTCGCCACGAAAACTGAAATGCGTCAAATTGACGCGTTCCGTAAACCTAGTGTTAATAGACTGAAATGAACAATAAAGTGTAATAATAAAGAATTATGTTAGTTTTGCATACGAATTTTGTAAATAAATAAAACAACAAATTTTTTGGAGAAATCTAAAGCATTTCAGCAAATTCTGAAAATATTCATCCAAAATCTTTTTTTACGACATAGCCACTGGGCAATTATAAAAATATATAATATAGTGACTAGCAGTATATGAGTACCTTTACACGCACGTGATTAGTTATTCGGCAGAGTTCAGGAAAACTTAAAAAATTCCCAATACTATTCGAGAACTTGTACTAAACTTATAAATTGAAATTTTAATAGCAGACTTCAAAGATATCTTAGGTGTGCATTATTCATAATACGCAGGATAATATTTAAAGCGGAATAAATTTTATTTGTATATAAAGTCGTTATGACAGTAATAATACAAGTTAGAGTAGCCCCACACGCACATGATTTCTTAAATGATTTCGTATTTTTCTACAACGAGAAACGTTTCAGTGGAAAACTTAACAGATTCTTCTCCATCAATTAAAACCACATCTTTTGCTTTCAAATCTGCATACGATGTTTTAGATGCAAAAGTTACCTAAAAATAACGAATATATTTATTATATTTAGTATTCAATAAAACTTCATGAAGCACCTGTAGAGGGAAAAAGTCGCCAGGGATAGATGACGCAGCAGTAAATTCTAATGACCCGGCCTTGTTCGAAGCGTCTATTATTGGCAAATTCCATTGCAAGAGATGTTTTCGTGAATCGTAGTGATATGTACCATCACATTCTCCCACTGAGGGCTGAATTCCAATTCTGAAAATTACTCCAATGTAATAGTACGTAAACGAAATTTTATAAATTCATACGGTAGTGGAATGGCTATGCAAACATCTTGCAACTCAAGTCTGGTGTGCTCCAGTTCATACTCAATGTTTACATCGCACCCACCCTCACCGTTCTCAGAGGGCCAGCAGTTAACTAGAATATATTAAAAATAATAAATTTCATTTCTATATCAATGTGTTTACTTGTGAGCGGAATGGATGATTCATCTTGGGTCTGATATCGCCACTTGAGCACACCTACATCAGTGTTCAATGGGAAAGGCTTGGATGGATTCTTTAATCCAATTTGACCCTTCACCTTGAACAGTTCCTTGTCCACATTTGGGTGCGTCTGAAGCTGTATGCCCCGTGCGTCGTTGTTCTCTAACTGAACTTTGATCCGACCGAATTTTTCGTCGGAAATCCTTAGCGTTAGTAATCCACTCAATTCGAAAGTTTGTAATCCCCCGTCACGTCCGATTCGGACAACCATTTTGTCTTCCATTTTTAGATGAATACTGAAATCAAATTTGAGAAAATTATAATATTTTAAACCAATGTAAATTTAACCTTTCAGTTTGAATATCCGAAGGGAATTTTGTTCTTGCTGTTGAAGAAGATGATACTGCACTAGTTGTAAGGTTGCTGATATTTTCTCCCTCGTTATTAAGCTGATCCACGAAATTGTCGACATCCTTTGATTTACCTCCCAATTTAAGAGCATTTCGGGGAGCAGCTTTCCTACAATTATTTTTGTGTCGGTAATTATGTTTTTCCCGACTTTTCATTGTAATCAATAAATACTCACTGAGGTTTTCTTTCCGGCTTATGTTCAATAGTATCAATAGACGGAGTACTGATCGGCGAAGAGCTGCTTATTCCGCCCGAATAGCCAACACTCTCCGAGGAATACCCACCATGTCCTCGCGAAATATTCACCCCGCGCTTAGCAGACTCCATTCTTTGCCTCTGCAATTCCTTTGCCTTCTCGCGCATCTTTTGCCTGGCCTCGCGTTCTTGCGTTTGCCGCACGGCTTGATAAACCTTTTCTTCGTGCGAGTCCATTTCAACGAATGTTTTTATTTGTGCTAGATTAACACTTTCTCGGTAGCCCAGGGCCACAATTTCATCAAATGCGAAAATGAGATTGAAAGCATTGTCTAATATTTCCTTCTCTTCGAGGGTGTGACAATATTCAGGGATCTGTTCATACACCAGCATTGAGGAGAAATAATGGATGAATTTTAAAATTACTTACTACTTTCGAAAACAAGCGCAACGTCTCTAAATCCTCCAAAATATTGCTCGCCTTAGTGGTAATGAGGAGCATGTAGAGCTTCTCCAAAGGCTGGTACACATAGCGAACAGATTCGGTCTCGACAAAAGTATGCTGTTTACCTGTAGTCATTAATTTGGGAAATGCAGCCAGCAATCCTTCTATTCGTACTTTCGTCATTTCAACAAATTGCCGGGATATTATTACTAAAACAATAAAGTGAGTTATGTGGTAGCCAAGCTGCTAATTTACTCACCTTTCCCACTTTTGGTGCATACCGCCGCTGCAATCAGAACCTGCAATAATTACGTATATTTCTCAAGCATGTTCTTCCAATTTATTTAAACTTCTTACCATTTTTGCATATATATTCGGGAATTATTCACGTTTATCTCAACCAAATCCACTAAATCTGGGAATGCTTGTCAAACTGACAACGTTTGAAAGGTGACGTGTCGGTGTCACAGCTGTCAAAATTATAATTTTGGTCCAAACAAATCTAAACGCGATTCAAATAATTTCAGGATATTACGCTACATTCATATTTATTCCTCCCTTATTATTTTGATCAAAATAGCAATATTAATCTTATTTTGAAAATGTCATTCGGCTCATGGCTTATTAGCCGGTAGCCAATTGTCAGCTGTGGAAGTGACATTGCTGCAACAGCTGATCAGAGCAGATTGTAGCGCAAAGAAACAGTGGACAGGATGGAGCAATCAATGGATAAAGCATTGACCGAGATGTAATTTGTTTGTTTATCATTTATATAAGTATTTAGTACTTTAATTATTTAGAGTGTCTGGGTCAAATATTGCCGGCTGCATGTTTGCTAACCAACAGGGATTATGCTTGGGAGGTAGACGATAAATTTATCTTTGTTCTTATATGTAAATAATAATAATTTCAGCGAAAGGTAAAACAAATCCAAACTCTGCAGGAATTGCTGTCGCGATATCAGGGCAAGCGTGTAAACTGGAACCTAATGCAAATCCTCCAATAGTTTCCCTGGAAAGCAATAATAAGTATAAACCCACCACTTTCTATAGACATGAGTTAATCTTTGATTACATTTTTAGAACTTGTCTCATTCACAAATATGGAAATATTACTGGAATAATTTACAAGCAGAATACAAACACGAGATAATCTCAAGAAAGCCGAAGATGATGGTAATATTTGTTTAATCGAAAATATCTTTATTAATTATAATAAAAATGTCAAGAAAATAATTTTAAATTTTTTATTTTCTTAATTTAAAAAAGAGGACCTTAGACCTCGCTCCTTTTTCCTCAAGTAAAATATGATTTCAATTGAGACTTCTCTGTATCGGAAATTATAATAGTTCAATTACCATAGTTGTAACGATATTCAGCTTCAAGTTTAAATCGAAATTGGCTTCGAAATTCAGTAAACGTAAAATATAGAAATAAACGAAATTTAATAAATAAGATAAATACTATTTCGGGGAGCGAAGTAAGCGGTTTAGCGTCAAAGACATATACCAAAACATATATCCAATGAACTATTATCTATTCACTATCCCTATATCACAAGTTTTAAAATAGTATACACATAAGTGTCAAAATTTGTTATTAAAAAAATCTGTACTTAGTTCCTTCAAATCTTAATGACATGACACATAATAAGTAAATTTAAAAGTGCAACATAATTAAAACTGAAATTATTTTTAGTTGACATACTCACAAACAGGAATTTCCAAGTATATCCCACAGACAAGAAGTTAATGCTCACAATTAAATTATTATTATAGATACCGGATTATGGCGATTTGAATTTCATCGTTGTGAGAATGCAAACTGATATTAGTGGAATTTTATTTGAATAAAACGGAGGATTCCAAAGTAAGTAGATAGAGTTCAGATGATTATTATTAATTGTGATCAACTTTTTGGATTTTTTGGACGGATTTTTATATAACCTTCGAAGTTTAAACAACCAACTGTCCCATTTTCACGACTTTAATTTATTTATTTATTGCGAGTTAAACATTAAACCTAATCCTCACAAAGAATAGGCCTGAACAAGAATCTGATCCATATGGCAGGCGAAACCAAGTCGAATTGACTACAATGAGTTTCGCACGTTCATTGAATGACTGAAGAACAAATTACGGACCTTATCTAGGCACCACTCGTTCAGCCAGTTTCAATCAGACGTTAGTTACAGGTATAAGTAATTTTTACGAGTTATTAGCGCCACAGATGAGCGAGGTACGCATCCTTTCTAAGGATTGAATTTATGACTCCAACCCCTTGGGTTACTAGATATCTAGACTAGGGTGATTCAAATTTATTTATTTTCTTTTTTTTTTCTTTTTCAAACAGGTTCAATTGTTGCTAGGACTGGAAAGAAAAGTCCTTGCCCAACCCCAGCTCATAATATAAATATTTACTGGTGGCTCATCGAACGTTTTTGTTTTCCATAAGAATAACATGGGAAAGAATGCATCACTAGACATTTTTGTCTGTATCTCGTGAAAAAATGATCATACATGAATGGGACCAATTTTATTAGAGCATAGGTTCAATAGGTTAATCAATAATATTCATAGTTTCATTGAAGAAGTCACAAAATCGTTTTTTTCCTCAATCTTGAATTTATGCCTCGAGTTTGAATACTAATAAACTAATATTGTGTTAACTTTACGAAAAAAATGCAACAATACTTTTTCGTAGAAAATTATATGCTCTTTCTAATGAAATTGGTCCCATTCATGTATGATCGTTTTTTCATGAGATACAGACAAAAATGTCTAGTGATGCATTCTTTATTATATTTATTTATTTATTTATTTTATTGCACATTCATCAATGATCTGATTACTACAATTTTCAATTAAATAAGGAATAGATAGATCAACCGCAACGAAGCTGATTTTTTATCCAATCTCTCGTACAATTAAAGTCAATATGAACGTACCTACAGTTAAAAGCGCGCGACATTGACGTAATAGGCTCAGATTTGCCATAATTCGTGCGGTGGAACGGAACATGGAAGAAAGAATGGTCTCTCAATGAACGTGCGGGGACTGAAATACTAAAGAATGAGATAATCTCGGGCGAGTTAACATTACCTATCATGCAGTCTAGGGCGAAGATTAATCTAGCGTCAGTGCGGCGTTGCTCTAGAGTTTGTAACGGGAGCAGTTTGAGTCTATCAACGTAAGGAGGCAATGTGAGGGGATTGGTCCAAGGAAGACCTCTAAGAGCGAACCTAAGAAATCTTCTCTGGACCGCCTCAATACGGTTCACCTGAGTCCTACATGACGGAGACCAAACCAAGCTAGCGTACTCAAGAATTGGTCTAACAAAAGTACAGTAGAGAATCTTTGTGACGTGAGGGTCATTGAATTCCTTTGACCAGCGCTTGACAAAACCGAGGGTAGAGTTGGCTTTTCGGACCGTGGCGTCAATGTGGTCATCAAAAGAGAAACGGCTATTCAACCAGACACCTAGATCCTTGGATATGTCAAGTCTCCGTAACGAGCATCCGTCAATAGAATAGATAAAAGATGTCAAGTGTTTAGAGCGTGAGAAGCACATATATGTGCATTTGTCAATATTTAGAGGTAATTGGTTCAGCACACACCATTCAAAAAAGGAAGTGAGGTCAGAGTTTAAAAGTGTACAGTCATGCTCGTTACAGATAACTCGAAAGATCTTCGCGTCATCGGCGTAGCAAAGGATTCTTGAGTTGGGCAGGACCAAGGACACGTCATTGATAAAGATGGCGAAAAGAAGAGGACCCAAGTGACTGCCCTGTGGCACGCCAGAAGTATTGAAAATTTCCCTAGATAAGACACCGCGAAATGATACACGCTGGGAGCGTCCAGACAGGTAGGAATGGAGCCATTTCACAAAAAGAGAAGGGAAACCCAGCAGTGATAATTTGAGGAGTAATATGCGGTGGTTGATCCTGTCAAATGCTTTGCTGAAGTCAGTGAAGACACAGTCAATCTGTTTGCCGTTTTCAACATTATTCAGACAAAAGTGAGAGAACTCAAGCAAATTAGTGCTGGTAGACTTTCCTTTAAGGAAGCCATGCTGGAATGACTGTAGAAAAGGTTTACAGTGGAAGCTCAGAGTATCACAGATAAGGGATTCGAATACCTTAGCCAAGCAGCAGAGGTTCGCAATGGGACGGTAATTCGATATATTGCACTTAGATCCTTTCTTATGCAGAGGGATTATATGCGAGAGCTTCCACGATCTCGGAAAAATACCGGTCGAGATGGATAGGTTAAATAAATAACAAAGGACAGGGGCAAGAGGAACACAACAACGCTTAACGAAGGTGGCAGGGATACCATCAGGACCGAGAGAGAAACTATCCGCTACGCTCGAGATACGCTGCAAGAGCAGAGCTTCGTCAATAAATATATCCTTAAAAGTAAGGGAAGTCGGCGGAAGCTTCGTCAAGTTCGAAAAAGCTACAGAACTAATATCACAGTTAGAAATATCACAGTTATCAGCTATAAAAGCAGTTTCAAAAAAATCACCAAAGAGATTAGAAATCGTCTGAGGATCGTCACTAGCAATTCCATTAAAATTCAGAGAAGAAGGATAACCATCCGAGTTGCGCTTTGAGTTGACAAAACTCCAAAATCGCCTGGGATCGTCCTTTAGGGAAAACTTCATATTTTCGAGATAAAATTTATATGAAGATTCAAGAAGGGAGAGAAATTGACATCGCAAAGCAGAATAGGAATTGTAATCCTCGTCAGTTCGTGAGTTGCAAAATCTCTTCCACGCTTTACATTTTAAGTTTTTCAAATGTCGTAACTCATCATTAAACCACGGTGGACCAGGTCGTGAGCCTTTGGACTTACAAATTGGAACACAGTGTAAAAAACATTTAGATAAAATCGAATAAAAAGCAACAACAGCGGAGTCAATGTCGCGCTCGTCCAGAACAGAGTTCCAATCGCAAGTCAAAAGGAAGGAGTTAAGACGCGAAAAATCAGCTTTTTTGAAGTTGTAACAAAAATCTAGCGGTGGAGAAGAGTTCATCACGATGGGGTCGGACGATAGTATCACATGTAGAGCAGGATGGTGTCCAGTTTCAGGAACTAGAGGTGTCTGACAATGTCTGATTGAAATATTTGAGGAGTCGGAAGAGAAAACGAGGTCCAGAAGTCTACCATTGTCGTTAAAAATCCTTGATGATTGTGACAAGCCAGAAGAGAACAAGCTCTCTATAAAGTTGACCACATAATGAGGAGCAGCGGTAAAATTCGGCGAAATTTCGCAGTCGTCAGTAGCTGCCAACCAATCAATGGATGGTAAATTAAAATCACCTACAAGCAGAAGCTCGTCTCGAGGAAGCATGGATCCCGTGAGCGCGTCGATGCAGTTGGCTAGTCGTTCATAGATCGCTGGCGGAGAGCGGGGCGGAACGTAAACGACCACTATATAAATGCATCTATGTGGAAGTGCAAGTGAGACGCAGACTAGTTCCAGATCGTCGCAGCAAGGAACGACCACACAACGGCAGGAGATGTCGCGGCGAACGGCGCAGAGTACTCCACCACCAACAGGAGAATCGAAGAGTTCGCCATGGCGGTCCCGACGAAATACCAGGTAGTCCGAACTCAGCAACTCAGCATCAGAGATCCCTCCACATAGCCATGTCTCGGTAAGGCAGATAATGTCAAAAGAAGCATCAGCGGAACCATTAAAGAGGCGCGTTGTCTTTGAGCGTCTTTCCCATGTTATTCCTATGGAAAACAAAAAAGTTCGATGAGCCACCAGTAAATATTGATATTATGAGCTGGGGTTGGGCAAGGACTTTTCTTTCCTGTCCTAGCAACGATTTTACCTGTTTGAAGAAAACGAAAAAAAATTTGAATCACCCTAATCTAGACTTTTCAAAAACAATCTTAAATAAAAAAATGTTATATGCAACCAGAATTTTGATCTGGCAAAGTTAAGGACTTTTTAATTACAGCTAACGGAGCCTCAGGATGTACGTCGAATAAACTACAGGACAGTATTCACCTGTAAAGGCGCCAAACACGTAAAACATTTTAGAGGGTGGGGTGTTTAATCAGTGTTTATCATAAACTCTCAGTATGTCATTTTACTGTTTATAAATGTTTTAAAGCTACTCACTTGTTGGCCCGAATCGCCGAATTCGAATTGTGCAATTAGAATGCACATCTTCAGCCAGCTTTGGATTCGTTGGGCTTTTAGTGGGGGTGTGCAATTACAAGATCCAGTTTGTCAATAAAAGAAACTTGAGCTTGAAGCGCTTTAAGCTCGAGCAGCCCACTCTTGCAGTTTGTTTTTTTTTTTTTTCCTCAGTCTCAGTCGGACTCGGTTTTCGTGCCTAGGCCCGTTGTTAGGTAGACATCCACAAGTAGCGCGTTTCATTTTGTTTTGGTTTTGCCTTAATTCATGTCAAGAACGAGTTTTCATCTTTTGTTTTGAGTGCTTTATTATAAGACGTAATTTCTCAGGATAAAGACGTATGGTGCTACTTATACGGTAATATACGTATGCCATCAAACTTTGCATTATGCTATTAGAAACCGAGAATATTAAAGCGTATTAAACCGTGGACTTTTTGGTTGCCCCAGCTGCGAATAGTGAAATATTGCTGCGCGAGAGTGGCGATTGCACGCAGCACGCAGTGAATTTTGAGATTGTTCCTGGACTATGTAAAATCATTCGAATAAATCGGAACGTATTTGATTTTCAACAGAAGTTAAAACATCCCTAAAAGTGTTTAAGCTGCACGATAGATTGTTATTTGAAAACATAACTCTACAAAGAACAATAAACGTTAATTGAAGAAAATACTAACGTGCTCACAAAGATAATGTGAACGCACATTATATTTGCTATAAGTAAAAAATCAACACTTACGCTAAATACAATAAAGGGAAGAGAATTTTCAAGGTAATTAAAATTTCCCCATCCATTCGCTGTGACATCAGTGCGCATATACAAACTGTGTTGTGAAGAGGAGCTATTCTGGCAGAGGGCGTTATTATTAAAAATAATAAACTGAATTTATTTACATATCACAAATTATGTAATTATTTGTTCCAGTGCTTTTAAAATCACCTAGCGACAGCCTTGCCTTTGTTTGATTCCTAAGTTAGTGTCGATTAAAGCTCACCATAGATACCAGCTCGAAATATCCGAATTCCTTATAATAAAGATTACACAATTTAGAAACAGAGTGTAAAAAGTTTTTAATACTATTTAAAATGTATCGAAGCTGTTCTCCAATTGTTGGTTTTTTTTTTCTTTTTCTGCATTTTTGAGCTGAATCTGTGACTATTGCGCAACAGACTTGAGGAAATGTAATTGCACAATTTACCTTATTTTTTAGTCCGTTGCAAATCATTAACATCAGATACGTAACTCAATGAAATGTATAGTTTAAAAGTTGGCGGGGGTCAAAACTAGAAACTAAAATTAACTCGAAGCTTCAAAAGCACGGAGATGAAGTATAACAAAGTAAATGTGTGCGCTATTGAGCAGCTTTTTAGTTTCGAGCTCAAGTTCAAGGCAATTCATCATTTAAAATTTTAGTAAAGAACTAGAACCGAAATACAAGCTTCAGATTTATAAAATTAAATTGATCCAATTATGTGTAAACAAAAAGCGCCTGGGACACAGACTTCAAATTGGAGTACTGAAAATGTAGGGCTTTCCGTTTTTAAAATAACGCAGCGTGGTTTATTTTAATCGACCCTCTAGCTGGTTAAAAGCCTCCTGTGTAATCAAAATTTATTGAGTTTTATATTTAAAGGAACAGAATTCGACAAATGCAGCCGTTCTTAAAAATGATTACCATCGAATTTGATGAATGAAAATTGTTATACAGGGGTTTTGAAGTCGCTGATTACGAATACTATCAGAGATTTTTGGAATTCAAGGTGGCGGATCCAATATGGAGTAAAACGATTTTTGTTGTTTTATGTAAAGTAGGTTTTCGATTGTTTTTTGATACTGAACAATACTTTCAAAATTTCATAAATAATTATAATTATTTTATGATGATTAGGATCGTAGAAATAACTGCTATGAAATCAATCATATAGTGCTCACAAGTAATAAAAAACCAAGGGGATATATATGGAAAATTGAATAAGAACCATTTTAAGTAATTCTGCTAATTCTAAGCGCTGAATTTGTTATATACTGGGCCTCATAAGAAGTACTTGAAACCTGTATAAAGTATTTATGCATACAGGATAGGAATTGGCTGTTTTCCTTAAATTTCTAGACGTATGCCAACATTTTTATCAATAAAATCTGGAATAAATTTTGTTTATTTGCAGGTACTATTTAAAAATATGCCATCTCTTTTAGAAGCGCTTGAAGAAAAGTATGGGTTAGGTTGTGACATTGCAACACAGGAGTCACTTGTATCTATCTTTGTACCAAAACTGCCTCCGCTTGTAAGGTAAAGCCCGGAACAAAATCTTGTTATTTTCGCGTAAAACTAAAATATTGTCTCTTTTATTTAGTGTTCCGGAACTCTTAGTTCTAAATGACTGTGATATCGACTGTGCTGGTGAATCAGAAGACCTAAAGAAGAAATGTTGCTCAGTTAAGGAATTGGACCTAGCACAAAACAAATTAGCAAATTGGGATGAAGTCTTCAGAATTTTATCGCATATGCCACGCATAGAGTTTGTGAACTTGAGCAAAAATTTGCTGCACGGACCAGTTACACCTCCAACAGATTGTAGTATGATGCGAATAAAAAGCCTCGTTTTAAATAACACTCTACTGGACTGGGAGAGCGTAGAAAGCCTGCTAAACTATTTGCCAGCCCTTCAAGAATTGCATTTAAGTTTAAATAACTACCGGAATGTCTTAATAGACACCGTTGACGAGGATGGCTTAGTAACCGATTTTGAAGAAGTAAGCTTAGCAGACGAAGAAGAAGAGAAAATGGAAGCAGAATGTTCGTGTGGCTCGAATCCACTAAACGATTTTCCCAGCAGCTCGTACAAGCGCAGTGATTCGACAAGTTCGATGTACAAGAAAACAAGTGCACATGGCGGTGTCAGAAAACTCCATTTCACTGGGAATCCTGTTGAGGACTGGGCAGAAATATGCAGACTCGGAAGAGTGTTTCCTAATTTGCAGTCTTTAGTATTGGCGGAGTGTCCACTAAGGTAAATATTAAAAAAGACTGCGTTATTTTCCTGTTGGTGTAATAACGACCGGTCTTTTAGAGCTGTGGAATCAGTTCCACGACTGCCTCCTTGCAGCAATGAAAAAGCCGTAGAGAAGAGTGAGTGCGATCCCCCACATGAATATTTCAAGTAAATCTTGTGATTTGCACTTTGAGTTTCTTAATTCTGTGAGATGTCTCATTTTAGAAATTTAACATTCTTGAATTTAAGCAGCACCAACATTCAAACCTGGGATGACGTAGATCGCTTGGCCAAATTTCCAAGTCTGAAAAATTTGCGTTTACAGGTACTATTTTATTTTTAAAATTTACAATGGATAGCGAAAAAGTTTATAATTAGAGCCACAGTGTCCAAAAAAATATTTTTTAAATAAAAAAGCTGGACTGGTAAGGCCAATTCTTGACCACCTCAGAATCAGTATAAATCAAAGATTGCTATATGTAAAATTGAAAGTGGTGCCCTGTGCACCTCAAACTTAGAAAAATCATGTATCTCAGAAAAGATGGCGAATATTGCCAAAAATCACTTTTGACCTATGTTAGTGATATTATTTTTGTGTTTATCGTGATTTCCACAAAAATATAAGTATGTAGTTAAAAAATTTAAAGACAAGGTCAAAAGAATCCTACAAACGATTTTTTTTTTCTCAATTCTGAGGTGGGGCAGAAATTGGATTTACGAAAACTCTTACCCAAAACAACTTTATCTCTTCTGTTTAAAGAATTGGCCGCTTTGGGACAAGTGTGATTCAACGGAACACGAACGTCGGCAGCTTTTGATTGCCCGGCTGCCGTATGTGCAGACATTAAATGGAGGTGGCACCATAACGGTCGAGGAGAGGGAAGACGCGGAAAGGGCATTTATTCGGTATTATATGGACAGACCGGAAAGTGATCGTCCAGCCAGATATCACGATCTTGTTGCGATCCACGGCAAATTAGATCCACTAGTTAACATCGATTTAAGACCTGAGAAGCGTGTCAAAGTCACCTTCACTTATGGTGACAGCAATGAAGTTCGCAGCGTAGATGTTTATAGGTACGTTTTTCTCCCACTTTATTTAACAATAGAAGTATCGTGCCTTTAAGTTCGGAAAGGCATAGATGGGAAGAAAATTATTCTAAAGATAAAAGATAAAATATACAGGTTCATTTTAGTGTAATTCTAATAGAATTATGTATACCAAAAACTACATCAACATCTTCACTTAATAATTTAATACATTTTGTAATAAATTGCAAACTCAATAAAGGGCTACAATTCAATCCCATTAATATACAATGTAATTAACTTATTTATTTTTCCAGGACGGTCGTGGATCTTAAACAACGCCTAGAACGTCTAGTCGGTATACCTGCCAATAAGATGCGCCTGTTTTACGTCGATCAAGACTTAAGAGATTTACAAGGTCCCGAGGAAATGAAATATCCGCACAAACAATTATATAGTTATAATATTCGATCTGGCGACGAAATAATTATAGATCAGAAGCATTAAATACAAAAAAAACATTATTTTGTGATTAAAATATAACGACTAAAAATAAAATTTGATATAACTAACAGAAATAAAATACTTATATATTAGAAGTTGGGCGTTTTACCTAAGAAATTTAATAATTGCTAAGTTAACTTATAGTTCTCCACATTGATCGCTGATCTCGCACAAGTTCGTTCCTCAAAATTGAAGATTCACTATCTTCGCTTTGGTTTAAAACAATTGCGACAAATACAGAATATGTGTACTCAAGATTTAAGAAATTGTTTCATTACATCTTGTTTTTTACTTTTTCATTAATTTAAACATAATTTTGATGTGGTTTAACACTATTTTTAGAACAAAAATACATTTTTGATAAAAGGCACCATTTAAAATAACTTTCCCTCAATTCAATTTTTGACTTTTTCTAAAATTGTTAAATTTACTTAGCTGTAGTAGGTATCTCCTCGAAAGTTCTGAGCTAAAACTTTCACAAGTCCAACGTCTAGTCATTTTCGTTTTAGGTCCGAAAGCCTCAAGTAGGGCTTTCAAAATAGACCAGTTTAATTTGGTATTATTCTGAGTTGTTTTCATTAGTCACGACACGTTGCCAAGGATAATGTCCTAGCCTATACACAAGGGTGCTGGGGAATTTAGATTAGTCCGAATTAAAAAGGACTCTCCGAATAGGTCCATCTCGTCTGGAACAACCAGAAAGTTTTCGACCAGTTCTAAGAATTAAAAAACACTCAAAATTGCCACTGAAAAGGTTGAGGTCCATACTTTATTCTCGGAAATATTCCGAATTGTATAAGAAGTATTTATAAATATATACCCAGAAAGTGGCAAGCAACTTTTGGACGTTAATCTCACGGTTCAAAAGAAAGGGCTTACTTAAATTTGCCGAGTAATGTATTTTGTATTGTGAAGACGCTTATTTTATATTAAAGAAACCCCTTATAACAAAATTGGCCTTACAGATTAATGACTCGGTCAGTTTAAGGCCGAATTAGTTACGTAAAACTTGATTTTCGACGGGAAATTCGGTCATGTTTACTTAAATAAATAAAAACAACTATGGAGCAATAGACAAAGTTCTCCAATTCTCTTTTTATACAAAATAAGATACACGCCATGGATTTAGTAAATTCCGAGAAACCATTATGTTCGACTTAAAAACCTTGATTTGTAGAAAAAGACGCTTAGAATTTCTAGAGAGAGTACAATGCAAGTACTCAGTACTAATTTTAGGTCTATAACTCTAGCAGTTTTCTGTAGGCAATCTTAAAAAGTGTTAATACCTTCAGAAATATAACACATATATAATAAAATAATTAAATTCATGCTTTTATTGTGGAGTGAAGAAAAACTGTAATTATGTATAATTGTATCATAGTAGCTTGCGTTTAGGATACAGAATTTCCCTATATATATCCGAAAATTAAAGTTCGTTTGTTTGCTTCTTTGTTGCTCAAACACGCCTAAACGCCTGCATCGATATTTTTCATTTATTGTCCGAAGGTATTGCATATTCCAACTTAACATATTGGCTACTTTTTATTTATAATACGGAGCAATGAAATTCGTATCTGCTATCTAAATGTGGAAATTTAAGATGGCGCAGCAAAATTCCTATAATTCGACGGAATTAGTGCAAAACGGATTTCGGAGCTTAGATATCATTGTGCCTTTACAAATAAATGTATTTATTTTTAGTAATAAATAAATACTTTATTATTTGGAGTTGGCTAACAACCGTCCCATAATATTCTTGGAGTGATAAGGGCTAATACAAAGTGGATTCCAGCGCCATTTTCATATTTTCTTCTATCAGAATTTGGAAATTAAAAGTGGCGGAACCAATACGACGAGGAATATTTCTACAATTCAAAGCATTTATTTCATGATAAATAGCATAAAAAGCTTTTCAGGATCCCAATCCACGCTGTAACAATTTCTAGGATATACCAACCTGGAGCATTTGAGAAATGTTTAATTAATAAGTATTTACGCTACGTCAGGTGTATTTTAATAAAGGTAATAAATTTCGCTGGCATATCTATGACCGGTAATCATTTAGTTCCCCTAAATAATGGTCGGGGAAGTGGATATTTATAATTTTATTTGTATCATGATAGAAAACATTATTAAGAGAGGGGGCCTTGTTCCAAAACGTTCTTTTTCATATGAAGAGCAAAATGTCCTCTGAACTGAAGGCACGTTTCGAACTGGAAATAAAAGCTCGATTTCGCAAGGGCATTTCCCCCTATCACAGTTGGATATTGCAAGGATATTTCTGCCCTCATCAAGGCTTTCTCATAGGGAAAACCGAGCACCCTTCAAATACATCAGTTGGACTTTATCTTTCGTAGCGGTTGCAAGCGACAAAGTTGACTTCGGCAAGTGCTTCTATGCCCATGCCACCGAAAGTGTCGTTTCGTTTCGTTTCGCATAATTAAATGGCTGTAGTGCACACCATGTTTAGAATTATAAAGCAATGTCGACAATTTTAAATTACCTTCCGTTTTCTGTGGGTTGGTGCATTCGAAAATTACAAATTGTGCTATTTTAAGTGCATGTTCTGTGCGCTGCTCTTTCAACTATGCTCTATTTTCGAGAATACTGTTAAACAAGATTAGAAAATGGTGACGTTATTAGCAAAGCAATAAAATATATTCATTCAAGCCAACAAATTAACGTAAATACAACAGTAAGTGCATAAAAACAGCAATTAAAATTTATTTCAGAGTTGCTCTGGTTTCCAATAAAAACGAATTAATAAGCTATTGTGTTTAATATAGGATAAACTAGCATAACAATTTTACTAACATTATTACTGACTTATTAAATAACATTGAATTGATGGCAAAAATGATGTCTTGCATATATTTATGAAAGTAACAATTCATTAAAGTAATATTGATCCCTGGCAAGTATAATAACTTTTAATGAATCGTTTGTGTTCTTACATGTTTCTGAAACATTAACGTCTTCATAGGCAACATACATATATGCACATATTCAAAATTCTAATCGCATAACACTGTCGATGAATACATAAATAGTTTTTCGATATTCTCATGTTTGTTAGGGGTTTAGAAAAAAAGTGCAAATTTCAATCCCGCAGCTTAGCTTTAATAAATTGATTAACCCTGAAACAAAAGTATGAACGGAAAACATAGTTTAAAACAAATCGGTTATGATACAAAGATAGGAGGTAGTTGAACTTCAGTAATCCAAAGGTCTATACTCTATAGAATAAATTATTAATTTTAAAACGTAAACTTGCAGTCCCATAATTGAATCTTATGCCTAGAATATTTTCATAGATGTGTAATGAATGGATGTTTAATTCGTTCCAAATACTTCACCAAAAGCCGGTTATTTTTATAATAGTGATGTTAATACTCATTTTATTATAGGACTTGGTACAGAAATAATTTTTGCACCAGACCCTCTAAACTCCTGAAAATCGTAACAAGAAGAATAGTTCTACATCCAGCGGGAGATAAAAATCAAGGCGTATTGAACCTACTCTAATCCTTTCGTCAAAATTATAAATTGCTATTTTTAATAGATAATTTAGCTCATATAATACTCACCGGCAATGAATTTGAATCAATTCATCTAAACGAAGCTCATTTAATTACTGGTTTGCAATAAATACGGCAAACATAATTATTACGTATTTGTTATAAACTTTATTTGAATATGAAGCAAACACAACGAATGCTAACATAAAATATGTTAATTTCTAAGAGTGTCGAATTGTTCCTAGAACGTTAATATCACTATCAATCAGAAGTAAAGGATTAGTATTTATATTATACATTGTACTGAAATGAAACTGTTCGCTGAAATTAAGGGGCAAGTAAGTAAAAGCCGACCATATTTGTAGGGAATACGGCCTAATTATGTAAATAAAAATTTAAGCATTTACTTAAAAATTTAACAAATGCTATTACTGGAAGCATTTACTACTTTCAAAGCAAATATACTGACATTTTTTGTAAATTCTTGAATTTGAGTAAATAAGCAGTGGCTTTATTTATGACAACAAGCATTTACTAACAATTATGCGTAATCTCTAAGGAGTCTGAATTTATAAATTGAGCTGTTATTTTTGAAAGTGAAAGGACTATCGCGTTAAGATTTAACTGGGAAAGTTTTTAAATTAATATGTTAAACAGTGGATTTATACCATTGGTCTTGGGTTTACTTTACTAGCGAAACCAAAACATACGTTCAAAATAAGTAAAACAGGCTGTTCAAGCATTTACTAGAGTGCTTTTAATTTAAGTAAATGCTTTTACTGAAGCCACTTAATTTCAGTAAATACTTGATTATTTACTAAATCTTAAGATTTTTATTGAAACATGTTCTTTATATTTCCGGAAAAAGCTTTAAACTATTCTTTTTCACCTATTAAATTCATTATATCATTCTAACTTTTCGAAACTAGACCCAGATTTACATGTGTGCCCAGACTCATCTGATATGTGTATGTACAGATCTAGGTAAGACTTCTTTACTAAAGTAGGACCATTGCCACTCAAAATTTTAAGAAGTCAATAATTTAAATGCTCAAAATGTACATAAATACACACAGTTCTCGAATAAAATACTGCAGGTTTAAATGACAATTAAAAGAAACGCTTATCTATCTAAGAACAAGGACATGTTTTAGTTCCATAACATAAATATGTTAAAGTTTAAGTTATAAAATATATTAAAATTAATAAAATTTAAACCTATTACTAAAATTCATGATAAACTCCGTGAAATCAATAAAAAACATCTCACTAAAACACATGAATTTTATAAGGTCTAAAATTCAATTATTAGAAAATAGTTTTAAATAGATTTAACTCATTCCTATAATTGTGAAAAATGGGTCACGTAGTATGGGTACGTTACCTAATCAATTAAATGTTTGTTTTAAGGGGGTACATGGGTTTCAAAATTTGAAAAAATCGATTTTTTTTTCTTTGTTTCATTTTAAAGTATATCATAACAAGAGTATTTTCTCAAAGTTTCAAATCGATCGGAGCAAAACTCTAAGAGAGCGAGCGATTTCCCCCACTAAGCTCTACCACCTGCTCGAACCGTATTTAAACTTCAAACGAGTTTTTCTCGAAAACACATTTTTTAAGTCGGTAGTCACGATTACTTAAAAACTATTCCACCGATCATCCTAATATTTTGCATACTTCTTCTACATAGTATTCTCTAGGGGGTGACCGAAGGATTTTCTTTTTGGTGCATTACAACTTTACTTATGTGGCAAAATATATTGATTTTTTATACCGAAAAATGATTTTTTAGCGCGCAACGCCGCCAAAAATTCAAATTTCGATTTTTTAACAAATTCCTCGGTCACCCCCGAGCTATAAACGTATGCTACAAGAAAAAAAAATAAAAATTTTATTTCAGATAAATCTAAAGCAAGATATCATGCCTACCGCATTTTCACCAAGTTTTCGAAAAATAGCCACCAGAGGGTCAATTTTCAAAATTTTCAAACGAAAATTTCACAAAATATTGTTCAAATGTTGCTTTTTTCAATAAACAATAGTTTCAATATAAATGTATTTATTCCACCATTAAAAAATGTGTCCAAAGTTTAGTCATTTAAGACCCATGTACCCCCTTAAATATTGCGCCCTATCATGGAGGTCGATTTCATTCGATTCGACTAGCGAAGACAAAAAACAAAAAAATGTAGTTCTTTAAGTAGCGCGGCTTTTAAAAATTCAAGATAAGAATTTCCAGGCAAATATGGCAAGGATATTTTTTTAAACCCGTTTTTTTAATACGTTACGATCACATAGAATTTATTTTGAGAACCTATTTAAAATCGTAACAACAAAAAACAAGTCAAAACTTGAAGATTTAAGATATATAGTATAGTTATAGTTATATGCCCAGACAGACAACATTGGGTGAGCGTCGTCAGCTTATGCAAATTACGGATTTTTTGATGCTGCTAAGACTTTTTACAGTCCATAATACAAAATGTTTGGGAAAGTATCAGAAGTAACAAATTCCCTTGAAGGAAGTTTTGAAAAGAAATGCAATAAATTTAAAATATTTCAATAATATTATAAAATTATGTTTTCTCATGCAGTTCAACAAACTAAAGGAAATATTTACTTTCAGATCACTTAATAAAATTCGAAAACAGCATGTACTCGTACTCGTTGTTCATCAAAAACTTTTTTGCGAATAAAGCAAAGCAAACATATTTAAAATCGTTCAACAAGTGGCTATAATAGCAGTCATTATGACAGCGGCAATGTTATCAATTGCTGCTGATGCTGCCGAATTGAACACAAACCTAATAAATATAGCAAACAACAAATCCTCCTTTACAAATTTAACAACACAAATGGTACCATTAATAAATTCCACAATCTTAACGGCCTCAGTGTTTCCATCGTCAGCATTACCATCCAAAAATGATAACACACAAACAAGAATAGCGCAAACTTCGACGGGAACCGCAGCAACGCCTAGAAAATTAACGACAATATCTTCGCTGTCTACTCGAACAACTACAATAATTATGAATAGTAAACGACCAACAATAATAATTTACCCCACGGGTAAGTAATTCACAATTAGGATGTGGTAATAGGAGAACGCATAAATAGCAATAAAATATTTTAAACGGACTGATATTGTTTATTAAGAACTATTTTCTTCTACTTTCAGTTTCACCGGAATCAATTGTGATACCAATAGTTTCATGTATACTGGGCTTCCCATTATTGGCACTGCTAGTAATATGCTGTTTAAGAAGACGAGCTAAATTAGCACGAGAACGCGACCGAAGGAGAAACTACGACATGCAGGACCATGCTGTTAGCCTGGTCAGATTTAGTCCTATTCATAGGCTCAGTGAGTCAATTCTTTCGAAAGAGGCAACAAATAAAATATTATTTAATACTTTCTGAATCTCCAGTATTATAATTTAGAATTAAGCCATTTTTACACCTTGCAAAGAAAGGGTGTCACTTTTCTAACAACGTCGGCCTATATGAGCGCAGCCGCGAACCACAACCAATTCTTAATATGTTTTAAATAAATAATTATTAAAGTAATAGCAAAATAAAACTGATTCAAGCCTGCGCGCTATTTTAAAATTTTACACAAAAAGTAAAAAATTGTCGTTTCTTTTTTCTTTGTTTTTAGAAAACTGCAACATAAATGTTTAGGTACCACTTTCTACAAGAAATGGTTGTATGTATACAAATTTCGTTTTAATAAATGATTCAGATTTATCGCTGAATTTAAATTTCATGCCATTTTTGTTTGTTTTTTGGTTGGCAGTTCTGGCTTCTTTATAGATATCTCATAAGACAGTTACAATTAGTCAATATAGAACGCAGCACAAAAGAGGCTTTGTTTGGGACAGTTCGCAAACTCGTTTACTTGAGTTTCCCAAGCCTTTAATCTCACGACCGTCGGAGGTCAATTGGCCGGCCAGGTCTTGCGATTTAACAACTGCAACTTCTTTTGTGGACATATCTTAAATCGAAGGTCTATGCCAAAAAGCCGAATTGAACTACTGAACTGAAAAATGAAATCCGGTCTAATTGATCAGACTACCCGCAAAGCCGTCATTGAGAATTTCATCAAAAAAACCAGATCCTTAGAATGGGTGGTCCTTTGACCGACATCATTTTTCATGTTTACCCGTATAATTTTTACTTTAACATTTAAAAATATATAATTCAATTAAATGCAAAAAAGTTTTCTTGTTTTCTAAATTACATCGGGCGTTCAATCTGAGTCACCCTTTATTAAATAGATCAGTGTTATAGTCTATTTGCAAAGTAAACTTACATTTATTCGCAATCTTTAGGCCGATTTTGGTGGGAAAGTGACACCTCTCCTTTAAATTGAGTCTTCCTTATACGTTGCAAATGCACTATAATGTAAATACATGCACTTAATAGTTCCCTATATCACATATTTAATTTTGACGAGTATATGCATGCCATTTAATAATAGTCATGCATAATTTACACCAGATAGAGTAAATAAAAGAAAAAATTATAAGCTTGTGGCAAGAATTTACCAAGCTACTTGCTAATAAATATAACTTAGTAATAGCAACAAATTTGCTCTAGAACTAGCAAATGATTTATTAAAGTTTCAGCAAGCATCAAAGTGAAAAAGAAATTCAATGTTACTATTAGTAACCAATTAGACGCTTAGGATATCTGGGTGTAGGGAAGGGGTCTGGTCGTCAAAGGAAGGAATAGACTTATGGAATGTTATGTTCCATATTTATAACTTTTTATATTTTTTATTTTTGATTATATTTATGAAATTAATTCATTTAAAAATTAAATCTTTTATTTATTTAATTTAATTTATTTGTTACTTGATATTAATGTAATCTTTTATAAATTATTTTTTATTTGTTTAAACTTTTTTACACAACTCATTCCCTTAAAATATTCAGTTCTCTCTCTAAAAATTTTATTTTTTACAGGTATCTCGATCTCACATAAAAAAAATAGTTTACTTCGCAAAATTAGTACTGTACTCTTTTTAAACAAATATTGATTTTGCAAAGTGGCTGTAATTCGACGCCACAATACTCCCCCACCAGTGGAACTGCTTGTTTCGCGATAAACATGGAAATTAAAAATTTTTTTTTTTTTTTTTTTTAATAATTAAAAATTTGCACAGCTCTATTAAAGCGAATAGTTTTATTATTTTTATGTGTTGAGTTTGTGAGTGTTATGGACGCTGGTCCATAACTTTGCGAAAGATTTTGATTTGACACTGGCAAATCTTTAAATCTTTCGTATTTATTTTCATCTTTTGAATGGTTTTGAATGGTGATATCATTTAATATGTGATTGTTTTCGTTCATTGTGTAGTATGGTTTTAACCGATTAATTGAAACTTTAATATCTTTACCTTTGATTTTGAGTGTGTAAGTAAGTGTTCCTCGAGAGACAATGGGAAACGGTCCATCATAGGGACTTTGTAAAGAGGATCTAATTGCGTCATTTCGAATAAAAGCGTGAGTGCATGAATTGAGTGATTTGAAAGTGAAAAATTTATTATTGGAATGATTTGTTGGCGGCACCGGTCTGATAATGCTTAATGTATTCTTTAAATGCTGTATGAAATCGCTTTGAATAATGTATTTAGTATCTGACTGTTGCAAGAAATCTGCTGGAAGTTTTAATGTTTCACCATATAAGAGTTCTGCAGGAGTTGCTGCGAACTCCTCTCTGAATGCTGTTCTTAAACCAAGAAGAATGAATGGAAGCGATTTTGACCATGAATTTGTGTTGTATGCAATTATGGTGGCTTTGAGTGTACGATGCCATCTCTCAATGAATCCATTTGCTTGAGGGTGATAAGCTGTTGTTCTGTGTCGTGAAAAACCGAGAATTTTGCCTAATTCCTTAAATAGATTGGATTCAAATTGTTTTCCTTGGTCTGTTATAATTGTTGTAGGTATTCCAAAACGAGCTATCCAATCTCGACATAAAGCTTCGACACAGGATTCAGTTGAACTATCCATCATTGGTATTGCTTCAGGCCATCGTGTGTATCTGTCGATGATTGTGAGGCAATATCTATAATTTTGAGATGGAGGTAAAGGACCTATTATGTCTAAATGAATGGTGTGGAATCTATGTGAAATTAATGGAAACTTTCCGAAAGGAGTTTTAACATGACGAGTAATTTTATTCCTTTGGCATTGCAAACAAGCTCTTGTCCAATTGTTCACATCTTTGTTCATTGACGGCCAAAAGAATTTTTTTGTTATCATTTTATTTGTAGAACGAATGCTGGGATGAGCCAGATTGTGAACTGATTTGAAGATTTGGATTCGAAAGGGTTCTGGAATGTAAGGAAGAGTGCTTGTTGCTGATTTTTTACAGAAGATGGTAGTGTTGCTTCCTAATATTGGAACTTTAACAAATTGATAAGAGGAATTGTTTAACAATTCTTTAAATTGGGTGTCTACTTCTTGTGCCTTGGCGATAGCTTCAAAGTCTATTGTACAAGGTACTTGAATTGCTTCCATTCTAGATAGCGTATCAGCTACAATATTATCTTTGCCTGCAATGTGTCTAATATCGGTAGTGAATTGTCCGATGAAATCTATGTGACGTAATTGCCTTGGTGATGCCTTATCTGGATTTTGTCTGAAAGCGAAAGTTAACGGTTTATGGTCAGTAAATAAAATGAAACTTCGTCCTTCCAGAGAAAAACGGAAATACTTGATGCCTTTGTAAGCTGCTAGAAGTTCACGGTCATAAGCGCTATACTTTTGTTGGGCTGAATTTAATTTTACCGAAAAGAATCCTAACGGTTGCCAATCATTTTGTAATCTTTGTTGAAGGACCGCACCTATAGCGACGTCCGAAGCGTCAACAAAGAGTGCTAATTGAGCATTAGCGTCTGGAAATGCTAATAATGTAGCTTCAGAAAGTTGTGATTTAATTGCTTCAAACGCTGAAATTGAATTTTGATTCCAATTGATTTTAGTAGAATCATTCTTTTTCTTGCTGCCTATAAGATAATTATTTAATGAATATTGATATTCGGCGGCTTTTGGTAAAAATCTCCGATAGAAATTTATCATGCCTAGGAAATGACGTAATTGTTTTACTGTTTCGGGTAATTTGAAATTTTTAATGATTTCAATTTTATCAGGTGAAGGTTTAATGCCTTCGGGGCTGATGAAATGACCTAAAAATTTAACGTTTGATTTCATGAAAATACATTTTTCAACATTAATAATTAATCCGTGTTGGACAAAGCGTTGAAATATTTGTTCAAGATGAGCTAAATGTTCTACCTCAGATTTTGAAGCAATAAGAATGTCGTCCAAATAGACGAAACAGAAAGGTAGGTCTTGTAACACAGAATGGATAAATCGTTGAAATGTTTGTGCAGCGTTGCATAAACCAAAAGTCATACGAGGGAACTCAAAAAGTCCAAATGGAGTGCAAATTGCAGTTTTTGGAATGTCTTCGGGTTCAACAGGAATTTGGTGGTATGCTTTAGTTAGATCCATTGTTGAAAATATTTTACAATTTTGTAAATGATGTACAAAATCTTGTATTAATGGGATCGGATATCTATCGGGAATAGTTATTGCGTTTAGTCTTCTATAGTCCCCGCATGGTCTCCACTCTCCACTTTTCTTTTTAACTAAGTGTAATGGTGAGGACCAACAACTATTCGAAGGTCTACAGGTACCTTGCTTTAACATAAAATCGAATTCTTTTTTGGCATCTCTTAATTTTTCTGTAGATAATGGACGAACTTTAGATACAATTGGATTACCCTTAGTAAGGATTTTGTGAGTTACCAAATGTTTCACTGGTTTGGTAAAACCTGAATCTATTGTTATTTCCTTGAATTTTGATAATAAATCCTGGACTTTTTTGTCTATTTGATTTTCCATTGCTATGGAAAGTGTTGTTGAGAAATTTGAGTTGTAAATTATTCCAGTGGATTTAAGAGATGTGAGTGGATCTATTAAAGATTTTTTTGCCATGTCTACAAGTAAGCCGTAATGACTTAAGAAGTCTGCTCCAATTATTGGCTTTAGAACGTCGGCTATGTAAAATTGCCATTCGAAATTTCTTCGAAGTCCTAAATCGAGAGTTAAAATTTTACGTCCATATGTGTTAATAATTGAATTATTTGCTGCGGCTAATTTGAAACCAGTTGGTTGGGGAATATTGGTTAATGGTTTAGGTAGAACAGATACATCTGCTCCAGTATCTATTAAATAACAACGAGCTGTGGATTTGTCATACATGTAAAGGCGACGTGTTTTTCCGCCTTTATCATCAGTCGCCTGTGATGAAAGGCGTTTTATTTTTTTTGGTTTGAATTTTGTTGCTCTGTGTAGAATTGACATGGTTGAACACATTTAGTTGAGGCATTACCGAACCTTGAATGATACCAACAAAAATTATCGTTTGAATTAAATTCTTTACGAGGAGATTTACTTCTAAATCTTGATGTACTTCTGGAACGGTTTCGCGAATTTAGTAAGTAGACTTTATTTTGTAAATCTTTAATTTGGTTAAACATTAAATCTATTTTGTTTTCTAAAATGTTATTGTTGTTTAATGCTTGAGTATTTGATGAAGGTTGTGAATTATTATTAATATTTAAGTTTTTGTATTGATCAATTAACCAATTAATTTTATTAGATAATTCATTATTAATTTCAGTTGATTGGATATTTAGTGTTGGTGGATTGTTATAAACTTCTGCTATTTTATCAGCACAATTTGCTAATTGTGTGAGGTTTCCTGGATTGCATGCTAAAATTGCTTGGATTGCAGAAGGAAGTCTCTGCATCCATAAGGTTTTCAATAACTCGTCCGTTATGTTGGAACCGCCTAATTCCCTCATTTCTCTAAGAAGTTGAGAAGGTTGTCGATCTCCTAAAGTTAAATCACTTAAAAGTTGATTAAGCCTTTGAGACTCACTCGATGAAAGTCTTTGTATTAAAGTTTCCTTTAATTGGTCGTATGGATGTGTTGGATGAGGATTTCTAATTGTATCTGTAATAACTGTTGTGATATCATCATCCAAAATTGAGAGTACATAATTGTATTTTGTTGTTTGAACTGTTATATTCGCTAAATAAAGTTGTGCCTCTAACCTAGTAAACCAAATATCTGGTTTATGTCTCCAAAAAGGTGGTGGTTTAATTGAAGCTGCTGCCATTACTGGTGGGGCAGAATCACCAGCGGATCGTTCTTGACCCAAACTGAGAGAAGTATCTTCAACATTTAGCATTTTAAATTAATGTGTTACAAGCCACTAAATAAATTGTTTTAAAGTGAATAAAAAATTTTGCGAAATAAGCTTTACAATATCTATTTTAAGCAGAACTCTAATTTTTTTAAAACTTATCTTTTATATGGTTGTGGTATGTTTCGTTCTTGAATTGTTTTTGTTGAACTTTTCTTTCTTCTTTCTTTAATTGTTTTGCTGAAATTTTCTTAATGATGCTCCTCTGAATTATGGTGAAACTGGAGTTTCAGCAGTTGATGAAGGTGGTGGTGGTGGTGGTGGTGGTGGTGGTGGTGGTGGTGTTCTCGGGCTGTCGATAGACGTTGGGCACAATTACGCCGGGCACAATCACTTCGCCGTTGGGCACAACCACATCGGACACAATCACTTCTTCTTTTTTCTTAATTTTTTTTTTTTACGAAAGAATTCGCTGCTGCTTCACGATCACGTCGGGGTCACCAATTATGGAATGTTATGTTCCATATTTATGACTTTTTATATTTTTTATTTTTGATTATATTTATGAAATTAATTCATTTAAAAATTAAATCTTTTATTTATTTAATTTAATTTATTTGTTACTTGATATTAATGTAATCTTTTATAAATTATTTTTTATTTGTTTAAACTTTTTTACACAACTCATTCCCTTAAAATATTCAGTTCTCTCTCTAAAAATTTTATTTTTTACAGGTATCTCGATCTCACATAAAAAAAATAGTTTACTTCGCAAAATTAGTACTGTACTCTTTTTAAACAAATATTGATTTTGCAAAGTGGCTGTAATTCGACGCCACAGACTAAAAACCCTTCAAATAATAGTATAGCAGAAATAAACTTAATCGAGCTATGTATATATTCAAAATTCTAAGTACCATCGCAAGACTACCGATTTACCTAAATCCGTTACAACAAAACCACAAAATATTCAGATTCATAACGAATCTACCTTAGAATAGTTTGTTGGGATATAAACTGACAAGCACCAAAACGAAGAGCCTACTTTAAATCACCTTTTTAAAATGTGAGTCGTCTAGTTAATACTAGAACAACCGTCGTTTCAACTTGAATTAATAATTATGAATGGAAAAGGTTTTTGAATATGTCGTAATTTTTAACCTTAATAAATGTTGACGAAAGTCTTAAGAGATAATAAAATATAATTAACTGAAGGAAAGAATTGAGTACCAGACAATTTAACTGCTTTTGGTAGTTCTAGCGTTAAAATAAAAAGCGACACAGCGCAACAACCAATAATTCATTGTTTCCTTTAAAATTATTTCCTTTTAGTAGTTATTCTGAAATTGATTTTAATGCATCTGAACATCTTTGCAGATAGCAGATCGACGAGAGCTATCAGTTTACGTCCTGAGCGAAGCCTAAGTCGCGGATTCCCCTCGCTGGAGCTCGACACTGTGATTGAAGAACGAAGTGACGCGGAGCAGACACAAACTGATATTTTAAGTCCGGAATCACCGATAGACCCCCAGAACTTTAGGGACCTCAATTCCAGCTAGCATCAAGTCTCAACACCCAGATCACTTACCTTGAAATCGGTTAAAACTAAGATCACAATGACATCGCTCCCATCTAAGGCGGTATCACTAAGTAGCAGAAGACTCGACGCTGCCACTCTGCCAGGCGGGAGTCGCCACCTGAAACTAAAAATGAGTCTTAATCAAAAGAAGGACACCAGAGTGAGTCAAGCCTACAAAATAACCGGAAACCGATCTCCACTGTGGACTACACTCACCCACGCCCAAACGCTAAGTGAATTTCTCGACGACAGCTGATGTTCGGACGACGCGAACTAACTGAATCACAACTTTGTGTTTAAAACTCTCTGGTGCAAATAATTGCAATGGAACTCTAGATAGAAGAATAAGTTTTAAACGTTTTCACTCCAGAGCCTTCGAGGAACGCAAAACGGCGGGTGAACAGGATGGGCGAGTTTACAAAGCTGACTTCCTTAAAAATCGGCAACGAGTCAGCACACTTTGTAGCTCAGTGTAGCGCGCGCTAAAATTTAAATTCAAAGCTGCAACCTGGTGACCGGCAACAGTTCTAACTACACTACCACAAAACGGCTCATTCTGTTCGCCACTTGATTTTCTTCCTCTTGCATTTCATTTACCACTTTATGCTGTAAAATGTAAATAAATTTATATGGATAGACCTTTTATTCGAATTTTAAATAATTTAAAACCCCTAAGGACACAATTGTACGAAAAATCAATAAACAAGGGCGTGTGCAACTCAGTGCACGTAAAAGAAGTAAAACATTTTTGGCGATCTCTATCCTTATTTATGATATAATTAATAAGTAGTAAGGGGTGAAACGTCAGAAAGTGAGAGGTGGGTAATTTATAACCGTTTATTATTATTCCCGCCTCCCCGAGCGCAGGTCGTCCGTCTTTTCCGCGTTACGAAACATTGTAAAACTTGTCCAGTCTTGAAATTTTAACCTCAGTGCGCCCAAAGCAGTTTCACTTAAGGGACTACTACCGGTTAGATTGCAAAAAAACAGCATAATTTTCAATAATTTTTTTCTCAGCTCCTTTATTATATATCAATTTTTTTTTATTTTTATCATTTTTTTTCCTTGTTTATAGAGGGCGCCGAAGTTGGTAGCTCAAAAAATGACTCGTCCCATGGCGGACAACTCATCTCAGAAACGAAGAGTCTGAAACAAATAAACCAAACGGCATTTTATTAAGGAATGTCCCTCGCGTAGGAAAAAACCAGAATATGTCAAAAAATGATTAAAAAAACAAAATGGCAGACGTTTGAAAATTTTTTTCAAAAAATCGCTTATTTTTTCACTTGTTTTCACTTGCTAAATTTTTTTGGAGTGAATTTTGACTAATATTGTGGTTTTTTCCTGTGTAGAATACTCAAATAAAGAAGCACTCCAAATTTGAGCCCAATCGGTTGGGCCAATTCGGAGTTAGTGTGTCCGCCATTTGATAAAAGGTCATTTTGAGAAAATCACGTTTAAAGTTTTTTTTTTACTTATAAATATACAGGGTGTTCAGAGGTGGGAGGTCAATACTGCAGGGGGTGAAAGGTCAGACCGAGACAAGCAAAAAATCGTATGGGTGGGGGGGGCGGGCATCTCGCACCGTTTGGCAGTTACAGGGTGATTCGTAAATCAGGATTTTGCCTTATATGGGAACCGCTCTTGTATTTTTATCTTTTTTTCTACCCATCGCAGCGGTTTCAAACTGATTTCAAAAAATCACTATGTGGAAGCCCTTCCCAAAAAAGTTTACACCACCCCCCTATCCCCAACTCCTTGGCCACAATTCCCCCTGGAAGTTGAAAAAATTAACTTTTATTTCACGATTTTTCACCTTTCGCCCCACTTTTCTCCGAAATTCATGTTATTAACATACCCACTTTTTATTTTTTTTAAGTTGCCTATCTAATTACCTTTCCAAAAAGGTGCAACATGCCCAGGTAGAAAAGGGTTGCAAAAGTCCTGAAATTAAAACATCCTCACAGGTACCTAATTACTTTATTGCACCATAATGGAAAAAGTCGTTAAGTAAACAATTTTTATGACAGCAAGTTCGGAAATGTTTGTTTAGGAAACAGAGGTAATGCATTTTTATTATTTCAGCAAAACAGTAATAAAATAATAAATGTAATCTCGTTAAATAGCGTTTTTAGTTTATTATATCCAGTATTGACTCTTAAGTATCCTGACGCTCCGTTTCTAATACCTCCTATGAATTATGGTATAAAAATGGGTAAGTTTGAAAGGACATTGACCACAGTTGAAGAAGCAATCGATAAAACCGGGTGTTTAATAGAAAAAATTAAGATAAAATGGCAGAATTCAGTGTTGACGAGTATGCCGATATAATTTACGTGTACGGTTTAGTAGAAGGAAATGATAATGAGGCCGTACGAGAATACCAAAGGAGATTCCCGAATCGGCGGGTACCCAACAGAAGGGTATTTTCAAGGCCTTTCAGAAGGTTAAAAGAAACCGGAAGTGTAACCGCCCCCAGAGCAGAAACGCGAGCAGGAAAATCGGCCGATTCAGCGGACCCCGACCAACAAATCCTCAACATCGTCAGGAACAGCCCTGTAATAAGCATCAGGCAGGTCGCACGAAGGTCAGGATTGTCTTCAGGGAGAGTTTGGACCGTTGTGAACCGAGAGGGACTACATCCATACCACCATATCCTGGTCCAAGCACTAGGGAAGGAGATTCCGAAAGACGATTGCAATTTGCACTTGGCTGTTCGAGTCTGACATCGAAAACAGAAGGTTTCTAGACCGAATTCTGTGGACGGATGAATCGCAATTCACCCGGGATGGCATCACAAACTTGCACAACCTCCACACCTGGTCAGATGTGAACCCACATAGGACAAGGTGTCGGTCCTTCCAGCAAAGATTTAGTGTCAATGTCTGGGCTGGCATCATCGGCAACCAGTTGATAGAACCCTTCATCTTGCCCCAAGTGCTGAATAGTCAGCTATATTCGGACTTTTTGGAGAATACCCTTCTGGATCTGTTGGAGGACATCCCCCTGGCCACCAGAAGCGCAATTTATTTACAGCACGACGGAGCACCTGCGCATACTGGGAACATTGTTAGGCCAAGGTTAAATGAACATTACCCAGAGCGCTGGATTGGACGAGGTGGACCGATTCCTTGGCCTGCTAGGTCACCAGACCTTACTCCACTGGCCTTTTTCTTATGGGGGATGATGAAAGATGAAGTTTACTCAAGACTAATCAACACTAGAGCAAAATTAGTTACCAGGATTGGGACTGCAGCCACGAAAATACGGGAGAGACTGGTTACCATAGACCTGAAACGTGAAATAAGACCAAGGCTACTTGCATGCATCGAAACTGGCGGAGAACATTTTGAACAGCTTTTAAAGGACAAACGTTTTAATTGTAATTAGTTTTTAAGCAAACAAAATGTATTTTTTAGTTAACTTCAGTATAATTTCTTAAAAATTCAAATTATCATGATATTCTGTAAAAGGATTTTTGTAAATAAATTTTCGTATCCTTTTCCTATCTGGGCATGTTGCACCTTTTTGGAAAGGTAATTAGATAGGCAACTTAAAAAAAATAAAAAGTAGGTATGTTAATAACATGAATTTCGGAGGAAAGTGGGGCGAAAGGTGAAAAATCGTGAAATAAAAGTTAATTTTTTCAACTTCCAGGGGGGATTGTGGCCAAGGGGTTGGGGATAGGGGGGTGGTATAAACTTTTTTGGAAAGGGCTTCCAAATAGTGATTTTTTGAGATCGGTTTGGGGTCGCTGCGATGCGTAGAAAAAAAGATAAAAATACAAGAGCGGTTCCCATATAAGGAAAAATCCTGATTTACGAATCACCCTGTAACTGCCAAACGGTGCGAGATGCCCCCCCCCCCACCCATACGATTTTTTGCTTATCTCGGTCTGACCTTTCACCCCCTGCAGTATTGACCACCCACCTCTGAACACCCTGTATAGTAGGCCGGCACGCTTAAACTGCTGTAACTTTTATATTTTTGGGAATATCCAAATAAAATTTTGAGACGTTATTTCTGAAGGTATATTGAGGTGAAAAATGTAAAAAAAAAAAATTTGAATTTTTCAAAATTATAACCGGTAGTAGTCCCTTAAGAGTAAGGCAAATCTTTACTATCGTCGGGTTTTAGAAACGCATAACACTTTATACATATTCACAATGCACTAGACTATATAAAAAGTGAAGCTTTGCTAAGCGTGATATTAACTGAGACCCGACCCATAAAGAATATAATCTTTCAGAACATGCCCCAAAAGCTTTGTTCTGTTTTGAAAACGTCAAATGCGACCAAAACAATGTCACTTACCAGTTGAAGCGGTACCACGTGCAGTTGCGAGAAACGGCGGCGAGTTGCACACAGAGTTCAAAATGCAGACGAAAGTGGAAAATGCGGCGCAAGCATTTGATAAAAAGCGAACCAAAATATCACTGGAGAAAGAAAACGAGTTTATCTCCGATTTGCTGATTACATTTGACGTCCCCAACTCAGTGCAAGGTCTGTTTATTGTATTTGAAGCAGGATTTACCTGTAATTTGTTTTGATGATTTTATTCCCAGATGACTGCATGGAGCTCTATCTGACAAAAAGTAAAAAGAACGCCAAATCCTTAGTCATGCCGGGCCCGAAATCAAAAGTTCAGGATAACGAAGCAAAAGAAAGGAAAGAAATTATTTTGAATAAAATGCGGTCGAAAAAACCAAAAATATCGAACAGGGCAATAAAAAAGCGTGACTTGAAAAATCAAAAAGCAAATAAGAAATTGGCGTCAAAGGTTAAGAACTTAGGGAACGTGAAATGTACTAAGGATGAGATAAAGGAAGACAAATGTGATCCGAACCAAACAGGTCAAGCAATGAAACGTCTCGAGCCAATCTTCAACGAGGAGGGTAAAATCGTTTTCTCTAAATTTGATTTTGCTGCACATCCAGGAGGCAAACACAGGAAAACCAAAAAAGATAAGGTCATGAAGAACCCAGTGGACTTGCTAAAGACGATCAAGGAGCAAAAGAAGACAATATCAGAGCTGGTGGAGCAAGGTGAGAGGGAAAAGGCTTTGGAGATTAAAAAACAACTGGCATGGAAAAAAGCCTTTGATAAAACAGAAGGTAAGAAAGTTAAGGACGATCCAAACCTGCTACGTAAAGCTGTAAAGAAGAAAAAGGATATGAAGAAATCGTCAAAGAAAAAATGGGCCGAACGCAAAGAGAAAGTGGAGCAAAATATCGCCAAGAGTCAACAGAAACGACAGGAAAATATTAACAAAAGGATAAAAGACAAGAAGGTGAGGAAATTAAAACGGCTTTCAAAGAGGGGTAAGGTAATTCCTGGCTTTTAAGATATCCACATGTACGAATATGTATTTTTATTATTTTCCAATAGAAGCTTATAAGAAATGAAGAACTGCAATTCGAAAAAATTTCTTTAAATGTATAAATTATTTGTAGAACTCATGCTCCTGTTCATCCTTCTTGATGTTGTTTTTGTAGCCCTTTTCAAAATCTTTGGCCAAAACGATGTACCTATTTTCCCGCACAGCGTGCATGCCTGCTTCTTGGCAAATTGCATTAATGTCTGCTCCAGAAATCCTGTCTGGTCGAGCAACGAAATCCTCCAAATCCACGTCCTCGCTCAAATTCATTTTGGATGTAATTGTCGTGAAAATTAAACGCTTCTGTCTTCTATCAGGTAGAGGGAATTCAATTTTCCTATCCAAACGACCCGGTCTCAATAGAGCTGGATCTAAGGTATCTGCACGATTTGTAGCCATTATGACTTTAACATTGGTCGTTTGATCGAAACCATCCATTTGATTAAGAAGCTCCAGCAATATTCGTTGCACTTCTCGATCTGCGCCTGTTTGAGCATCAAATCGCTTCGTAGCAATAGCGTCGATTTCATCAATGAAAATAATTGCGGGCGCATTTTCCTTGGCCAGCCTGAATACATCTCGCACCATCCGCGGTCCCTCTCCCAAGTACTTTTGAACAAACTCCGATCCAACAACCCGAATGAATGCAGCCGTCGTGTGATGAGCGACAGCCTTGGCTAGCATTGTTTTCCCGCAGCCGGGCGGACCGTACATAAGAACACCCCTCGGGGGATCTATGCCGATCTGCTTGTAGAGCTCAAAGTGGGTCAATGGCAGCTCCACAGCCTCTCGGATTTCCTGCTTCTGCATGTCCATCCCACCGATATCCGCGTAGCTGACGTCGGGCTTTTCGTCCGGTTGCAGCATCGAGATCGAACTGTCCGCCTCCGGCGGAAGTACGTCTACCAGCGCATTACTATGCTTATGCAGCGCTACTGAGGCAGATGGCTTCAGCAGCTCCCGGTCAATTGTCGACAAAATGCGTACATAGTAATTAGACCCTGTGGTGGATCCCACAATGCCTGTATTTTGATCAACAGCTTCCAAGAACTGCCCTATGACCAGAGGCACTGATTGTATGCGCTTGACCTCCTCCTGGGCGTGGAGATATTCCTTTTTAAGGTTCCTTTGCTCATCTTTGATGTACTCCTCCTGGACCTCTAAGAACTCTAGGGTTTTCTGTAGTTTCTGCAAACAAAGCCAGCCCTTAGAACAACTTGCAGTCGAATTACGCGATATCTATATTACCTTGTATTTCACGTACAAATCATCCAGATCCAAGTCTTCTAGGGAACAATGAGTAGCATCCTTCGTCTGCTTGAAATCAATGACTTCATCCTGCCAGGGGAATAATAATTATCGAATTTCTGTGCGTGAAGCAGTTAAAAGCATAAACCACAAACCTTCTCGGGAATAATAACGTCAACCTCGGCCATGACTTGATGACTTGAGAAATTCGGCTTCGACAACCACTCGGGCTACTTATGAAAAACAAAACGGCGATTTTTGCACTGCAACGTTGGCAACGAATTGACAGACAACCTGTAGCTTTTAGCTTTGTAAAGGATAAGAGGTTCTTTACGGTTCGTCACGGTGACGAAAGCGAAACCTTTTCTAAGAATTTTATCAATAATTATAAATTGAACTTATCGCTTTTTTCAGTAAAAATGATAAAGTTTTCTTTTAAAATATCTAAAAGCTCTTCACGAAGGAAAACCGTGCTGAAGAAAATAAAAAACTACGGAATAGATCATAGAGAAGGGGATGGGACATAAGTCGGTTTAGTTGAAGCAATAAGCTCTGGTGTGATTTGACATTACACGAAAATTAACTGAAAACCTCGTTTTTTTAATATCGCTAAGATCGAAGCTATTGGCCAGGCAATTTAAATAATTTTCCCCGATTTGCCATCATTACGTCACGACAAGTGTCAAAATCTGACGAGCATGCCTTGTATTCTCTATATACAAAGCAGCTAAAACGTCAAAGTGCAACTTTGCGTTACTGAATAGCTGAATCGTTTTGTTATCAATTTTGCTCGCCAGTATTAAAAGTTTCGGAGCACTAGATGTCGTGGGGGGATTTGTAAACGCAATTGCAGGCTACAACCGAGCATTTGAGTGGTTTGTGATCTAATTAATACCTTAATAGATTAAACCTAATTAAAACTGAGTGTTAATGTGTTGCTGTTATTTGCAAAACTTAGAATGAAGTTGATGCAAAGACGCGTTTGTCATTAGTTCCCTGGTTTCCGTTCAAGATCTTCGCATCTTGGATCTTAACGTGCCGTAAAATCATGACTTTTAAATACCCGATTTCACGATTCCTTCCAGCGCGTGCCATGGCTAAAGTTGCTTGACACTTAAAGGGGCAGGGTGAAAGCTTTATGGGTACAGTGACGTCAATAGGACTTACGTAGAAGCGTGCACTGAAGTTCGATTTTCCGTGCATCACAAGTCCGTCACACGCGAGTACACCCCTCCCCGGCCGACCCGCCGTTGCTGCCGACGTTCCTGGATTATATCTGGCTCGGCCGAAGTACGTCACTCCGGCTTGACATCATGTTTTTAGTACCTCTTCGAGGAGAATCGCTTTTCAAATATTTGAAGACGGTCGCACAATTTTAGGATCTTTCGGTTCTACCCCGCAGTTTTGGATAATTTTAACTTTTGTAAAGGGTAACTTGAGTTGAGCATCATAAATACACAGACTGTTCGATTCTGCGCCGGCCTGTTTACGTAAAAAGTGTGTGATTCGTCCTACTGCCAGTGGTAATCGTGTTTTCCATAGCAACCCGGTTGTTTGCGAGTCCTGCGGGCAGTTTTCTGTTCAGTATGAAATAGGAGCAACGGCCTTTCCTCAGTGCGAAAACCAGGACATTTATTTGCGGCAGTGACTGAGGCCCGGTTACCCGTCGTAGCTTCAAAAAGGTTCGTTCATTGATGGTGAATTTCACTCGTAACGTTATTGGGAAAATTTGCGTCAACGAAAAGTTGATGGAGCAGACGACATACACCTGAACGCCAAGCTTTTGTGTAAAATATTCCTTAAAGCAGTGTTGTTTGTGTCAGTGGGAGTGTGCGGGGGAGTCGCTCGTCACGGCCATGTTCGAAGGAGAGAGCTTTGGTGGAACGTATGCACCTCGGATCAGTCTCGATAAGTTAACCGTCGGTTTTGGGTTGGTGGTGGCGAGGCGAGCGTCACTATTTTAGGGATTTATTTTAGTTTGCAGTTTTGCTTATCACATCTTCCGGGAACGCAGTTTTTTAGATGCTAATCATGTGGGAGCCGTGCACCGCAACCTTTGCTAATAGTTCTGTTTTAAAAGCCTGCAGGGCTCGCGTTATCTAATCCGTCGAAAGCGGCGACTGAAAACACCGGGAAGCTCGCGAGGAGTAACAATTGATTAAACCAGACTAATCACACCAGTGTAATGCATTTGCACTTTAAATTTTGTGTAGTAATTATTTCGAGGAGATTAGACCTAGATTATATCTATTTGTAATGAATTATATCGAAAAATTGCTTATAAAGAAAAGGACAAATACAAACACAAAGAAAAGCGAGGCTTGGTCCCTAGTTTTGTGGGCAGTAAGTAGGGTGCTCAGAGTAAGCGTTTGCATACACTTGTTACGTTTTGGTATTTTGTATGTAGGTAATTCGTTTTGCACTTTTGTTTATTGTTTTCATATTAGCAACGTCGTGTTCTGTTTTAAATACAAGTGAAAATTAAAATATTTGTTCATCAGATTTTAAGACTTCCCTTTAACCCTACTCTGAGTAACTGAAGTTTTCGGCGTCGTACGGAGGTATCGTTTGCAGTTAAAATGTTTTCAAGGCATTTAAAAGCGTTTCTTTTGTTTTAATAGTATCGCACTGGAGTAGTCTGTAATCGACTGTATGAAATTTGATTTTCCCGAAGGTCCCTTGTGATAAGCCAGGGAAACTACAAAAACGGGGAAACCTCGCAAATCATGTAAAGGGTGTTTTTTTACCTTATATAGGACTTCCTATAGGGATAAATGTAAATCCGAGATGTCATTCTGACAGCTCTATATGATGTTGACCCTGTTTATGTGTTGAGCTTAAATTGAGCACATAAACTTAATGCAAAGTAAGAATGGTAACTACTTTTACTGGGAAATATTAATTTGGCTAATCATATAAACTGCATTCATAACACCTTTTGTCGAATATAATAATATATAACATATTTATTTGTTTACGAAATAATCGGAATATAATAGAAAAGCACAACTATTAATTAAAAGCGTTTTGGGAATTTAGAAGCAAGCATCAATACATACATTGTAATAAAAAAGGTTCCTTCACTTCTTGCTTACACAAGAAAAAGGCACTTCCGCATAGCAAAAAATCTATTGAAACGATAACGACATTTTCGCAGTAGATTTAGTTGTGGTTCATTTGTAAATAGAGTGCTTAAAATATTCGCATTTGATCAATACGAAATGTACGCACATTTCAAAACGAAGTGGCCGGAATTGGATACATTTACCCTAATAGTTGATAATTTTTGGCTAGATGGGTTTGTTAATAAGCAAAATTGGAAAAATTCTGGTGACACCAATCCAAAAGAGATTCTATAGTCCCCATTACATCCAAAAATGAGCCATTTGGTGCGGCTTACACGCTGGTGGCATCATTGGTCCTTATTTCTTTAAAAATGAGGCAGGGGCTCGAATTACGGTCAATAGAGATCGTTACTGGACAATGGTCGATGAGTACTTCGCAAATATGTATGGCATTGATCCTGGCAAGATGTGGTTTCAACAAGATGGCGCAACGTGCTCTACAACGACATAAATCATCGATTTAGAGTCGGGAAATGGCTCTGTAAATTAGCCTCCACAGACAAAATGCGTTTCGTCAAGGACAATCGCGGTGGCTATATGCGCGAAGTTATTTCTAAATATTAATATCATGAAATGGTCTTTCGAAGAATAAAAAATTTTCCATCCAAAGTTAACTCTTCGTGTTATTTTTTTAAATTTAAAGTTCCATCGAGTTTAAAAAACACGAGAACAATTACGAAATGTACTGAATGTTATAATTAGATTACAAAATGTTTAGTAAGTAATTATTTGTAAATAAAAAATACTTCATAGTCTTCCTTTATAATATTTACATCGGTTTTTTTTTCGTAATTGCGATCAGGTTAATTTAAAAAATTCACCATTTCAACTTCTGATTCAGGATCACTTCGATCGAGATCTCGCATTTAAAGATCGATTAAACGAATCTTACTAAAGATGTTTTCTCTCATCAAAACAATTTATCACAAGAATCAATTAAATATGAAGTATTGCTCCTTTTTGCCTTCGGTCGGAAATTATCCTTTTAGAAACAAAAAAAAAATATCACATCTGATTTTTGGGACTAAAATCTTGGTAAACCTTCCAAAGATTATAGTTAATATAAAATGATTAAGTCAGTGTTAGAGGAAAAATAAAAACTCAAAATTAAATGTTCCTTTATATATTTTTTAAAATTTTATTTCTCTGTTGAATGTGCTCTTTCTAACGAAGTTAGCCTGCCAGTACACCTGCTGCACCTCCTGCATAGGCTTTAGGATAAGGTATTGCCATTACCCAGTAGATGGCATCCAAGAATGCTGGAAAATTTAAAAAAAGGTTAAATAGGTACAAATAACAATCGAAACCTACCTGCGGAAAAAAGAACAACCGATATCTTTGAGAGTTCCATTTTGTCTGGCCAGATATTCGCGATCACGCAATATATATTCTTCTCTCATTTTTACTATCCTATTTTACTTCAAATTCGTGAGTTTCACTCACGCTCAACCAATGAAAAACGCTTATCTATTATTAACTATTATCTTCCATAGGAATAATAAACAAAGAAAAGTACATATTAGTTAAGTTTTATTATGGATTTTTCTTAAAGTTGTAATTCCAAATTGCTGGCTGTGATAACTTTATTACAGTGAACTATTTATTATGTAATACAATGTGAACTTCAACCTAAAACGATAAACAATTTTAAAATATGGAGTTTTTTTATATAAAATTTATTTTAGCGTTTATACATAAATATTTTAAGTCAAGTTAATTTTTTGTACATGATTACTTACCTCTATTAAATAATTTATTGAAGCAAGTTTTTTACAAGACAATTTGCTAATTAAAGTTATAAGTTTCTTCATTAATAGTTCAATTGGACTAAAGGTAGTGCATTTAAATGCCTTGAGAAGATGTATTATTCTACTTGTCAAATCCTCAATGCATTCCAAAGGTTCTTTCGATAAATTAATAATTACTTGGATAAATTCTGTGATCATGTCTCCAATATTCTGACAAGACTCGCAGTACAAGTTGTCTACTAAAAATACGAAGTCGTCTATATATTGCAAAATGGAACAAGTGGCGGGTTCACACAAGAGTTCAGATTGTAAGGCGAGAAGTTGTTTGCCAACATTTTTCTTTAAATTAAGAACGTCATCAGTTAAATAACCTGCAGATATTGGTAACACTTTATTACTGCCTAGTTGTTCCAGCAATGTTTTTAATGAGCTTAGTTTTTCACATGATAGATCTCCTATAAATTGAAGTAGGTTTTGCACAAAGCAGTTTAGAGGTTGCAGTGTCACACATCCTCCTTTTTTTAGAAATCGCGTCACTTTAAACGTTATGTGGGATAGAGAGTCCACTGGACCAAGAGATAAATTAGTAATTAAGCCAATAAGCTCAGACGTAATACTAGTCACAGTTGTTAGGGTCTCGCAAATAAGAGTATCAGCAATTTTCAGAATATCTCCTGTTAAATCGGTAATGGGCTTTAAGGGTACACATAACAAATTAGCCACAACGCCTCCTAGTTGACTGAGAATTCCACCTGTAGCTGATTTCACTCCTTGAACAAGAGATTCTACTTTTACATTCAATAATGGTTCCAGTTTTTTACAGGAAAGACTTTGAACAATGCTCAATAGATCGGTTACAAGTCCAGATATTGGCTTCAAAGGTTTGCAGCCTAAAGAGTTAATTAAATTTGTTATAGTAAGCTCGAGATTACCAATTTCAAGGCTACTGCTTGTGTTTTGTAGTATTTCTAGGATTTTAGCAATTAATTTATCAGGAGAGAGACCAGATTCGCATGTTATTCCTCCTACTAAAGCTACAAGATCACTTGCAATAAGTGTTACTGCCTTCAGTGGTTTACATAATAAACTGCTTATAACTCCTGAGAGCTGACTTACGGTCGTTGAAATTAAATTAGTAATATTATCCAAAAGAGGGAGCTTAAGTGCGCCTGTCAAATCGTTCAAAACGCCTGTAACTGGAGCAACTATATCTTCTACAGGTTCTAATAAAGATACTAACAAAGGCTCAATTGGAGCCAATTTAGCACAAGATAAATTTTTAATAATTGGAAGCAGTGCTTTAAGCAAACTGTTTACTAGTTCCAAAGTTTCACTGGTGACTAAAGTTGCTAAAGTAGTAACCAGATCTAGAATTTCTCTTAAAGAAGTTACATCAACTAAACTCTGTATAAGGTTGATAATTTGCCCAACTAAGTAACTGGGTGATAATAGAATATCACCGGGTATCAACTGCAGCAAGTCCACTATTTCACTTGCTAGACCAGTAATCGGCTTGAGAGGTTTGCACTGAAGGTCTTCGATTAGTCCGGATAGTAGAGGGACGATCTCATCTATTAGCTCTTTACTAGCAGTGGATATGGGCGGCAACGTTTTATCGAGATCACCACCAAGGGCAGCTGGGAGTAGTACTATAAAATTAAACACATTGGGTTATATGATTGCTTTTAGAATTTAACAATATCTACCTGCGACCAGTACGTAATAAGTAACATTAAAATTCATATTGGTTTTATAACGAGATTGGCAACAACACAAAGTTTTGCTGTAAATACTTAACGCTTAGAAGTGAATCGTCTTTAAATACATATCGAAATATATTAATAAGTCACGTTTACCATTGTCTGAGAAATTTTGGTAAAATTTGTTTAATTTCTAAGCATGTAAACAGCTTTCAATTCGGATAAGATAAAAATAAGCCCTTGTCTGAGAGCGTGTGCCATAAGTTTTTATTACATTCCAAACAATTTAAAATCTGACCGGAAAGCGTTTGGACAAAGTGAGACTTTAAAAATGCACTGTGTGCATTACAGCATTTTATTGTTACAAAAAGTGCGTGAATCACTGACCGCACAGCTCATCGAGAACTTAAATCAGCATTTCGTCACAATCACTTGTGATGTTTTCTTCGGTATATCTCATCAGCCAAATTTTACAATAACTATAATAATTTGGTTCCTTTATATATTAATGTGGTCGACTATTTTTTACTACAACTTTTTTTTATCGATCAATGCTTTGGTTTTTTTATATACAACGCCATATTGGCTTAATTTGTGTTATTTTATGTTCATTACACTTAGTTATGATTTACATGTATATAAAAGCATGTTATAACATTTATTTTACTAAGTCATGCTAATTTGACTTTTTCGTCGTTTTTGCGTAATACAGGGTTTTCCAAGAAATAGTGTCAAACAAAAATCAGGCAGGCTCAATCATTAAGTCGCTATGGCCAAAAATATCTTCAAACTCGTAATTGGGGTACTCCTGCGAGTGTTCTACCTTTGGACTTCTATATATTCTATTTTTGAGATACTTAAAGAATATAAAAGAATCTAATTTTCCTGTTTTATTATTTATTAACTTTATTAGGTTATTTATTTATAATAATAATAAATCTCGCCACACTTGTAGCTTGTATTAAGCGAAATAAATAAACGAACAATTATAGCAGGTTAATAGACTTATAACTCCACATTTTAGGCATTATAAGTATTTAAATAAAATAAAATAAAATCAGTTTAGTATTTATACACAATTTAATCGTAGCTGCGGTGTCAACTTTTAATAAACCATTTTTTTCCAGGTACTTAATGAATACTTTATGGAGAGGAAAGCCTAATCAGTGTATATAGTAGATCTATGCTGTAATGGCTTATAACAAAAATTATCACGAATTTCAAATTGACAAGTGCATCTAAGGACCCTTAACTGGAGTGAATATTAGTATAACTAAAAAATGTCTGAGCGGGAAAGTGCAGCACTCAATGGACCACATAGCGCGGCAGTGAATTCAGTGCCCCAATGTAATGGTGTTCCCAGAGCTACCGGAGTCAGCAGTTCCGCTGCATCTGGGTCCGCAAACCTACCAGCTACCACAGGTCTACCACACGTCAGCTGCATGACTGTAAATGGAGCGAATGGGTCATTGCTGAACGGCAGCTCCATCGTAATGGCCAGTAGTAACATAACAGCAGCACCACGACCAGTAGCCAACGGATGCATTAGCGGATCTTCTACTGCTTCGAACAACGGTGGAGTTAAAAGCAAAGGCCCAATTCGCGTGGGCTTCTACGACATTGAAAGAACAATAGGGAAAGGGAATTTTGCGGTGGTGAAGCTAGCACGTCATAGAATAACTAAAAATGAGGTGAGTTTTGCACTAGCAAGCCTAAAAAGACCATACTCTCAACTGCACATTGACGCTAGCTGTTGGCAACCATATTTTTTTCTTTTTTATAAGTTTTGCCAATACAATATTGGTTTTCACTAATTTTTCTCCTAAGGCAGACATTAAACACTATTAAACAACTTTTACGGTATAGAGCTGTAGTTGTGCACTTAGGAACTCAAAATTTAGCACTCATGTGGATACAAGTACAGGAAAAATCGAAAAGTTCAACTTTATTATCCAAACCAAAATTTTTATGCTTTGTAGGCGTTTGATGTTTTTGATACTACAATTTGAATCTATTTCTTAATCGTGTAGCCCGCAGGGTACCAAGTTGAGGGGCAAAATTAAATCAAAACGATTTTTAAAGCCTATTAAAAGCATTCATATGAAAATATATGTTATGCTATATAATGCTTTCTTAGCTTATTAACCAACAACAAAAATAGTGGTTTTAATGGCAATTATCTCAAAATTTTAGTCAACACTTAACTTGTCGAGTCAAAACATTAAAACGGTTGTAAACTATTAAATTTATTTAAAAATTTAATTTCTCAAATTTGATATCGGAACGAACTTCAAACCACTTTGTAGTTCAATTCTTTTTATGACCTAATAAATTAAGCATAAGAGAACTTGGCTTAGCTCTTTAGCTCTGAAAATCCAGGTTAAATTATCATTTAAATGTGTTTAATATTCTTTCCAGGTCGCTATTAAAATAATTGATAAATCTCAACTGGATGCTAGCAATCTCCAGAAAGTATATCGGGAAGTTGACATTATGAAACGATTAGATCACCCGCATATTATAAAGCTATATCAGGTAAAATGGAACTTATCTAAGGGTTTCTTTAACCAAAATTAACGCTAATACCAACAATTTGAAACTCAAATTGGTTGTTTAAATATTAAATATGATAAGTAAAGATAGGATTGGTGGGAAAACAAGTCAAGAATGTTGCCAGTAAGTTGAGCAAAAACAAAATTGAAACTCTGGCTTGTATTTTGCACTAAAGTACTTTACTTATTCCGGTTATAATTTAATAGAAACATTTGTCTAAACTCTACTCAATGGCAAAGTTAACATTTTTATTGTTTTAGGTAATGGAAACAAAAAATATGATATACATTGTATCCGAATATGCTAGTCAAGGTGAAATTTTTGGTGAGACTTTTGTTGTTGCTTAAGCTTAATAACATAACAAGAAAATTTCTTAAAAGATTATATCGCCAAATGTGGCCGCATGTCAGAGCGAGTAGCGCGATTTAAGTTTTGGCAGATATTATCTGCCGTGGAATACTGCCATAATAGAGGGATTGTTCATAGGGATTTAAAGGTAAGTTTATAGGTAACCATAATTGCAATTCATGCAATTTTGGCAAGAGTAATTTACTTTTAAGTTTTTATATTTGCAAAACTACAACAAGCATTATAATTATAAAGAAGGTTTATAAATAAATTGCGTTTGCAATAGTCGTTTAAGCAATACTAGGCAATCATTATTTAATTATGTATTATATTTACCTCACCCTTCTGGACGGAAGCGATATCTTACCTTTTTTATATAAATAAGCTAGAAATCTGAAAACTTTATAATATGCACAATATTCTGTGGCTCTAAGCTGAAATCAATATACTTCCACTTGGTATATTTACTAATAACTTCAAAAAAAAAAATTCAATGTCTTCATTTTAAGAACTTTGCTATTTGCAGGCGGAAAATTTGCTATTGGATTCTAATATGAACATAAAAATAGCCGATTTCGGTTTTTCGAATATGTATAAAAGGGGAGAATTACTTGCGACGTGGTGCGGCTCCCCTCCATATGCTGCACCTGAAGTTTTTGAGGGAAAAAAATATACTGGTCCCGAAATTGATATTTGGGTGAGTTTGTTGCATAGTTGTTAAACCTAAAAAATTTGAAAAAGTAAACGTGTTTATGCCTATCCTTACGATGGAGAATTTGGAACACTCAAAGATTTTAGTCAATTCTAAGCCAATAAGGTCTTACGGATTCCAAAGTTTCCATCGCATAAGGATTAAGGATTATTCTATCGACTGCATTCATTTGTACTTTTTTTTTTTATGTAGTCACTTGGAGTCGTATTATATGTCCTAGTGTGTGGAGCGCTACCCTTTGATGGATCGACCCTACAGACTTTACGCGATCGAGTTTTATCTGGTAGATTCAGAATTCCTTTCTTTATGTCATCAGGTAAGAATATACATCATATTTCGTTTAGACAAATTGAATTAATCAGGATTATTACGTATAATTTTAAAGCAAGGTATATATCTCTATAGAAAGTATTTTGAATTTTCAGATTGTGAAAATTTGATACGTAAAATGTTGGTGTTAGATCCCACCCGACGATACACTATTGACCAAATTAAAAGGCATAGGTGGATGTTAGCTGAAGTAATGGAAGCACCGGTGGTTACTGAAATTATACAAAATCATCCTGGGGGAACTTCCACAGTGGAGCCCAATGAAGATATTCTCCGAATAATGGCAGACTTTGTCGGAATAGATCCACAAAAAACCAGAGAGAGCCTGAAGGTAAATTGAATTCCCCATTACCTAAATTCTAAATTAAATCAGTTTGATAATAAACCTAATAGCAGAGGTTTTATTTATTCCATGTCTCTTAATAAATATCGCCGATAGAGTCGCGCTAAAAGTTTCTGAAACTAGTTTTTCTGTATATTTTAGAAAAATAGTTATGACCATATTGCAGCAATCTACCTTCTTCTTCACGATCGCCTGAGAACTCGCTCATTATCCCAAGATAGTACTGGATTATGTCATGTGGGAAATTCAGCAACGCAATCTGGTTGTAAGCACCCCTCCTTAGAATATCAAAGACGTAGACCGAGCACTATAGCCGAGCAAGCTATGCGCAAACTCGGGCTCTCTACAACAGCAGCCTACAACAGGGAACCCCCCGTGTCCCCCCGCCATCACACATCGATTAATGTACCAGATCGTCCGAACAGCGTTATGTGTGGCAGTGTTATGATAAGTAGTTTTGATCATGGTATCATTGGAACACCACTGCCAACCACAATTCAGTTGCGTGATACAAATATACGAGAACAAAATTCAACTTTGGCACGTGATATTAGTAGTAATCAGTACTTTCGAGGTTCCTTAATATATAACAGTAATAGTAATAATTATTGTGGTAGCAGTAGTAGCAGTAAGCTTTCAGGAGTGAGTTCAACAGCATTCTTGGCCATTAAAGAGCGCGATTCGAATTACTCGTCCGGAGGCAGTCCTCATTCAAGTATTAGGGGAAGTAACGTATATATATCTCGAGACCTACCGCATCGTGTTCCGTCTAATAGGCTACTCGCATGTGGTTTAGACCAACGAATTTTGAAACAAAGCTCGGAGGATTGCCGAAGGCTTCTGCAACAAGTAATTGTTACAGAATAACTAAGTACGCTTCTATTACTCTTTCTTGTTTAGGCTACAGCAATATCTGATCCCGCACGGCACATGAACTCTACTTCAACAAATACACTAGAAAATGGTCCCACATTGGCGACAAACCAACCACGGAGTCTAACGTCTTCAAATAGTTTTGATTCAAAATCGAATATGCCCAACAATTTCTCAACCACCTTTCAAATGTCTGCAGAAGCATCTAAATTATTTTACACCCTCCAGCAAAGTCCCCTGCCGCTGATTACATCCGATGTGCGTAAAATTAAGTTCTTTATTTTATTTCAAGTCCGTAGACAACAAATTTGTTTAAAATAGGCTCGGCCCCCGGATAGTGGTCGGCTGGCGGTACAGTTTAATCAAGGACACCTGTACGGAATTCAGTGTGAAATTAAGCACGGAGATAATATAGGCTGTGCTAAGGATAAATCTCCCAATTTAGTGTAAGAAAGATTCTTTTTCGATGTTATTTTTGAACCTATTAAGTGAAATATTTCTTATTCCTCCAATATACAGCGATCATTCACGCAATACTCCTGCTTATAAAGAGTCTTTAAACAGCATGCAATCGTATTCATCTGTTCAGCCTGCAGAAGGAGAAACAATGTTCACTTTACATCCACGGCTTAATCAGGTGATTCAACAATATAGTTCAAGCACAGATGAAGGTTGTGACACAGATCATGGCGGTAAGTTTTTTTCAAATTGTCTTAAATTGTTTGATCGAGAAGCACAAGAAAACAACACCGTACAATGTGTTCATCACTGCTATTTGTGGTAACATTTCATTGAAAATAAAATATTTCAGTACACTCACTTTGATTTTTTGTTGTTAATTGTTTTGCTGTTTATGTACTTTATTGATTAAACACACAGAAACAATAAAAAACAAAACACACATGGAATTTTCTTTTTAAAAAATATTCAGAAATGGATGAAGCACCTCCCACAGTTCCTGCGTCCATTCAACGACTGAACTCATACGCAAGCAGTAGCTCATCCAGTGGAGTGGTCACCAATTTCCCCTCGAAAAGTTTAAGCCAGAACTTAAGTTGCGAATCCTCACGAAGCAATTTTTCAACATTTGAAAGCTTGGACTTAAATATATCGGACAGTGATATCGCAGGAAGTCTTCCTTCGTGCGCCTCCAGCACAGCCCTACCCATTGAAAGTGATGCGCGAGCGATTAGGTCGTCAGCGCTTCATTCATGCGTTTATGTGTCGATGTCTGCAAAGTCGCCGTGCACATTCTCTAGGCACAATCCAATAGGTACGCACCATCAGCATGGTGCTAAGCGGTGCAGGGCTATTACAAGATCCCCGGTAGATTTTAGGTACTTATACTTAGCTCTTTTCACAATAGTGTTGTAATGAAACCTTTCGAAAAATACAGAGAAGGACGTCGAGCCAGCGATGGGCTTGTCGCCCAGGGAATACTTCATTCTCATTCGGAGCATCCACTAAACACAAATGTTGCTTTTAATAGTCAACGGCTTTCTGAAGCATATAAAGCTAAGGGCGTTCTCGAGTTGCACATATTGCAGAAGGAAGCTGCCCAATTAAAAACTCAGTACCAATCAAATGTCCCACCAGATGAAATGACCGTTCGTCAGATCCAACACAGCCAGTTTCACGTGAATCCGAATAAAACTGCCATGGATTTAACTCCCTTATATCATACTCTTAAGCAAACGGATTATCTCTCCACAAAGAACAGCGATATGTCTTTTATTGCCCAAATGAAAAATGATATGGGGAAGCATGAGCGCGAGTTCAAAGAGCAGGCGCAGTGTCCTGCTGGTGTGCAGCAGATGCAAAAACCTCCTCTGCAGCAACAATTAATGCAACACCGGCTGTTGCAGCAAAAACGTCAGATATTTCAAAAACAAGTAGCATTGGAAAATAGTTTGAGTCGAAGGCAAATGCTTCGCCAACAAAGCTATAAAATAGCTCAACAGACCCAGATCTTGCCACCACTGCCGCTTAGCGAGAGCGAGTCTGAAGATCTGTTAGCTTTTCAAGCAATCGTCGAAGGGAATTCTGCAAGTTCTATTAATTCAACAAATTCAAGCAACCACTCGCCAACATCGTCAGCTACAAGTTCCCCGAAGTTGATGAAAACGTCGCACATTCAGCAGCAAGTCAATCCTCCACCGACATCATCTATGCATTACCAACAACAGCAAAACATACCGACACAATCAAACTCTCAGGTACTAACTTCTACCGCAACTCATAATCAGCATTTAACAAGTGGAGACTGTTGGAACAATTTACCTGGTTCAATGCAGGCATCCTGCCAAATAAGTGAAAGTCCAATATCTTTAGACAATTGGCCTGGCCACTCTTCACTTTTTCAGGTATTTACAACAACTAATCAGTAGTTTCTTTAGCCGTAGACAAGTTAGCCGTACTGAGTTATCGCTTACAAAGCAGCAGAAATAAAGAAACGTGAACTTGATACTTATTTTACAGAATAGCTATGTATTTTTTTTTTTTAGCTTGTAATTGACATTGACTGGATCTTTGCAATATTTTTATAGATATTTAAGTCACAGCACTAAGTTAGTTCTCATATTAAATTAATGTAAAAAGCTTTAAAGTTCAATTTAGATATGTTTTTATAGTATGTAATTATAATTTTCAGACACGTAAATTACTAATGAGATACGCGTTTTCTCAAAACCAATCAATATAATTATAATTCCATTCTTCAAATATTCAAATGAATGGCAGTTAGGACACCATTTGCTGCTGGATATGTTAAGTGTCATAAACCCTGAGTACAATAATGACATTTAACATATAAATATATTCTTGTGGACTCGGTTTTAATGGCGCAAGGTTAATAATGTTAACTTATTGCCAGTTTTAAACGTCTTGTAATAAACTGGTGATGAAAAAGATATGTTTTATGATAAAGCCTCAAGCTTCGATGAATTTTATTCTCGCATTATTTGTCCTTGCAGAATTGAATTATTTGAATTTAACGGTCAAGAATCCCTGCATGGTCATCACAAATCGCTAGTTCTTACCGCTCAAGTACACACAATCTCACAGAACACTTTGATACACGCCAGATACTCCCAACGATTGAGGAGGCTAGTTTCGAAGGTATGTGCTTGATAGAAGAACGAGATAAAGAAATTGGTTCGTTTGGAATTTAGTATTTCCAAAGTAGCATTGTGTGTCTGTGAAATTGATTTTGAAGGATAAAATCATTCGACTTACAATAAGTCTTCACAATATTAGCAACTACATAAGAATGAATTATTCTCCAAACCTTTTCAGTGAAAATATGCCGGATTTGAATTAATATGCATATTAAAAGGTCAGCAATTTTCATTTATGTAGCATTTGTGAAGACCGTCAGAAATTTTGCAGTCGAATATTTTGGAACAATAATTATTATCTTCGGTATTCTTCTTCCTATCTTTTTAATTAATATTCTAACGCCAAAGCATTACTGTGCGGTAGATATCATATTTATTTTATTAGTAATTCTTTAGTGCTGTAATAAGTTGATATAAATATAATTTATAGTTCCTATTGTGATTTATTTTTATACCAAATAAGTTTATTATCCATTATTGGATTGTTAATTATCAGAAAACAATACCTAAATATAGCATTTCCAAATTTTTAATGAATGGATATATAGTTTTATTTCGAAGCTTGTTTTGTAATTTTGTTGGCTTTTAGGTTTTTCTGCTTGGTTTGATTTTGACATAGACAAACTTAAACTTCTAGATGTCCTAAAACACTATGTAAAATAAAACTGGTTGAATTTGAAAAAAAAGACGCTTTACTTTGAATTTAAATATGAAGCTTACAATTATAAAATTTAAGTCTCGTTCAACACTAACTCCTTTTCTGTTTTTTGAGTACAGTTAGCTTTAAGATAGTTAGTGCTTATAATGATATTGTTGTAAAGTGTGGGCCATCTGTTGGTTTCTTTTTAAATTACATAATTTTTTGACACAGAAAGCTCTTTCGCGCTCAGAAAATTGTTAAAAATACAGTATCATATTTCCGCGGTACGAAATGATGATTTATGCTTGAACAACCTTGGGAAATATCGGAAACTTATTTCCAAAGTTAGTGATGTGTTGCCGAAGCAGTGCGAATTTTGAAAGAAGAAAAAATGTCGGTCGAAATAATGAGCCAACCCCGCCAGCTGTACGCAATTTTGTGAAGAAAGCTCATGACATTGGCATGCTAATTGATAATACAAGTAATCCTCGTGAAAAAAGGGCCCCAAACCATCGATAATGTACTGCAAAATTGGGTTGACAGGATGGGCTACTATCAAACCAGCCGAGACAGCCATTTAAAGGAAATCATGGGAAAACTAGCAATTGGAAGCTTTTCAATAAATCAGAAAACTTTGAAAAATATTGAACAGTGTTTATTTTATAGCATTTTCAAAAAAAGAAACCAGCGGATGGCCCACCCTTTGTAAGCATAATGAGCGCTAGCGCAGTTAAAAGTTAACGTAATATAAATATTTTGAACTCGAAAACAAGCAACGTCGCGTTATTATGTTCACCCTGACAGACTTTTTCTGATATTTATACGAAAACTTGTTTATGTTACTTACGCTTTTGTTTTTCAAATGGACATCTAGTAGTTGTATGTTGCCTATCCTTTTGGTCACTTGTGAACACAAACATTCGTGAGTATATTTGCAATGAAGGATGTTATTGAAGATAATGTGGGCATCGCAGTTTATGCTAGTATTTATGAAAGCCCGCTAGAATGTCTCTAGAGAAAATGTTGGTGACGTTATTAAAATTCTTGAGAATTTTCGTATCGCGAAAGCATGTTTCAGTAACATTTCAACAATTTTCAGGCAACGACTTCTCTATATCCACCATCGTGGCCGCATTCAAATCATCCCTTGTCACCACCTATGCAGCCACTTAGTGAAAGTCCAATTTTAGAACTAGCAGAACAGATGGAATCAATGTAATTTTTTTACAAGGAGTAGAAAACTGCTGACTTTCCAATTGCCCACATCCTTTGTTCACTCAATATCACTTTTAACAAGAATCAAGACTGCGAATTAAGTCAATTTAAAATATAGATATAATAATATAATATGTTTAGAATGGAATTATTGAATAATCTTTTACGTTTTTGAAGATTATGACATTTTTTTATCAGCGTGTTAACACACTGGCATCTGCATATATTTACTGGGTATATAATATGTGTAAGTAAGTGTAAGGGGAGCTGGGGTACTTTGATGCTGTTTTTTCGAGCTAAAAAACGGCCAAATATATATAAATAATATATAATATAGTTAATTTTCTGAAAAAAGGCAAATGTAACATTGTGCCCTGTTGGACAGGTTGATAAGAAACGAGAGAACTTTGTGTAGTACACAATAATATTTTAATTTTTTTATTTAATTTGCTCGCAGTGTTACTTGAGGTCAGAAGAGAGCAATACACATAGACACAATCACACAAGACAGCTTGTCAAAATATCACTAAAAGTATAAAAGCTTTTATATGTACCATTAAAAAAATGTAATAAACCTTTTATTATTAAGATCCCCTGATTTCGAAAAAATTAATAAGAAAATTGTACTACGACACAATTTTGAGAAAAATAAGATTAAATATTAAAAAAAAAAACATATTTTAGTCCCTTTTGATGTCAAGAGAGTTAAATTCTATACTAGAGTTGTAAAATATCAGTTAATTAAAACCTTTGTCAGGGTTTGTTTGGGAAATAAGTTTTTCATTAGAGTTGAACTCCTACATAACGTTCCGTCATTTAATTTATATGGCAAAAGAAAGACTTATAAAGAACTCATTCTCTAAACAAATCTTAATAAAGTTTATAAATAACTGATATTTTAAAACTTTAGTCAAGGATTCAAGCTTTGATATGACTTACGTTTCGAGCGGTACGTCATTCTGTTATTTTGAAAAATATATCCAAAAGTGACTAAAATACGGTTATTATTATTTTTGAACACTATTTTTCTTGGAAACGTAACACAGCAAATTTATGTTGGTGATTTGTTTCCATTAAAGGAATGCAAAAAATACATTTCGCACTAAGAGCAAGAAGAAAGTTAAAATTTGTAAACTATTCATTTGTTCCCTTGCGCTAGTAGTAGTGTAGAATCTCTGCATTGTTTTTTAATATTCACTAGTAATTCATTTTTAAGAAGTGGGCTATTAATTGAATACTATATTTTACAATAGATATACCACCGCTGATTGTAGGCTAGCGAGCTTAGAAAAGAAACGGTTTATATTGGGTTGGTAAGAAAATAATGAAACACCTTGAGACGCCCTTGAATTTCTGAATTATTTATTAAACTTTAAATGTTTATTCAACAATATAGTCACCATTAGTATCTACTAATTGCACCCATTTCTGTGGCAGTGATTTAATGCCATCCGCCCCGAACTGTGGAGGCTGAGACTGAAAGAATTTGTCTAGATCAGTTTTGAGATCTTCATATGAATTCAATTTTTCTCCACGTAAATACTGCTTCAGCGACTGGAGCACGTGGTAGTCAGACGGCGCAAGGTCAGGAGAGTACTGACAGTGTGGCACCGTATCCTTACCAAGTTCCTCTAACTGACAATGAGCAACGGAAGCGATATTGAACTCGTAGAAGTATAATGCACTTGTCATCCATTATCAATGATAACGTACTGCAATGCCGCGTGCCGCGCTTATATTCCCTTCTTCTTATTCCTTCGAGAATGTTCTTCAACATGCTGGAGTAATTACTCTTGAACAAATTATTTTGAGAGGAATAGATAATTTTAGTAGTGTTTCAATATTTTCTTACCAACCTAATATATATTAGCGTGGTTCTTACTAAGGTGCATTTTGAATTTCTTTAATATCACCTCCCAAATTTCTCCGAAATTTGAAGGCGATTAAACAATGTTAATGCAAAATTAGATGTAATTTCTTCAAATTCACTTTGTAAGTATTTCTTATACGTATAACAATTAATGAAAAAAACTTAAAACTTGGAATAGTTGTTAAATATTTACTAAATAAGTTTAAAGAAATTACATATAATATTGCATTTAAAGTTTTGCTCGTTTGGTGGCACAGACTAGCATTGTTTAATCGCTTTCACATTTTTAAGGTTTTTAGATTAAAGAAATTGAAAAGTCGCTTAATTAAAAACCACCTGTATATATAGGTATATATATTTTTTTATTTCTACTTCATTTTGGTTCCTAAGTAAACTATGTCAAATGTGCCCAGAGCATCAATTTGCCCCGTCTTCTGCTACTTACCAACATGGATAATTTTGCTCAAAAATATTTTCCGCGTACCTATATGAAATTATGTGTCACGCGTTAAATTTTTTTTTTACATTGTATTTATATGTACAGAACGAAATTCTGTAATTCTGCAGAACTTGCTGTGCTTAAGTTCTATATAATTATAAATCAATAGTGCTTAAGTCGCGGCCTATTATTAAAATTTAACTCCGCAAAAGAAGGTATGAATACAACTTTTTTCAAACTGACAAAATGAAACTTTGAAATAATATTAGTTGTTCATTTTGTTGACTCAGTTTGAACGCTACCCGTGTTAACAAAGGATCCCATCAGATATATTTGGAACTCAATGTCATTTTATTTTAATTGATGCTATTTTTGAAAGCATGTGAATTAGAGCAGCATTAACTTCATATATAACTTCAATATATATAAAACGTGTGACGAGAAATATGCACTGTTATATTAAGACGCAGATTATAAAAGATTTTCAGTTTCCATATTTAATCGTTCTCATTAATTGGAAATCTTCTATTGAAGAAAAATTAAATCAAAGTAGACAAATAATAAAATTAAGACGCATTTGCTTATTTTGCCTGGAGCTTAAAATTTACCATGTTTATATGTATGCATTTGAGGTATTTTGATATTAATATTTAATGTAACATAAATCCAATCTTTTGTATTAAGATAACTTCTGGACTTGAAGGAGAATATAATATAGATATAGTAAATAAATAACTAGAATTCGTTCTGAATTATGCATTCAAAATAATTTCTTAAGCAGCAGTTGCAACAATTAAAGAAGTTCTTGAAATATCTTGCAACGAATTATTCTTGCTCTGCAAATTATTCGGAATGTAGTCGTTTTCCGACTTAATATCGTAAACTGATGGTACGAAATTTTCAAAAGCAATATCAATAATTTTAAGCGCTATAACATATAAATGCGTTACGAAAATCTTAAAACTGAATGGTTCTTTGGAAGCAACCATAGGAAATGTTATGTCGGAATGTTATTTGTAATAACTGCATATATTACTTGCCATTATACCATTATTATTGGATATAAAAGAAGAAATAAGCGTATTAAATGTGTTGCATCAAATGTAGTATCAAGGAGATTATTACGTGCCTAGATTTTATGTTGACCTTGTGACTTTTATTTATGTAATAATTTAGAATTTGTTAAGCGTTTACGCCAACTAGGAGCCTATTTGTTAATTTTTTAATATTTTGTATAAGTGAAAACAATTCAATATTAAGAAACACCAACGTTTTTGTAGAATAAACAATTACTCGAAAATTCGTGTGTACTGAGTTTTTCAACCTACCGCTATTCCTCTAATCAATAATTTTACACATTCAATTACACTAAATTCCTGTTTGACAGAACTGGACCCATATTTGGGAACTTGACTCGATTTCGATTTGAGTCGATATCGAGAATTTCGTATTTGGCGACACGATTTCGAAACAGAGTGTTCTTACGATAAGTTGCTGGTCATGGAGTGCGAAGTTTATTTGAAATAAAGCGAGAAAATGCAATTAAATTTGCTTTTTGCCACTCGATTGAGCTTGTTTTAAGTAGTTAATTTCCAAATATAAAAGCAGGCATAAGTGTAACAGTTTGGTTTGGTTTTTAAGTCGATCTCGTTTTCCCAAATATCAGTTGAGAGGCAAAATTTCAAATTTTTTCATAATTTGATTTGATTCGACCTATCGGATCGAATTCCCAAATACGAGCTTTGATTTTAAACGATCATTCGATTTTACCCATAGTATACCCGCAGAAAGGAGCAGTCAGCAGAAACAAAGATCTACATCCTCATAAAAATACATATTGAAACTGCAAGCCCAAATCACTGGTCGACACCAATTTTGCACAGAACAAGTTATATATAATTTTAAAAAAAAAATTTGCTTTCACGTCGGGAGTTAAATTTTTAAGACCGACAGATTTACTGAATGTTGAAAAACAAGTGACCAAAGGAAGAAAACGTTTACATAAAAAGAGGCTACTATTAATACTTTATTTGAAAATGTGTGGACTTGACCCCGACATTGCCCTTTCCCAGCAAACCAAACGATTCGCAAATGATTCGAAAAATATTAAGAACTCGCCCTTTGAATAGAAATTTCTCATGAGTCAAAAATTAATGTGGAAAGTGTTCAGTTCAGTTCAAGGTTTGAATTTCGCATGGTTGTCATATCAAAACTTTAGTCTGGTTAGTTGTTAGTAAGCTTCCGTTCAATAAAAAATTGTTTATTCTGGATAAATGAAAAAAACGAAATCGACTGGCGGACTGCTTGGACTTTCGATAGTGAATCGCTTTAAAGCACTTTAACTAAATCGTGAAACTTGGGGAAAAACGAAATAAATTCTACTTACCTACTTCCGAAAACTACATCGCAAATGAATTACTTACGAGCGAATATTTAACTAACTTAAGGTTTAGTTTTCGCGAATATATAAGAATTTCGGGGGACCAGAACAGTTGTATATTGTAGAGAGCGGAAATTTTGCAATTTTATGTTAAATATATGAAATGTTTGCCAGTGTAAAGAGCCCCTAAGTAAATCCGCCGGCGAGTCTTCTGTTTGCATCGGAGCAGTGCAAAACATCTGATGATCAGCTGAGATGGCAACTGTCATACCGGCTCCCGCCGCTGCTGGTGGGGAATTTCATCATTGTGTAGTGCTGGTCTTGCGAATTAAGATCAGGGAATTGTGCAATTGTGATGTTTACAAAAGTATGCACGTCAGTAAAATTAGGGAGAAGTATGAATGTGTCGCGAATGATTCGTGCGAGACTCGGTTTCCTCAGTAATTCGATGCAGAGTCGCGTGTTTCCGCATTCTATTCTTCTCAGTTGGACGTTTCATAGCACCGGTTTTGCGACAAGGGGTTTTTCGCACGATGCGAACGCTACACGATTCACCCACCGCGATGTGCAGCTACTGCAAGCGAAAAAACGTCCAGCGAAAAAGAAGTGGTCTTCAGAAGCAGAGGAGCTGAGGGCTGAGGGATTCTTCAATGTGACTGCTTACGCTACTGCGGAGGAGTACGACTTGGAAGGAATCCTCGACGGCATCGAGCGGGAAAAGCTCTACGTCCCCAAGCAGTTCTTCTCCACCGACAATTTGAGAGGGGAACAGGATGTCCTCTACGTTACTGCCAAGTACCCGGTGGGCCAGGAGCCGCGAGATATTTTCTTCTTTAGGGAAGGATCGGTCGTTCTGTGGAATTGCGACGAGCTGGAGAGCACAAATGTCCTCGCCTTCGTGAGGGACTACGAGAAGGATCGGTACAGGAACTACCTGGTAAAGGGCGAGAGTGAAGTTATGCCCTACACGTACATGTCCGAGGAGCAACCGGCGAAATTCCTAAACGGCAAATTCTACCTGCCTAAGGGAGATGATAAATTTCTAGAGAAATACACGTTCTCGAATGCTCTGGCCACCTCGATAAAACTGGGGATCTGGGAGGCGACACTCGATCGATACATTGAATCAATGGAGTTCCTCACGGTAGACATGAAGCGCGGCTCAAAAATCAGAATTAACCGACGGGACTTGCTGCGGAAGACTGGAGAACTATTCGCTCTGAGGCACCTGATTAATTTGAGTTCAGATTTGCTCGACACACCGGACTTTTACTGGGACAGGGAGGAGTTGGAAAACCTCTACTTGCAGATTTGCGCCTACTTCAGCATTTCCCGCCGAACGAAAGTGATGAACGAGAAGCTGAACCACTGCGTGGAGCTGGCCGAACTGGTCTCGTCGCACCTGAACGACGCGCACCACGTTAGACTCGAGTGGATGATTATCATCCTGATCATGGTGGAGGTTGGCTTCGAAGTCCTGCACTACGTAGAGGCGTACTATTCCAAGCAAGACGAGGAGAATGTGCAGCAGCATGTGCAACAAGTCAATGTTTTATAGAGGTTATTTTTGTAAATAATAAAAGTCTAAAAAGTAATTCGGCACGGTACTCTCAAATTTGGTTTTTTTGACGATACAGAGAATACAGGGTATGATGAGGTTTGGATATGTTAAAATACGTCACGTGCACTTATCAACTTGAACATTTTATTTAGCGGTATGAGCTACAAAATGTTGAAGTTCAAGTAAATTGCTCACAGAAATTCAGAAATTATAGTCCAAAGGACTCTACAGATTATGCACCAGCCTTTCGAAGTCTTTACCGAAGCAGTTAATGGTGCTGAGTGGACGACGGTTTGTCTAAGCTACTGTCACAATATTAATTTAAATTTACCTTCTTCCATTTGCCAAACTAAATTTGCCATCATTACGTCAAACAAGTCAAGTCCAAACTGACGGCATACCTTGGGTATTTTCGTGTACCCATTTTACCGATCTCAACGCTGCCTTACGGAATAAATGGCAAACCAGGATGACAGTTTGAAAGGTTTGTCAAATCAGTGATTGTTTACTGTATTCGGTCGGAGTTGTAACCGGTGTTGGAAGTGCAAATAACGCACTCAGTACTCGCTGAATTTAGCTCTGTAGTTTTAAGATTCAACATGGAAAACACTTTATTTGCCAATATAAAAAAACTGTACGACTTTGAGTTGTATTCGAACGTGATAACTCTGGTAAATATTCACAAACGCACTCTTGGCGCAGAACTCAATAAAATGCAATTTCCTGCAGGCAAGCTTTTGCCACACAGCGTACGAACATGACCGCACAATTCTCTCGCCAGAACAGGAGTATCAGCTGCTGATGTTTGAAGCAAATTCGTTTTTTCACGAGCGTAGATATCGTTTAGCGGAGTCATACTTTCGGCAGGCCCTGCAGTCTAAGAAAACACTGACTAGACAGAAAAGTCTCTTGCAAACCGTAGAAAGCACATACGAGCAGTTCTCAGATTGCGAGACTAAGTACAGAATAGCAGTATGTCTCAAAGAAATAAACCAGACGCGAGATGCGATTTCAGTCCTACAGTCGATTCCCAATAAGTCTAGAGCACCAAAAGTTAACCTATTGCTCGGAAAACTGCAGCATTACGAAGGGAACTCGAATGGCGCTACGATGGCCTATAAAGATGTCTTAAGAGAGTGCCCACTAACTCTAGAAGCCATTAAGTCCCTCCTCGAGTTGAACGTCAACGGCATTGAAGTCAATTCTTTGGTAGTCAATGGTATGTAATGCGTACAGCTGACTTACAAACGACTTTATAAAGTTAAATTTCAGCTAGTTTTGCCCCTCAGTGCTCGGATTGGCTAAGTAACTGGATAAAAGCGCACGACAACATGTATAATCAAAAATTTAGCCAAGCTGTCGAAACCCTGAAATTAATTAACCAAACGTCCAAAATCAGGAATAATGAATACCTGCTCGTTTTAATAGGGGAATGTTTGTATTATCAGGGAAACTATGATGCTGCTCTAAGATACTTGATTCCAGCTCACTTGAAAAAGCCGCAGCTTTCTGATGGTATAATGGCCCTAGCAGTTCTGTATACAAAGAAGAACCGATTACAGGAACTTGAAAAACTCACTATGCCTTCACTGGCTATTAGTGAGTACACATCAGAAAACTGGTTTGTCCTCGGTCAGAACGTCTACGTAGGTGGGAAATATGAGAAAGCTGCTTATTTCGCTCAAAAAGCCATTTATACTTTCCCTCGTAATGTAGAAGCATACCTCCTTAAAGTAAAAATATTTTTAGAATTAAAAAAATATAGAGAAGCCATGACTTACTTACGATCTGCACAAACCATAGCCCCATATAGATTTGAAATTTATAAAGGGTTAGTTAACTGTTATTTAGCAATAAATAGAAATAGGGAGGCACAGTCACTCGCAGCGCATACTGCCAAAAATTATGGACAAACTCCAAGAAGTTTGGTAGTAAGTATATTCTAGTTAGACAACGAGTCTTTGTTATCAGTAAATATTTCCAGCTACTAGCACAGACTTTCCTCAAAGATACAATAATGAGAAGTAAAGTGGCAACGTTTTTGGAGAAGGCGTTGGACATGGATGAATATTACTATCCCGCAGTCCTTTTAATGGTAGAATACCTTCAGAGCGAGGGAGACACTGTTGGCGCGCTCAACCTGCTGAAAAAGCAAGTGGCAAGACACCCAAATTGTAAGCTTCACTCATTGATCGGGGATATTTTGATGAATGAGAAAGATATGGAAGGAGCTCTCGAAAATTATACCATTGCCCTCAAGTAAAGTTGTTAATTTTCTTTGAAATTAATTTTATTTCTCATATGTTTAAGCAGTTTAGACCCAACGAACATGCGCGCCTTGGCCGGTTTAAGTGCTATGGGCCATTCAGCGAGGAATGCTACTAAACAGGACGATTCATCGTACACTCAGTCGACTACAAATGAGGAACAGCCTGTTGAATATGACCATGCATTCGAAATGGTTGAAATATCCCCCGCAGTCGCTAATGAAGGGGAATCTGAAAGCGAGACGCTTTGGTCAGATGCTGAGGTAGAGGTCAATCACAATTAAGCAGTATTTCGTCTCAGTACATTTCATTTTTTAATACTATGTCTATTTGAAATAAATATTTCATCATTTGTTGTGTTGTTTTTATCATTCACAATCATAATTATCATAAATTAACGACAAATTCATTCAGGGATCCGTTAAGTTTTCAAAATTTGCTTTATCGGTAGCATCTAGAAGTCCATAAACTTGTAAGATTTGACCTCAACGCCTGGTAGCAATGCAATCTGGAATCAGATTAATCATTTAAAAAGAATAAGTGCAACTGTGCAACCATCAATCGCTGAGTCACGTTGGAGTGCCTTTTCAGGGGTGCTATTTATCACCTTTTTTAGTGGGGACAATTATGACTCGCCTGAGGTCATTTCGGGTATCAGCACATTAATTGAGTACAAGTGCGTGTTTTTCACTAAGCAACCAAGATCAAATTAATGCGAAGGTTGTGCTCTACTGAGAGAGCAAAGGAAAACAATAATTATAAACCATTCAATTTTCGGTTCGTTCTCGGCGAAAAGCAGTGCATTTATGCACCTAAAAAGCCGCCGGTTAAGGTGACTGGAATGGCTTTTGTCTCACAATCAATTTATGATTCACACAGGACTTAATGTACAGTCGCATTTTTATTCCGCACCGCTGAATCAGGTGAAATACAGCAGCGCTTCTTTTTTAAACTCCAATACCTTTGCGTTTGCATACTCAACTCAGCCTAAAATGCACGTTTTCGCGGATAAATCAGCTTCTGAGCGGGATTTGTAGCGTTCGAGGCGACGAAATTTCGAGGTAAACAGACTTGCAAGCAATAATTGATAGAGAGCATTCTTTTCATAAATATTATGTCTATATTTGGCCCTAATTGGCGGGATTTGCATTAGTAAGGAGTTGCCTTGCCGGCAGTCCGGTAATTAAATGCAAGAGGTGTCGCTGGAGCATGGTGCACATGCAAGTTGCTAGCAGATAGGTTTCGAACAGAGCAGAGTTGGACTTACAATAAGTTAGTTTTCCTTTCAACAAATAATAAAGTTGCATCTTCCTAATTGAGAAGAAAATTCTACTGTTCTGAGTGTGGGGTAATTAAAACGCATAGTTCCAAACGTATTATATTTCAAAACTGCAAATGAATGTTTTCGGGATAAAGGTTTTAATCGCGGGAAGAAGCTAAATAAATAGCAAAACAGTGTTAATTAACATATGTAGGTAAGTACATTATTGTGCTATTATAAAAACGTGTTGACTTTTTTACATTTTAATACTATTGGTTTCAATAAAACTTTCTTAAATTATTATATGGTATGATTATTGACGCTAGAACAATTCCCCAAAGGAAATTTAAAACCTATATCAATCAGCCTAAGTCTAAGACCTTCCATAATTGAGTTCAATTTCAAAGAAACGACTATGCAAAAATCGAAAACTGATTAATTTGTTCAGAAGTTGCCGACTTGAAAAAGGAGTAGATTCTGAATTGTATGTATTTGTATTTTTAAAATATTTACACCGATTACTCAGGGATTCTGCAGTCGATTTGCCTGATTCTAATATCTAATTATTACAATCTAATAATAGCTACGAGTGTTCCAAAAAATTATTTTTCACTTTGTAGTGGCTTTCTCAATAGATTTTTTAAAAGCGAAATCTAGGAAGAAAATTACAGCGAGTATCGTTTGAGGTGAAAAAAGGTAGTATTAGTCTCCGGTTAATAATCTATATTATTAACAGAAAAACATAATCAGAATTCATATGGTCGAGATATTACCCTTTAATGCACATTATGTACATATATTGAGATGATAGAATTAACCACACCACCAATTTTGCAACCGTAGAAGCGGTATATCATTTTTAAAGGATGTTTTCCGTTGATTATGAATTCGGGGTTATGGAAAAAATCCTACAGATATTATATATCACTTATTCCGTTGGAGAAAAAAAAACATAGAACTTGTTGTCTAGTGAGATTGTTCGCCTTGTAAATATTAACAGGAAAAAATTTCTTCTCAACAATACAATATCTCGGTTATCTGAATAATTGATAACTGGCTCCATATTAATCCGAATAACTGCAACAAGTCCAATTAAATTCTTCCGCACACGTTGGTTTAATTGCCGCAAAATTGGCTCTTTAGCTGCAACGCCTTCGAATTCCCATTTTAGTGTATTCAAGGTAGGGCAGTGCGGAGCGCATGAAGTACCATTTCGCGTGCTGGATATGCCCGGACTTGCGGCGCGTACGCAACCATGATCTTAAACTTAAGTGAGATATTGATTCTGTACCAACATGGAACAAAACACGCGTCTTTCATGCCTCAAGCATTTCTTGCACTTACTTAAGCGTACACTCAGTAAATACAAAGTATGTACACAGTCATGTCGCAACAAGTAGCAACACTGTCGAAATTCGAACTCTACTCATGGAACAGTCGTTATAGTTTGTTTAATGATTTCACAACTTGACTACGGAACTAGACAATTATTTTTATTTGGAATAGGAATATTTATTCTTATTAGGAAATGTTTGGCGCTTGCAAAGGGCTGATCGAAATGATGCACTTTGGCCATCGTGAAATATTAGTAAATGTAATGTTGTAGTCTACAGTCGCACAGTAAAAATATTGTAGTATTACACAAAAATTACTCACGATTTTTACTTATTAACAATCTAATTTTGCTGAATTTTCTTTTGTCGCATGGAAGATTCATAAAAGGAGTAAATTACAAATAAAGGAAAATTTAGCTTTATAATAGTTTGTTTTTATAAGGAAACATTATTCACAAAATGTGATACCATAGAATTATGCAGCAAAATAAAAAATAGCTTAATTCGATGTGTAAGTTTTCTAGAAAACAATCCTACTATTGGACCATACCCAAACGGCTGTAAGCTTATAAGTCCCCTATCCCTTTAACACTACGCTTTTTGGGCATAATTTAGTTCTTCCTACATATTGCAAAACAAGAGTTTTGTATTGCTTTTTTAAGAAACATAGTAGACCTTAATCGGTTGCAGTCAACATTAAACACAGGCGCCAGTCAGTTTTGTGACTTACAACAAAAATGCCAGCCTCGTCGTAGTTATAAAACAGTTGAAATTCGGCCACCCACTCCAGCAGCAACAATGAAATATCAGACGAACTAAATTGGAAACCTTACTCAGTAATATCCTTGGCTTCCAAATCGAGCATTTTAATTGAGTGCCCTAACAGGGGCTGCAGCGTGTAGCGGCCTGATAGCTGCTACCTAAACTTTCAGAATTCTCCTCGGAGCTTCGGCATTAATTCCAGTAGCTCTAAGCGAGCGGGCCGCGTCTGATTCACGCGTGGATCCAGCCTGCGCCATCGACAATTTGCTCTGACGGTAATTGAGATGAATGGCACTTTGAGCCTTCGCTCGCCACAGCCACTCAACGAAGCCACCGGCACCACTGCAACAGCCATAGTGACTCCATTGTTTTGAGTTCCAAAGTGTTTAATGTTGACATTAAATAATAATTAATAAATTACGGCTTAAGGGGGTAGTCCAGTGAAAAAAAAATTTTTTTTCGTTTTTTGTTTTTTTGCTTAAATCTACTCTACTACACCTAGAAAATACTCCTTTAAAATATCTAAGCAAAATATTGAATAGTTTTAAAGATACAGAGAGTTTTCGAGAGACGTGTAATCCGAGCGCTCGAAGGTCCCCTGGCGTGTTTCGAAGCAAGCAGGACTCTTGTATTTCTGTTTTCTCCGCCCATTTTTTTCCGGTTTATAACGGTCTAGGTCCTTCTGCTTTGTATTTAAGGTTAGTTATGTATGGAGGAGGCAGCGCGCTATGTATGGAGTAGGCATCGCTGACTAAGGTAAAATTAATTTTTTTAGCTTTTTTCCGCACAAAAAACTTTAAACGCGTTTTTCTGAAAACAGCATGTTTTGACTCGGCGGACGTCAGATCTCAGAGTCTTTTGCTCCGATTGATCTAAAAATTTAGCTGTATATTTCTTGATTGTGTATCTATCGTCGGAACTAGAATTATTAAAATCCATTGTTTATTTACAAAGTTATAAACAAATTAAGCACCCGAAAAACACCCGAAAAATTCGAAATGCCGCCATTTTGTTATTTTTTATTGAAAATTAATAATTCTAGTTCCGACGATAGCCAATGTTCTACAGATTAAAACCTCGTTTGAATTTTTTGTTTCAAATGAACCGTTGCAGAGATTCGACGTCCGCCAACAAAAAAAATGTTTTTTTGGAGCGGCCATTTTGTCGGGATGACTCATTGTGTATTTTAATAGTTGTACTATCATATGTCAAAAAGTTTTTTAATAAAAATTGACTTCTAATATGAAAAAAAATCGTTGAAAAAACAGTCGTTTTCACTGGACTACCCCCTTAAAAGAGAGAAATCCATGTTATTTTAACAGCTAAATATCTTAATATTGGGGATTTGATTTGCTTGGCGAAAGATAAGCGTGCGGCATATTGAAATCTTAGTTCTTTTGAAAAATCATTGAGAATGGAGTGTTGTAGGGGTTCTGGGAAACCACGACGAAAAGAAACTGTTTCCATTATAATACAAGGTTTATTTTCTAATTTTATTCTATGCTGAATAAAAACCTACAAGCTTTGGTTTTGCAATCTGAAGAAAAAGGATAAGTAAACATTGTTCCATCCTCTATCATTAATTTTCAATTGATTTCACCATAAACGGGGTATTCTTCCGCCTGCTACGCTTCCTCTTGCATTTCGTAAAAGTCCTTAAGAAGCAATGCTATATTATAAAAAAAAGAGATTCTTTTGGAGTTGAGAGGGTGATCTTCTCACTCCCATGTATTTTCCAGAACATTATGTTTAGGGTGAAATCGATTAAAAATAACTTATATCAAATATTATTTGTCTGCGGAACACAAAATTATAAAAATTTGTCATTTAGCTTATAAGAATTTCGGGAAATGGATCCTCAGAGCTTAATTTCTAATGCTTGGACAGCTTAGAGTTAGTTGAATGTTCCGAGCAACATGCTGAAAAATGCGACATTAATTTATTATTACTATTATTAATAAACATCAGAAGCCATCGCAGCCTGGATAATAGTTATTAAAAGTGTGAATGGCTAACTCCTAGAACACATATTAACTTGGTACCTTGGTGCAAATGCTATCAGTTTGCGTCGACAATTCAAAAACTAGCGAGCGTGATTAATGCGCGGGATGTATACGGTAAACATTTGTGTATCTGACGCGATGTTTCCAGCATCATGCGCCCAGCGTGAAGTTCCCAGCCACAGCGTTCGCGATGTCGGTTGCTTGCGTTGCATTTGATTTAAAACCTCTGGTAGAGGGCGATCGAACCTCAGTCTCAGTACGACAGAGTTCCGAGTGTATTCATGACGTTTGCGCGTGGTCTGCGGGCATACTCCCATAAAATCAAGCTGTTTTTCCTGGTGTTCTCGCCCCCAAAAAACACGAAAGGGTCCCTGTAATAACAGGCACTATTTTTCCGTAAGTGTTTTTTTTAAATGTTACTATTTTGTCCGGTGTAAAGTGCGAAAGCTGCCCCAATTCCTCGTTAAACAGACTGGCGGTGGGTGGTGAAGAGTTGAGAATCGGTCCGGTAAATTCGTCGCTTTGGTCGTGGACGACAACGTGGGGATGATACGAACGAAGAGGCTCTACGGATTTTCCACATAAAATTTTTATATTTTTTGTGTTTGCGGTGAAGGCCATGGTGTTTTGCTCCTGCCGAGGGAAATTTGGCTGCAGCAGCGGGAGTATGTTGGGTGCGAGGTTTTACCACCCTTCGAAGTGATTAAGGGAATTTCCCTCTACGGAGTGTGCGTTAAAAACTGTCACAGTTTTCCGACTGGGGAAGGTGTGCAAAAAGAACTCGTTGACATTCGCCAGGCTGGGAAAAGGAAAAACTACAGAAGAAACCAGTGATTCAGTATTTGTGCAAGAATAGTCCTGTGGAAGGACAGCAAGTAAGCGTCGCCTTCAACCGATTTTTCTGCGGCTCTGCAAAGCAGTCTGTCGACAATTCAACAAAAGCATTGATAACGCACCGAAGGATGGCGACAGCCTTATCACTTTCTTATCAGTGCTGTGTCGTGTGAAAATTTCGGCTGCTGTATTTTGTTCGACGAAGTGCTTTTACACTGCCTAGATTTGTGAAAGGAGGAGGAATAGCAGCGGAAGTTTCGCTAGACTGGAATCATTCGCAAGGTGAGAACTGCTAACCTGTTTTATTTTTATGCTCCCACATGCAAAGTGTGCAGAAAAATATTGAAAATCTTACAAAAAATCGATTTGCACGTGATCGGAACTTTGTTGAAACAATTTGTTTTTTCTGTGTGGTGTCGTGTCGCCTGGGTCGCACCTAGAACCAAAACTTCCGGATCGATTTTGCTCAAACTTCGCAGGTACCTTTACAACAGTAATACTCAGCAAAATGAATACCTATTCAAATGTACGAAAATGGACGTTTAACCGTCGGAAGAGTTAAAACGACCGTTTTCAAGCGATGGCCCTCACAATTCAAACATTTTACATATATGCATATAGTATGCCTGAACAGTATGAGGTGATGACTAATTCCAATAAGCAAGAAAGACGTTGAGGAAAACTTTTCCGTAAAATTGTTGTTTAAAAAAAAACCCCGTTCGCATTGGTAAATAGAATTTTTAGTGCCGGCATCTATCTTGGTATAGACATTTTCGTAAAGATCCTTTCTTAGCAGTGAAGCAGAGCGGCATCTCGGTTTGCAAGCTAGTAGCTTGAGTATTTTCGCCAAAAATTAAAACTAAAAAGAGTTCTGAAAGTTAACGACGTATACACATGCATACGCAATAGAAATCGATTTTCGATGCTCCACTGGGGTAAGACGTCTGCCCTTGAAAGCCCTGAATAGAATGCTTTTCGAACTGTGTAAGTAGTTATCGAATAGTTTTGTCCACGTCCCGTCTCGTCTGGAATATTGTGCTTTGGTGGCATTTCTTGGGATGGGTGCGTTAAACTCGTGAAAATATGTACATCTAAAACGAACGTTCCTCACTGTGCTATTTGGTTATCTTTTTATCAGTATGTTTCCTTGGAAAAAGGTGACTAAATAGGGCATTTCATGATTAATTCTGCGCTAATAAAGGTATAAACACGAACGATAACGTTGGGTATGGTTTCTTTTTTGTAAGTTTACTTATTTCAATGCTTAAGAAGATTTTAAGTTCGTTTTTTCTATCTTTGGCAATAAATTAAGTATATAATTTTTGAAATGAGCTCAAATAACTGCTTTGTATTACCACACCAGATAATTTTAAGTCGAAAGTTTTACACAATAAGAATACTAAAGATCGTTATTTAAACCGAGAGATAAGAATTTAATTTATGTTCTTGTTAAATTAGGAACTCCTCTCCAAACAGAGCGTCGAGATGACACTGTATCACAATTTAGTCGGATAGAGATTTTGAAATCATGTCAACAGTAAACTAGGTCCACTTTAAATATCAATTTTTCAAATGGTACTCAGACGCTTTAGCAGTGTCGGCAGCTGTGCAATTGGGGTCAATTTTCTAAATGATAACTCAATCGTATGTACTTGCGTTCTAAATGTGTACATATCAATCAGTGTTGCGAGCTGCACTTTTGTCAGTTCTTGCGACTACTTCTGGTTTGGCATGCTGTTTTACCTGAAGTCTTATCTTATCATCCTTAGACCACAAGATCAGTGAGTAGTTGAAGCGCGCCGTGCGTATTAGGAAAAACTGTTATGAAAGGTTTCCTATGCCATACACATTTCAACTGATAACAAGAGTAAATATAACAAACCAGCGCGACAACGCCCTTTGTCAGCGACGCACCGAGTTTATATCAGCCCCAACGGATGCAGTTATTTACTTATAGTCGGATGGTGGTCAATGATCTTGTTCATTAAAATCTGTAATGTTTTCCGAGAGAAACAATTGAAGTGGGTGTATATTTCTAAATGCAGCTCATTCATTCATGCAGTTTGTATTCGACAACATCCCATTAGAAAGAAATCACTTATATATTACAGCTTTTAGTTAAGCTTTAAGTCTTTGATAGGGGTCTCAGAACTCAAAAATAAAGATAATGCCGCAAACTTGTTACATTATGTAGATTTACGTAACAAGCTGGTAATGGCTGTTTCAGGTTTTTTGAGACATTCAAAATAAACAAATACAAGTAAATTTTCAATGAAAGATTATTGGCATTTGATGTCTCTATTGTGTTTCGAATATTTCAATTTTTGGTTCGCAAATATTACTTCGATTAATCCCTTTCTCACCGCACCGTCAAAAATTCCCAATGATTCGTATCTAAATGATCAGCAAGTGAAACGGAAACCTGAATTCAGTTGTCATTGAGCGTCCACTTAAAAAGACAAAAACATTGGTCGGGGGCGAGTTCTGTATCCGAAAGAGGTCTCCTCGGTTTTGCGATCAATGGCCACCTACAGAGTTGAGATCTCCTACGTGACTATTGTTCGCGTTATTTGGAGCTCTTTCAGTGCTGGCCCGCCAATCTTGTCGCTTGTCCTCAAAGCTGCACTGAATCAATCTGCGACGGACCCGCAACGCCAAATTCGACAAATTCGGCTTCCATTCGCAACGACGGTGAACCTGCCTGGCCTTGCCAATTAATAAAGTTTCGCGTCAGTAGAGTCTCGTAAAGGTAGGTAACATATTAATGGCCGATTTTGGACTGGTGATTATATGTATATATATATGTATTGTTTGTTTCGCGAAATAGGCGTTAAAGAAATTACTGTCTTCAGTCTATACAGTAAACAAAATATACGCACCTTCTTTTCATTTACATATTTAAAATAGTAGCGGCAGTATGCTATTTCCGCAACCAACTCAAAATAACAGCCAGATTTGTCTTTCTGCATAATTAAAACGGGAACTCTTTTAAAATGCCATTTATTGAGGTCTTGTTAAACACAATATTTTATCTTAATTCACAATTTATTCATTCAAATAACATAATAAATTAATAAAAACGCGGTTGAAGGGGAACGAAAAAGGTCACTCAGAGAAAAATCTTTGCAAATTTGGCAAAATGCGGTCTAGATGATTTTATGATCATAGTTGAATGATTATACATGGTAATATTGTATAATTTACCTAAATTGCATTATAATGTTAAAAGATGCAAGTAAAAATCTATATTTGTGATATTCGAATTTCTAACTGAACATATTAAAGAGGACATGCCGGTTTGTAATTTACAAGAATTACAATATATGATCATTCACTCGCATAATCAAATTATTTCTCATAATATTTACATCAATCAACCTTGGAACACTGGGAAAAAGAACGACGTCATTCTAATTCAATATAAAATTGTGTGTTCCACTCTGTGATTTTACATTTGACACAATAAATGTGCAACGAAACTTGTGAAATTCAAACTGCAAATTTATAAATTAACCAGTACCAGCTTTTGAAAATAATCGCGTAAAACCTTCTCATTGATTGACTAAGTTGGGTCAGGTGTCTCAAGTAAGACCAATGAGAAGTTTTCGCTTCTGCTGTTGCTGCATGCAATTATGATTCAGCCTTAATAGAGCAAACTCATATACTGTCCCTTCGTAATCTGGCCTGCCAACTAAGGAAACTAGTTGGCAGGCGAGATTACTCAGGTCAAAATTTGGGATAAATAACAGGTAAAGTAAATATCTGCGTATATGACAGTCCCAATCAAGCCTGGCAAATGGCAAACTTTGGACGAAGAATATGGATATAATTGAACTACACCATTATGCCACTACACTGGACCACTAAGAGCTCCTGCTAGGACTCCATGAATGGACCGCAACTCGACTCACTCTTACGTCGGCCTTTAAAAGTGAGTCAATGAAACTGTGTCCAGTGGCGCAAGTTTGATGGCAAGCAAAGCAATGAATGAGAATAAACACCAGCAGTAGGCGCGTGCAATAAGACATGCACAACTTCCAGCGTCAGGTTCATTTCGTCCGGAGCAGAACTTCTATCTGGCGACCACTGGGCTGATAGCTCTAAAAGGGCTCGGACAAAAAGAGGAGGTGAACCCGCTGTGGTTCTTCTATGCACAATGCGTCATCTCGCTAACCGGAAACTGCAAATCATGCGATACATCAGAGACAACTACTTATTCGCGCGTCATACGGAAAGCAAAAAAAAATTGAGACGCAACGAGGATAGTCGCCACACCATACTAAATATACTTACTGCAAGATTGGCCCGAAGAAAGAACTCCCTTCCAGAAGGTGCTGAGCTAAAAATTGACGCAGTGATCTTCGCTTATGTTGCCAAATGCTAACGATTTAGCTATCCACTTTGTCAGTATCGATCCTTCATTGCTGTACTTGCATTCTGCACGCGATGCCGCGATTGAAGAAGAAAATCTTATAACAATTGAGAAGCGCCTCACACCTCTGTGTTGTGCGAAACGGATGTTTCATTACTTTCGCCAGACTTCAGTGCCATTGACGGAGACCAAAGTTGCAACTAATTAATTTGTAGGCATCTCAGGCCACCGAGGCACGTTTTTCATTGTCCGGTCTCACAAGACGCTGTTGTGCGAAAACGGAAGAAGATGAGCCATGCGAAACGTAAATAAAGTACAACGAACATACTTATAATGAAATAATTTTGCAACTGATCACGATCTACCTATTTGTGGGGAACCGTTCAAGTGGTAACTATTCAGATATGATTTAGGCACTTAAGCATAATATTGATCGAGCTATTCGTGAAATAGGGCCCGAAACTATTGAAAATGTACTGTAAAAATGGGTTCACAGGATGCGCTACTGTCAAGCCAGCCGTGGCAGCAATTTAAATGAAATCATACGCCATAACTAATCGGAAGATTTACTCTTTACAATAAATCAACAAAATTTGAAAAGTACTGAAAAGTGTTTATTTTATAGCATTTTTAAAAAGAAACCAGACGATGGCCCGCCCTAAATAAATATATAAGTCGATTTTTTTTTGTAAGATAGAAAGATGTGAATCAAATGTATAGTGATAATAATGTATGTAATTTATTAGTTTAAAAACTTTACCGTTTCCTTCACTTAAGTTCAAACTGAATAGTGATTTTTCATCTTCAATGCTTTCGGAGAAATATAGTATCAATTGAACGTTGCCAGAGCAACATCCAGTATATGCACAGTAAAAAGTAAAACGTATATTTGATTTTTTTTTCCAGTACCGGATTACGTCGGCCAAAACCTGAAATTTGTCTATACCAGAAAGTTTACTACCTACTTATTTTGACCGGATTAATAATGAAAGAATAATATGTCTGTTAGTTCAAAGAGTTAATATGCGGTATACTTTAGAAAATAAACTATATGATTAAGTTTTTTCTGAGTATAGGGTTTTAATTTTTACTATTATACCTATCACAGAAAAGAAAATTTTAATTTCTTTCTATTGTTCCCAAATCGAAGACGAGCTATGCTGCGGGCACAGCGTGTATTTATAATTCAGTAACGTAAAGCCATGCATAGGATTTAGAATAGTCTGAAAAAATTCCATTTCTAATTCCCGAACCCTCGATGTGGGTGCACATGGCATCAATTCATCAGCTCTGTGGCAGAGATGAAATCCCAAGTTCACTGCTGGCGACACGTACTATGCAATTCCTTTTAGAAGGGACGAATCATTTCTATTTTTAGAGAGCAAGCAGAGAAATTCCATTTAAACAAAGTTGCAATAAACTCTTAATGCAGGACGCAGCAAGACCAAAAACTGAGCTATTTGAATTGAAACGTATTGATACTGAGGGGATTAACTTCTGCACTGTTTAAAAAAGCATTGCGTCTAAAAATGTAAGATGAAAGCAAGGCCATTTACGAAATCCAAAATGAATTGCAACTTTGTACTTAAAAATACATTGTATAAGTTGTAGATGGAGAACAAAGAGGCGTTAGAATAGTAGGTTGCTATTGTAAACATTTCTTTACATTTTCTTGGAAACCATTTTAACTTTTCTACAAGTAGTGTAAAATACCTTCACTATCACGTATCGGTGGAATGCCATTCTTAAGGGCTATTTTAATCGCTGCAATTGTTAAAGTAACGCTGAAGTGCAAGAGTTTTATGAGACTGCAAAAACTCGTAGTACTTTAAAGTTAAGATTGTTTGAATCATCTCTTTAAATAGCGCTTTGCTTATTGCAGAGCTCGATAACATTAGTCATCAATGCGTCCAGTTTTGATATTTTAGTATCATGCTCATCAAACTGGCGCTTGTTGATTGTCGCCCATCAGAAACAGAAGAGCACAGAGTTTATTAGCTCCAACTGAAGTCAGTGCGCGGATTAACTCCATCACGAGGAGAACTGCAAGAGCTAAGAAACCGCCGGAGGAAAACAGACGACGTAAGTTGCACGACAAAACAAAAGACTCATTCGCTTATTGACATGTGTGCCCTGTGGTATTAATTTCGCTCATTGTTTGCTTAATTTGCTAGCGGCGTACAGCGCGACGAAAGCGTTGGGCCGCGGAACGACGTAACAATGGGGTGCATTGCGCGCGACAATCTTTTCCTTTTTATGTTTGTTGTTGCCTCATTTTGTCCGACTGCTCGCGGTTTGCGCGGTGGCCGTGAATATCGAGGAAATCAGAGGAGAGGAAACGTTTTGCGATGTGTGCGCGTTGCTCATGGTTTGCGTTTATCACTCTACTTAGAAGGCGCAGACGCGATTAAGTAAGTATGCAGAACGTATTGCGATACTCCGCAAATTGCTTTTGAAAGCCGCAATTCGCTTTAAATCCCACTGGCCACGATAGTAGCCGCTTAAATTTTCCTGTGAATTGCCGCAAATTCAATCAGTTGTCGCATTAACACAGAAAAAATATAAAAAGCCCACATGATCTTAGAAAAAGGATAATCATGGCAATAAAGAGAAGCAACAAAATAGTTCAACATCACTTACTTGCTTGTTGACTTGGAATTTAAATAATCGGAATTCGCTTTGTCCCATAGAAGTGGAATAGTTTGATATAAATCAATTATCTGCATTAGCGTATATCGCTGCTTGCGGCTTCTAATTTTCGCTGTACCTGCTGTGGACAACGACTTCAGACAAACTGACGAGAAATCGGCCCAACCGTGCTATACACGATCTAGTTTGTAGCGTCCCTAAAAATTGGGAATTTTGCGAATAGTCACGGATTTTTATGAACATTTGTTAAAAACTCAAGACTATAACTGGAGCTTGGAGCTGTAAGAACTTACGTTTAAACACGTTGCTGTGGTTGCTAATCGCATAAAACATACAAAAAGGTTATAGTAATCGAAGGGAAGACTGCGGTCATAAAAATACTAAGTAAAGTTGCCAGTTTGCCTGAGGCATTATTATTTTTCTCAAAAATTTTTTTCGATCAATAAATATAATAAAAAAATAACAAACTGGAACTGTGTGACCATTATATGGGCAAAAATACATGTACCTACTTATATTCTCTTTGCATTAAAATAATATAAACTTTTATTTTGATAGTCTCCTGTGAAACTTTTATTATTTATTTATTTATCTTTACAAACAACAAATAAAGAAATACCAACATTTTTCGTACATACATATTTTAAGTAACTCGCAATATAGGCACATGCATATGTGAAAAATTATCAACAGCATTATCCTTCAAATTATCGTATATACATACATTGTGATTATTAAAGAACTGATTGTTGCGCAAGTTTCAAAAACCGAGATTTCGTAGTTCTTATCTGGCATCTGATCCTTACCTAAACCACTGATTCATACTTAAATGGCGAGTAAACAAGACGCTTGTTGTGATTCATACAAGCAACCATGTACAGCTGGATATTGAACGGAAAAGCTTTGCTTGCTTTGCTTCAAACGCCACAGCCACATTTTGTAGCATGAAATTAGATTTAGCTAAGGTCAGGTTCACTAACGAAAATAGTCTCCGCATTATAATGCTGCAGCCAGAACTTGCGATATGTTCAAACATACGTAAGGCACATAAGACACAGAGCAGGGAAGCATTTAAATAAAAAAAGGTCAAGCACGACTGTTGCTCGCGCGTCGAGAGTTCCATACAATTTACTTATTTATTTACAAGTTCATGTGACAGTAGGCAGACAAAGTCCTATTATATACTACCGCTAAAGTTTAAACATACAGTAGAATCCGGATATAACGACCCTCAAGGGACCGGCAACACTTAGTCGTACTAACCGGACGTCGCACAAAACGAACGAACACCGAAGAATGAATTTAAGCTTGTTTTATGTATTAATATTACCGTAATTATGAAATAATAATATACATAGATTAACTTATATTTGAATAAAACAAATTCATATTAAAATAAACAAAAAATAACTTTAATGGAACTTAAACATTGCACACTACATTCTATGCATGTAAATTCATATGATTTACTGACGTAGAAAGTCTGTAATTTTTGTTTGTTTTTGACTGATTTTTGTTCGATAGTAAGAATTACGTACAGCATTGTGAATACCAAACTTTTTATTACATTATCGTCAAAGTTAGATTGAACAAACACATTGAGCGCTTCTGCAACCTTCAGAGCCTCAGACGCGCTGGAAGTCGAATTAGTCTCCTCCGGTTCGGAACTCATTTTAGCGCACTAAATGAGTCCTTGACCTTGGCACATCAGATGAAAAACACCGGCTGATTTACACGCGCTAATCAGCATACGTACGTAGGAGAGGGGAGAAAGCCGGGACGCGGGGCGGTGAGGTATTGCTTGTGCGTAGGTATTGAAAACAACACTGCGCGTCGTTCTAAGCGGACGATTTCTTGTCAAAATAGGTCGCTATAAGCGGTTGGTCGCTTAAACCGGAGTCGTACTAAACGGACATGTTTTCATAGTAAGTCTATATGAAACCTAACTTGAGTTTGCATTTTCGTCACTATAACCGGTTGGTCGTTATAAACGGAGTCGTTATATCCGGACTCTACTGTAATTAGAATATTAAACAAAACATTATTGAAGAAGAAATATAAATTCCAGATCACATTAAGAATTCAAGAATATAGGTTGATATGAATGTGGAAAAAAGCTAAAAGATATAAAAATAAAAGACAAGTAAAATAAAAGAAAATTCAGAAAATAAGAACAAAATATAAGGCCATAATAAGTTAAGTACGGAAATGGCTGATCTCATGCATTAAAAGTTCCTTGAACGTCAGAAGGCTGGTGCTGAAAATATCGGTAGCGGCGAAGCTAGTGGTATAAGATGTTTGCACGCGAAAAATAGGAGACTTTTAAGTTTTTTATTGAATTAGGTATTCTAAAATAGGGGGCCCCTCTGGATGTGCGAAGAGGACATTGATATGAAGTTTAGAAAGCTAAATAGGACAATCAAATAATGAATTAACTGCTTTGAGTAGGAAACTGTCAAGGAATACCCTACGATCTGCTGGAGATGATAAATGAAAATGGTTTGAGCTTTCAGCCTATTAAAAAGAAGTCTTATTAAATTTATATAGTAATATAATAATGTCCGGTATGGTTTTGCATATTTTTGCACCATCATATGTATCCTATCAAATAAAATGGGTAAATTTTACCTGATTCCAGGATTAGGTGTTGGCAACAAGGCTTAATAATTATGCCAAATTAAAAATTAATGTCAGGTGTAGTATGGTTCTTAAGAAAAACAACTCTAATATTGACACGGACAGACACCAAAGCCTCACCATAACGTAAGGTTTCCTTTTATAGCTTCTTGGTACGGAATTCTAATAGCAGCTGATTTGATCACGATCGGTTATATTTCTAACAAGAGTCATTTTCTAAAGCCGCTGAGTGAAGTTCATTGATTTTGTTACTGTTCCGCTATTCGCACAGGTAGTTCAAATACTACGATGTAATCAAAAACAATCACTCTTTATTCAGCTTGAAAACATTCACTGATTTACTGAAGGGTTAAACTCTGTTGCACTTTTTACACAGATGTAATTGCAATAAAGTCTTACATAAGTCGTTCAGTGACTGAATCAACACGTTTAGGTTAGCATTATAAAGATTAACAGTTAATATTTATATAAAACATAACTTCTTTGTCCGTATATTCGATTATAACAAGAAAATGGTAAATACGATTTTCTCCCATATGAAACAGTACGGTCTGGTCAGGTTTATTTGCGCTTTCTTTTATTGTTTCTATTTTTGTATGTGATAATTTCATTGAAATTGTGTTTTCTTTTAAAAACGGATGAACAACAGCGGGTTCTGTTTATGGGCCGAAATGTATATCCTCGGGCAGCATCGGATGAGGGTCAGCCAGTTTAATATATCAAAATTAATCAAAACACTTTCCGATTTCACAAATATTTATAAAATATATTTATTTTACATTTCAGCCACACTTAACAAGAACCATCCGTTTTCACTTCGATACCTGCACGAGAGCAAATCATTTCAATTTTTTACCTGACTGTTACCAAAGAAGCAACGAGTAGAAACATGACGTCCGCCCTACTTGAGGCAAGGCCGTACCGGCCGTTCAAATCCAGCGAGGAGTACCTGGAGGCGATGCGGGAGGACTTGGCTGAGTGGCTGAATACTTTGTATCCAGATTTAATGATAAATGCTGATAATTTCATGGACAGATTGGATACAGGAGTCGCACTGTGCAAGGTAAGCAATTGGAATTTGTACAGTTTTCTATCCAATTAACCTAATCAGTTTATATAATAAATTGCGATATGAGGTGCAAATATCGCAATTAGTAAGGAGAAAGTAAGAGACAAACATTTCAAGGGCCAAAACTAGAAAAAAAGAAATTTTTTTTAAAACAGTAAATAACAATTAATTGAAATGTTGACTCAATAAGGATTTTTTCTGCTAGTTCATTGCCACCGTAAAAGCAGATAAAAAGCACATTGTGATAACTTTGTTGGCTTAAAATCTAAATAAAATTTTGTGAGACGTTTTAGCCATTTTACATATGGCTCGTCGGACACCGCATTCCAAAACTTAAAGATTTTAATTAAACCATCATGCGACTTCGTCAGTGTAATTTCGGGGAGTGATGACATATCCATTAAATGAAGGCTAAAGTAATTATTAACAAATCTATAAAAATAGATTAGTTCTTAAGCAACCGTGTTATATTTTGATCCAATCATTCTATCCCAAATGGTTATTAAAGGCGAACGCAGTTTGTGAATGTGCGGATGACTCATGTATTTTTAGTATACTCAGAAAATTAAGTAGTTCAATTTAAACAAAATAAATTGTTAAAAGGGCATGCCATACGTATTGTTGGAAGTCTGTAAATGTTTAAATATTTTTGTTGTTCAATACTTCTTAATAAATATAGTGAATTCTAATTTTTAAGCGGGTCACACACTATTTGGGCTAGAATGCTACAGTCGACAGACTTAACCCTCTGTAGCCATACGGGTGCAAATCGGGCATACCAAAAATTTCAAATATCTCTCTCTCATAGGACACTCACTATAGAGCTCTCGCTGTTGTACGACAATTATGTCTATACATTAGTGTAACGATCGAGCAGTAGCGTGGTGCCCGCCGCTCAATTGCTGTTGCGCTAGAAACATCGAAAAGTAACCATTAGCCATATTTGCACCCCTTTGGCCTTGGCGTAACAAAATCGGTTCATACAGAAATAAGTTATTTAGAATTGTTTTGAGAAATGTAGTTACCTACTAACCTAAAATTGTTGGTAATCAAAGGGAAGACAGGATAAGGTAAACTCATTCCTCAGAAAGGATGCTCGCCTCGCTTATCTGTGACGCCAGGTAACATAATAAATGTACCTAACATCGGGCATGTTTTGAAATTAGCTCAACTAGCGTTCAGTGAATGCAAAGGAGTACACATCGACACAAGGAAAACACAACAAACAATATTCTTGTATTTATTATAGTCTAATAGGTAAGTTTTAAATTTTTTTGTGGTAAAATTTAAATTTTATTTATTGGATCAGGCCGGAATCAATGCCTTTATATTGCACACTTTGCGTGTCGAGAATGAGAGACTAAATAGATACAAATTTTTGAAACTCAACTTCGCCGACGTTTGCAGTCACGCAATTTGCGAACATATTTACGTAAAAAAGTACAAAAATTATTAGAAGTAGAAGAGGTGCCACTAGCTAGTATCAGCATCGGAAGAGCAGAAACGAGAGCTAAATGCGGGCTGTGTGAAAAATAGCAAGCAACTCTAACATGAATGAAATGCGCCGCCACAGCACAGGGCCGGCTTACGCATTAATTGAGTCAATACCACCGAGTAATGTTTTTCTTTTTACAATTTACCTAAATAATGTAAAGTTTAATGATTAATATATGTATTATAAACAAAAATGCCTAAAATAAACCATTTTTTGTATGTGACATAATTTTTTACTTTTTTAAAATTATCCTGTTTTCAAATACTTGTTAAAAATATTTAACATATATATTATTAAACAAACAATTTTTTTTATTTTAATATAGGTATTTATCTTTGTTTTTCCGAAGTTTCATTGCCACATTTATAAATAAAAAAAAAAATATAATTTTTGGCGTAAAAATCGAATTTTTGAAAAAGTTTATTTAAAAATCGTCGTTTTTTTATGTGATAAAGCACTTTAACGGTTTCGGTAATAAAATATTTGAATTCCCACGAAAATTTTATCCCAAAATCATATCTTTATCGATAACAAATACTAAACCACATAGAATGTGTAATAAAATAAAATAGTGAAACCATATTTGCACCCATATGGCCTTCACGTTACTGGAAAGAGGTATGGCCACAGAGGGTTAAACACGCTTACGCATATTGTTGCCTAGCCAATCTGTTGGGAAAAGCATTGATTTCCCTCTGCAGGAATATCCATCTAATCAAGTGAAATAAATTCAAATTAGTCATGAATTGTCACATTGGTTGTTTGTCAATATACTTATTGAATTCATTTTCGTCTGTGGCCTCCGCAAAGCTCAGACAATTAATTTAATCCAACCATGACTGCCGAAATCAAAAAAGACATGGAAACTTCGAACCTTCTTCTCGGAACCTTAAGATAACGCAAGCATTAGCTCGAAAAATCACACGCCCATTTAGTAGCGTAATGCTTCGCTTGACCCATGCTTCTTGCGTTACTTGGGACGTGAACAGAAAGTAAACCTTCCAATATATGTATTTTTGCAAATTTGCTTGTATATAGACATTCGTGCCTGAGTTAAATATTTACGCTCGATGCTGGCTACTGACTTTTATTTGTAGCAATTACTGAAATCGCTAAATTTTTTAAATAAATTTCAGCTTATGGCTATTATGCTTATACGTGAGACTATAAGATTGAGAGTAACACGATCGATTCTAGGAAAACAATTGTCTGCTGAAGGATAGCAGGAAATATGTCTTTCAACTTATATTTCTCCAACAATGGTAGAGAAAGACAGTAGCTCAGTTCATGATAATCCGTTTTTCCACGCGTTTGAATGCCAACGGAATACTTATTAGCACGGAATGTGACTGTTGCTCTGGGAGCAATGTATCTAAGGCTCGGTTCACACGCTCAACTAAAATTCGCAAATTTTTATTCACTTACGTATTTCGTTAAGTACCAAAATTAAATGGATTGCTCTTCATTGCTGTGAATAATATGTCCATAAATACGTAAGCCACTTATCTCGCTGTTTAGATTACTTGAAAACCATTAGGTTTTAAAGCTTTCACACATTGTCGCTATTGATTCTGAGATATGCGCTATCTAACTAACTAACACGCTAAGTACTTTATTTAAAAGCTCATTTTAAAAAACCAAAAAAAAATTTCCGTGTTTTGGACATGTTCAAAATTTAAGTTTAGCTTTATTAAAACAAAAAGAATAAGTGCTGTATTGTTTATCTCTAGGAACTCTAAATATTACCAGCTTTATCCACAGTGTGATGAATTCAATGCTCAATTTTTAGTTATTGGATATTAAATCAGCGACCCGTATTAAATTGCAAATCCGTCGCTGGAAATTAAAGTAATCACTAGCCGTACTATGTTGCGTGTGTGTATTTTAGAATTGAATTTAACGATTTTCATTTTGAAGTTGCTCGTATTTCACTCTTATTCCGACTCAAATAGAGAAATCGTATCACTCAGTGTCCAAAATACTATTTTAGATTGTATGAATAGCCGGAAGACAAATTACTGATTATTATTTTTGTTATACCTGTTTTTTACTGTAAAGATGACTAAAAAGCAAAATTTCTTTACTATGCAATATTGCGTCAATGCACTACTGCTCCACACTCATTGTTATTGGTAAGTGGTTCTGGTTCGGATTAAGGTAACGCACACTAAATTTGGAGCTGGAACCAGCTATTTGATCTTCTTATTAATTACAACCAAAGCAAGATATACATTTGAAAATACGGCAACAATAATCCCAAGCATTAGACCTTAATCAAACATCTTCGGCCATACTGACATTTGCAATATTCTCGACTTTTAATGGAATCACTGCAAGCATAAAAGTCGAAATGAAGACAGTAGACGCAAAGAAAAAATTTTCCCTTGTGGTCAGTCCCTTCTTTTGAGTTGAATCAAGCGGCTCATTACCATATGTGTGTACCGATAGAGTTGTTACCGCACACCACATAAGGTGTGGTTAAAATAATCTAAATTAATGCGCCTGAGGCCTGCCTGCCGCAAGAAGCAACGCATTTTTCTTCAAAAGAGAAAGAAATGGCGATGCCTGCAGAGGTTTGGGCAAAACAACTTCGGTTTGAAGCAGCTCCTTAGATTGAAAGTCCTCCAAACAATTGGCAATTATTCTTAACTCCTTTATTGAAAAATAAAAAAAATGCCAAGAGGAAAGCAACACACAAAAATGCGCTCAATTTACATGATGACAGGAATAAGCACAACGAGGGGTCTCCCGATAATGCGGTAACCGGAGAAGAATCCCTTTGAGGGTTAAGCTGCCTTCGATGGCTGGCAACAATTATCGGTAAACAAATTTAGATTACGTGTCACGTGCTACGAGAAAGTCGTGCACCGAAACAATGATGTCAATGAGGTTTCATTCGATCGTAATCGCAAGGCTTTTTTGTCTTTGCTCGAAATGGGGCTTTGTTGGAAGGTCGGACAGATTCAAAGAACTCTAATTGAGAAAGCTGTGGGAAAACGCATTGGTGGCATTGCTGGTGTATGTACGAATGCACGTTTTTTACTACTCTCTGCATGAGTTAAGAACAATTTTCAAGTGAACTATAATATTTTTGATGACTGCGAGTTTAGTTAGAGTCTATTCCACACATTCCCTGAATAACACCCTAAAATCAATCAAATTTGGTCAGCACTACCTTATTACACATTAGTTGTGGATGTTTTCTAAAAAAGGCGTTCACACTATTCAGATTTTCCATGTTTTCCAGTGCACCAAACTTACTCAACACACGCACATACACGTGCTGCCTCCTTTACTAACAGTTTCTTGGATTATTTAATCAAAACCGCAGCAACGCATATTGCATAATCCCTGCGAAGTGAACAACAAATAGCAAAGAAAAACAAGAAAATCGAAAGTTTGTAGCACTCAGCCGCCGCCGAGCAACGCTGCTGGCTGGCGCTGACGTGATTCGGCTGAAAAAATTCCTTAATTTGGTGCGTTTCTCATTTTTGTCGCTCGAGGCTTTTCGACATGCAGTGAAGTTACCGCACCTGAGCTTCAATGAATGAACGGCTGACTTCTATTGAAATTCAAGGTGGTGGTGGCTACGTAGACTTTAAATGATTTCTTGCTTTAGCTTAAGACAAAAACTTATGTGAGTCATAAATTTCGAATTTTTCGCAAATTTCATTAAGCATATAGGTTTAAACCTATAAAATCCATTGAATACATTATTATATATAATAGTATGTACGCTACATATCTGTCTATATCTCTCTTTGATGGAATTGGACTTATAAAGATATTAAATATTCAAATCTTGTAATACCAAAAAAGCAGATCGTCTGTCACTTAATAAAACTCATTGATTTATTTTCTACAGCTAATTAGACTAGCGGTGCGACAAAGATCAATTGGTGCAGGTCATACCTTCTTTTTGCACGAGTAAGCGCGCAGCATTGGTTGCGGGTGGTAGAGGACAACTTTTAATAACTTACCCACCTTGAGAGTGGACTTGTCTTTGATAAGAAAACATCTACATTAATCGACTCCGTGTCCGTCTTCGCCTCCATGCTGGATCATTAATCCGGGAGTGGTGCTGAGTTATCTGTCCATCAGCAAAATGATCCACAGATGAGTTAAATGTGCTCCGTAGCAATGCTTCGGAGTTTTACGCATGAACGGTGTGAGCATTCATATTAAAGGTGTTGGAACGGCTCGTGTATTTTTTTTAATTTGTTTCACTTAATCGGTCAGGTAAATGAGTTGTTGTTGTCGTTCGCTTTATGTTTTTCTTTTTTTTTATTATGCTAAGTATATTTCGGGGATTACTTGCTAAAGCGGTCAACAGTCTAATTGAAATCCATGTTAACTGCTAATGAGTGAGGAGATTTTTCACATAACCAATAGGTCAAAAAACAAGTTTTTTTCCCCCAGAGATAAATGATGAGTTAAAACTTTTGAATAGTCAAGGTCGTCGTGGGTATTGTATTGTATTTGTGCTTGGCAAAGCGTCTTAACTCATTTAATTATTTGCCAAAGCAGGAAGTCAGTTTCCTCTGGACATAAGCATACAAATTGCCATGGCTTTGCGGGAGACAATTTTTCAATTCAGCTATTAGTTACAACAGATTTCATATATTTGGAAGGAGGCTTGTTATTACTCGATGCAATAATTTTAATGTATCTGTCATTGGAAAATAAAGAAGATCAATTACAACTCAAAGTGAGGAGAGATTGATTTTTAGACATTCGGTTAAAAGCCGGAAATGTACATATCTTGCTATAAGCTAACCTTTAGTACTGAACTCTCTGTTTTCAGTACGATTTTGTTTGTTACTCACGGTCTGCCCTATCACTTGACAAAGTCTTGCTATTACTCTCTGTATTTTGCCGCAAATGCATATTTGGTCAAATAACACTTAATTTCTTTCTTTTTTGTGGAGACAAATAAGCTATTTGCATGCGACTTTTATTCAGTACCATAAAAGCTAACATCCACCTACGCCTTGCTTAAGTAAACCGACTGGACTGGACGCCTGCCATCTGAAAATAGACAGATTGAGCAAGTGTGTTATATAGCTGATACTAGAGGCTCAATTAAGGTGCGTCCAGACTATACCGACCAAAGTCGTTGGCTTTTTGCTTTTGGTATGAGCAAGTTTGCATTTGGCATTGGCATACCGCTCAGCATAGGCCGAACGCCACGTCCTAACTTAAGCGGCCTTGCCAATCGATACACTCTGGATACACCTTTAAGAGCAGGATAGCTGTTTTACCTTTGTACGAGTACTTGAAAAAGGTTCAAGATTTAAATCCTCAATGACAAGATCATGCCCAAAACAAACAACATCTTACCCAAGTTGCCTGTTTTCGCGACACTGCTTAAATTTATAAATGTGGTACGGAAGAGCCACTGTTCGGTCAAAAGCACATTCGAAATTGTGTGAATTCCAGTCATATCTAAAAGAATACCTGTTTTCGCCAACCAATTTCGACCTTAGGTCTTTATGTTCAATTTGTCATCGAATTCGCAAGTCGCTGACGTAACATGACATGAACGAGAGTTATTTTCCCGCGACAATTTTATGATTAAAATTATGCGAGGGAGGTTTTACTGCCCATTTATAATGTTTTCTTGCATTCTAAAAACGACAAATTAAAGCGAGCGATTTCAAAGTTTCAGAAATTTGTGTTTCGCCAGTGTTTTGCTTTCTGGCATGGGAATAATTGTAAAAGAAAATTGCTTCCGTTATGGTCAGTGCTGCTATGTGGGCTACGAAGGCTCTGATATCTGGCTTAATAAGCAAAGACTGAATAAAAGCCAATTGAAGATAATCTTTTATTTACCTATACCTTATTATATCATTGTTAAATAATTAATTAAATTCAATTACCATTCCAAATTTCACTTTTCAATACATTTGCACACTCAAATCCCTTCATTTCCAAGGAGTTATTAGACAACAGATATTTGAAAAACATCACATAATGCCAAGCGTCCAAAAATAATGCTATTCTACAAAACTGAATTCGCATAATACCCGCGAAACATTTCTTGTTGCTATGAATTTCTCTTTTATTATTATCCTACCTATTGCAAAACGAAGAGAGGCAAAAAGATGAAGTTAACTAAACGCTCTGATTACTACAAATGTCAATGACGCCACAAATTATAGAGAATTTCGATAAAGTTTCTATCAACCCAACAAAAGAAAAAGTGTTACAATCGGACAGCAGGTGGCACTATACGGTCAAAAGCCTCCTTTATTTTTGACCATGGCAGTATATAACTCCCATTAACATTGAGAGGCGTCATAATCGTTCACCCATACTTAAGCTATAATCCGATAAATGAAGATTGCTTCCCAGAACTTAAAGAAATCAATTTGTAAAAAAGGACTGAAAAAACTTGTCGTTAATAACTACATTTGATAAAAATCGTTGGCAGCTGTGCAAGCTCAATCTTTCTGCAATAACAACTTAAGCAATAGTATAGTTTGGCGCGAATTAAGATCATTCCAGGCAAATAAACAAGCCAAAGCGAAGAATTTCAACGACACAATCAGAGTAACGCTAAGAATACAGATCAGCAACACGAGATTTACTTAATTGCATCTAAACGTTGATCAGTAAGAAAGCGTAAATATATTGCAGCCGCCGACTACCTTGCGGGGCACTGCAGAGCTATTTCGTCTTCATGCGCCACTTCCACTTAGCAACTACATATGTGTATTTCGTTAGACAGGTAGTCATATAGTTACTGTTTGCGTTCTATTTGCAAATGTTGTTTATGCCACTTATGCAAATATATTATGTGTGGGCAATTATTCGTTTTTGATTTAATATCCGCAGCTCTGGTCTCAAAAATTTATTATGTTGTATCAGACATGTTTATTGTTGTTTTTTAATGCACTACGTTTACGAATAAAGTCTGAGTTATTTGTTAATCTAAGAAGGATTCTCATAAAACTGTTAGTTATTATTTCACAATCATATGTATAGGAAAGATCGCTTCTATTATATTACACATAGGAGCTGATAAACAGAAGTCGATAGGCAGCACCTTTTAAACAAAAACCATTAAAAGAGTAAATTAAAAACAAAACAATTTAATAGCCGTAAATGAAATAACAAAGTGATTCACTAAATATAATAAACTATAGAAATTCTTTCTCTTCATCATTGTTTCTTTTTTAATGTAAGGTTCGACCAGATTTAATGTCTATATAATAAAAACGTTCAATCAATCAGTAATTCCTTCAATTAACTCGCTAAATATCCATAATGCATACCAAAAATGGCAACTTGATGATACGAAGCGCCAAAAATACACCAGCAAAAAACTCATTTTTGCGAAATACCTGATTCAGAAATGAAACACCTCGGCACTGCAGAGACAGACTACCTGTAAGCAACGAACAACCGAAAGGCATACCCTAAGAAAGCAGTCGCCAGAGATCCTCGCAAAATTGGACAAGATTTCGCATTCAGTTCGCACCCTTTTAATTTAAGACTTTTTAAGGCACTTTGATCACCGCCATCAAAAAATTTTGATGATGCGGTCGTACGATTTAATGCTGGTTACTGGTAGAAAAAAACAATATATTATAAAAATTAATTAATAATTTTACAGAATGCGACTTTTTATATACACCTACTTATAATTTATATTTTAAATAGAAATTACTTGTCTATTTCAGCATGCGAACAATGTGCGTACAGCAGCCGAAGAATATTTGGCCAGGCGTCAAGCACGCAACAAATCTATGACTCGTTCTATGACTTCCGGATTAGCTGGTCCAATTCTAGCGATGGGCAGTGTCCACTACTTGCCAGCGGCCAAGAGTGGGACATTTTTCGCGCGCGACAATGTCTCCAATTTTATCACTTGGTGCAGGTACGTCTAATTCTGTTTGGAAATACTTTGCGGTGCATCTGAATGGTATTTAGGTTATAAGTATTTGGATGTAGTATTATTTTCAAAGCAGATTTTGAGGAAATACATTTTAATTCAGGGTTGTGCTATCTAAAATACGAAATTCAAAATACAAATTTGTATATTTTTTAAAAGACTAAGATTACTAAAATTTTCCAGAAAATAAAATAGAATTAATATATTTTCAATATACTTATCTCTCTGATTCAGAAAACTCCTACTCAAGGTTAATTAAAACCTGTACACACTTCTGGAATACCTTAGTTCCAACTATCTTTTCAATTCAAATGCAACCATATTTGGCGCTAAAGATCATCATAAGCGCTTGATGCATATAATTAATTATTAAAACGATGGGTGACATACTACCTCCTTTGTTGACAGAAATTTACATAAAGTCAATATAAACTGCCTTCCGTGAGAAATAAAGCTAAAAATGCAAATAATCTCCAGGCGGCACTTTTAACAACATCAGCATTAGGAACGTAACTTTAACAATTTTATGATAAGCGTAATATTTTTGTCTTACACAACATCGATATTCAGCGTTTTCCCTTTCTTTTACAGAAAGAGCCTTAAGATTTTCGAGTGCCTATTATTCGAAACTGACGACCTAATTATGCGAAAAAACGAAAAACATGTGATACTTTGCCTTTTAGAAGTTGCAAGACGGGGAGCCAAATTTGGTAAGTAAATTCTGCAAATGCAAAACGGGGGATATTAAAATTGTAAACGTTTTTATTCTTGTTGTATAAAGATACAAAGCAGTAATCTCAATTTAAAACATTTTTTCATTCCAAATCAAGCAGAAAACCTATTTACAAAGCATTGTTCAAGTTTGAAAGTTCTACTAAGAAATTTTAAATATTTCCCAAATTAATTCATCCTCAGAAAAGCTTAAAAAATGTTTATTAATAAAATCCTTCTTGCTCTGAAGGAATGCTTGCACCCATGCTAGTTCAGATGGAACGACAAATCGATCGTGAAATAGCGGCGGACAACAAGGCTAATGGTATTGGATGTGGAACACAAACGGATCCAAATGAAATGAATAACATTTCAACCGCAACCGAAATGTTTGATACGGACACTGAAGACGAAGACGATGATGGGCCGATGTTATTCTACGGTCCTCAGCCACAGATCATCACTAACGATCTCAAAAGCCTCGATGAAATGGTAAGCTTTACAGCAAAAAACATTTGTTCATGCGCTTTTTGTTGCACTTTTACTCTACTGGCTTCTTATAAATTCAATGAAATGAAGTATGAGATTGCGTATAAACTATTAAGATATCTGTTTAATTATGCATCATAATTTTCTATGCTTAGCAATCGCAATAAGTCTCTCTTTTGATTTTCAATGAATGAATAAATAAATAAAATATTTTATAAGAGCACTCTTAACGTTTCCATCTCATATATGTACTTCTACATTTCACCCCGAGCTTCGTAGCAGCAACTACGAAACTGACTGTCGCTTTTATCGTGCTGTGTGCGTCGTGCCGCAGCACAACAAAAGCAGAAGAAGAAGTAGATGCATTAAGAAACCAATTAGCGGAACGATGCGGTAATTAATCAATTTAAATGCGACTCCCGGCGCAGTTCAGCTCCATAGTTTTACATGACGACGTCGTAAATACCACCTTAGCCTGCATGCGTATTTAAAAACCTAATGCGATTCATTCTTTTCTAATTTTTCACTTTGCCGGATTTCAATGAATTTCTTCGGCATTTTTGATATTTCTTTGCGGTGACTCCAAAGTGTGAAAATGTCCAGTCTATATATTTTCTGAAATCCCACCCTTTCCCAAAGCCAGATCAATGCGAAGTAATTGACAGTAACAGGTCTACCAACTTATTCTGAATTATATCAGTACTGCTTCCTCAATATATCACCATTGGTTTCTAATCAATTTAATCTGGCCGTACCGACCGACAGATCGCATCACGCAAGGCTGAAGAGTTTTACGTAAATTTAATTCGGTTCCACTGCGCATAATGCTCAAGATGTGCGAGTGCAAACACAAATGCCTTCAGGAAGAATTTCCAATTCCTGCAATCATTGGAAACTTTTCCCAACTTTACCGTCACGTTTTGGGTTCATTGCTCAATCCCTCAAGGGTGTTTGGAGAGCCACGATTACACGCGGTTTGCCTGGTGAACTTTTGACCCACTCAACATCGGCCACTTAAAAGAAGTGATATGCATTTAGAAACCCTATTAAATTGCCTTAAATCTAGGAAACAATAGTTTCTTTATATGTAGCCAATATAGCGTATCAGAAGCCATTTAATAAGCCGGTTAATAATCAGGTTCTAAAGTTTCAATGCAATTTTACCGAATGTGGCAGCAGCTGACATTGAACAGATTCTTACTTTTATTACAAGTTATGTTCTCTCTGCCCACGTCGAGCGAAGTAATTGTCCCCACTGAATTGACTTAAACTCAAATGGAGCACAGCTTTCTACTTAGAGTTAATAAATATGAAACTGATTTGTACTTTTATTTTTTTGCGAGGCACTTTACTCGCTAGGCATATTTAATTGAAATCACAAATAGGACGTGGAAAGGTTTTCCTTAAGTAAAACAGAAACGATGTCAGGTCCACATTTTTCAATAACTTTGTGTTCACCAAATGTTGTTACTTAACCGATATTTACAAATTTGAATAAGGCGGACAGATTGTCGACTAATAGTCTTATAATCTTCAACAGGTACGAGATTTGGTCGAGGAGTGCACTTGTCCATCACAATTTCCAATGGTTCGTGTTTCAGAAGGAAAATACCGCATTGGCGACACTAAAGTTTTAATTTTTGTTCGGGTAAGTGTGATTTTTATTCTAGCAACTTAAAACTCTTTTTCCATTTCCATCATATAAATAATCTTCGGGTTATTTGTTGAAAGAAATTAGAGTTTTCTTTATTGTTCTTGCCATTTGAAACTACAAATGCAACACATTTATCTTCAATTTTTGGATCCTCTTCGGCGCTCTGCTTCTACTGACTTTTCTTTACAAAGAAAAATAACTATATCAGTGATTTATTGACAACAAACCAGTCCTTAAAAATAGATGTGTCGACAGGAACACTAACTGATTAAAGAAGACGTATGAATTCAGCTTTTAAAGTGAAGTTGAATTATCAGATGGTTGCAGTTTAATTAAGCCATTGAAAGTTTTAGAAAAAGCATAATTTTAATCAGGTGTAAGAGCTGGGCCTTAGTACTTACCAAATGATGCTGCTGAATACAATCCAATTTAATTTTCATAATTTTTCAGATTTTGCGGTCACACGTGATGGTCCGTGTTGGGGGTGGTTGGGATACTTTGTCACATTACTTGGACAAACACGATCCTTGTCGGTGCAAGGCACAGCACCGTGCTTCTGTAGCTGCTAGACTCATCCCACGTACTAATTTACAAACAAATGGCATTGAATTGCATAGAGCTCAGGTCATATTCGAAAGGTAAGCATTAAATCTATTTTTTAAAAAAGGGCACTGCTCAACTTCCCAATAGAAAGTGATAAAAAAATTAATACTGCGTGAAACGCTAATGGATAAATCCACATTGATTTGTTTCAATAGAGTGGGGGGGTATTGATTGGATTACCTTTACACACTATGTATTCAGGCCATTTAAAACATTACACTACAACGTTTTTTGCATTTTTTTCGTAGATCTCCGCCTTCAGGCCGGAGGGTGGTCACAGCCATAAATCACTGTGTTTTGAGTAGCAATACTCATTCGCCTGCTCATACGAGTACTTTGTCCCCACCGATCGTGGCAAAGAATCGCAGCAGAAGTCCAACGCCGCAAAGTAAATTTCTGGAAAACTTTGCAAAACACGCTGAGGGTGGTGGTGATAATAATGTGAGTTATTCTGCGAAGCATATCTCAAGTTATCTAGTTGCTCACGTTACATGAAATTACCCCAATTAGGCTAGTGAGAAGACTTTACAAATAGACAATTCTCCACCCAACCTTACTAGGAGATCCATGTCACCAAATCCCAGAAAATTGTCAGAATTCCGCAGAAAGCAGAATTCATTAGATTCGGGCACAACAAATTCGAATAAATTACTGGGAAATATTGATCAGGCACCTGTCAATCACGTTCAATTCGACAGCACTGCTCAGCTCGGGGAACCGAAACAACAGTACAATGGAGCAGCTAAAAGTACTCTATCATCTACCGAAATCTCGACTAAATTCGAAAACATTAGCGATAATGGCAGCGAAATCAGCGACGAAGGCTACAGAAGTTTGGGAGTAATACTCCCAAATGCAACGAACAACGCGCAAAAGAGGGAAACACTGAAGAGTCAACAGTCTGTTGAAGACGTTGAAACAAGTAGTAAGTCCTTTAATTTCATGTTCCCTTTAAAGGTTATATTATATACTCTCTTCTGCATGTAAAGATCAACCATCCAGTGGTTCCCAAACATCCCCATCTGAAGACAGTTCCCTAACGAAAGTTTCTGACTGCGTAGATGGGTTTGTGCTGAACCTGCCTACTGTTCCTACAACCTGCACTTCGCCGTTGCAACCACATAATTCGGCGCCGCTAAAAGAGGTTTCTAATACCTTTGAAAATTCTGGCATCTTCATCACGGATGATGAGATAACTGTAGATATAGCCAGTGCGACTGGGCTTCGAAAAACTGGATTCTCTGACAAGATTTATGGCGATGATAACACCGCCCCGAAAAGTTCTAGTAAAATACCCCGCTCGCCGGTACGAGTAAGGAGGCGCAGTATAGATGTTGCAAGCGATAACGGAGCTGACTGCTCTTCCCGCACTGGCTTGCCAATTTTTAATAGAAAACAGCCGGTTTATAGATCCGTACGAAAGCCAGCAGACAAAAAGGAGCCCCCTGCGAAGGACGTTAACACATGGAGCGGTCGCACCACCAAAAGGCGGCCAAATATTACAAATGAAACTTTTAGTTCTCCCAACAACAATTTCGAGCGAAATTCAAAAAGCAGGTCATCATCACTAATGTATGATAGTAATGGTCGTCGAATCAAAAGCAGCAATTCTCCTGTGGTAACATCGCCTGTTAAGACCAGCACCTCGCCATTAGCTCAAGAAGTTGTAAAAGCTGCCACCACGGCCAAGAATGATACCCAAATACTAGAAAAAATGCAACAGCTGCTTACGCAATATGCAGGCACTTTTAATAATGGAAGCGGAACTGCTAGATCACAAAAACCTCAAGTTTACGATGACTTTACAACTGCCTGGGTGCACAGTAATGGGACTCTTGAGAGGTCAAGCAGCTGCTCGCCACCCACAAAAGGATATTCCAAACGAAGCTCCGCTGCGTCTTCTACGGAAAGCACTCCCAGCAAGGACTGGTCGGTTGTAACCTCGCCTAGAAGAGATCGCAAATCTTCGCGGATACCAGCACCAGTCCGAAATAACACAGAGCTTTACTAAAGCAACCAGGACTCTTGGAATAGAAAAACACATATAGTGTAATTCCATATAGTTTTAAGTCATTAGATAGGCTTACAGAAATTGTTACACCAAAAGTGCTGCGGTTGTCAAACTCAAAGAATATTTCCGCAAATACTTTTTTTTGGAATTTTCATGAATTTAGAGGGACTGTTGTGCGGCATGTTTCGACTTTACTTGAAAAAAAGTTGCTTACTGCCACTCCTGAAAAGGATTCTGCCTGTCATGGGAAAATTTTCAAGAAACTTGGTTATTGCTTTAGTAGTGATGTAACGCCCTGACCAAATTATAGCTAAGCCGTTTAATTAACGAAGATTAGATCTTTTCGCGGACACTGATAGATTTTAGACTTTCGTCAACATTTTATACAGGATTTTGAAAACGTAGATTAGGAAGAAGGCTTCAATATAATGAAAATTAAGCAATATTTTTGTCACGAACAAGTATAAGTAATTTTGTCGTCTAGCGACAATGCTTTCAAGAAGACTGGGACATATGTTCTGAGCTGTTATATGAAAATAAAGTTGTCAATCAACTGATATTCGAAAATTGGAGGGCATTTTTAGAAATTATCTATTGCAGTTTAACCTTTTTCGAAAGACTGTGCAAAACACGGCACTATCAACCATTAAGTCAAAACTATTTGAGACTAAAGAAGACTGCAGACTAAAGAAGACACGGAATGCAGTAGTAAGCCGTTTGAAGCCACATTTACATAAAGAAATTTTTCCTCACAATATTCAAAAATAACTCAAACGCTTGCGCAAATCTGTTTTAAACAAATAATATATATGAGATGCTTTATAGTTTTAACAATTTTAGCTTAGTTATTATTGGTGCTAATCTCGTAGATACTAATTTAAAGACGTTGTTTACCTCTTCATTTGGCTTATATTTTAATCCGCTTTGCGGCTCTAGTTGACTAGGATATTTATGGGAGTTACGTTCGTTTTAAACTATATATATATTTTACTTCTTTTTCAAAATTTATACTGTAATAAAAATTCGTTCTATGAATTCGTGAATATGTAGAACGATATCAAAGTATTTTCAATACATATAACATACCAAGGTTGTTTTACACTCATTCAGCTTTATACTTGTAATAAATAAAAGGTCGGCCTTTCTCTCGAAACAACTTTTTTAATACTAGAGCCTCATTATCATTACTGATCTCTCTTTTATTATGACCTATTCAAACGTACTTTTTGAAGACATTAATTGTTAAACGTATCTTCCAATAATACAAACTACTGTTTATATTTTTAGTTAGGGAGCACAGATTGTAGATCTGATCGAGAGCTTTTTTAGGGCAGTGCGTGGTTTATATAAGTTAAGCTTTAATCGCTTATTTGTCACGTCTCTAAGTAGAATTAAAATACTTTATAATAAACTTTGCAAGTCCTCAATTTATGAAAATTTTGTGGCTTTTGTAAGACGATTTATCCTACTCGACTTCCAAAAGACATCTTCCACAAAAATTATAGTCTGATGTATTTCAAATACATTAAGAAATATTTTTCAATGCAAATAAATGAAAGCAAACTATGGTATTGTTTTATTTTCACCTGAGTTGGCCGAAGCTGATTTTTTTATTCTTGAATCCGCAGGGGGAATGTGAATGCAGATTTAATAATTTTGCATTTTCAAAAATACTCAAAGTGATGAATTCCTAAAAGATGGTTGTTCTTCATAGAAGTTTCATTTCAGAAAATGAATCTCATGAGTGGAGGAAATCTCAAATCTGCCGGATTCCACAATACACCTCAAATTGAAGAAAAATCGTTTAGGTAAGAATTAGTAGAACATTATCGATGCGCA